>CM061042.1:33863529-34463529 GCA_030762985.1 Adelphocoris suturalis
GTACTAGACAAAGCAGTTTTTCATGAGATTTGCCAGTTTCCAGGATTCGTTTTGGAAGAGTAGTAAAGTTTTAAAGATTTTCAGAAATTTTACAGGATAGTGGCAATTTTTAATTTATTATAAAGCATGATAAGTTGAATTCAATGTTCAAATGCAAAAACATATACGTTAAGCATTCAAAGCTATAACTAGCGGTGTCAAATGATCAATGATATCCCAAAAAAGCATAATTTATCAAAAAATTCATTATGAGGTTCTTTTTTTTCAATTAAAAAAAATTACATATGACGTTGAGTTCCATTGGAAAATGTTGGGTTTAATTGATTAAAAAATGTGAATTATTCTGGAAATGCTATATAACCCAATTGCTATCCTCACCTACCCTCACCCTCGTGCGGTATCTTCTTACCTACCACTAAATTATATTCAATATATCTCGACATCATATTGGTCAGAGATTTCTGCCTCATTATCAATTTCTTGTCGCGCCATTTAGAGAAATTATCATTAAAGATTTCAAGTGGTTAATTTTGTATCTAATTTATTAATCTCAATAAATACTTGGATTTTTATTGTAGAGAATAGGAAATTTAATCACAAGGGAACCACAAGAGTGACTTAGATTGTCACAATCTTTCATACGACTGAATTTCAGCATTCCGAACAAAAATCCTGCTAAGTTCGTTGAGGAATCTACATGTCTTGATTGGAGATGGGGCGGGGGGGTCTGCACCAAAAATATTAATTCAAAATCTTCGATCAACAACATTACAAATAAATAAGCCAACGCGAAGCAGATGATTTATAGCAAAAATGGGATATAATAATTATAATAAATTAAGCGGTACGCTGACCTCATAATTGTTATCAAATATCAAATCACAACTCTATATCGTTCTCTTTCCCATTCTGCTGACCTTGGATCCAGTCTAAATAGCGTGTGAGCCACTCCATTATCAGCCGATGCCGAGTGTATCCATCATTTTTGTTGTTCGCAAAAATTGCAAATTTCGTCTGCTATCTCGTGTAGGTGGGGGAGAGAGAAACAGATCCAATTACATTGATTAAGGTCACTGCTGTCATGTTATCCACACGTAGCAGTGTGCTACAAGAGGACGAATCACTTGCAAAGTGCACCAATACCTCCAATGGTCAATACGGATCGGATTTGGTTCATTGTTCATTGCCCGCAGCCACCAATGTATAAATACAATCTGGCTAGACTAGATAAAGCGCAGTGCGCGCGAAAATCGCCTGCAGATCGCTTGAAGGCGTAAAATTTCACTCATTCTAGGTGGCGTAAATGTAATGGACTGTAAAGTACTGCCGGAGAGCATGATACTAGAAACCCATTGTTTCGCTAACATCCGAATAGATAGGGAGTTGGGTTGCGATGTTTTTTTTTTTTTCTTTTTTCACCAGCTGATTTGATTGAGAAAGCTTATCCTCATTAATCCCGATCGTCATTGAAAAGGAGTTAAATTCGAACCCAAGGAAATTGAAAGTTGAAGATGGGATTAATTGACTTTTCGATTCATGCACAATGAACCCCAAATCTGTGAAAAGTGATGCTGCGATCCACACAGCTGAACATAAGCTTTCTTAGTGGATATTTGATGAAGGTAGATCAGCTGGTTCTGTGTGCCCGCCTTCCCAAACCTTAGGTGTGACACCCTACCAGTGCTGCCAACGCGGGGGATTTTTAAGGGCTCTCAGAGCCCTATGGCGATGAAGTGTGGGAGGGGATTTATGGGGGATTTTCGAGCTTGACTGACAATCGTTGATTTCTATAATTTGTTTACTACCTTACATATGAATCAAACGTGAATTTCACCATTAATACAAATGAAAAAATGATCCATCCACTAGATCGTTCTCAGAACAACGACAAATGACACGCACCAAAATTTTGAAGGACAAATAAATGGATCTTTCTACATCTTGTACAGTGGGTATACTTGTATTTTCAAGTTTTTCTTTTATTGACAACATGATTCACCATAAGTACCTGCCTGTTACTATGGTGACATGTTCCTTACCTGCCTTATCTGTTGGTAACAGATTTTCTCGTGTTTTTGTAATAATCCGCACCTTAATTTCTTTCACATAGTTTTCCTTGTTATATGACCTATTATTACCTACTTGATAATTCAATTTTTGATCAATATTGTGTCAGAAATCGCTTTTAACGGCACCTTAAACTTAGGGGATTTCCTGATTCTTCCTGGGGATTTTTTCGTGAAGTTGGGGAGGGATTTTTCGCTGAAACGGGTTGGCTGCACTGCACCAATACAGGTCGGACTCCTTGGAATTGTTCGATTCCTTTTTGCGAAATCGCTCAAGGCGACTCAGCACATATGTGGAGAATTGAAAATTTTATTGTTCTTCTCTACGCGCAAGATTCCCAATTCGTGGACTTCCAGAAGTTTGCTTTAGTAGATGTTCAAGTAGACATTCCTTGTTATCTGCACATTCAATATTATGCTATATATGCTATACTCCCATCTCATTTCTTTCATTCTGACATTTCCGCGTCTTTACTGTTGCCCCCCTCCATGGGAAATTATTAAAATTTGCGTCACACAAAGCAAAGCGGAAAAGCCGAAAATATTGGTTGAACATTATGTTTACTTTAGACCCCTATGTGATATCTGAGAAAATGCATCACCTAACGTTACATTTTACGGTATAAAGAAATGCTTCAATAATCTGGTGTTATTATTTTTTTAGGTTAATTAATAAAAATCTGTTTTTTTCCAATTATTAAATTAGTAGTTAGATAAAGTATTCCTAGTTTGTTGATCATTCAACGAGTTTTTCTACAACAGAAATGATAGATTTAAAATTTAATCCCTATTAAGTTAAAATCACTTAGAGCTCGTATTCTATAATAAGTTTTACGTTATGACGAAATCCTTCAATAATCTGGTTTTATTATTTTATCAGGTCAATTATCATGAATTTTTTTCTCAATAAATGAATTAGTAGTTTGGTAAAGTATTCCTAGTTTGTTGATCATTCAGCAAGTCTTATACTACAGAAATGATGGATTTTAAATTTAATCCCTATTAAGTTAAATTCTCCCAGTGCTAATATTCAATAATAAGTTTTACGGTATGACGAAACACTTCAATAATCTGGTTTTATTATTTTATCAGGTTAATTATCATGAATTTTTTTTTTTTTTTTCTCAATAATTGAATTAGTAGTTTGGTAAAGTATTCCTAGTTTGTTGATCATTCAGCAAGTCATATACTACAGAAATGATGGATTTTAAATGTAATCCCTATTAAGTTAAAATCCCCCAGAGCTCGCATAATTATCAAGTATTCCTTGTTTGTTGATCATTCAACAAGTTTTCCACAACAGAAATGATGGATTTTAAAAGTAATCCCTATCAAGTTGAAATCACCTAAGGCTCTTATCCTATAAGTCTAGATATCAGTCCAGAGTGGTACCTTAAATTACTTACCAACCATTTCATCCGAAGAAAATGCATCACATAACGTTATGTTATGACGAAATACTTCAATAATCTGGTTTTATTATTTTATTAGGTTAATTAATATAAATCTGTTTTTTAGCGAATTTTTGAAGAAAATTAAGCTATTTCTCTCGCCTCAAAATTTGTAGAATGTGATTTTTTGAAAAAATTTTATGCGGAAATCCGTTTCAGGCTATTCTGAATCATATTTTGAAGTTTAACGCATTTTTTTATGTATGTATATATAATATATGTATGTATGTATGTATGTGTCATTCCAGACGATAACTGTCCGTAGAATTGTGCTAGTAACTTCAAACAAATTTTAAAATGTTAAGGACACAAAACGAAAGTTCAAGTTCGTTGGCCTATGAGATTGAGAGGGAACATGATGGAATTTACGTTTGTGCATGCGCAGAATGAAATATTGATTTGGCAACAATGAAACTGTTAGGAAACCGTCTACGACCTAGCCCGCACATCCACTGAATATTTCATCCAAATCGGATGAAAACTGTGGAAAATCAGCTAGTTACTAACACACAGACACACTCAGACAGACAGGCACGGAACCAAAGTTGTTCAGAATGGTCTGAAACGTAAGATGCGTTAAGGGAAATTTTGATTTTGGAGACTAAAAATTTTTTTCTCCTGAAAGTGAAAAATGTCGCTAAAATTTGGAAGGTAGTCTGGGAAAGAGACACGATCGTTTGCGCACGTGCGAATTTGGAATATTTTAACAAGCATTACAACTAAAGTTTTCATTCGATTGTGACGAAATTATTTGGGAACGCGCGATTTAGGCTGAGGGTGGTTCCTATCAAGTTGATTCTGTAAAATTAATAGTTTTTATTTAGCATGCGCAAACTTTGGACCCATCATCCATTGTTTTCACTTTCTGAGAAGAAAAGAAAAAAAAATTGTCCCCCACTATCTAAAATTCTCAAATGAACGTTTTTACCATACTATTTCTGAAGCAACTGAACAGCATTGATTGTTTACAGTACACTTTCTAAATCTGGAAAACAAGGAAAGTGTGAATAGAAAATAATGAAGTATGAATAAAAATACGTCGAAATAAAGGAATGCGCTGGCTACACAACGAGAATCGAACCTGCACGATTATAGCCTCCCAGTAACACACGGAGACTTCTGCTTTTTTCGCAAGAAATGCTCTTATTTTTTCCGATAATCAACTTTTGTTATTCACTAAGGAAAACTGTTTAATCTCCTTCAAAATTTGTTGGCTTACACATCAAGCGCTTCCTACCGAAACTATTGGACCGAGCTTTACTAAAGTTTGCTTGAAAATCATACATTTATACTTTTCAATCGCTTCAGTTTAATTTGTACAACGCTCAGAGTTTGAATTTTCATTTGTCCTCTTTCTTAATTTTGGAAGCATACGAGTTGAACAACTGCAAGTCAGACTAGGTAACTATTCTAAATATGGATGAAAAACATCTGCCAAGTTGGGTGTGGCACATAGCTTCCTCGTTTACCAATCATCTTCTTCCAACTATCATCTAAATTTAAGCGAACTCGCACGACTAGAGAGTGACTAGATGGAAGATGATGGAATTTACGTTTGCGCATCTGCAGGATGAATTATTGATTTGGCAAGAATGAAACTGATAGGAGACCGTCTACGACCTAACCCACGCATTCTCTGATGATTTCATCGAAATCGGATGAATACAGTGGAAATTAAGGTTGTTACAAGGATTTCACATAGGCGCATGCGCAGTAGCTATTAATGATACAACGTGTTGAAATTGATATGGGATGATCAAATCGTTACCACCCAACTATCATATAAATTTGAGCGAAATCGGGCGACTAGAGCGTGAGAAAATTATGCTTGGTAGGATCTTCGTTTGAGAGTGACTAGATGGAACATGATGGAATTTACGTTTGTGCATGCGCAGAATGAAATATTTATTTGGCAACAATGAAACTGTTAGGAAACCGTCTACGACCTAGCCCGCACATCCCCTGAATATTTCATCCAAATCGGATGAAAACTGTGGAAAATCAGCTAGTTACTAACACACAGACACACTCAGACAGACAGGCACGGAACCAAAGTTGTTCAGAATGGTCTGAAACGTAAGATGCGAGAGGAAATTTTGATTTTGGAGACTAAAAATTCTTTTCTCCCTAAAGTAAAAACAATACTTCCGCTACCGTTATTAGGTAGACTCGGAAGCAAAACAACAAAACTTCTGCTTCTATAACCTTCACTTCATAGACTAACAAATTGACTAATAAATTGTGTTGAAATACTTGTAAAACTTTCCCAATATATTAGCTACAGTGATAAATCGTGCCGCAAGAAATATTAGTACCTAGAACAGTCGTTTCCTTCAATATTATTGGTTGAAGGTGCGATAGCCCTCGCTTCCTTATAAACCGAGATTCTCATTGTTTTGATAGATGGCTAAATTTGGCTGCATTCAGTAACACTATCGCTGCCAATGAATATAGCTGTATCGCTTGTGGGCGGCGTTTTTTAGCGATTCGCGATTCTGTTGTTCCTGATACGGTAAACGTGACAGAGAGAGACAACTAAGGTAAACGTAGAAATAGCGGGTCTATTCTGTTATACAACTGCAAAGCTCGAACGATTTCCTATAGAAGTTTTGTGACAAGTTTCTGATATATTGCGATTTTTTCATAAAATAAATGTCCAGTAGACCAGTTGGGATAATAGTATTTCACCAGTCATAGTATTTTGTGTTATCTTGCTGGACGTAGCCAGCAGGTATTGTTTCTTAAGATGAGACATTGTCTGGAATGACACATACATATAAACATATAAAAGAGTGTTACGCTCCAGGAGTCATGATTTTAAAATTCGTGCTTTGTGAATGTACGAAACTATTTCACTATTGAACTATATCTCACAAAAATCCTCACCAGCAAAAAATATTCTCCCGTACAAACTAATTATAAGATTTTAACGATTATGTTGCACTTTTTATTTATATTTAGTTCATTTTAATGAAATAAGATCACATGTTGAGCACAATTTTTCTATTAAATAATATACTGGGTATAAACTATACAAAAACTGTGTTTATTACCGAGCAAAATCCAGTGTTACCATTCGATTTTACGTGAAAAATGACATGGAAAGGAACCCCAAATTCATAGAACTATTGGGAGTCACTTTTCATAAAAATCCACGATTACCTAAAGAATAATAATGATAATATTTCCTGTAACAATCTGCTTTTAGCGAATTTTTCAAAAATGGACTGTTTAGAAGGCTTCAAAATGTTTAATGTGGGGAGGGGAGGGGGCGGAGACCCCCTACAAATCCGATTCATACATCAAAGAACTCAATCCTAGATTTTAACGTCGTATGTATATATATATATATATATATATATATATATATATATATATATATATATATATATATATATATATATATAAATTTATTTGTAGAGTGTATTTCCAGACGATAACTCCCTTAAAATACGCCGTGGAAATTTCGATCGAACACAGAAATATTAGGTCGGCAAAAGACGGGTCGAGTTTGTTGGCCAGCCCCAGAATTAGTGACCGAAAAAATCCGGTTTTTGACCATATGGCATCTCTAAAATTCATAATTTTTTTTAAATTTGTTATTTTATTTATTTATTTATTTTATTATTTTTTTTTTTTTTTATATATTTTTTTTTTTTATTATTATTTTTTTTTTTTTGTGAAAAATGAATAATTGACTAATACTTTGTAGTTGTAGTTTTCGAGTTCTGCTGCATGTCCTAAAATTTTCTTTGTTATCTAGTCACACTGCTGTCCCCTTCAGTTTTATTTAGGACATGGTTTTCAAAATCTAAGTGCCTAATTTCGTTTTATCCACAACTTCGCGTTGAAAATTCGCTGTATTAGCCATGCTGCATGACTGAGTACTTATTCATCTATCAACACCGTTTGATTGAGCTGTCGTATACCAATTCCTAGGAGGAACACAGACTTGAACATTAATAGCCTGTATGCTGCTAGGTAGTCTGTAACAGAATATTTCTTGTATCAAGACAGAAGAGGAATTGGGAGGGAGAAATCCCAAATTGCAGGAAGTCCGAGATGTCACAGAGGATATTAGCACTACCATTTTTATATTCTCTACAGATTCAATTCATTCAAACGTTCTTCGTGCAGTTAATAAGACTCTCACGACAGGGGTGCCAGTAGTACGAGGTTTTTTGTTGGCTTCATTCATCGAATATTATTATATCGAAGGTTTCACGCCATCCTGCAGGCGCCCTACCGCTTGCGGTCTGTCACTGAAGCCCTTGGATTGACAGGAAGCATTGTGGAAGAGCGTACTGTGGTAGAATATATCGGAAGGTAATATTGCTTGACTATGGCTTCCCAAGTACCCTGACATTATGTGACCCACCAAATGGTCCAAGACATCGCATGAATGTTGGTGAATAACTTCCTTATTTTACTACTGAAGGATGGGAAACCCCACTTCTGTGTTTGCAATGTGGACGTAGATTATGGACAACATACATGTAAAATTGTGGAGACAATAAATCATTACGAAAGACCTAACACAATTGTACAGGGTGTGCACCAAACAGGTCCGCCAAATTACATGAATGAGAAATCCTTGTGAAGCATTATTACATCTACTAATCTAGCAAATGTCGGGTCTAAGGATGGTCCACTGTAAATTTCATTTCCTAAAAATTAATAATTATTTGACTGCACAAGCGTGAATGAAAAATCTATCTAACATAATTTTTTTCTTTTTTTGTCTGTCTTCTCTTAAATTTGGAAGGTAGTTGGGTAATTACAATTTGATTACTCCAAATGAGTTGGTCACCATCGTATAATTAGCTGCTGCTGCGCATGTGAGAACATCATATCTTTGTAACAAGCATGACTTCCACAGTTTTCATCTGATTTCTATGACATTTTTAAGGATTGAATGGGTTTATCTGTTAAGCTCATTTGAAACATGTCTTTGATTTGTACATTCATGTTACTCACTAAATAACTATAACGTCTAATGACATAAACAATAAAATTAATTCATTAATGATCAAGTTTGTCTTGGAAGATACTATCCTTAAAATGAATCCTGTAGAATATTTGAAGTATGAAATTGGCTCAAGTGTTCAAGAACTGCTGCACCACCTGTGCACGTGTATATTTGCTCTTTACCAAGAAAAAACCACAGATGGCAAGAGGTCATTCCATTCCACCTAGGCACCATGCTAACTCGTTGGCAATTCCTTTGTTCTTCCCCAGTAAGAATAGTGGCGTTAAAGCCCGTTTTGACCAGCGGACACAAAAACACGCTTTTCGCTCTACCTCCATAAAAACTCCCGAGTATCAACAACAGGACGATGAGCGGGATGGAACGAGGTAGCTCGGCGCTAAAACCTCGTAGAAACCTCCTCGGAAAATTATACGGAACAGCCGTCCTTCGCGTTTCCTCGGGTAGGGAAGCGGAGGTGATAACGACCGTGCAAAACCTTCTCAATGTCGCAAAATCTGGAAGAGGGGGAGGGGGAAGACATTCTGAAGTTTTTCATTCAGAAGGAATCCCTATTTCCTAATTGTGTTCACTTTGTCCCCTTTTCTCAGTTACGAGGAAAGATTGTAACACCTGCAAGCTATTATTTGTGAATGTTTTAACCTTTGTAAAAGTGTGCTGAATAATTATTTGTGTTGCTTTGAAGAAATTCTAAGCAGATAGAATAACGAGTAACAATCTCAAAATGATTATTAGTGATAAGTCCTATGTAAACTAACGGTACATAGGCAACTTTCAATTCACTCAAACACAAGTTAGCACTACATTTACTGTATTATTGCATAATACTGCCTGTAGACATTCGAGAGTTTCCATTAAGAAGGAATGCATATTTCCTAATTGTGTTCACTTTGCCCATTTTTCACAAGTAATGGTTTTGACTTTTGCAAAAAAAAAAGTGTGTTGAATAATAATTTGGATCTTGTTGAAGAAACGCTTAGCAGACAGAATAACGAGTAAGAAACGCAAAATTATCATTACCCAGCGTTAAGCTCGTAAAAACAGACAATGCTAAGGTAAATTTTATTTTTGCGTCTCATCATATCCACAAAAACAAGTTATAAGGTACTACATTATTTATTATTACTACTCTATTAAGTATAGATAATCTTGCATTCAAAAGGTATGCCTACTTCCTAATTGTGTCCACTTTGTACCTTCTTCTCTGTCCCAAGGAAGTTTACAATACCTGCGTGCTATTACTTGTGAAGGTTTTGACCTTTGTAAAAGCACGCTGAAAACTGTAGCCTTGGAAAAACGTGGAGCAGACAGATTATTTAACGGATAAAAAGTTCCAGTCATGCAGCATGATCGTATGAGCGGATTTTTGTAGATGAACTATCGAATTGTGATCATGCAAGGGAAAAGGGAGCTTAAATCGCCAGAAATCAAATCTGAGTTCATATTGCTTCCGAGCATAAATGTGTCTCCTTAGGATTGAGATAAAAATACAGTTCTTGCGCCAAAAAATCAAGCATTCCATACTAGAGGATGAGTTCGTTGGCCAACAATATTTGAGCACAGTAAATTGGTCTAATTTCGGAAAATGTCCTAAAAATGGCCTCGTGGGCAATGTCGTACAACTCTCCTCTTAGCCACCACGTCTAACACAGCGAACATCTCATTCAATGCTTGCCCATTCATGTTCCATTTACTGTAATATTTATTCAACTAGTAATCCTTGTAAACCTAAAGACATAATAGAAGAAAATGTGGATAACAATTCTTATGAATATCGTACAACTCTCCTCCTAGCCACCACGTCTAACATAGCGAACATCTCATTCAGTAATTGCCCATTCTTGTTCAATTTATTGTAATATTTATTCAACTAGTAATCTTAGTAAACCTAAAGACATAATAGAAGAAAATGTGGATAACAATTCTGATCAATATCGTACAACTCTCCTGTTTGTCAACACGTCACATAGCAAACATCTCAACCAATAAATGCCCATTCTTGTTCAATTTATTGTAATATTCTTATATTACAACATCCTAGTAAACCTAGTAAACCTAAAGACATAATAGAAGAAAATGTGGATAACATTCTGATCAATATCGTACAACTCTCCTCTTAGCCAAAACGTCACATAGCAAACATCTCATTCAATAAATGCCCATTCTTGTTCAATTTATTGTAATATTCATCCATCTAGTAATATCAAGTCATTTAACCAATTTTATTATACTGGGATGTGGCGAAAATGTGAAAAATTATCCCTGCTCTATCATACGAATTAAGTAAATAACGAAAATAATTAACAAAATAATCCCTCTTTCATATGTTTGGTTACTCACATCTTACTCACATTGGTTACTCACATTAGGATAGTTCATAGAATAATAAAAAGCTCCGGTTCGTCTTTCACCTATACGCTTTATTAAACAATTTCCTCAAATTTGAACACACAGAAACGTCAGGAATTATTGTACGATTTTTATGTAGCAGTGATTAATTTTTATTTTTTGCATATGAAAGTCTAATTAGGTACTTAGTAATTTTTTATTTGATTTATTTATTTATTATTATTATTATTATTATTTTTTTTTTTTTTTCAGTAGTTTGATAAAGTATTCCTAGTTTGTTGATCATTTAATTCAAGTTTTTTACTACAGAAATGATGGATTTTAAATTTTTAAATGTAATCCCTATTAAATTAAAGTCGCCGAATGCTCGTATCCTATAAGTCTAGATATCAGTCTAGAATGGTACCTTACATTACTTACCGACCATTTCATCCAAAGAAAGAAGAGAAACTTGCATTTTTGCGTTGTGATGTCTTTGCTCACCTGAAACACGAGAAAATAAAGCAAATTTAGTGACGAATAATCGATCTGTAGTAACGATGAAACCATTTTGTCACAACTTATTATTTATTATAAAGCATGATAAGTTGAATTCAATGTTCAAATGCAAAAACATATACGTTAAGCATTCAAAGCTATAACTAGCGGTGTCAAATGATCAATGATATCCCAAAAAAGCATAATTTATCAAAAAATTCATTATGAGATTCTTTTTTTTTTTTTTTTTTTTTTTTTTTTCAATAAAAAAAAATTACATATGACGTTGAGTTCCATTTGGAAAATGTTGGGTTTAATTGATTAAAAAATGTGAATTATTCTGGAAATGCTATATAACCCAATTGCTATCCTCACCTACCCTCACCCTCGTGCGGTATCTTCTTACCTACCACTAAATTATATTCAATATATCTCGACATCATATTGGTCAGAGATTTCTGCCTCATTATCACTTTCTTGTCGCGCCATTTAGAGAAACTGTCATTAAAGATTTCAAGTGATTAATTTTGTATCTAATTTATTAATTTGTTAATCTCAATAAATACTTGGATTTTTATTGTAGAGAATAGGAAATTTAATCACAAGGGAACCACAAGAGTGACTTAGATTGTCACAATCTTTCATACGACTGAATTTCAGCATTCCGAACAAAAATCCTGCTAAGTTCGTTGAGGAATCTACATGTCTTGATTGGAGATGGGGTCTGCACCAAAAATATTAATTCAAAATCTTCGATCAACAACATTACAAATAAATAAGCCAACGCGAAGCGGATGATTTATAGCAAAAATGGGATATAATAATTATAATAAATTAAGCGGTACGCTGACCTCATAATTGTTATCAAATATCAAATCACAACTCTATATCGTTCTCTTTCCCATTCTGCTGACCTTGGATCCGGTCTAGATAGAGTGTCAGCCACACAATTATCAGCCGATATATGCGTATTTGGAGTGTATCCATAATTTTTGTTGTTCGCATAAATTCTAAATTTTTTCTGCTATCTCATGTAGGTGGGGGAGAGAAACAGATCCAATTTCATTGACTAAGGTCACTGCTGTCATGTTATCCACACGTAGCAGTATGCGACAAGAGGACGAATCACTTGCAAAGTGCACCAATACCTCCAATGGTCAATACGGATCGGATTTGGTTCATTGTTCATTGCCCGCAGCCACCAATGTATAAATACAATCTGGCTAGACTAGATAAAGCGCAGTGCGCGCGAAAATCGCCTGCAGATCGCTTGAAGGCGTCATCTTTCACTCATTCTAGGTGGCGTAAATGTAATGGACTGTAAAGTACTGCCGGAGAGCATGATACTAAAAACCCATTGTTTTCGCTAACATCCGAATAGATAGGGAGTTGGGTTGCAATGTTTTTTTTCACCAGCTGATTTGATTGAGAAAGCTTATCCTCATTAATCCCGATCGTCATTGAAAAGGAGTTAAATTCGAACCCAAGGAAATTGAAAGTTGAAGATGGGATTAATTGACTTTTCGTTTCGAATGCACAATGAACCCCATGTCTGTGAAAAGTGATGGTACGATCCGCACAGCTGAACACGAGCTATCTTAGTGGATATTTGATGAAGGTAGATCAGCTGGTTCTGTGTGCCTGCCTTCCCAAACCTTAGGTGTGACACCCTACCAGTGCTGCCAACGCGGGGGATTTATCCCCACGTGGGGGATTTTTAAGGGCTCTCAGAGCCCTATGGCGATGAAGTGTGGGAGGGGATTTATGGGGGATTTTCGAGCTTCACTGACAATCCTTGATTTCTATAATTTGTTTACTACCTTACATATGAATCAAACGTGAATTTCACCATAAATACAAATGAAAAAATGATCCATCCACTAGATCGTTCTCAGAACAACGACAAATGACACGCACCAAAATTTTGAAGGACAAATAAATGGATCTTTCTACATCTTGTACAGTGGGTATACTTGTATTTTCAAGTTTTTCTTTTATTGACAACATGATTCACCATAAGTACCTGCCTGTTACTATGGTGACATGTTCCTTACCTGCCTTATCTGTTGGTAACAGATTTTCTCGTGTTTTTGTAATAATCCGCACCTTAATTTCTTTCACATAGTTTTCCTTGTTATATGACCTATTATTACCTACTTGATAATTCAATTTTTGATCAATATTGTGTCAGAAATCGCTTTTAACGGCACCTTAAACTTAGGGGATTTCCTGATTCTTCCTGGGGATTTTTTCGTGAATTTGGGGAGGGATTTTTCGCTGAAACGGGTTGGCTGCACTGCACCAATACAGGTCGGACTCCTTGGAATTGTTCGATTCCTTTTTGCGAAATCGCTCAAGGCGACTCAGCACATATGTGGAGAATTGAAAATTTTATTGTTCTTCTCTACGAGCAAGATTCCCAATTTGTGGACTTCCAGAAGTTTGCTTTAGTAGATGTTCAAGTAGACATTCCTTGTTATCTGCACATTCAATATTATGCTATACTAGCCGCTCCGGCTCGCTACGCTCGCCTCCACGTCCACCCAAGCCCCCCGACCCCCCATTAAGTTGCTCGCTTCGCTCGCAACGTGTGGCATGTAGGGAATATTGCTCGCTTCGCTCGCAAAGTCTAGCATGTAGGATATGTTGCTCGCTTCGCTCGCAAAGTCTGGCATGTAGAAAATGTTGCTCGCTTCGCTCGCAAAGTATGGCATTTAGGGGATGTTGCTCGGTTCGCTCGCAAACGGTAGATCTCTAAGGGTAGGTTTAACTTCTGTAGGGGATGCTGCTCGCTTCGCTCGCAAACGGTAGATCTCTAAGGGTAGGTTTAACTTCTGTTGGGGACGCTGCTCGCTTCGCTCGCTTGAGGAAGTTATACTGCCCATCCAACTTGGCAGACGTTTTTTTCAGTTGGGAATTATTACAAACAAATTAAATCTCATAAAACTACGTGGAACCACGAAAAGTTTATTCGGGGATGTTGCTCGCTTCGCTCGCAAGGTATACCTGTATATGTGTAGGACAAAGTCCGTATTTATTATTTGAAATGGCTCTCGCTTCGCTCGCAAGGTAGGTACCTATGTAGGCATACCTGCTCGCCTCGCAATGTTGTGACATCGAACCCTTCACGTCAATTCTTGAGCCTTCTCTCGTCCACGGCAGAATCATTTTAATCGCTTTGCTCGCTTCTACTCGCAATTTGACCGAGTTCTCGTCACTTTTTTCGATATCCGATTTCGGATTCAGATTCGGCGGACCCAAAGCTGTATTTCGCCCGCGAAAA
The DNA here is from genome assembly GCA_030762985.1 of Adelphocoris suturalis. NCBI lineage: Eukaryota > Metazoa > Arthropoda > Insecta > Hemiptera > Miridae > Adelphocoris > Adelphocoris suturalis. Next base: position 33,878,143 of record CM061042.1, read on the forward strand.
CCGTTCCGAAAAACGTACCTTTATGGGGTATATTTTAATCGGAAAAAACCAAGTTTTTCGGCGGACTTTTCGAGAAAACGGGTCCGTACTATATGCTATACTCCCATCTCATTTCTTTCATTCTGACATTTCCACGTCTTTACTGTTGCCCCCCTCCATGGGAAATTATTAAAATTTGCGTCACACAAAGCAAAGCGGAAAAGCCGAAAATATTGGTTGAACATTATGTTTACTTTAGACCCCTATGTGATATCTGAGAAAATGCATCACCTAACGTTACATTTTACGGTATAAAGAAATGCTTCAATAATCTGGTGTTATTATTTTTTTAGGTTAATTAATAAAAATCTGTTTTTTTCCAATTATTAAATTAGTAGTTAGATAAAGTATTCCTAGTTTGTTGATCATTCAACGAGTTTTCTACAACAGAAATGATAGATTTAAAATTTAATCCCTATTAAGTTAAAATCACTTAGAGCTCGTATTCTATAATAAGTTTTACGTTATGACGAAATCCTTCAATAATCTGGTTTTATTATTTTATCAGGTCAATTATCATGAATTTTTTTTCTCAATAAATGAATTAGTAGTTTGGTAAAGTATTCCTAGTTTGTTGATCATTCAGCAAGTCTTATACTACAGAAATGATGGATTTTAAATTTAATCCCTATTAAGTTAAATTCTCCCAGTGCTAATATTCAATAATAAGTTTTACGGTATGACGAAACACTTCAATAATCTGGTTTTATTATTTTATCAGGTTAATTATCATGAATTTTTTTTTTCTCAATAATTGAATTAGTAGTTTGGTAAAGTATTCCTAGTTTGTTGATCATTCAGCAAGTCTTATACTACAGAAATGATGGATTTTAAATGTAATCCCTATTAAGTTAAAATCCCCCAGAGCTCGCATAATTATCAAGTATTCCTTGTTTGTTGATCATTCAACAAGTTTTCCACAACAGAAATGATGGATTTTAAAAGTAATCCCTATCAAGTTGAAATCACCTAAGGCTCTTATGCTATAAGTCTAGATATCAGTCCAGAGTGGTTCCTTAAATTACTTACCAACCATTTCATCCGAAGAAAATGCATCACATAACGTTATGTTATGACGAAATACTTCAATAATCTGGTTTTATTATTTTATTAGGTTAATTAATATAAATCTGTTTTTTAGCGAATTTTTGAAGAAAATTAAGCTATTTCTCTCGCCTCAAAATTTGTAGAATGTGATTTTTTGAAAAAATTTTATGCGGAAATCCGTTTCAGGCTATTCTGAATCATATTCTGAAGTTTAACGCATTTTTTATGTATGTATGTATGTATATCTATGTATGTATGTATGTGTCATTCCAGACGATAACTGTCCGTAGAATTGTGCTAGTAACTTCAAACAAATTTTAAAATGTTAAGGACACAAAACGAAAGTTCAAGTTCGTTGGCCATTATGATCGGATTACATCTTCGGGTTGAAATTTTCGAAAATGTAGTCAAAAATTTAAAAATAGCCTGTTTTTTGCGATTTGTTGTGCGAAATAATTTTTTCAGCATGCTAACATGTGGTATATTCGGAATCAGCGTAAAATTTCCAGTTTTTCCAGATTTCCAGTAAAAAATCAAGTTTTCAAAAATTTGAAAGTTGAAAAATCAGTCAAAAATCGAAATAATCGAAGATTTCTTCAAAAATTCGCTCATTTTTTCCTGCTGCATGACTGGACTTTTTTTCCAATAAATGAATTAGTAGTTTATTAGTAGTAGTATTGCTAGTTTGTTGATCATTCAACAAGTTTTCTACAACAGAAATGATTGATTTTAAATGTAATCCCTATTACATTAAAGTCCCCGAGAGGTCGTATTCTATAATAAGTTTTACGTTATGACGAAATACTTCAATAATCTGGTTTTATTATTTTATTAGGTTAATTAATATAAATCTGTTTTTTCCAATAAATGAATTAGCAGTTTGATAAAGTATTGCTATAACATTAATTAACATTTTAACATTAATTAATACAACATTTTCTGTATAATTAATTAATATAAATTTTTTTTTCTTAATAATATTTTTATGTACAGGGGAACAAAAGGACGCGAGCACAAACATAACGGTAAAGTACACAAGTGCTAGATGCGGATTTATCTGCGAGCTGTTTCTCGTCCCCATATAATATACCTTTATAAAAGAGAAAATTTGTTTGTTTTTTTGACGACTCTAAATATCCAAATGGTTGCACCGATTTCCATGCGGAGCGAATCGTCGAACAAGTTCCAGGGCTGTATCGCAATCCTCTAGACTTACTCCTTCATCGGGAACTCAACTTTCCCTAATAACGTCGCCCGTGTAAACAACTTAGTAATTTTATTAATGAAAAATCGGACTTTTCACGCCAAATGCGGATGGGATGGGATCACGCGTAGAGAACTTTCGATTACAAATTTGCCTATACCAAAACGACTTTGGACGGTTGAGCCGAGCAATTTTTATTCATAAAGATAGATCTTCAAGACTAGATGTATTCAAAACATCTCATTAACTGCAGCACCGTTTGTCGGAAATAGATTTAACGCAACTAAGTTTAAAGTGAAGAATTAATAATTAATTAGGTACCTACAAGTTGAAACTTGATTGCTAAAATTGGAATTTAAGCCTTTTTGGGACTTCTGGGTAAAAATGACACAGGTTTGAAGCCACTTTGAATAGAACAAGGTTTGTGTATTACCATAAATTGGCCGAAAGCTATCATTTTTCTCATATAATATATGAATACCTACAATTTTCTATTTTGAAATGAGTAAATCGAAAATCATATTAATGCACCAGTTATTATTCTACATATTGAAATATCATTTCGATAATTAGCTACATTGAATTTTTAAAAACTCGTATTTAGGTTTATTTCAATCCGCTATTAGACTATGAATTTGATCCTTAGGTACTGCTTACCACAAAAATCCTATTATCGTAGCATGAATATCCGTGATTGGGAGACCTGCCTGGATGAGGAGTCCTTCGATAACCGATTTCTAGAACTTAACATCAGTAGATATTTCTGTATATATTCCTTGATATCCGTAAGTAGATTCAATTGAGCTATTCTGTTTTCGTATATTATTACAAATACATAAATGTTTTTAATTAGAGATGAGTAGGTCGATAGCCATAGTATTGCGCCAATTATTCTACAGGTCTATTGGTTTCCTCATTTTTCATAAATATTGTATTTTGGTTTATTTTAAATTAGGCATTAGGAATTGGTCCTTAAGCACTACAAATAAGATGCCTAATATAGTAACTTGAATGTCTGAAGGTGTTTGGCAGACCTGGGTGAGCAGGCGTACAATAATTGAACAGTTTGGGATTTCACGATCTTTACTTTATTAAATATCTCTGTAGATATTCCAATATTATCTGTAAGTAAATTCAACTGCGCTAAAATTATAAATACGTATAGTTTTCCATTTAGAAATAAGTAAGTCTAAAATCAGTTATGCGTACGCCTATTATTCTACATTGGACAATTTTAGCACATTTTCTTTTAAAAAAGGAAAAATGAGCTTGGTATTGTGTTCACTTTGTCCGTTGATGTATGCATTTATGTATGTCCTCTTGAAGCCGTTTTAAATACCACTTCCCGGCGTCCGATTTTGATGAAACTTGGTATGGGTGTCATCTGTAATATGGCGAGGATAAAGTGGTATTAGGGCACGCTGACGCATGAGAGGTCATTTATCAGCGGAGTGAACTCCAAAGCCATTTTGTCTCCTATTCGACGCAGGAACCTGAAATTTGAGAGGGAGGCTCAAGGGAGAATGCTGAGGACGCATGAGAGGCCATTGATCAGCTGATTGAGCTCCTAAGCCATTTTGTCTACTATTCGACGAAGGAAGCTGGAATGTGAGAGGGAGACTGTAATAATCAAAACTTCTTTTGGTATCCCCATCCAAAGAACCAACCCCATAAGTTGAATTTGTTGAGTAGTTGTTCCACGTCAACATTTTCAGCTATTGAGCCATTTTGGCTATTGGTGACTCTCAGAATTTCGTGGCCCGTAAACTGGTCCCATTTCATCGGCGAACCCGGAGTTGTGGGGTTTGTGTGAAACATGTATTCTGAATTTATTCTAGCTGCTGCTCTGTCAGTGCCCAATTTAGAACCAAATTAGGAATTTAGGGAAGAGCTCGTATTAAACAAAGAGAGAGTGATAAAGTTTCCCCCTTTATTGATACAATCTTTAAAACCTAGCTTACCCTATAGTCTCTCCTCGTTTTACCTTGATTGAAGCTTGGAAATCTAGAAGGTCTAGGCGTCTTCGTGTAACAGAGCGGCACTGAGAAGAGGGCTTCGAAGAAGGGCACTGCCGTTGACGAGACACTAGCTATTCGTCCCGGATCCAACTCACAGAGATTCCGGATTTCGGCGCTCGTGGGTTATAAATCCTCGGTTGGCCGGCGTTTTCGAGGTGGGGTCACTGCTGAGTCCGGTCTCCTCACAGCTGATCCGTCAGCTCCATCCTCAAATCCAATCAACTCTTCATAGCTCCGCCACCTATTTCTTGCTCCCCAGAGACACATGCTTCAAGCCCTCAGGATCGCAAAAGCCACTCTGGCTCTCAGCCACTCTTGCACTACTCCCTGAGGTCTTCCCCCATTTGTCACTTAGCTATCCCGCCATGACTGCAGCTAGGGTGCAAAATGACCATCTACTGAACGGATGAGAGGCGTAAATGTTGCTCATCGGGCCTCACACGCCACCATGTATTTATGCCTTTTCTCTTCTTTTGCTTCCTATTCAACGCAGGAAGCGTCTATTTCATCCGGATCTGCTTACAAGAAAATGCGCTATCACGTGACTCACTTCGCGAGCACTGATCTACTCGTTCAGTAATTTTCTAGCTGAGTTCTTCAATTTTTCAGAAACTCGTATTTTGGTTTATTTTTCTGGGCACTAACTATGACGTTGGACCTTAGTGTTTGGGAGACCTCAGTAAGCTGGCATACAATAACCAATTTCTGGAACTTAACTTCAGTAGCTATTTCTGTATGTATTCCTTGTTATTTGTAAGTACATTCAATTGAGGTATTATGTTTAACTGAATTATTATAAATACCATTCGGAGACGATTGAATCGAAAATCATAGTAACATGCCAATTATCCTACATCGTGAATTATCATTTCTGTAATTAGCAACCTCATTTTCGTAAAATTCACATTTCAGTTTGTTTTTAATTAGTCAGCAACATAGAATTCGGACTTCAGGCACTAGAAACAAGATTCCTAATCATCAGTAGGTGTTTGGAAGATCTAGGGGAGCAGGTGTACGAAACGGTTGTGAGTTTCTGGAACTTTAATGTAGTAGATATTTCTGTAGATATTCTTTGTTATCTGCTATTCGATTCAATTGAGCTATTATTTTTCTAATTTTATAAATACGTACAATTTTCCATTTAGAGGCGAGTAAGTCGAAAACCGTAGGAATTCTACGTTGGTAATTTTTGCAGTACTCAGCTACCTCAATTTTTAGAAACTCGTATTTTGGTTTATTTTCTTTTTGGCACTAAATAAGGGTTTGGCCCTTAGGTACTACAAACAAGATTTCTAATATCATAGCATGAGTATGTGTAACTGATTGGCAGACCAGGATGAGCAGGCGTAAATTAACCAATTTTTGGAATATTAGTAGATATTCCTTGTTATCTGTAAGTAGATTCAATTGAGCTAATGTTTTTCTCATATTATAATAAATACGTATAATTATCCTGGATATATAAGTCCAAAATACTGATATGCCTATTGATTCACACCTTTCTGCTCTTTTTCAGTAATTGGCTTCGTCATTTTTCATAAAACTAATATTTTGGTTTATTTCTAATTAGGCACTAAGAATTGTGTCCTTAGGTACCTACTGCAAACAGGATTCCTAATTATAGTCACATCTATAGTTGTTTAGAAGACCTGAGTGAGCACGAATACAATAATAAAACAGTTGAGGACTACCGTAACTTTACTTTAGTTGATGTTTTTGTCAATATTCATTGTTATCTGTAAGCATATTCAGTTGAGGTATTATGTCCTCCTAAATCATTAATAATAGGTATAATTTTCAATTCAGAGTAGAGTGAACAACCGGAGTGATATTATTGCTAAAATCTATAGCTGACGTCTCGCAGCAATATTTCGAATGCGAGAATCTATTGCTAACTTCACTCCGGTGGGTGAGCAGGCATACAATAATCAATTTCTGGAACGTTACAGTTGTAAATGTTCCTTGTTATCTATAACACGATTCAATTGAGCTTTTGTTTTCCTTATATTAATATAAATGCGTGTAATTTTCCATTTAGAGATGAGCAAGTCGAAAATCATAGTAATGCGCCTATTATTCATTATTCGTCATTTTCTCGGTAATATTGGTTTTCTTTACTTCTAGGCACTAGACAACAGTTTGGTCCTTAGGCACTACTCAAAAGGTTACTAATATCGTATCATGAATTTTTGTAGGTATTAGGGAGTATTTTGGTTTATTTTCTTTTTGGCAATAAATAGGGCTTTGGCGCTTAGGCAATACAAACAAGATTCCTAATTTCAAAGCATGAGTATGTGTAACTGTTTGCCAGACCAGGATGAGCAGGCGTAAATTAACCAATTTTTGAATATTAGTAGACATTCCTTGTTATCTGTAAGTAGATTCAATTGAGCTAATGTTTTTCTCATATTATAATAAATACGTATAATTATCCAATTAAAGATATATAAGTCGAAAATACTAATATGTCTATTGACTCTGCTCTTTTTCAGTAATTGGCTACGTCATTTTCATAAAGCTAATATTTTGGTTTATTTCTAATTAGGCCCTAAGAATTGTGTTAAGTACCTACTACAAACAGAATTCCTAATTATAGTAACATTTTTAGGTGTTTAGAAGACCTGAGTGAGCACGAATACAATAATAAAACAGTTGAGGATTACCGTAACTGTACTTTAGTTGATGTTCTTGTCAATATTCATTGTTATCTGTAAGCATATCCAGTTAAGGTATTATGTCCTCCTAAATCATTAATAATAGGTATAATTTTCAATTCAGAGTAGAGTAAACAACCGGAGTGATATTATTGCTAAAAACTATTGCTGACGTCTCGCAGCAATATTTCCAATGCGAGAATCTATTGCTAACTTCACTCCGGTGGGTGAGCAGGCATACAATAATCAATTTCTGGAACGTTGCTGTTGTAAATATTCCTTGTTATATGTAACTCGATTCAATTGAGCTTTTTTTTTTTTTTTTTTTCTTTTTTTTTATTAATATACATGCGGACAATTTTCCGTTTAGAGATGAGCAAGTCGAAAATCATAGTAATGGCGCCTATTATTCAACATTCGTCATTTTCTCGGTAATATTGGTTTTATTTCTTCTAGGCACTAAACAAGAGTTTGATCCTTATGCATTACACAAAAGGTTAAGCATGAATTTCCGTAGGTGTTAGGGAGACCTGGGTGAGCAGATGTACAATATTCGGACGGTTGTTCATTTCTGGAACTTTACTTTTATTCTTGTATACATTCCTTCTTATCTGTAAATAGATTCAAATGAGGTTTTATTTTTCTCATATTATTATAAATACGTATAGTTTTCCATTTAGGCACGAGTAAATCGAAAATCGTCGTAATGAGCCAATTGTTACGTTTGATATTGTTTCAGTGATTAGCTGCCTCATTTTTCAGAAACTCGTATTTTGGTTTTGCTTCCGAGTCTACCTGAAAGTAGCGGAAGCACTGTTTTCAATTTCGGTGGAAAAAAAATGTTAGGTTTCCAAAATCAAAATTTCCTCTCGCATTTTACGTTTTTGACCATTCTGGACAACTTCGGTTCCATGTCTGTCTGTGTTTGTATGTCTGTCGTGTGTCCTTGCAAATCTTTGTAACGAGCTTATTTTCCACAGTTTTCATCAGATTTGGATGACATTTTCAGGGAATGTGCGGGCTATAGGGGTGACAGTCTCCTCTCAGTTTCATCGTTCTTGACTCAATATCTCACTCTGCGCATGCGCAAACGTAAATTCTACCAAGCGTCATTTTCTCACGTCCTAGTCGTTCGATCTCGCTCAAATTTGGATGATAGTTGGGGGATGACAATTTGATCATCTTATATCAATTTCGACATGATTGTACCATTAATAACCACTGCGTATGCGCCTATATGAAATCCATGTAACAAGCTTATTGTCCACAGTTTTCATCCGATCTTGATGCTATTTTTAGTAAATATGCGGGCTTGGGTTTAGACGGTCCCCTATCAGTTTCATTGTTGCGAAATCAACACTCCACTCTGCGCATGCGCAAACGTAAATTCCATTATGCTCCATTTTTTCACGCCCTAGTCGTCCGATCTCGCTCAAATTTGGATGATAGTTGGGGGATGACGGTTTCGATGACGATCGTTGATAGCTGCTGCGCATGCGCCTAAGTGAAATCTTTTTTAATTTCCACTGTTTTCATCCAATTTCGATAAAATTTTCTGAGAATGCGCGGGTTAGGTTGTAGATGTTCCCATATCAGTTTCATTGTTTGCCAAATCAACACTCCACTCTGCGCATGCGCAAACGTAAATTCCAATATGCTCCATTTTTTCACGCACTTGTCGTCCGATCTTGCTCAAATTTGGATGATAGTTGGGGGATGACGGTTTCGATGACGATCGTTGATAGCTGCTGCGCATGCGCCTGAGTGAAATCTTTTTTAATTTCCACTGTTTTCATCCAATTTCGATGAAATTGTCTGAGAATGCGCGGGTTAGGTTGTAGATGTTCCCATATCAGTTTCATTGTTTGCCAAATCAATACTTCATTCTGCGGATGCGGAAACGTAAATTCCATCATGTTCTATCTCCTCATTCTCTAGTCGTTCGAGCGCTTAAATTTGGTTGATAGTTGGAAGAATAGCATAGGTAAACGAGGAAGCTACGTGCCCCACCTTGGCAGACTTTTTTTTCTCTCTTTTTGGCACTAAATAAGACTCTGGCCTTTAGGCACTACAAACAAGATTTCAAATATATTAGCGTGAATTTATGTAAGTGTTCGGGATACCTGGGTGAGCAGGAGTACAATAACCTATTTCTGGAACTTTATTAGATATTTCTGCAGATATTCCTTGGTACTTGTAAGTAGCTTTAACTGAGCTATTCTCCTTTCGTGTTTGTTATAAGTACGTATTTATTTATCCTCATTTAGAGATGGGCAAGTCAACAATCATAGTAATAAGCATCTGCAATACGTATAATTTTCCATTTAGAGGCGAGTAAGTCGAAAATCATAGTAACGCGCCAATTCAACCAGGTCGATGATTCGTTCCATGATAAGCAGATTTTAAAAATTGAATAAAGAAAAATTTACCAACCGCCATTTGAGGTTTCTTTAAATGAAATTACCTACTGGACCAAAGTATATGATATTTGTCTCATAAATCATATCGGCTGGGTGTGCTTGGTATCACTTCAATTCAACCCAACAATTCGCAACGCCTCAACTCTTCAATGAACCCCAGATAGTAAAATTATGGATTGAAAGGGTTTAAAAACAAAATTTTGGAATAAATGGGCAATATTTTAGCTGATTTCTGTAAATTTCGTAGAAAACAAAGCTGTTGCGATGGACACAGAAAATTTTAAAACCGATTTTCAAATCGAAATCCGTTTTGAAGCATTCTTAAACGATTTCTGAGTTATCGTAGCTCTTCATGTAGGTATTTATCATTACGAACGATAGATGTTGATGTATAGGAAAACTCGCAGTGTGGGGTTATTTTGAGCCCCAAGCACGGAAGCCTGGTGTAATTGTGGTGAAAATTGTACTTTTCTGAGAATTTTGCATTTAATCAAAGAGATTCAGCCCTCTGGTGAGGGATGTGAGTCCTTTAATTAATTGTTCGCTTCGAATAGACATCATTTGGGTTAGTGCGCCAAAGAGTTCAAATCTGCGATAGGTGAGTGCAGGGCACTCGAAGATTATGTGGGATACTGTTTCGTCTGTCTCCTCGCATGGTCGGCACAGGGTTGAGTTTTGTGTGACCCCTATGCGGTGTAGGTGGAAACGTAGGGGTGCAAAGCCGGTTATAAGGGCGTTTATTGTTTTAAGTACCCTACGGTTTTTCCTGAGAAGTCCCTCAGTAAGTTTGGTGTTGGGTTCGGCCCCCATGAGCTTGCTGTGGACATGTCCCTCAATATTGGACCATTACAGAAGATAACTACTCTCCTTATAATTTATAATTTGGATATAAGAATCCGTTCTTTCGCCTACAAAAATAAAGCATTCACAAAGGATAGGATGAGTTCGTTGGACAGCAATTCAACATGAAATATAATACGAAAATTCACGTGAATTCGCCCATGCGAGTACGGTGTATGACTGGCTTTATTGGTTGAGTTGGCCCAAGAAAAAAAAATTGTCTTTTTTTTTTTAACCTCTTCAAAATTTGATGGTTAGAAGAAAAAAATTGCTGTCTGAAGATTTTATAATTAAACTATCTACCGGACCAATTCATGGAAATTGGCTCAAAATTCAACCATGAATTTCACTACCTTAAGGATAATCATGGAACTACCTTTAACCAATCAGAAGTGGTGAAATAAGGGTTGATATATTAATATACCAAGATCTTGAAAATTATTTATAGGTATAAAGGGCAGTTTTTTAGTGTGATTTAGATAGAACATAGAAATCATTGAATCGAATGAGACCGCCCGGAGCATTGCACTACCAACTGTTTGCACTCCAGTTAAAAGAGTTGGAAAATGAAAAAGTCTTCAACACGACGGTGAATAGCAACTTGATCTTGGCTCGTAGACTTGGCTGGATTTAATAGCATTTGCAACATACCTTTTGAAGGCCAGATTTCTGGCTGGGGAATGAGTGATGACCACGTCAACTTCTGCTAGCAGTTAGGGGAAGGTAGATTAGTTGATTCTGAGTGTTATTTAATACAGACATAATACACATTTGCATAATAATTTGCAGGGTTTTTAATTTCATATTCTCGGCTTTTTTTCTGAATTCAAGACCAGGACAATAGGGAATATCCCAAGGAACGTCTCGTAGTTCTCTAATATGGGATTCCTACGAGAGAAAATCTTCAACTCCTTCCTGCGGTCTCATTGAGCGGTAGTTAGCGTCGGCAGCCAATGACAAGGGCACTCCCGAGGTCTTAAGTGCCTCGCAACAACCTTCCCAGTGAAAGTTTCTATCTGGAAGTAGGTACAAAGTAGGTAAAAGTGGGCAAAGCCTATTAAGGAACTGCAATTAGTTACTTACCTATTGTTGAGTAGTGTTTACTTCATCCCAAACAGTAAATAAATTCGTATTACGGTAATCCTGAATGGAAGAACACGTACAAAACAGTTTTTGTAACGACGAGAGAGCGTTTTCATGTCTTGCTTTTTCATTACCGTATTGCTAATCAGCAAGAACCGACGATACTTTGATGCATCTGCCGTTTACGATGAAAATAGATATCTGCTATGATAGGCATGGCAAGCTATTAGCTTCACAAGCAGAAATCTGCAGCACATTTGGTGTTTCTGAGCGATATCAAGGTGAAAGATCTGTCCGTTCGTCGAAATGAAACGATGGGACATTTAAAGAATGATCTGCTAAGAAATGTGAGAGAGTATTTCCATGTCTTGCTTCTTCGTTACCGTATTGCTTATCAGCAAGAACCGACGATACTTTTCTGCGTCCATCGTTGACGACGAAAACAGATATCTGCTATAGGTTTGGCAAGCTATTAGCTACACGAGCAGATATCTGCAGCAGATTTCTCGTTTTTGAGCGATATCAAGGCGAAGAGTTTGACCGTTAGTGGAAATGAAACGATGGGACATTGAATGAATGATCAGCTGAACGGTATCTGCGATTTAATGAAAATCTGGCACATGAGAGTAGCCGTACATATTGATCTGCCGAAGATCAATGCTCGTGTATAGTAAGCTAATGGCGTATCGTTCTCACACACTGCCTGAATGCTTTAGAATTCATAAGTACGCTAGGTCAATTCAAACCCGAAAAGGCCCTTACTGTGAGAAAACCGAATGGACCCGAAGGTAACTGACTACCCCCCTCCTCACCACGATTTCAATTTTATTAGTGTTTAGTCCTTTCAGATTTGTCAAGATGGGCGTAAGCATTTTCGACAAATGATTTTGAAAAGCGGGCTGGGTAATTGGACATTATTACAAGATAAATAGTAAACTTAAGGAAGGATACAACAAATGAGTGACATTGTGAGCAAGTGTGTTGACATGAGTGAGCTAAATGAAGTGACATTTTAAATATATGGCAAGCTTTTTTTTGAATAGTAGGTATGACATGAACACAACCGGATAGAAAGATAAAATGTTGCGAATTATTGCACAAAAGGTTTATTATTTCTGTATTAGATATCCATTTTACAGAGGATGATTAAACCCAGTCTATAGTACATTATCTAAACTCGAGGCAAGAGTTCGTCGCCCCCTCACAGAACCAGGACCCCTCAATGCTACGCTTTTCAATAAATGTTGATAAACGACCCCCTTAATAACAAAGTCATCTTCCCACCGTGTAAGAGTATTGATTTGAAAGTATTTTTGTTTCTTGTTCATAAACTCCTCCATTACAATAATATAATGTAGTTCAATAGGTCGATTAGAAAAGAAATTAGCCTCAGAAGCCCCTCAGCTGATCAGTTAGCCTCCATAACTCGTAATTGTATTCAACGTGACCCAAAAATGGTCCACATCAGATGATAATAATAGAGTTTTGATGTAGAGTTTTCGCTGTTCATACAGATTTTCTGTGTAGCTTGTCTTATATAAATATTGGCTTGTATACATATTGTTTTGTAAATTTTCTTCATATTGTCTAATGAAAATTCATTCATTCTGTCATTAAAACGCTTTAACACATAATGGTAATAAGCAATTGTGATTTATGCAAATAAATACATTAAACTCGACTTCTTAAACACATGTTTAATTATCCTAGTCTATCTTTATCGTGGTAATTGTTGACCCATAACAAAGAGTGAGAAGCCCAATGCAAACCAACTAAACTTTGAGACGTGACTGGATAGTTTCAGTATAATCATATTTATATTTTATTACCATGACAGCTTTTGTATTGGCAAATGGCATTGATTTTCAATGTAATTAAACCAATTTGGTGAATTCAAGGTGATAAGAAATTTAAATCCGTCCTGTTAAGGCCAGCTGGTCCTACCGGGTAGTTTAGGGAGTCATCCTGGTCAGGTAGTGATCAATATTATTAATTATTCGAAATTACTGGTAAAATATTACAAATTAATTCCAAAATTCCCATAAATCTTTGCTAATATTGAATCAACGCTAACAAAGATTGTAATTGTAATTCAGGGATTTTTATCAACGCATCCACCGGACATGCGTCGAACTTGGCAAAATCTTTTCAACTCCTACCCGTCAGGCACCTACTACAGAACTCTCTTTCCAACACTTCCAACAAAACCTTGGTTTGACTTCTATCCATCCGAAGACAAAAACTTCATGAAAACTGTTTCCAGATTACGAAGTGGACGCATCTTCTGTAATTGCTATTTTCAACGACTTGGGATTGGAAATCGTCGTTTAAGTTGCAACATAGCATATCTCAAAAAATGGGATATTGAGATATCGTTGAGGAAACTCCTGAGATGTGTGGTGTTCCCGCCAGTTTTTAGATGTGCGATGTTGTCAAAGACCTCGATTGCCGCGCAGCCACGTGTCAGCTGGATGAACTGTTGCTATCAACATTTCGGGCGCGGAAATACGAATCCAACGGTATGCATAACTCAATATCCCATTTTTTGAGATATGCTATGTTGCAACTTAAACGACGAAATGTCGCCAGCGGCTGCGATCACTGTGGAGAGGAAGATACTGCCCAACACAAAATATTGGAGTGCTCCATATTTTCTCGAGAACGACAACTTCTTATGGACAATAGAGCGATAAAATCCCAGCTCCGTTCAATTTAGATTTTATTCTGACGTCAACAGAGCAAATGGTCTATAAAGAACTTTACAGATACCTTAGTACAATTAACTGTGATCTATAAAAATATTTAGTATTATCAAATAACTAAAAATATGTATTAATGAAAAATGTATACAAAAAAAATTGTAATCATCATCATGGATATTTACAAAATGCAGTACTAATGTACCAGATATTGCAGTTTATTATGAAACATATCTTTATATACCTAATGTTTAACTAGAAACTATTCTCAGTTCCAGGTTGGTGAATATGTTTGCGAATATTATCAACCAACGGATCATCCACTGGCGCCTAATGATGAAAGAAGATTGACGAACAAGAACATTGTCAAGTTCTGATACACAACGATTTAGGGCATGTTTTGTATTTTTTCTTGAAGCTTACTGAACCAAATAGAATTTAAAGCTTACTGCTGAGAAAGGTAATTTATCTCATTTTAGTTGCAAAGTTTCCAATTTTGATTGCTTTGCATGTTGACTGTTCTTCTAGGAACCTTGAAACTCCTTCCATCATCCTAAGTCTCCATTTAATCAAAATTCAAAACTTTAAAATGTTTTAACATGTCACGAATATTATAAAGTAAATATATATTGCAATGCAATTGTAAATATATATATTACAAAGTAAACAGCATAATAATTGCACTTCAATTTTTCGGCTTATTTTAAAATTTGCAGATTTGATAGATACTCAGAAACTTAGGGTTCTGTGCACCAAAAAAAAAAAAAAAATTAATTTAGCAAGGTCACACTAACTGAGAAAAAAGTCTGCCAAGTTGCCTGGGTTGCGTAATAATATAAACCCTTGTCCAAATGTCAAAACAACAAATTTGCAATTCCCTGAAAAATCAAGCTTGGAAAATTAACTTTGAAAAATCAAGATTTTGTCTGAGTAACCAATTACCGATCGTTGAACACCAGTTCACAGCATCAACATTATTCTTTAGGAGACGACCCCTGATCTGATAATTTGAAATTACTGGTAAAATGTATAAAATGAATAGTCATTTTCACTCTTGTTAATAACTTCTATAGAGCCATTTGTCGCCCAACGAAATGCCTGTAATAATGTAATGATAACCCAGTCAAAAGTGATAGCAGGGTCACACTAGAAGTTTCAAAGTGTTCATAGCATATCTTTTCTTAATGTAAAATATATTACATAGAAATATATAAGGTTATATGAAATATAATATTTAGATGTTATGATGAAGACCTATTGTTGCAAGGCAAAGTAACGTGTAGGATGCAGTTCATTATGTATATATATATATATATGATTAATTTAGGAAAGAAATTTCACAGATAAAAGACGAAAGAAAGAATAATCTGATGTTTCGATCAAAATCTTGGTCACAGATATAGAAGGAGAAATAAATGTTTTCTTGTATATATAGATAATGTATACAATGATGTTATAGATGTAACGTATAGATAATGTGATGGTGATGTTTGTATTTATGTATATAAATAATGTCTTCTTTTATATATATATATATATATATATATATATATATATATATATATATATATATATATATATATATTAATTTTATTCATCATCAATCACAATACTAGACATTTATTCACTTGAAAATCTTGATTTCTTTTTGCTGAGAAAGGTAATTTATTTATTCCGGTTTAGTGCAAAGGTTCCACTTTACATTGCTTTGCATGTTGACTGTTCTTCTACGAATCTTAGAACTCCTTCCATCATCAAAAGTCTCCATTTATTTAAAATTGAAAACTTTAAAATGTTTTGATCTGTAGCTTATTAAATATATTACAGAGTTAATTTACGAAGTAAATAGCATACTTATTGCACTTCAATGTTTTCGCGTATTTAACATATTTTTTAAATAGGTAGAAATTTATAAACTCAGGGTTCTGTGCACCCAAATGAGAAATAATTTTGTAAGGTCATTCTAACAAACAAAAAAGTCTGCCTTGTTGTCTATGTGGGGTAATAATACAACCCGCACCCAAATTTCAGGACAGCGAATTTGCAATTCCTTCAGAAATCAAGCTTGGAAAATTGCTTGAATTCACATTCCTATTTTTTAGGTATATTTTCAATTCCAGGTAGGTTGGAATGTTAGCCAATGTTATCAACCGATAATGATCTTGGAATATTTAGATATATTACGCAGATGATATTATTAAAGCAAATAGTTGCCCTACAAGAGAACTTACATACCTATAGCTCATATTTGATGTCTTCATCATCCTTTACAATAATGGACATTTTTCGAACAAAGAATTTTAATTGCTTATTTCTCAGAATGTTAATATAATATTTAGTTGCATGATTTCCACTCCTTATGGCTCTACAAGCTGATCAACTACCGATCTCCAAATCCTTCCATCATCAAGAGTCCTATTTCATTTATTAGACAAAACTGCAAGACCATTGACTTGTATTTCAATTGTAACGTTTCAACATATTATGTAGTAGTTATCCAAAGTTGATTTATGAAGAGCATATTGCAAAGTTTTTGTGTTGATTCACTCTAAAGTGAATTGGTAGATATTTAGTAACTGAGGGTTCTGATGCACCCTAGTGAAAATTAATAGCAGGGTCACACCAACAGAAATAAGTTTCAAAGTTTTTGTAGTATACTCGTATCATTCTTCAAGTAATATATATTACACAGAAATAAAAATATATAAGGTTATATGAAATATATTTGTAGATATCATGATGAAGATCTATTGTTACAAGGCAAAGTATTGTGTAGTATGCAGTTCATACTATATAATTATATATATTATTGTATTCATCATCAATCACAATACTAGACATTTATCCGCTTCAAAATCTTAATTTCTTATTGCTGAGAAAGGTAATTTACTTATTCCATTTTAGTTGCAAAGGTTACATTTTTCATTGCTTTGCATGTTGACTGTTCTTCTACGAATCTTAGAACTCCTTCCCCCATAAAAAGTCTCCATTAATTTAAAACTAAAAACTTTAAAATGTTTTAATCCGTAACCTATAAATATATTACAGAGTGAATTCACGAAGTAAATAGCATACTTATTGCACTTCAATGTTTTCGCGTGTTTACCTTTTTCGTTTAAGTGTTGGATATTTAGATACTCAGGGTTCTGTGCACCCAAATTAAAAATGCCTGCGTTGAGTGATCATACAAACCCATGCCCAGATGACAGAAGAGCAAATTCGCAATTCCTTCAGAAATCAAACTTGGAAAATTGACTTTGAAAAATCAGAATTTTGTCTGAGTAACCAATTACCTATTATCAAACACCACTTCACAGTATCAACATTTTTCTTTGGGAGACGACCCCTAACCAAATAATTTGAAATTACTGGTAAATATATAAAGTGATGTACATTTTACTGTATAATGTATTCATCATCAATCACAATGGTGGACATTTTTCCAATTCAAAGTCTCGAGTTGTTATTGCTGAGGAAAGCAATTTATTCCATTTTAGTTGTAAAGGTTCCACTTTTCATTGCTTTGCATGTTGACTGTTGTTCTATGAATCTTAAAACGCCTTCCATCATCAAAAGTCTACATTTATTTAAAATTAAAAACTTTAAAATGGTTTAATCTGTAACTCATAAATATATTACAGAGAAAATTTACAAAGTATTATATATTTTTAAATTGGAAGCTATTTAGAAACTCAGGGTTCTGTGCACCCAAATAATAAATACCTTAGCAAGGCTTCCCTAACAAACAAAGAACGCTGCAAATTATTACACAATAGTTTATTATTTCTGTGTTAGATAGCCCTTCTACGCAGACCATTGGTCTATAATTATTAAACTCCGTATTTAATTTAAGATCAGAACACGACGCATTGTGCCTCAGAGAAGGATTCACAGTTTTACAGTTCTAAGACCCCGCAATTTCACGCTTCACAGTTAGTTTAAAAAACGGGGAAATTATGCTTGAAGTAATTTACGTTACCGCATGCGGAGAATGGAGTAATGATTTGAGAAAAATGAAATTGGTAGGGATCTACAGCGTAACACGCAAATTAACAGAAAATGTAATCAAAATCTGATGAAAACTATACCTTTTTCCTGGGAGTGCTCTTTCACGCATGCGCAGGAGCTAATAATGATGCAACTATATTGAACTTAACAAGGAATAATGAAACCTCTGTCCCCCAACTATGCACCAAATTTGAGCGGGATGGGACGACTAGGGCGTAAACAAATTATGCTTGAAGGAATTTATGTTTGCGCATACGCAAAATGAAGTAATGATTTGAGAAGTATGGAATGATTATTGGTCCATTTACAGCCTAACCCCGAACGTTTCGTCGAAATCAGATGAAAACTGTTGAAATTAGGCTTGATCGTCTATTCAATAGATCCGCCTGCAGCGTGTGATTTCTCTTTCTTCTCGCGCTTAGAAATTCGAACGTTTTTTTCGATGTTCAAGCCCTTAGGGAAAGCGAACTATTCAACGTAAAACGTTGCGAGTGGTTTTAATCGATTCTTTGGGATTAAATTCATCATTGACAAGAAAACAATTATTACTGTTAGTTCGATAGTTTTCAAGATCTCGATTTTTTAAATGTTTAGCCCTTTAAGACATCCAAATAGCCCATCCAGACCCCAAATGTGATTTTTAACACGAGTTTTATATAGTTTGGTCTAGTATTTTCGGTGGGAAGCCGCAAACGACGGACGGACGGATTTTTTTTAATTTGATTTTTGGATTCTACGCATCATGAAACGTAAACCAATAAATTTTCAGGGGGTGTTCAAAATTGTTTTTCTTGGTCGATTACAAATGTTCATTATTGAAAACAATAAACCAAAAGTCTGCCAAGTTTCCTGGGTTGAGTAGGTATACAAAATCGTGCTCAAAATTGTCAGAACAGCTAATTGGTAATAACTTCTATGATGCTATTTGGCTACCAATATTTACTCTTGTAAATATGTTTTATTTAGTGAATTTTATTTTAGCAGAGTTAGTTATTTTTTATAAGTGAAATTAGAACAACTATCTTTGATAGATTTTAGAGGCGAAGTAATTTTATTTGTTGACAACACAACATAACTATCAACATGTGAATATAACACAGTTAACTAAATAAATTGATATTGGAGTGTCAGTTTGCATGAACAACACGTCCCCTCAAACTGGCAATTCCAAGTTCACTGGTGAAAACATGGCGGTTTGTTCCAGGCAGCTCTCTGTTAGCAGAACAGGAATCGTGGATTCGGTTGACAGATAATGAATTTGCATTGTGTGATATGAACATTGTCTCAGGAATTGATGAGGAATATTGTTGTTTTGTGTCCAAATGCTGTGTTTGATTCTTGGTTTGATAGTTTGCTTCTGGGCTGTTCATTGCATCTGTCACGAATTTGTGTGCAACGTTTCGCATTTATTTGATAACAATTCTCAATGATATCCTCATCCAACAAAGTACAATGCTGTGTTTGAACTGGACTATAAAGTTTCCGTGGTCTGCCAGGATTTCCAGACCGAATGATCCAAGGCCTTCCTCTCCCTCGGCTGGAAACTACTGGCTGCTCATCGTTGGTAGTGAATTTTATCTGGCCAGGTTCTTCATCAGCGTCTTCTAAATTTCGTTGTTGATTATCCCCTTCTTGTCCATTTCTTGAATTTTTCTTCTTCATGGTATTGTAATTGATTTACTGTCAGTTTCTTTTTTCTTCAATTTCGTTTCGAATTCTTCAAATTGATTTTCTTTTTGAAATTCATCCAGGAAGGAACCTTACATCTCTTGTTTCAGTTATTCTTCTTCCTTCTTCCTAAATATTCTGTAAGCTTTGCATATTTCCGAATAACCATGAAACATGCACGATTTTCCTCGTGGCTCAAATTTTCCTTTGGTTTTAACCTTTGGTTGGATCCATGCAACCAAATGTTCTAAAATGGGTTAGAATAGGGGGCTTACCTATCCACATTTCAAATGATGTTTTTCCATCCAAACTTCTTGAAGGACACCTGTTCCGAATGTGATTTGCAGTAAAAATGGCTTCTGCCCAGAATGATGGTGGCAGTCCTGACTGCGGTCCCCCTTTTTGATTTTCCAATAAATTTTTATATTTTATAAATTCATTTAGAACGTTACTTTTGTTTCTCACAAATCTTACTTCACACCAACGTGTGTGGTCATCAATAAATGTTAAAAAATAATTTGAACCTTTCTTGGGTGATGTTCGCATAGGTCCACAAATGTCTGTATATATAATTTCCAGAATTTTAGAAGTTCTAAAAGAGTGTGTTGGAAATGGCTTCTGTGCCATTTTGCCCATGGCACATATTTTGCAGGCTGATAGTTGTCCACTAAATTCAACTCCTTATGCCCTACGGTGATTGACGATTTCTCTCATACTTCCTTCATTCATGTGACCTAAAAGTTGATGCCATTCTTGAATATTGTAGGAGACTACAGTTACAGTTGACATATGTTGGGATTGGTGCTAAGAAGCAACATTTGTATACAATTAGCGTTTTGGTTGTCAATAAAAAGTTAGTCTTGTGTAAAGTTTACAACAAGTTATTTTCTGTAATTTTGTAAATCATAACAATTGGTGACAGCGGTGGGATACTATGACCACACGTTCGGGCCGTGGTTATCATCAGCGTTCAAGCTCTTTACCACCTACAGGGAGGGGAGAAGAAGAGAACGACGTGACAGAAAGAACCGGGGTTGCTCCAGCCACAAATGAGTCAGATAGCAGCCAAGGATCATTGTCAAGAGTAGAAACCATGTTGGGAGCTCCTCAGTTCATGACAGAAACTGCAGGGTTGCAGTTAATTGGAGCGGAAGTGCATCGTCACATGCATGAAATAAGGCAGTTCTTAGACGAGGTTCGGGAAGACTTGAAACAGGATTTGAGAGCTGAGGTCCAGGCAGCATTGACTCGCCCTGCAGACATATCAGTTGTCCAAGGACGTGATATTATGTCAAACAACCCACCACAAGGGAATTTAGCTCCACCAGTTTCCACTAAGGGGACAAAGCCTAGGCCATTTGACGGGACTGTAGATTGGGATTCGTACCACTACCAGTTCCAGATGATAGCAGAGAAGAACGGTTGGGATGACAGAACTAAAGCCATAGAGTTAGGTAGTGTACTCACTGGAACTGCAATCACTGTGCTGAGTGAGGTTCAAAAACCGGTCCTGTACTCATCACTAGTTACTGCGCTGGATGCAAGATACGGAGTCCGCAATCAAACTGAGATGAACCTCGCACTATTGCAGAGCAGGGTGCAGCTACCTGGGGAAGGGATCAGCAAATACCATCGAGAGATGCGGGAAATCGGAAGAAGAGCCTGGCCAGATGTCCACGACAGGTCAATTGAAGGGATTTTGGCCCTGTCCTTCATGAAAGGCCTTCGAAATACTCATGTACGTCAACAAACATTGACGGTGTGGCCTCGTACTATGCAGGAAGCTTTGACTGTGGCTTTGCGGATGGAAGCTGTCTCTCGGATGACTAGTTCCACGTCAGGTAGATGCGCACAGATTCAGGATGAACCAGTCTTCGTGGCTCAAACTGCTACTCGAGCTTCAAGTTTTCGTTGTTATCGCTGTGATGAACCTGGTCACAGTTTCCGTCAGTGTCCACATCGGCTTGCAAGGCAGGAGAAGACTAAAGAGGTACAGGAGAAGACTAAAGTGATGCAGGGAAACGACGAACGATCAGACTAAGGGGGCAAAGGCTGATCGAGCAACAAGCCCCATCAGAAGAAGGTCATTTGGAAATTAGCTATCGGGTTAATCCATCAACGTCGTCAATTGTGATAAAAGGGGCTGTGAATGGAGTTGCCTGTGATCTCTTAGTTGATACCGGGGCTTCAAGGACAATAGTGAATCGTAGTATTCCAGGTTTAGCAAGTACGGAAATTATTCCGATGGAAGCCTTGTGTATTAGGTCTATCTCAGGGGATAGGTTGAAAGTACATGGTCAAGCAAGAGTATCACTAGATATTGGAAGTGGGAGGCCACAGGACCATCAAGTGCTTGTAGCAGATATCTATGAGCCATGTGTGTTAGGTCTGGACTTCCTGGATGCTCATGATGGAATTGTACTTGTGCGTCAAAGAAAGGTTGTGCTGGGTGGAACCAAGTGTGATGAAATCGCCTTCAATGACCACCTTGAGTTAGATCCACCTGCTGAATACAGATTTCAGGATCTGAGAATTCCTGATAGTGAAACCACTTTTGTGGCTCGTTTGACTCAAATTCTACCTGTGCACATGCAGAAACTGTATGAAAGCTGTGTGGCTGAACTGGATTCAGAACAACATGTGGAAGTGTTGGGACTGTTACAAGAGTACACTGATGTTTTTGCTGCAAATGAGACTGATTTGGGGCAAATCAGAGGTTGTACCCATATGGTGGATGTTGGGTCCAGTCATCCCATACGTCAGCCACCTAGGCGCCTTCCTCCGCATAGGTTGAGTGAGGTGGATAAGTTGGTATCTGAAATGGAAAGGAATGGGATCATTGAGTCATCCAAAAGTCCATGGGCAAGCCCGATTGTACTTGTTAAGAAAAAGGATGGAAGTACAAGGTTTTGTGTGGACTATCGTAGGCTCAATGACATAACAAAAAAAGATTCCTATCCTCTTCCGAAGATTGACGAGCTCATCTGTGACCTGGCTGGGAGCAGTTGGTATTCCACCTTAGATCTGAAAAGCGGCTACTGGCAAATTCCAATGGCAGACAAAGACAAAGAGAAAACTGCGTTCTGCACACCGCGAGGCTTGTGGCAATTTAAGGTAATGCCCTTTGGATTAACCAACGCTCCAGCCACTTTTCAGCGGGCCATGGGAAACCTGTTGCATCACCTTATTCGTCAGGGGAGGGTGAAGGTTTACTTGGACGACGTTCTTGTGTATGCAAGGTCCTTTGAAGAACAGTTGGAGTGGCTACGACAAGTTTTCCAAGAGATGAGACTGAACAAGGTCAAACTCAATCCCAAAAAGTGCAAGCTATTCTCCCGCCAAGTCTCCTATTTGGGCTATAATGTTTCTAAAGATGGTATCTCAGCAGAGGAGTACAAGATTGAGAAGGTAAAGAATTGGCCACCACCAAAGAATGTGCAAGAGCTCAAGTCTTTCCTAGCTTTTTGTTCGTACTATCGCAATTTTGTTGAGGGTTTTGCAAAAAGAGCTCAGATGCTGTATTCTCTTCAGGAGTCAAAGGGCAATTTCATGTGGTCTCCTGAGTGTCAACAGTCCTTTGAGGATCTGAAAACTGCGTTAACAAATCCTCCGGTATTGGGACATATTTTGCCTGAAGCAGAGTTTGTGTTGGATACAGACTGTTCAGATAGAGCTGTGGGGGCTGTTCTGTCCCAGATGCAACATGGGAGAGAGCGCGTTTTAGCGTATTTCAGTAGATGCTTGAGCAAGGCGGAGAGAAACTACTGCACCACACGAAAAGAACTTCTCAGCCTAGTAGTTGCGCTTAAACACTTCCGTGCTTATGGTTTGGAATGTGGTCATGAGTTTACGATTCGGACAGATCATGCTTCCTTACTGGATGCAACTTCCGTGAACTGGATGGACAGCTCGCAAGATGGCTTGAGGGCATATCTCGGTACAATTTCAGGGTTGTGCATCGGCCAGGAAAAGAGCATTTGAATGCAGACGGATTGTCACGAAGACCATGTGTGGAAGATGGATGCACTTACTGTGAGAGACAGGAGAGAAAATTCGAGCAGACAGTCGATAGTTGGCTAGCCCAGTTACAGCCAGTCGGGAATTGGGTTACAGACCAGTTGGAGGATCCTGACCTGCAAGTAGTGTACACATGGGTGCGGCGAGGAATTAAACCCGAATGGCAAGAAGTAGTATCAACAGGCTCTGTGCCAAAGGCATACTGGGGAATGTTTGAGTTGTTGACGTTGCGAGATGGGCTTCTTGTGAGACGTAAAAGCTCTTGGGACCAGGTGCTGGTGCCTAGGAAACGTCAGAGTGAGGTTGTGGAGAAGGCACATTTGGTTGGGCATTTCGGTCGGCGAAAGACATTGACAAACATCCGGACCCGTTATTTTTGGCCAGGGATGACCAAGGATGTGAAGGATGCCTGCAAAGCTTGTGAAGTTTGTGCGAGGAGGGGAAAGCCCATGACCAGAAAGGCACCCATGCAGAAATATGTCACTGGTGTTCCATTTGAGCGTCTGTGTATTGACATCATGGGGCCATACCCGATGACAGCCCGAGGTAACCGATACCTAGCTGTAGTTGTTGACGCATTCACCAAGTGGCCCGAGGTGTTCCCTGTGCCAGATATACGAGCAGAAACAGTGGCTAGAGGGCTAGTAGACACAGTAGTGGCAAGATTCGGAATTCCAAGAGAATTACATTCTGACCAGGGCCGGACCTTTGAAGCGGATGTGTTTCAGGAAGTCATGAAGATTTTGGGGATTCACAAGACACGCACTTCACCAATGAGGCCCCAGAGCGACGGTCAGGTTGAGAGGTTCAACAGAACCTTGGGGGAATCGCTGGCAAAGCATGTGGGAAATGCTCAAAGAGAATGGGACCTGCAACTGTCCATTGTCCTATTGGCATTCCGTGCAGCTTGTCATAGTGCTACTGGATACAGTCCGGCGCAGATGACATTAGGAAGAGAACTGACCCTGCCGGTGCAACTCCTAGCTGGACCACCTCCCGGAGCTGAGGCCGTGACAGGCTATGGTAGGAAGCTCCAGGAAGAGATGGAAAGAGCACATCATACGGCTAGAAAGCAGCTGCAACAAGTTTCTGAAAATACCAAACGCTGGTATGATGTGCATGCAAGTAAGCCACGATTTGAAGTGGGAGATCAGGTTTGGTACCACTGGCCTCGAAGGAGGGTAGGCATATGCACGAAACTCCAGTCTAATTGGATTGGGCCCTGCGAAATTGTGAACCGGCTGTCGGACGTACTGTACAGGATCAAGCCGCCAAGAAGAAAGCTACGGGTCGTCCATGCAGACACTTTGGCTCCGTTTCAGCGCCTTCAAGAGGGAGGGGGTGTAGTGTAGGAGACTACAGTTACAGTTGACATATGTTGGGATTGGTGCTAAGAAGCAACATTTGTATACAATTAGCGTTTTGGTTGTCAATAAAAAGTTAGTCTTGTGTAAAGTTTACAACAAGTTATTTTCTGTAATTTTGTAAATCATAACAATATTATTGATTTGGGAAATTACACGGCAATTTTCGATACCTCGTTCTTCAACATAATATAAATTATTTTTACATATTTTACACTGATGACATTCTTTTATCATCGAGGTCCTCCTTCAATTATTACATTTTCTTAGGTTTTCAGTGCACAGGTGTTAGTATTTAGTATACTTTTAGCATACATATGATAACCCATTTTCATTATGAATGCAATAAATTTATTTCTTATGTTCTATGTATGATTCCTAACACAATGTTAGTTTTCATTATGTGTTCTGATGTTTAATATTAATAGTAGTTCGAAATCACCAGTAAAATGTATAATCAACCATAACTATTTTCTGACAATAAATAAGCTAGGTATAAGTACTCCTGAATTGTAGAACTACCATCGCAGTACGAATGTCACTCTTTTAAAAACTTCTACAGTGCTTAATGCCAACTAGTGAAATGAGTGTGCCAATAGTAAGTTATGAAACCTATTTCATAAGTGATTTGAGTGTAGTAAGAACTTCCTAATTATCACTTACACGATATTATAGAGGAAACAATTTCCTAATAAAAGAATGTATATACCTACTCCATAATTCCTAATATATTTAGCAATAATTACTATATTTTATATTTTCTTAGTACCTATCGAATTTTAATTTTAATTTCAGTGAATAGAAAATTAATTTAAGTAGTTGAATGGTTTCCAAATTTATTGATTTACTACTAGCCGAATGGATAATCTATTACAAAACTCCAAATCCCTTCCCATCATCAAAAGTTATCCCTTATTTATTTATATTAACTTATAAAATAATTAACTAAAGTTTCAAGGATTTTATTGAAGACTCTGTGCTTAGTTGGCGTACCTATGGAGTGAGAGTGTAATTTCTCTTTGGGAACACAGTTTGTCGTTCAAGATCACTACGGCCTATATTTTTTTAACCCTATAATAAATTTGTTATGACAAGAAATTGCAGTAATCCCCGAAATGTCAACTTTCCACTAGTATAGCAATTTTTTTAATAATGATAATTTATTCAAATAAGAAAGGAGAGACGCTATTGCATGATGTAGGTATATGACCAGCCTCCTGTATATATCGATTATTTAAAATTTTGCCAATTAGAGGAGATAATTAGTTTAACGTTAAATTTTCTGATTCAGAATTGAAAAACGGATCATTTTTCATGTCTACAAAATTCCAGCTTCATAGGTTGAATAGAGAAGAAATTCGCTTCGGAGTTTCAAATGTTTCGAATGTTGCAGAGTTTCAAAGCGCACTTTTGATGATCATGTTATTAATTCTTTGAAGTATCTATTTTTTCAGGTAGGGACGTAAAACTGGGTGCACCCTAGTCAGAACTAGTTGCAGAATCACTATAAAATGTATGGCAAGTCAGGGGGTGGTGTAGTTTTATCACTTACTGTGAAAAGCCATGGGTAAAAAAGAAGAAAAAACCCTATTAACTTTTACAGAAAATTATTCAATTAAATTTCATCTGTAAACCCCTAGGCGTTATTTTCCCAGAGCTTATACATTTCCATTATGATCTTCATATCATATATAAATGCTTCACCTAGTAATCCCCAACTTCTTTATGTAGGTACATATGATATAATAATGCGGTACATAATGTTATGGTACAATGGTAAGAATTTTCAACTTAATTTACGAACAAAAACGCTAAAATTCAAGAGAGGTTCAAAAACTTGAAAACCATAATTTTGGAACGGTATACGTACAATAGGTATCATAGATCATAGGTATTAATCACCTCAAGAGCACTGAGTTACCATTTTAACCATGATGCAACACATAGGCCTCCGAAGCCTAAAGGGAAATTGTGATTTTTATTGTTGATCCCCTGCTCCACGATGGTGTTGAGAGACCGATGTATTATTTTATTACGTCATACATTTGTTTATTCGAAGCTTAGGGGTTTATTTTTTATTTATATCTTTTTTTTTTTTTTTTTTTTTTTTTTTTGCCATTCCATTCATTGCAATATTTCACCTTCTTTTCATGGGTGAATTTTTCGTTTATTGCCTGTGAAAAAATATATCTTTGTTTTTGTTCAGCAAGTTTAGCTAATTAGCAGCTTTTTAGGTCGTCTTATATCATATCGGCAAGTCTTGGTATCTTAGAGGGACGACCTAATGAAATCGATCTGGGGAGGGAGGGGGGGGGGGGGGGTAAACAACCCATGCATGTGAAAAAAATTACCGAATACGAATCCGTTTTTGACCATTCTAAGACCGAATCCGTGGGGGGGAAAAAACCGTACGTGAATGTTTGTACGTGTGTGCGATAAATTTTGTCGACGTAGCCAAGACCACAATTCTCAACTGATTTTCAAGATTATTTTTTTGCTCGATCCAAATTTTGGTATAGTTGTGCAGAAACCGCAGAAATTTTGAATTCCGTGAAGAGAAAAAAAATGAAAAAGGGGGAAGCCGAAAAAAAAAGTCCTTTTCTGCGACAAAGGTTGTTGACGTTGCCTAGGCTACAATTAATTCTCGAACTATTTCCGTCATTTTGCAACAAACTCGGGAATCCCGGATCGGCGGCTGTTGTGTGGGATGGAGGGGGTAGTTACCAATTCGTTCAAGCATTTGTGATTCGAAGACTGGCATTTGTGATATAGGATATATTTTTGATATAAGATTTAATTGGAATACCCAACAGTGACATAAGATCGCATTTCGAAGTAAAGAATATTTTGACCAAAGGCGAGGATACATTTCTGCATCAGAAAATCACAAAAGCAGGAAAACGTAGATCGTAGACTTGAGAGGCCCTCATGCCGCGTTATAGGTTAAGTATCATCATTTCTCTAGCTACCATTGTCAGTTAAAATCTATAGTATCCTTCTTAGTTACTATTGTAAGTTACCTTTTCTCGAGTTGCCATAGTAAGTTACCATGCTCCATTTACCATCTGTAGCATCCATTCTCTATAGTTACCATTGTCAGCTACCGTTTATATAATAATTTCCTCTAGTTATAATTCTCCACCTGCCATCTCTACCGTAATTTCACATCTTACCATTCTCCAGTTAACTATTTCTCTAGTCATTATACTCCAGTTACCATCTATATAATTATTTCTCTAGGTACCGTCTATACCATTATTTCTCTAGTTGCCATCATCAAGTTACCATCTACACGACCATTTCTTTAGTTACCATTGCCCATTACTATGCTAAAGTAAAGTAAACAACCATTCCAGATTGGGGCTTTTCGTCCAACTGCCTCGGGCATCAGCTGTCCTCCAAATGGAGGATCAGAATTCGTTCTGATGATTTCGCTTAAAGCTACTCATTGCCTCGCCCCCTTGAGTGGCGGAGGGGTTCGCCGTACAGAAACGTGAAAACTACTTGGACGTTTGACCCTTACCTGGGCGGTCACCCATCCAAGGTCACCACACTCGAAGTTGCTCAACTTCGTAATCACATGAGAAACGGTTAATTGCAACGCCTAACCCGTATTGCTTTTTAAAAGCCTATTACTATTCTTCAGCTACCATCTATACCATCATTCCTCTAGTTAACATCCTATTATCACCATTACTACCCATATCATTTTTTTAATTATTTTATTTTATCTTAATTATTTATTTATTATTATCTTTTTTGACTCAGTTAATAACTTTACTCCATATAGACACATATAAACACAATGTATTCAATAAAATAGATTCAATAAACAATAAATATAATAAAAACAACCAACAAACAATACAACAATACACACAAAAATAAATTCAAAATAGCTTCAAAATAAATGTTCAATGTCTTTTAAAATTAAATACGATGTCCAGACGCAATTCACCATTTTCCCTTAAAATTGATGTTATGGGGCCGGGATATTCTGGTAGAGTTGTTCAAAGTCTTATTTTTATCTCATACGCTGAGTATTCAAGATGGATGTGCTCAATAAATTGCTTGACGCCCCCACAATTGTCTGATGTGTTGTTACCATCTGTAGCATCCATTCTCTATAGTTACCATTGTCAGCTACCGTTTATATAATAATTTCCTCTAGTTATAGGTTGTTATAACTCTAGTTATACATTCAGGTTGAATTTCCCATATTAAATTTGTATAAGTGGGCTTAGCAGATTGCTTGCGCAGTTTTTCTCAATCGTGATTGAGTCTATATAAACTCTTTGCCTTCTCTGGAAAATATTTCATACCATGGTTCCGCCTTTATTTTTGGAAAAACATTTCTGTAACAACATCCTTTGGAATAAGAGGTGGACTGGGAATGCCACCTATTAAATCGTCTTTTGGCTTGTGCACTTTGCATGGAATTCCTTGTGAGGAAATGTTATAACATCAGCACTTTTCATTGCTCCTCTTTTCGCTGTCCATCTTTTCATATCTTTCCCACATAAACCCATGTGGTCTCTCTTCCAAACGAAAACCACTCTCTTTTCTTGACTCAGTCCCACCCAATATGTTGTAATGCTTGCGATGTACTGGTTGAATCAAATATGTGATGTAGTAGTTCATACTTCACGTATCGTTCGAGAGTAATAGTTTAAAAGCGTGACCGATAAATTCACATCTGTGTAACCTTGATGCAATTATAAACTTACTTTACCTAATTAAGGGTGGTATGGATGCATGCTCGCAATTTAAAAATAAAGAAAAATATCCTAAATCAATCCATTTAGTAAAATACAGATTAGTTGAACTAAAAGATCAGAATTGCGCTTGAAATTATGTTTCGGAGGTTGAATATATGAAGAAGAATTGGATTCAGATGGCACTGGTTATGGGGGTTCGACGTGCTGTTGAGAACGTGGAAAGAAATTCATGGCCGCGGTAAATAGTACGCCACCGTCTGGCATCACTTGAGGGGGAGACGCTCCTTTAAACATCTACTAGAAGATCCAGAGAATATAAAAAGTTGAGCTTGAGCTGTGATTCAGAAAATTCATTTCATGTTGGTTATTATTCCCAATAATAAGCCTTTGTGATCGTATTGGAAAAACATTATTTTCTCTCAAACTTTGTTACATTACGTTTCAAGGTGCATAGATTCCAAAACTGCAATGTCCGTCTGCCGTACGCCGTCCTTCAGGTCTTTAACTTGATGAATCCGTTCTTTCGCACATGAACTCCACTTGAGGTCTAGTTGGTCCTAAAGTCTAGCCAGCTCGATCGCTTCAACGCATCAATGCTATGAGCCAAAAAAAGGGCCAGAAACGGGGTTTTATACATCGGATTTGGAGTAGATACTATAGTATTAGCTTCACTTACTTTACTACAAAGTAAAATGGGGTAGCAAGTGCTATAGCATTTGCTTATTATGCATAGGAAACAAAGCATGTTCTTCACATTTCGGAGTGAAAGCTTTTGCTTTGCCTTTATGCATACCATCCAATGTATCATAGACTCTTCAATTCTGTATAATAAAACTGCACATGAGAATGATGATGAGGATAAAAAAAATTGCGCTCTGTCAGGCCACAATGGGAGGGGTTGGCAGACGAAGCCGCCCCCTATAGTTACCTATATACCAGTGATTCGTGTAGAAGGCATTATCACATACAGAAATAATAAACCTTTGTGTATTATATTGCAGCATTTTTATTTTATTATTAGTAGAATTTCATTGTAAGATGTAAACCCTTACAGGATAATATCAGTACATTGTTGCTTGAAAATTCGAGTACATAGTCCAAAGCTTCAACTACAGCTAAAATCTCGGCCGTAAATATTGTTGCATTGCTACTTAATTTGAATGACACATTGACAGAACATCCGTAGCCATTCCCAGATAGGTTTTTTGAGCCATCTTTATAGATACTAAGGGCACCAAAGGCTATCGATGTAACATAGTTTCTAATAACGTTTATTAACCGAATTCTAATAACCATTATTATTATTATTGAGTTACACCAATAGCATCATTTCTTTTGTTAGGAAACATCCTCAATTACCCTCTTTAGCATTATTTACCTACTTTCCATTGTCATTTACCATTTATACCATCATTTCTCTAATTACTATTGTTAGTGACCATACTCCAGTTACAATCTGCATAATCATTTCTCTAGTTACCATTGTCATTTACTATTCTTCATATACACGAGACGTTTGCGAACAATCAGTTTGAGACACGAGACTCTAGACTCTGACCGACTAATCTAAATTCTTAAGAAGGGATTGGCTACTTGATGTTATGTATTTTTGAGATGCGAGCGTAGCCGACCTGCTTTTACCAACAGAAATAAGTTTCAAAGTTTTCATAGTATTATCAAAAGTTTTTATTGTATTACATCAAAATATAAAAGGTTGTATGAAATTTATTTTGTAGATATTATGATGAAGACCTATTGTTACAAGGCAAAGTAACGTTTAGTTTGCAGTTCATACTATAATATCTATGGTAAGATGGCAAGAGGTGATAAGTCAAATTTCTCACATTTTCAGGAGGGCAATATTAAGTTTTGGTCCGGCCTGAAAAATCGGCTATTTTCTTAAAAAGCAATTTTTTTCTACAGATGATTTGAAATAACATCTGATATGAGATCCAGTCGAGTATCTATTTTTTTTTTTTTTTTTTTTTTTTTTCTTTCGCAATGGTTGCCTATAAACCGTTTTCGGTTCGATGTACCTACTTATCATATTTTGCCAACTTCATGTGAAGATGGTAAAACGTGATAAGTCATGTGTTACCACTCTTGTTACTTGTACTACCGTGTTTGCATGGAGTCAGTCAGACCCAGCCAGACTTGAAAAAAATTAGGCAGGTAACTTTTATACAAAGAGGCTCAATTCTCATGGTAAATTTTTCAAAATCAGGAATAGGAATATAGGTAAAATAGCATTGTTGTTATTATTTTTGATTTTTTTTCTAGGACGGTCCGGAAGATACAAATTTTAGATCTCGAAAAGATAATAAATTAAATTTGTTTTACACAAAAACCTCATTTTTAAACACTCTTCTCAACACATCTACAGAAAATTTAAAACGAAAAAAAAAGAAAAAACCATAAAACATAGGTACAAAAGTGATCAGTAAATTTATTATTGTAATAAAATTTTATTAAAAGCAAAACATCACAACAGTGATTTGATAAAAAAGCTGTCCTTGTCCTCGTACTAAAAATAAAAAGTTGCGCTTAATTAGGCACAATATTAATGTCTTCCAGAACAATATTATTGTCTTCAAGTTCATCAAACTCAGCTGCATCTTCTGTTGTTCTAGGTTGTTTATAAAAATCATGGCAATCGACGTCAATCAATGAAAGAATCGACAGAAGGTCTTGTTTCTTGAGAGGGTCAAGGCTTCTTGGTGCTGGTCCTGTGTAAGATTGAGGAACCGTCAATGAATTATTATTATTCCTGATAATGGCCTTCCTCGTTTTCGCTTCTAAAGATCTACTGTTCGATATGGTGAATCTTCGTCAAGTGTATATTTAAATTGTATCACCCCAAAAGATGATTCATACCTTATCCACTTCATTTTCATCCACTCCACCTTTTCTCCATCGGTGTCAGCAGTCCTCTTGATCTGAATGTTTCCTTTGGAAAGAAAATTACTGAAAGCGAGAAAGTTTTTGGTACTCTTAGAGTAACTTGAAATGGTTTAGTGTTCCTTGCGACGATTCTAACGAAGGATTACCAATCCCTCGGTATCGTTATTGCATTATTATTATTTGCTGTTTGGCACGTTCAATCCTGGCTGGGTCGCTATCACAGTAGAGACGAGTATGCCCAAGCAACAAAAACTTTTGATCAATCGTCAAAATTGTTGGTTTTTTCTGAAGCGCTAAATATTATATATATATTATGTTCTTATCATTTCATGTCGTCTCCATTCTTTCAAATAAATTTTGTTTTCAACAGATGACCAAAAACGATAAATGCTATCCAGTTCGACACGAAAAAAAAAAAGATCTCTCGAGGGGTCGGATAATGCCGTATCATCCCATTTGAAAACCGTTTCCCAGACACATTTCAAACGGGGTATAATTGAATAAGGCCTAAGCTGGAATAGTAAGTCACATGTTATGTCTCTCGAAGAGTTAAAACTGAAATCGATAAAAGCGATGAAAGAATGTGAAAGAAGCGATTGTTAGCAACATGTAGGGGTGCCAGGAGAGGCCGCCATCGAAAATGGCAATCGGCGGCCCGTGTTTTCGGAAGGGTTTTCCTAGACAGAAAGTTCACAAAACGGTTGAAATATGAATGAAAAACGTACCTTCCTGGGTGGTCTCCATTATCATCTTTCTTTTTGCTTTTACAAATTTCATTTTTAATTGAATGTAGTCTTCTTTTAACCTCTTGAGTTCTTTTTTCAAAAAATTACATTTTTTCTGGTGATATTCTACATTTCTTTTATTTTTGGTGGCACGGTGGTACCTCTTCCTCCATTCTCTTCGTTTTTCTATCAGGTTTTCAATCAGAGGTCTCTTTCTATAGCCAGCTCTATTACTTTTTTTGTGTGTCCATATCTGCTGTAAAACCAATTATAGGGTTAACTAAATTTGTCTAAAACTATGATTTTATGATAGTCATTTCCTTCAATATTATTGGTTGAAGGTGCGATAGCCCTCGCTTCCTTATAAACCGAGATTCTCAATGTTTTGATAGATGGCTAAATTTGGCTGCATTCAGTAACACTATCGCTGCCAATGAATATAGCTGTATCGCTTGTGGGCGGCGTTTTTTAGCGATTCTGTTGTTCCTGATACGGTAAACGTGACAGAGAGAGACAACTAAGGTAAACGTAGAAATAGCGGGTCTATTCTGTTATACAACTGCAAAGCTCGAACGATTTCCTATAGAAGTTGTGTGACAAGTTTCTGATATATTGTGATTTTTTCATAAAATAAATGTCCAGTAGACATAAACAGTAGACTGTTTGGCACGTTCAATCCTGGCTGGGTCGCTATCACAGTAGAGACGAGTATGCCCAAGCAACAAAAACTTTTGATCAATCGTCAAAATTGTTGGTTTTTTCTGAAGCGCTAAATATTATATATATTATCGTCGGCACAAAGCCAAAACCGCGAATCTGCATTTTTGGAAGTTTTCACTTTAATGCGTCATTAAACTTGTTATCGGTCCCTCTATTCACTGCGTGGACCCCAATCCTGAATCTGTTGCATAGCAGCCTCAACTATCGATGCCCGTTGCACGAATTTCCAAAATTTCCCAATCTTGCAAAGCCAAAACCACGAATGTGTACTTTCGCGGTATCGGCATTGCATAGCAACGGAGCATTGTGCGTTTCGTGAAACGTGTGAATGAGGAGCATCAAAGGCATTTAGGACGAAAGGTAGCAGCACGTGCAGCGAGGGACGAAGATAAGGCCAGGGCCTTAAATGAAAGGTCCTGTCTTAGCATCAATTTCGATCTCAAAGCCGTTTTGAATATCCCCAAGGGAAGCGCTGGGCAAATATTCTATTTGCGCAAGCTCGCTGTGTATAATTTAACCATTTTCGAGTTGAAATCCCAAGAAGGACACTGCTATTTAGGTATGGGATCAACCTCATGGAAAACGGCGAGCAAATGAAATGTATTGCTTCAATTTTATTAAAATTCATAAAAATGAAATTGGAGATTTTATCTGATTTATCAACTGTACGAATGATGTCTGACTCATGCGGGGCTCAGAATAAGAATTCTATGGTTGCCGCACTGTGTATTCATTTACTGGTAAATACTTCTCTCCAAAAAATGCCATTCGTTTTTCGAACCAGGACATTCCGAAATGGAATGTGATTCTATGCATTCCAAAATAGAGAGAAAATCACAAAATGTACCGGTATTTATTCCAGAAGGATGGGTTCAGCTAATACGCGCAGCACGAAGACAAACTTCCCCATTCTCGGTGACAACCATGTTGTATGATGATTTTTATGATTTTTCAAGTATGGCAAAAACCATGAGTGTAACAATTCCGTGGAAAACTGTATGCTGCTTAGAATACCAAAAATCTGGAAGTGGTCAGGTTGACGTTTTTTACAAACGCAAGTTTGAAGATGAGTTTACGCAAGCTGCTATAAAACGAAAAAAAGAAATACGAAGCAGTGATGACGCCTTTGAGCTGAGGAGAGCGTATTCAGAACGGTTCCCCATTTCAGAAGCGAAATGGAAGGACTTGAAAAAAATGTCTGATGACCTTACTATCCACAAAGAGTATCACGGCTTTTTCAACTCGATTATGAAGAGTGACACTAATGTTTGCAAAAGAATGAGATGTTGAATTATTTCAAGTCAATGTAAAAAATTATAACCTATTTTAATTACCAGTTAGTGATTTTTTTTATTCCGTTCTTCTGAATTTTTTTTGAAATATTTTTCATCTGAATAAATTGGTAAAAATAACATTGAATCATTTGAATCAATTTTCCTTTTGAAATAGTTCCAACCAAGACAAGAAAAAACAGTAAAGAATATGCACTACGACTGAGATGCACTTCTGAAAGTGAGATGTTGGTGAGAAATCACAACGCCAAAACCACGAATCTGCACTTAAGACCCAAATTTTGAGTGCAGATCTCAAAAAAACGTTTGGATAGCCTCGGAATGGTCATTAAGAACGTCACTGAAGCATTTCTTCGTTTGTAATGGAAAAAGTCGATTTTTCGCTGACCTCCAAAGCTTTGAAGCCGTTTTTCTCAAAACTACAATTTTGCAGATTCGTGGTTTTGGCTTTGCACCCACACGCCTTGGTTGTACGTGAAAATCAATACAAAATGTGCCGGTCGGGAAAAAAAGTGTCGGTCGGGAAAAAAAAGTGTGAACGAAAAATTCCTTGACCCCCAGCCAAAAGACATATCCATGTCAAAATTATTTATCATATTTTGCCATCTTAAATTTGACGGTTTTTGACTTATCACATTATTGTTACTGTTTATAACTTTTGAAGTGGTTGTCTTAGTGACGTAATATTCTGACACCGCCTAGCTACTATCTAAAGCAACGTTGCAGTGTATAAATATCTATTTCAGGAAAAAAGTGACTTATAATCTTTTGCCATCTTACTACAGATATATTATTGTATTCATCGTCAATCACAATACTAGACATTTATCCGCTTCAAAATCTTGATTTTGACATGGATATGTCTTTTGGCGGGGGTCGAGGAATTTTTCGTTCACACTTTCTTTTTCCCGACCGACACTTTTTTTCCCGACCGGCACATTTTCTATTGATTTTCACGTACAACCAAGGCGTTACTAGGGAGGAGTAACTCCCATAGTTTTCATAGTAGGAAAATCGTTCGCCACTTTTTGGAATGCTCTCATTTTACCACGACATTTCATGACCTCTAAGCCATTGCAGTGTCAAGGAATGCTGATTTATTACTCTAAGTTAAAAACTAATATTGTTTTGTAACCATAATGGAATAATTTGTGAAATGAAGGCACTAAATGGTTGGTATACAATTGAGTAGTAGGTACCAACTGGTAAGCAGTAGGTACGACACATATCCATGATCTTTTGTTTTTCCCATCAAGGGAGAAATTAAAATGCTTGATTTTGGTAACGCTTTTTTCGTTCATGTGCCAAAGTAAAGACATAAAATGTCCAAAAAAAAGATAATATTCCATTGGAAAGTCCCTTCTCAAAATTAATCATAGAGGCCGTCAGCAATACCAAACCTGCTTCATTTAATACTCTTTCTAATAGAGTAGTAAATTTTACGTTTACTTTGCGAACTTGCGGAGAAAATTATGTTTAAATGTTGAAAAACGTGGCTTTTTCTATAAAATCGAGGGCTTTCTTTCCAGTGTAAAGACCCTCTATGAACCTTCGAGTTTGGGGTGGGTTTTGCAGATTAGTTGGTACACACACATTTTGGATTGACATTCTGCTGAAGCTCGACATTCTTTATGGCTTCTTTACAAATTAGAAACGATCATTAGAAAACATATAAATATTTACACCAAACATAATTTCCACAATATCATTGTATTGTGACTTGTTATTTAGGATCAGAAGTAGCACGGTGCTTGTGTAACATGAAATCTCAGCAACGAGTCTGTAGCCTCATAATAAATTTATAACATTCGGATCATTGGAAATTATCATGCATGTTTGAAACCTTCGTGAATGAATAATTCTCAAAGCTATAATTTCTTTAAAATTTTTATGACACTACAAAAAATGTCAATGCTTCCAAAACAATGGTAGCCTGTACCTGGTAGGTACCTGGATAATTCAGGTTAATTCCCTATTCTATGTATACAACCTATGTAAGCATCTCACTCAGCCATATAAAAATCCCAGGCTAAAAAAAATTCATGTTTAAAAAATAAGGGGTAGCTAAAGTGCCCCACTTGTTTCATAGACACATTTATTTATGCTAAGATGGTATCTCACTAGTAAGTCTACGAGTTTTACGAATACACTTTAAGAGTCCCTATCTGGTCTCATTTCCTACAGGAAGCAGAAGCAAAACGAGCAGAAGCGACAGCAGCACTTGACAAAGCTCAGACACTAAGTGAAGAGATAGAGACGAAGCAGCGTGAAATCAAAGAAAATCTGAGACAAATTGAAACCAAAGAACGAGTTTTGTCGGCAGTAAGTACCTCATATGCAGGTAGTGAAGATTGTCACGCACTATAAAAAGTGTTGAGAAAAAACATAGCTAAGCAAAACATGCCCCCCCCCCCCCCCACACACTCAAATGATGAACACCAATTTTCAACAGCCTGCCTGGTTCTTTGAGGGAAGTACACTATGATACTCTCAAATGCAAGGGAGTTTTTCCGACGAATCTTTTCCTTTTGATGATCAAAATCCAACCAAAACAGAATGTTTGTAAAAGGATGTTGTGGTTTTAGTATGATACCACTGCCCACCCCACGCAAGAAGTCTGGGTCCAAGTCAGATTTATCCCTTCTTATTTCTATCTGTGGAATCCATTAGAAGTGGATTCGACGTGCAATTTGTGTGACCCCCTAGGGTGGTTCAAAAAAAAAAAAAAAAAAAAAAAAAGGTTCTGGGATTTCTTGTCCCCATTGTTTTTTTGCGTCCTCGGTATGTCAGGATGACACTCCTAAATTTTTAGCAACAAATATTAATCCTAATCACTTCACCTGGGTCGATTTTGGCCAGTTATCGACCGCTATCGTAAACCAACATCTAAATTGGTGCCGAGGTGATGATTTAACGAACGGATTTCAATTTTTTTAGGTCAATTTATGGGTTTTTTATTGCTGAGAAAGGCAATTTACTTTTTCCATTTTAGTTGCAAAGGTTCCACTTTTCATTGCTTTGCATGTAGCGAGCATCCAGACCACTAATCTAGGCAGAAAACTGATCTGTGTAAAATCTCATGGCGACTGGAGCGCTGGGAATGCCACGCAGTGAGTAGTCAAACTAAAGAGCAAGTCAGGGTCTAGTCTCGTGTCAACTTGATTGTTCACGAACTTCTCGTTTCATTTACCTACACCAGGGGTGCTCAACTTGAACTGCTGGCAATCTACCTCAATATTTTTAGACTACTTACGATCGACTCTGAGAGGCTGCAAGTATGTGTGATGCAGGGTTGTCGTACATACACGATACACCCTACCTACCTTGGTAGGGTGTACCGTAGCATATATAGATATTAGCTTTCCGCACAATTACATTATTTTAGTCAAGTTTGGGTGAAGTTTACTTAAGTTCTTCTCTACAATATCAATGAAAAAACTCCTAGTTATTCAAAATTGCGAGTTTATTCGTTGTTACAAAACAAAAGAGTTACATATGGTGTTAAACTCAACTAAGGAGTGACTTTGGATGTTGAAGCGTGGCACTGCATGTCCTCAGCATACTTTTCATAAGATGGTGCGTAACCACTGAGTGCCAATCGCAAGCATGATGACATATGATCGTCAGTTAGTCGATTGCGATATTTTGACTTAATTATCTTCATTTCAGAAAATGCAGACTCGCACAAGTAAGTTGACCCAAACATTGCCGTCAGTTGAAGGGCGATTCGCCTTAGATTCGGATATTTATCTTCAGATATAAAACACCAGGAATTTGTATCAGATGCTGTAGCTTTGAGATGAATATCTGATATAATCTGCACCAACTCATTTTCAACAGAACATGAGTTCATATTAAACTGAATTGCTACTTCAGTAGCTAATTCCTAATCAGTAAACTAATTTTTTCTTCTCGAGATCTACTCAAAAAGCACTCGCGATCGACTGGTCGATCGCGATCGACCGTTTAGCGCCCCTGACCTACACCATAATTTCTCCAGTTTCCACTGTCATGTACTATTCTTCATTTACTACCTACACCATAATTTATCTAGTTTCCACTGTCATTTACCATTGTCTCGTTATAATCTATACTATCATTTCTCTAGTTACTGTTGTCAGTTTCTAATAATCCAGTTACCATGTACAAATATCATCATTTCTCTGGTTACCATTGTAATTCACTATTCTTCATTTACCGCCTACACCATCATTTCTCTAGTTACCATTCCAAACAGGTGAATTTCCCGATAAACCGGAGCACTCGAACTACCTCCCTAATGGCCACTGAAAAGCACGTACTATAAGGTCCATAATTCCACGTTCGGGGTTCGTTAGGGGTCCCCCAGCTGCTCGTATCTGCTCTCCCTTCTGATATCTCGTGATGTAGGTAGGTACCACTTACTCACTCTCGCTCGTACAACTTACACAGGACGCCCTCGTTATGCGCATACAGAGCGACTTCGCGCATAAAATGTCCGCCCTCCGGGATCGGATGTGAATTTCGAGCGGTGGAGGAAGCAGGAAACTCGGGCCTCTACATATCTCCACATCTCTACATACATTCACGACAAAAACCAAAGCAACTCACGCAAGAGATGAAGATCTGAAGGAATAACTTCCAGAAGACTCATCTACAGGATACAGTGTTTAACACAATTAATATGAAATGAGATAATCACATAATTTGGTAGGTATTTGAGCGACGGTCACTTGCACTTAAAAAAAAAAAAAAAAAAAAAAAAAACACTAGGTGAAAAAAACGAGAAATTCATTTGGTATTTACGAAATTGATCTCATCGTATGAGATTTAAGACAAAGTTTGTTGATACGAAAAAACTCATTTTTTCACAGTTATAAAGACTCTTTCTGTACGAATTTTTCAAATTTTGATTGATTAAAAAAACTATACTAATTTCCAGTGCTCTACGTAGTAACTTTTAGCACTTACCTCGCATATTCATTTCTTTTGTAGGTGAAACATACGGCTATAGCTCTTATATCTATGAGAATGGGTAACAGGAATGAACTTCTCAAATCCTATGTTTAATTAGTCAAAAAAGCCAGTTTTTTTTTTTCCAGGAAAAAGAGTAGTTAGTACATGATTATTAGAATAACTATCGTTTCATTTAACTCGATTTATATAGCTTCTCAAAATTGTGTGCGTTGAGGGATGCAAAAATCTAAAACAATGTTCAGATTCCAATATAATAAATAATGTTAATACCAGTGTTACAAAATGGGGAATCAAGCTACTTGTTTCTAGTTGTATTTAAAATGTGTCTTCATTGATCGTCGCTATGTCTTCACTTTCAATCAATGTGTTTTTGTTTTTTCCTGAATCTCATGTTCTGACCAACCTACATCAAGTATGAGTTCTCGCAATAAGCATATGCCTACCCTTGCTGCAATCGCCAAGCGACTGCGACCCAACACAAATCAACGTCCATTACCGAGATTTCATAGGTCGTGTGAACGGATCCGTTTCGCGTCACACGATCTATGCGGAAACCGCCATAGATTGTGTGATGTGAGGAACCACACTCACGTTTACCCTACTAACCCGAACGAAAATGAACTCTTTACCTTCTTGCAAGTTGTTTTGAATGTAATTTTTGCCTCGTTCATTAGTAAGGAAAGTACCTTTACTTTTGTTTGTGAGGCTATTTGGAAAGCAGCTTTAGCTGCGGTGAGCATTTGTAACGAAAATGTAATGAGTAGTGAGTTCTTGCAACGAGCAGATGCCAATCCGCGCTGTGTGAAGTGTTACTGTTCGAATCCACATGAAAAAACGCTGCAAATTATTTCACAAAGGTTTATTATTTTTTCAATTGAGTATGATCGTAGTTTTAGTTGGCTAGCGTACGTCATAAGGCCCGTCCAGACTCCTCGGCGTGTCCTACTTCGAGTTGCCACAACCTATACTTCTATAATCATATACGCATGTTTATATTTCTCGATTTGAGCTCCTATCTATTCAAATAGTTATTGCCTTAATAATATCATTATCTAAGTACGTACGAAAAGTCGAGAGGATATGTTATTAAATATGCGTAGGAAAAGCTTTGGTATTAACACACAAATATGA
The DNA here is from genome assembly GCA_030762985.1 of Adelphocoris suturalis. Taxonomy (NCBI): domain Eukaryota; kingdom Metazoa; phylum Arthropoda; class Insecta; order Hemiptera; family Miridae; genus Adelphocoris; species Adelphocoris suturalis. The sequence continues at coordinate 33,919,647 of CM061042.1, forward strand.
CCTTGAAAAAAACATATTCATGCCTCGAACGAACGCCGGCGCCGTACCCACCACAAGCCGCGGCGCCGGCGCCTCCTCTCACTCCACCCCCCCGCTCCCCCCCCCCCCCTCTCCACCCACCGTGACCCCCTGCCAAGCGTGCCAGGCGTGCACGCGTCGAAAAAAACACTTTTTTGCCCGTTTTTGGCCCATAGCATCTATGCGAGTGAAGCGATCGGGATGGTTAAACGTTAGGACCAACTAGACCCCAAATGGAGTCTATGTGCGAAAGAACGGGTTTTTTGAGTCAATTCTTAGGCCTTTTATGGCCCGGACGGCGAACGGCGGACGGCGGACGGACATTTCAAATTTGGATTCTACGTACCTTGAAACGTAAAGTGACAAAGTTTGAGGGGGGGTTATAAAAATTTTTTGGTACACGATCACATAGGCTTATTATTGGAAATAATAAACCAAAACAGGCTGGCTTCGTCAAGGCTTCTTGGTGCTGGTCCTGTGTAAGATTGAGGAACCGTCAATGAATTATTATTATTCCTGATAATGGCCTTCCTCGTTTTCGCTTCTAAAGATCTACTGTTCGATATGGTGAATCTTCGTCAAGTGTATATTTAAATTGTATCACCCCAAAAGATGATTCATACCTTATCCACTTCATTTTCATCCACTCCACCTTTTCTCCATCGGTGTCAGCAGTCCTCTTGATCTGAATGTTTCCTTTGGAAAGAAAATTACTGAAAGCGAGAAAGTTTTTGGTACTCTTAGAGTAACTTGAAATGGTTTAGTGTTCCTTGCGACGATTCTAACGAAGGATTACCAATCCCTCGGTATCGTTATTGCATTATTATTATTTGCTGTTTGGCACGTTCAATACTAGCTGGGTCGCTATCACAGTAGAGACGAGTATGCCCAAGCAACAAAAACGTTTGATCAATCGTCAAAATTGTTGGTTTTTTCTGAAGCGCTAAATATTATATATATTATGTTCTTATCATTTCATGTTGTCTCAATTCTTTCAAATAAATTTTGTTTTCAACAGATGACCAAAAACGATAAATGCTATCCAGTTCGACACGAAAAAAAAAGATCTCTCGAGGGGTCGGATAATGCCGTATTATCCCATTTGAAAACCGTTTCCCAGACACATTTCAAACGGGGTATAATTGAATAAGGCCTAAGCTGGAATAGTAAGTCACATGTTATGTCTCTCGAAGAGTTAAAACTGAAATCGATAAAAGCGATGAAAGAATGTGAAAGAAGCGATTGTTAGCAACATGTAGGGGTGCCAGGAGAGGCCGCCATCGAAAATGGCAATCGGCGGCCCGTGTTTTTGGAAGGGTTTTCTTAGACAGAAAGTTCACAAAACGGTTGAAATATGAATGAAAAACGTACCTTCCTGGGTGGTCTCCATTATCATCTTTCTTTTTGCTTTTACAAATTTCATTTTTAATTGAATGTAGTCTTCTTTTAACCTCTTGAGTTCTTTTTTCAAAAAATTACATTTTTTCTGGTGATATTCTACATTTCTTTTATTTTTGGTGGCACGGTGGTACCTCTTCCTCCATTCTCTTCGTTTTTCTATCAGGTTTTCAATCAGAGGTCTCTTTCTATAGCCAGCTGTATTACTTTTTTTGTGTGTCCATATCTGCTGTAAAACCAATTATAGGGTTAACTAAATTTGTCTAAAACTATGATTTTATGATAGTCATTTCCTTCAATATTATTGGTTGAAGGTGCGATAGCCCTCGCTTCCTTATAAACCGAGATTCTCAATGTTTTGATAGATGGCTAAATTTGGCTGCATTCAGTAACACTATCGCTGCCAATGAATATAGCTGTATCGCTTGTGGGCGGCGTTTTTTAACGATTCTGTTGTTCCTGATACGGTAAACGTGACAGAGAGAGACAACTAAGGTAAACGTAGAAATAGCGGGTCTATTCTGTTATACAACTGCAAAGCTCGAACGATTTCCTATAGAAGTTGTGTGACAAGTTTCTGATATATTGTGATTTTTTCATAAAATAAATGTCCAGTAGACATAAACAGTAGACTGTTTGGCACGTTCAATCCTGGCTGGGTCGCTATCACAGTAGAGACGAGTATCTCCAAGCAACAAATACTTTTGATCAATCGTCAAAATTGTTGGTTTTTTCTGAAGCGCTAAATATTATATACCTATATTATGTTCTTATCATTTCATGTTGTCTCAATTCTTTCAAATAAATTTTGTTTTCAACAGCTCAGAGGTCATGAAATGTCGTGGTAAAATGAGAGCATTCCAAAAAGTGGCGAACGATTTTCCTACTATGAAAACTATCGGAGTTACTCTTCCCTAGCCTTGGTTGTACGTAAAAATCAATACAAAATGTGCCGGTCGGGAAAAAAAGTGTCGGTCGGGAAAAAAAGTGTGAACGAAAAATTCCTTGACCCCCAGCCAAAACACATATCCATGTCAAAATTATTTATCATATTTTGCCATCTTAAATTTGACGGTTTTTGACTTATCACATTATTGTTACTGTTTATAACTTTTGAAGTGGTTGTCTTAGTGACGTAATATTCTGACACCGCCTAGCTACTATCTAAAGCAACGTTGCAGTGTATAAATATCTATTTCAGGAAAAAAGTGACTTATAATCTTTTGCCATCTTACTACAGATATATTATTGTATTCATCGTCAATCACAATACTAGACATTTATCCGCTTCAAAATCTTGATTTTGACATGGATATGTCTTTTGGCTGGGGGTCAAGGAATTTTTCGTTCACACTTTTTTTTTTCCCGACCGACACTTTTTTTCCCGACCGGCACATTTTGTATTGATTTTCACGTACAACCAAGGCGTTACTAGGGAAGAGTAACTCCCATAGTTTTCATAGTAGGAAAATCGTTCGCCACTTTTTGGAATGCTCTCATTTTACCACGACATTTCATGACCTCTAAGCCATTGCAGTGTCAAGGAATGCTGATTTATTACTCTAAGTTAAAAACTAATATTGTTTTGTAACCATAATGGAATAATTTGTGAAATGAAGGCACTAAATGGTTGGTATACAATTGAGTAGTAGGTACCAACTGGTAAGCAGTAGGTACGACACATATCCATGATCTTTTGTTTTTCCCATCAAGGGAGAAATTAAAATGCTTGATTTTGTTAACGCTTTTTTCGTTCATGTGCCAAAGTAAAGACATAAAATGTCCAAAAAAAAGATAATATTCCATTGGAAAGTCCCTTCTCAAAATTAATCATAGAGGCCGTCAGCAATACCAAACCTGCTTCATTTAATACTCTTTCTAATAGAGTAGTAAATTTTACGTTTACTTTGCGAACTTGCGGAGAAAATTATGTTTAAATGTTGAAAAACGTGGCTTTTTCTATAAAATCGAGGGCTTTCTTTCCAGTGTAAAGACCCTCTATGAACCTTCGAGTTTGGGGTGGGTTTTGCAGATTAGTTGGTACACACACATTTTGGATTGACATTCTGCTGAAGCTCGACATTCTTTATGGCTTCTTTACAAATTAGAAACGATCATTAGAAAAGCTTTAAATATCTACACCAAGCATAATTTCCACAATATCATTGTATTGTGACTTGTTATTTAGGATCAGAAGTAGCACGGTGCTTGTGAAACATGAAATCTCTGCAACAAGTCTATAGCCCCATAGTAAATTTATAACATTCGGATCATTGAAAATTATCATGCATGTTTGAAACCTTCGTGAATGAATAATTCTCAAAGCTATAATTCCTTTTAAATTTTGATGGCGCTACAAAAAATGTCAATGCTTCCAAAACAATGGTAGCCTGTACCTGGTAGGTACCTGGATAATTCAGGTCAATTCCCTATTCTATGTATACAACCTACATAAGCATCTCACTCAGCCATATAAAAATCCCAGGCTAAAAAAATTCATGTTTAAAAAATAAGGGGTAGCTAAAGTGCCTCGCTTGTTTCATAGACACATTTATTTATGCTAAGATGGTATCTCACTAGTAAGTCTACGAGTTTTACGAATACACTTTAGAGTCCCTTTCTGGTCTCGTTTCCTACAGGAAGCAGAAGCAAAACGAGCAGAAGCGACAGCAGCACTTGACAAGGCTCAGACACTAAGTGAAGAGATAGAGACGAAGCAGCGTGAGATCAAAGAAAATCTGAGACAAATTGAAACCAAAGAACGAGTTTTGTCGGCAGTAAGTACCTCATATGCAGGTAGTGAAGATTGTCACGCACTATAAAAAGTGTTGAGAAAAAACATAGCTAAGCAAAACATGCCCCCCCCCCCCCCCCCCCCGCACTCAAATGATGAACACAAATTTTCAACAGCCTGCCTGGTTCTTTGAGGGAAGTACACTATGATACTCTCAAATGCAAGGGAGTTTTTCCGACGAATCTTTTACTTTTGATGATCAAAATCCAACCAAAACAGAATGTTTGTAAAAGGATGTTGTGGTTTTAGTATGATACCACTGCCCACCCCACGCAAGAAGTCTGGGTCCAAGTAAGATTTATCCCTTCTTATTTCTATCTGTGGAATCCATTACAAGTGGATTCGACGTGCAATTTGTGTGACCCCCTAGGGTAGTTCAAAAAAAAAAAAAAAAAAAAAAAAGGTTCTGGGATTTCTTGTCCCCATTGTTTTTTTGCGTCCTCGGTATGTCAGGATGACACTCCTAAATTTTTAGCAACAAATATTAATCCTAATCACTTCACCTGGGTCGATTTTGGCCAGTTATCGACCGCTATCGTAAACCAACATCTAAATTGGTGCCGAGGTGATGATTTGACGAACGGATTTCAATTTTTTTAGGTCAATTTATGGGTTTTTTATTGCTGAGAAAGGCAATTTACTTTTTCCATTTTAGTTGCAAAGGCAGAAAACTGATCTGTGTAAAATCTCATGGCGACTGGAGCGCTGGGAATGCCACGCAGTGAGTAGTCAAACTAAAGAGCAAGTCAGGGTCTAGTCTCGTGTCAACTTGATTGTTCACGAACTTCTCGTTTCATTTACCTACACCAGGGGTGCTCAACTTGAACTGCTGGCAATCTACCTCAATATTTTTAGACTACTTACGATCGACTCTGAGAGGCTGCAAGTATGTGTGATGCAGGGTTGTCGTACATACACCATACACCCTACCTACCTTGGTAGGGTGTACCGTAGCATATATAGATATTAGCTTTCCGCACAATTACATTATTTTAGTCAAGGTTTGGGTGAAGTTTACTTAAGTTCTTCTCTACAATATCAATGAAAAAACTCATAGTTATTCAAAATTGCGAGTTTATTCGTTGTTACAAAACAAAAGAGTTACATATGGTGTTAAACTCAACTAAGGAGTGACTTTGGATGTTGAACCGTGGCACTGCATGTCCTCAGCATACTTTTCATAAGATGGTGCGTAACCACTGAGTGCCAATCGCAAGCATGATGACATATGATCGTCAGTTAGTCGATTGCGATATTTTGACTTAATTATCTTCATTTCAGAAAATGCAGACTCGCACAAGTAAGTTGACCCAAACATTGCCGTCAGTTGAAGGGCGATTCGCCTTAGATTCGGATATTTATCTTCAGATATAAAACACCAGGAATTTGTATCAGATGCTGTAGCTTTGAGATGAATATCTGATATAATCTGCACCAACTCATTTTCAACAGAACATGAGTTCATATTAAACTGAATTGCTACTTCAGTAGCTAATTCCTAATCAGTAAACTAATTTTTTCTTCTCGAGATCTACTCAAAAAGCACTCGCGATCGACTGGTCGATCGCGATCGACCGTTTAGCGCCCCTGACCTACACCATAATTTCTCCAGTTTCCACTGTCATGTACTATTCTTCATTTACTACCTACACCATAATTTATCTAGTTTCCACTGTCATTTACCATTGTCTCGTTATAATCTATACTATCATTTCTCTAGTTACTGTTGTCAGTTTCTAATAATCCAGTTACCATGTACAAATATCATCATTTCTCTGGTTACCATTGTAATTCACTATTCTTCATTTACCACCTACACCATCATTTCTCTAGTTACCATTCCAAACAGGTGAATTTCCCGATAAACCGGAGCACTCGAACTACCTCCCTAATGGCCACTGAAAAGCACGTACTATAAGGTCCATAATTCCACGTTCGGGGTTCGTTAGGGGTCCCCCAGCTGCTCGTATCTGCTCTCCCTTCTGATATCTCGTGATGTAGGTAGGTACCACTTACTCTCCCACTCTCGCTCGTACAACTTACACAGGACGCCCTCGTTATGCGCATACAGAGCGACTTCGCGCATAAAATGTCCGCCCTCCGGGATTGGATGTGAATTTCGAGCGGTGGAGGAAGCAGGAAACTCGGGCCTCTACATATCTCCACATCTCTACATACATTCACGACAAAAACCAAAGCAACTCACGCAAGAGATGAAGATCTGAAGGAATAACTTCCAGAAGACTCATCTACAGGATACAGTGTTTGACACAATTAATATGAAATGAGATAATCACATAATTTGGTAGGTATTTGAGCGACGGTCACTTGCACTTAGAAATTCATTTGGTATTTACGAAATTGATCTCATCGTATGAGATTTAAGACAAAGTTTGTTGATACGAAAAAACTCATTTTTTCACAGTTATAAAGACTCTTTCTGTACGAATTTTTCAAATTTTGATTGATTAAAAAAACTATACTAATTTCCAGTGCTCTACGTAGTAACTTTTAGCACTTACCTCGCATATTCATTTCTTTTGTAGGTGAAACATACGGCTATAGCTCTTATATCTATGAGAATGGGTAACAGGAATGAACTTCTCAAATCCTATGTTTAATTAGTCAAAAAAGCCAGTTTTTTTCCAGGAAAAAGAGTAGTTAGTACATGATTATTAGAATAACTATCGTTTCATTTAACTCGATTTATATAGCTTCTCAAAATTGTGTGCGTTGAGGGATGCAAAAATCTAAAACAATGTTCAGATTCCAATATAATAAATAATGTTAATACCAGTGTTACAAAATGGGGAATCAAGCTACTTGTTTCTAGTTGTATTTAAAATGTGTCTTCATTGATCGTCGCTATGTCTTCACTTTCAATCAATGTGTTTTTGTTTTTTCCTGAATCTCATGTTCTGACCAACCTACATCAAGTATGAGTTCTCGCAATAAGCATATGCCTACCCTTGCTGCAATCGCCAAGCGACTGCGACCCAACACAAATCAACGTCCATTACCGAGATTTCATAGGTCGTGTGAACGGATCCGTTTCGCGTCACGCGATCTATGCGGAAACCGCCATAGATTGTGTGATGTGAGGAACCACACTCACGTTTACCCTACTAACCCGAACGAAAATGAACTCTTTACCTTCTTGCAAGTTGTTTTGAATGTAATTTTTGCCTCGTTCATTAGTAAGGAAAGTACCTTTACTTTTGTTTGTGAGGCTATTTGGAAAGCAGCTTTAGCTACGGTGTGCATTTGTAACGAAAATGTAATGAGTAGTGAGTTCTTGCAACGAGCAGATGCCAATCCGCGCTGTGTGAAGTGTTACTGTTCGAATCCACATGAAAAAACGAAGAAACCTACCCCACACTCTTAGATTCCTAGTAACTAGGTTCTAAATCCTGTTTTAAAAATAAATCGTCGAGTATTTTAAATGTATCATAATTGTTTGAAAACTAGTGCAACAACTAACTAGGTAGATAGTTGCGTACCTAATATTTTTGTGATAAGTATTCGTTGACAGTAGGTATCTCTCCAGAAAGTTGGGAAATATTCAACATGCCCATTGTCACTGAACATAATGAAGAATGAACCTCGTTAATATTATCAATATTAACTATTAGTATACGTTGTACAATTGAATAATACAACGAGCTCTAGATTTAAGTAGAAACAGCCTCATTAAACACACTACCGATAAGCAAGCAGCCAAGTACAAGGACAAGAGTAGAATTAAGTATATTATGTGATGATAATGATGGTGGCACATTATGATAAGATGATGAATAGCATATCGTTATTGAGTCACAACGATTTTGGTTACAAATTGTACAAAACTTTCAAATCATTATTGATAATTGATTGATTGATAAATATTATTATTAATATCCCTGTTGAAAACTGGAAAATTAAGCCACTTTTTTCAAGTTGTAATTACAATGTGTCGTCATTTATCGTCGTTATATCTTCACTTTCAATCAATTTTTTCTTTTTCTTTCTCCTTGAATCTCATGTTCTGACCAACCTACACCAAGTATAAGTTCTCGCAATAAGCAGAGGCGCTGCAATCACCAAGCGACCGCGTCCTAACACAAATCAACGTTCAATATCAAGATTTCATAGATCGTGTGAACGAATCAGTTTTGCCTCACACGATCTACGCGGAAACCGCCATGGATTGTGAGATGTGAGGATCCTCACTCACGTTTACCCTGTTGAACGACAAAAAAAGTAACTATACCCCCCCCCCCCCCCCCCCACGGTGGGCAAAGTAATTAACATGTAATAAGTAATGAGTTCTTGCAATGAGCAGATGCCAAGTCTGAAGTGTTAAGAAATGTGTGAAGAAAATGTGAAGAAATGTGCGCTGTCTGAAGTGTTACTGTTTGTTCGATTGCAGGTGAAAAAACGTAGAAACCTACGCCACGCTCTTACATTCCTGGTAACTCGGTTTTAAAACCTGGTTAAGAATGAATCGTCGAATGTTTTAGGTAAATTAATCATAATTGCTTGAAAACTAGTGTAACAAAAAGGTAGGTAGGTAAGTGCGTAATTAATATTTTTGTGATAGGTATTCGTTGATAGTAGGTATCTGTACAGAAAGTTGGCAAATATTCAACATGCCCTTTCCTCACACTGCGATCCTTGGCATTTCGTCACTTAACATAATGAAGGAAAGTACCTTTAGTAGTGTTTGTAAGGATTTTTGGAAAGTAGTTTTAGCCTACTCTACGGTAAGCATTGTAACTAACATGAAATGAGTTCTTGCAACGAGCAAATGCCAATCTGCGCTGCAATCATCGAGGGAACGCGTCCCAACACAAATCAAAGTCCAATATCGAGATTTCATAGATCGTGTGAACGGATCCGTTTCGCCTCACACGATCTACTCGGAAACCGCCGCAGATTGTCTGATGTGAGGGACCTGTAGGCCGGTTAGGATTACAATATCCGCGCGGATTACACGATCCGCTGCCGCTTTCCCTTTCGGCGGATGGTAAAGTAATACGATGCGGGTCCCCCCAACCCCTGGAGGCTCTGCGGTTCCTGCGGTCCCCCATCTCATCTCACCTCATCTCATCGCGAGAGTTCTCAGGAGAAAACTTCCTTCTTTAAGGAGATTAAACTCGATCGCGAGGTAATACTCGAGATCTGTTGTGTAATATTAGATCAGACCGTACAACGATATGACGTCATAGCTAAATTACCCGTGCGTTGCGAAGCACCTTCTGTTGCACATAACAAATTCAGGAAATGTGCATTATGACCTCATGAGGAAATATACCCGATATACCTATATTTCTTTTGCCAAAATAAAAAAAAATATAAAAAAATATGTTCTTCTTTTAACTTCTTTTATTGGTTTTATAGAATGTGTAAAATGGCAACAAAAAACAGATAAAATCTAAAAGATCCCATCATGCAGCATTACTGTGTGAGCGAATATTCTCGCTTTTTCTTTAAATTATAATTATGTTGAATTATTTGAAATCTGAGAACTTTGCTTGCTCAAAATTGTCAAATATCACATTTCAAGGCAATTCTTGCCTTATATTAAGTATATTTTTTAATTCTTGTAGTTTTATCGATTTTATTGCACATTTCAAGGAATAAGTATATTTTTAACTCAATTCGATGCATAAAATTTTGAATATACACTTTTTTTTAAATTTTGAATGTAGGCATCCACCTACCTATGCATCACAGACGATAGCTATACGGGAAAACGTAATCAGCTATTTTGAAGCTTTTCAGCTAGTTTGAAGGTTCCATAAACGTCATTCCTCGTATTTGAATGTTTAATTTTATATCATATCATACAACGATATGACGTCATAGCTAAATTACCCACGCGTTGCTTAGCCCCTTCTGTTGAACGTAAAAAATTCAGGAAATGTGCATAATGACCTCATGACCAAATATTCCCAATATTCATCTCTTTGCGAAAGATAAAAATGCTCTTGTGTTAAAATGACTACAATAATCATCCGAAATGGGAAAAACAGCTAAAATCTAAAAGAGCCCTTCATGAATGGGGGGACTGAGTGAGCAAATTTTCTTACTCTTTTTTTTTTTTTTTTAATTATGTCGAATTATTTGAAATCTGAGAACTTTTTGTGCTAAGAAATGTCAAATATCACATTTAAAGACAATTTTTGAATTATTTTAAATATATTTTGCTTCCTCACTACCGAAGGTAGGGAACCTTTTTGTTCGTGATTGAAGTCGAAAAAATTGCCCACCAAAATCAAAATTTCTGCTGCGTTTCACAGCTAGCTGATCAATTTTGGTTCCGTGTCTGTATGTCTGTCTGTGGTAAATCCTTGTCAGGCAAAAAACTATACTAAGTTTCAGCCCGATTCCGATGAAATTTTCAGGGATTGTGCGAGTTAGTCGATAGACAGTCCCCTATTATTTCCAATACCGTAAAATCAACAGTAGTTTGTGCGCATGCGCTAACGTGAATTTCTCATGACGCCGATTTGTAATCATCTGTTGGTACGATTTCATTCAAATTCGGTAAGTAATTGTGTAGATGTTCTAAAAAAAAAAAACTCGGCGCTCCGCGCCTCGCCAGGGGGCAAGCCCCCTGGACCCCCGGTTACCTCTATTTACATACTTCGGACGAAATTATTGAAACACAGAATGTGTTTGCGTTGTCGCGCAACCAAGTGACAACCAAACAAGCGTCATTGTTTACTATTCATTTATAACATCAATTTATATAGTTATAGTATGAAACTACGAAAATTGCGTTGTCGCGCAACCAAGTGACAACCAAACAAGCGTCATTGTTTACTATTCATTTATAACATCAATTTATATAGTTATAGTATGAAACTACGAAAAAAAAAAATACGAAATAAATTCGTGATAAATCAAGAGCTTTCCAACGAATGGTGAACGATTTCTGTGCGATTAAAATGGCGGAAATTCCATTTCCCTACCAACGGCTCGTTTGTACGTGAAAATCATCCGTCACACATTTCGTTCCCATCCCGCGTTCCATTTTCGGCTAGTTAGTCCATGGCTAAAACACATTCTGTGTTAAAAATTACATCGTGATTGGTGGAGTAATAACTTACGCATGCGCGAAACTAATTTCGATTGACACAGGCAAATTTCCGAGTCTAATGGGACGATTTCGATGAAATTGTGCGGGATAGCTTGTAGATGGTCCCCTATAACTTTCATTGCCATCACATAAATAGTAGTCTGTGCGCATGCGCAAACCCTAATATATTATAAAGTCAATTTCTTATCAGCTGGTAGTCCGATTTCGTTCAAATTAGGGTAGTAGATGAGTATATGTTCCAAGAAAATGCACTATGGATTACATCGCGATTGGTGAAGTAATTTCATTGCCGTTGGATTAATAGTAGTCTGTGTGCATTCGAAAACATGATGTTCTTAAAACGCCGACTTATCACTAATTTCGACTCAGTAACATGTGAGGAAGCTTTACTGCCCACCCAACTTGGCAGACGTTTTTTTAATTCTTGCAGGTTTTATCGATATTGTAGCACTTTGTAAGGACATGTGAATTCATGTTTAGCTCAATTTGATGCATACAATTTTGAATATATAGGTAATTTTTTTCAATGTTGAATATGTAATTTTTTTCAAATTTTTAATGTATGTGCCTATGCATCAAAGACGTTAGTTATTTGGGAAAACATAATCAGTTGATTTGAAGCTTTCCAGCTATTTGAAGATTTCATAATCAAGTCATTGCTCTTATTTGAATGTTTAATTTTATCACCTTGCAATCAACTTGCAACTCGTTTCTTTTTGGTGTTTTGATTTCTTAATCACCTTACCCATTGTTGTTTTCATCAGCAAGTTCATAATTTACCTAGCAGAATTAAATCTTGAGGGGGGACGTTCTTACCGAAATACATTTGAAACAATATTATTGAAATATGCTATCGTCACCAGTGCTGCCAACCCGTTTCAGCAAAAAAAGCCCCCCGAATTCATGAAAATCCCAAAATCCCCAGGAAGAACCAAAAAATCTCCTAAATTTAAGGTGCCGTTAAAAGCGATTTCGGACACAATGTTGTTCACAAATTGAATTATTAGGTAGGTGATAAAAGGTCATATAACAAGGAAAACAATGTGAAAGAACGCAATATGAAATACATTAAAGAGTGGATTATTACCAAAAACAGGTGAAACTCCGTTACCAACAGTAGGCAGGTAGGTAGGTAGGTGATCATGTTGTCAATAAAAGAAAAACATGATGGGTAACTCTCACACGAATAATAAATTTGAATAGGTTAACATCAGCATAACATGGATCACAAAAAAATGTAAACCAACAAGTATGACTAGTGAGTAAAATAGGAAAAAATACAAATAGACCCACTGTACATGATGTAGAAAGATGCATCTATTTTTCCTCCGAAATTTCGGAAAAATATCATTTGTCTTGGGGTTCAAACTCCTTCCCTTTCCTGCATCTTCACTAACTCTCTTCTGAATTGGTTTGGCAAACTGTCGTTCGTGCCTGACACTGTCCGTTCGTGCCATTTGAAGTTGTTCTGAGAACGTTCTAGTGGAGGGATCATTTTTCATTTTTATTTATGGGGAAATTCACCTTTCATTCATATGTAAGGCAGTAAAAAATGATAGAAATCAAGGATTGTCAGTGATGGTCAAAAATCCCCAGAAATCCCCTCCCACGCTACATCCTCCTAAGGCTATGAGGGCCCTTAAAAATCCCCAACGTGGGGATATATCCCCGGCATTGGCAGCACTGATCGCCATATACATTCATCAAACATCCTCAACTTGCGATATTTTACATAGAAATAGACTCGGAAGCGAATAGTGTAGTCCACGTAAAGGTAAGCCGAGGGCAATGCCCGGACGACTAGATATCGATTTTACTGAATTATAACCAACTAGTTACTGCCACGCCGTGGTTGGAATGATAATCACGCGATTCTATTCCCCAATCTCTATCTGCCCTAGTATTGTCTGTGAGTGAAATTTACCTTCATCGTTGTTGAAATGCCGTGAACGGGTCGAATCACGTAAGGCGTGCAGAAAGAAGGTTCAGAAAGAGTAAATATACCTACCCGATATAAACGGAACCTACCTTTTGTATGGTTAGTAATTTAAAGGGGTTATTTTGATAGAGGGGGTTAGTTGATAAAAATATACCATCGATCCCACACCAACTGCCCAAACTGCAAAATCATAGTTCTGAAAAAATTGCATTCGAAGGATTCACTCTGCCTTAAAAAATGGCAATGATTAGGTCTCAATTGCACACCAATGGAAGTGCTGAAGACCTAGTTACATTTATTTATGTAATACGGGACAAGCCCAATTACATAATGAATTACATACATAGAATAGAAATACTTTATTGTCACCATACTATTTAACGTCAACAGGAGAAAAAACAAGCAAAAATTGCATGAAAACAAGTAATAAATTGTCAATATCTCTCAACACTTCACTGGAGAACACCAGCTCCCACAAGAAACTTCATTTGTGCTGTACGGTGCCAAGGCAATCAGCCTATCCTTTATTTCTCTCTGAAATACGGCAGGGCTCATCGACTTCAGAGCAGCCTGCAGATCATTATACATCTGGATTATATTTCTGAACTAGAGCCAGCCGACGACTTTGAGTAGAAAGCAGATCCCGGTTCATTGTATCATATTGGTGATTGTCCCCCAGGCGGGGGAAATCTTCCAAGTTGTTCTTGACTCTGATTAAAATTGTCTGGGTGTAAAGCGCAGGAAGAGTCAATAGTCCCAAATTCATGAACAGATCTCTGCAGTGAGCTGTCCTACGGACTATTCTTTATTTTGAAATGCATAATACGGGAAATAAATGAGTAGAATCCAATGGCGTGTGCAGAGAGTAGGTTTAGAAAGTATAAATATACCTGCCGGATGGAAACGGAACATGCCTTCTGGATGGTTAGTTTCCGAAGGGGGTTGTTTTGATGAAAACGGAGGGTTGGAGGATAATATTGCGTTCTCGGAGAGATTGAGCGGCGGGCGGGATGTGGTAAAAGTGAATCATCACTTGGCAATAACCCGCCACAAAGCACCCGGTGGCACCAATCGATGTTTTCTACTAGGTCGCTGCAACTGGGGAAAGGCCGAGAGAATTCCCCTTCCCGATCGGATCGGCAGATTATGATAACATACGACCCTTTCCGGAGCTCGTAAATCCAAACTGATCGTATCTCCGATACGCTAAAACGTGATTTTGGATGCTTCCCTGGGTTTCCGGCCGTTGAGCCAGAAACGCGATCCTGCCTGACCTTTACAACTGCTCGTAAATGACCAGTGTTTAAGGAACAAATTGATGAATAAAGCACAATTCACCTGCAAAGTTTTTTGAAACTTTACAATACAACCGGGCAAGAATTTTCGTAAGTTGCAATAAAGCTATTGCAAGGGCCCCGAAATTTTCTTTTGTCTTCATTGAAATCCTTTCGAGGCATTCTGAAGCGAATCCTGAAGTTTGGTATATATTTGTATATCTATGACTGTCCTTTTGAACTACTGCTTTTAAATAGCTAGTGCTTAAGGAAAAAATTAATGAATGGACTACATTTTAGCTGCAAATTTTTTTAAAAACTTTACTATACAACCAGTCAAGCATTTCCGTTGAGAATATGGGGTCCCAACGTAACTATTAATTTATGATATATAACTATTTTCCGATTTTTCAAGTAATATTCTACTTAAAACGCTAAATTCGTCAAGCAGTTCAAGGATTCTTTTAATGCTTTTTGAGAATGTACGTTGAAAAATGAGCAATGGTCTGTGGGAAAAAAATGTCCTAATGAATACAAGTGAAACAGATGTCGGTCCTTTTTGACTGAAGTCCGTTAAAATGTGCAGAACTACAACTCATCTTTTCCGATATTATTCTTCATTTGGATAAGAAATGCAGTCTGGAATGATGCAGACCTACATAAATATGAAACACTTACGGTGGAGGAGTGCTAAGATGAGTTTTAATTAGCTCGATTTCTTGAAAAGAGATTCCCGTTGTAAGAATGGCATTTCCGAGTCATCACGGTTATCTCAATCAAATTCAAGATTTTCCGTTTCAAATAAGGTTTCCCAATTCACAGTAAAGGTTTTTTTAAAATCTGATCTGTTGATAAAATATATCGGAAAAGTTCCTACCAGCCCAACGATTGGCTATCAAAAATCCGAACAGATGGAAGAAACACTTGAGAACAGACCTATTCCACTCCCACTCCCTGTTCCTAAACTAAACTAAACCTTGAATTTGTATCGGAAAATCTTAAAATTGATTAGGAAAACCTTGAATTTGACTCAGAAATGCTATATATCAGCGTTAAATATAACAGTTATCTATTCATGTATACATTATTTTGGGATGATCGCTGATAAAACCGATAAATTTGTACCATCTAGAGGTTACGTAATGGGTTTGACGAATAAAATATAAACAGTATTGATGCAACACTAGGGTCCGTTATACCAACTAAAAACGTCTGCCAAGTAGGTCCATCAGTCTCGGAGGGTTAATATTATTATTTTTGCGCAAGTTATTAACCAATCGCGATATAATTCATAGGGTCCCGGATAATTCAGATCCCGGAACATATACCGTTATTTTTTGCATATGAAAATCGAATTACGAAGCCTTTTTTAGTAGTAGTTTGGTAAAGTATCCCTAGTTTGTCGATTATTCAATTCAAGTTTTCTTTAACAGAAATGATGGATTTTAAATGTAATCCCTATTAAGTCAAAGTCTCCTGCAGCTCGTATTCTAAAAGTCTAGATATCAGTCTAGAGTGGTACCTTACATTACTTACCAACCATTCCACCCAATGAATGAAGAGAAACTTGCATTTTTGCGTTGTGATGCTCACCTGAAACACGAGAAAATGAAGCAAACTTAGTGACGAATAATCGATCTGTAGTCACGATAAAACCATTTTGTCACAACTTAATATTTATTATAAAGCATTCTAAGCTGAATTCAATGTTCAAATGCCAAAACATATAAGTTAAGCATTCAGAGCTGTAACCAGCGGTGTCAAATGATCAATAATATACCAAAAAAGGATAATTTATCAAAAAATTCATTATGAGGTTCTTTTTTCGATTTTTTAAAATTTCATATGATGTAGAATTCTATTTGTAAACGTTGGAATCCATTTGGAGAATGTTGGATTCCATTTAGAAATCGCCCAATCGCGATATAATTCATAGGGTACCTTCCCGGAACATATACCGTTCGAGTTTATACGAATTTCGATCCCTAAATGATGAAAAATCGACGTTATAAGAACTTTACGTTTTTGCATGCGCACAGAATACTAGGTCTGATCTAACGGCCATGACAGTTAAAAGGGATCGTCTAGAAGCTTCTAGATTGTCCAATAACGACGATTTATCATGATCTGAAAGTCCGATTTCATTCAAACTCGGGTTGTTGTTGAGTATATGTTCCAGGAAGATGCCGTGTGAATTATTTCGCGATTGGTTGAGTAATAACTATTGGGCATGAGCAAAACTAATATTATTTAACCCTCTGAGACTGATGGATTGATTTTGATGAGATTGGTAAGGATGTGCGGGTTGACCTCTGTGTTGTGTACTACAAGGTACTAACCTACGTTTCAACGTTACAGTTGCCTTCCCACTTTTGCGCAGCCTACAGTTCAAACCTATTTGTTTACATCGAACCCTTGCAATCAGTCGATACACACGTGGGTTGTTTCGAATTCAGTTCCGATCTCCCACAGCACAACTCAAGCATCAACTTGTAGTGATTCGATTCCTTCCCTAATATCCGAACAATTTCATCCTCACTTTTTTCTATAGCCACTCTTAGGTTCCCCGCCAATGACTCCCACTCATGCATGCTGGCCCCCAAAAGATTCACCGAATCGATCCCATACTTAACAGATAAGTCACCCCATTCCTTGTACCGAAAATATTGATAGACCCAGGAGTGGAAATTTGGAGTTGTGTCAGCTATAGCGTACAATGTTCATATTGTTAGACAAATTGTCTCATAACCATTTCTTGGCATTACTGAGCTCCTTGGGTGGTCATCTGCGTGATTGTCAGCTAATCGTCCGAGTGAAGGGAGCCATGTCTTCTCCGTTCCAAGCTTCTTCCGGAATACTACCACAAGGGAGCCACTTGGGGCCATTGTGCTTTTTTCTGATGATCAACAGTGTCGTGAGAGAGTTCGAGCCAACTGTACGTTGCATTCAATGCGCTGACAATGTTAAGATCTCCTCCCACGTAAAGTTCTCCCTAGATTGCGAGTCACTACATCGATCCTTAGGCCGACCAGAAGAATGGTGTTTCTTAAATCACCTATTTCTAAATGAAGCAAAATGCTCCATAGTAACCCTCCACCGTAAGACCCAGCCGCTCTTATTCGAATATTTACTTGGAGGCGCGCCCCTGCTGAGGTCAGAGGATATCGCTGGTTCGGGAGTGCTGTGCGATGCACAACTAAACTTCTCCGGGCATATTGGGGAACTATCGAACAAAGCTATGCGCTCTCCGGGTTTCCTGAATATGAATACCAGAGAGGTGACGGACATCGCAGCTATAGTCACCCTGTATAAAGCTCTGTATCTACCTATTCTGGAATATGCAAGCACAATTTGATCTCCGGTGCATATTTACTGGCTAGAGCGAGTCCAGAATAAGTTCTCACAGTACGTAGCCTTCATCTCGATATTCCATGGGCCGATGTGGAATACTCTTTTTTGCGAGAGAGGTGTCGCCTAGTAACTCTGGAGAACAGATGAAGCTCGGCAGCCCTGATAGTTCTCCATAAACTATTAAACAGCAACATCGACTGCTCACCACTTCTCTCAAAATTAAATCTTTTGGTTCCGCACATCGCCACCTCAATATAGTAATGAAGATTTCATCCGCTTTTCCTCAACAAATTATCCAAGAAACCAAACGCTACATAGAATCCTTCGTAATGCCAACCTCTTATTATATCTGAATCCCGATTTTGATTTCTTCAACTCACCCCCAAGGACATTGAAATTACTTATCGCCTCTGTTTGGATTTCATTGTCAAGTTCAGTCATTCTTTCTGCTTCCCCTGTCAATACTCCGAAATTTCGATCAACGGTTGGTCCATCGCCTCGTTCTATTGGCTCTTCCACGTTTCTTATTGCTTCCACCACCATCGATCGAAGAATGTCCCTTCTTCTCATAAGGCCTTCCATTTTCTACTCTTCGCCAGTTCCAGTTTCTTACTGTGTGCGTACTTATGTGCCCCACCAGGGGTATCAGCATTTTTTGAGGATATATAGTATTTTATAACTAGATGGTGTTTTCGTACTTATTACTAACTATTTTCTATGACAGAAAAAATCCTCTTTTTGTTTTTCTCGAACGAACGAAAAATTAAAAACCTTTTTATTATTAAACTCTAATCATTAAAATGTCTTTTCTACACGTAGTTCAAGGAGGCACGCACATCAAATAACTTTAAACTTTGAAACAAACGTGAGGACTATTACAGAAGGAAAACGAGCCATATTAGTAGTAAATCGAACAGTCATCACGGAAACAATAATTTGAATGTCTATATAATCACTATCAACTGTTGGCATACCAAGCAAGGTAATAATATTCAAGTCACCACAATCATATGGTAAACAAACATGTGGGGAGTTGAATGCTGACTGTAGATCTCTCAACAGCCACCTCACAGTTTAATTATTGTTGATTGTAATTTTATCAAATTGTGTACTATTTTGACATTTTCATGTCTTTCATATGGCACATAACAAAAAAATCGTCACGAAAATTGTCCCAAGTGGCCACAACGATGATTATGACCATCAGAAATGACGTTGACCATTCGTTCGAAAGCTCTCGATTTATATTTTTAAAAAAAACTTTTCAAGCCTAAGAATTGTCCCAAGTTTTATGTAGCCCCTTGAGGGACTTCTGAACACAACTGACCGATCCCAGATCAGCTGAGTGGCTCTAGAATCCAGTTTTTTCCCTAATGATCCCACGATTCTGAGATTTGGTATGTGGGCCCTTGAGGGACTTCTGAACACAACTGACCGATCCCAGATCAGCTGAGTGGCTCTAGAATCCAGTTTTTTCCCTAATGATCCCACGATTCTGAGATTTGGTATGTGGGCCCTTGAGGGACTTCTGAACACAACTGACCGATCCCAGATCAGCTGAGTGGCTCTAGAATCCAGTTTTTTCCCTAATAATCCCACGATTCTGAGATTTGGTATGTGGGCCCTTGAGGGACTTCTGAACACAACTGACCGATCCCAGATCAGCTGAGTGGCTCTAGAATCCAGTTTTCTCCCTAATGATCCCACGATTCTGAGATTTGGTATGTAGCCCCTTGAGGGACTTCTGAACACAACTGACCAATCCCAGATCAGCTGAGTGGCTCTAGAATCCAGTTTTTTCCCTAATGATCCCACGATTCTGAGATTTGGTATGTAGCCCCTTGAGGGACTTCTGAACGCAACTGACCGATCTCAGATCAGCTGAGTGGCTCTAGAGTCCAGTTTTTTCCCTAATGATCCCACGATTCTGAGATTTGGTATGTAGCCCCTTGAGGGACTTCTGAACACAACTGACCGATTACAGATCAGCTGAGTGGCTCTAGAATCCAGTTTTTTCCCTAATGATCCCACGATTCTGAGATTTGGTATGTAGCCCCTTAAGGGACTTCTGAACACAACTGACCGATCCCAGATCAGCTGAGTGGCTCTAGAATCCAGTTTTTTCCTTAATGATCCCACGATTCTGAGATTTGGTATGTGGGCGAATTCAATTAAGTACCCACGGGTGGGCGGTTTCTCTTATGGCCCATTTAATTTATCTGTACGCCCCGCCGTGCAATGCACGGGTGAGATCTGCCTAGTAATAAATACAATAAGAAAACACACATGAAAATGTCCCAATGTGTTGCAGACTCGTATGCAAGCATTTGATTTTTCTAGTTTTTCTCTTAAAATTGTAGTATTTTATATCGTTTTCTTCATTTTACTGTCTTTTATTTGATTTTACCTCATGTATTATTTCAGATAATTGTGTACTGTACTGAATGTTATTGGGCTCTTCCCTTATAAATAAATAACTATTTCAGTTAAATGGGCAACATTAGGTTGAAAAAAAAAAGAAAAAAACTAGTGATTCGTCAGATAGAAATACTTGAGGGAGACGATTTGCATGGGAATTCTACGAAAGGTGCACCGTGCAACAGGTGCGTGTGGCGTCGGACGTTGGTCCGTCATGGGAGGGGGTTTCGTCCGTCACGTTCGAGCGACCACCGCCGGCAGGGCTTCCTCCTATGTAGTTACCTACTGGCTTCCCCTCGCGTTTATCAGACTTACTATAAAACTTCTGTCTGTACCTAAGTTTTGATCATAAGGAAAGAATTGCGTACATTCCTTGGTTTAATCCGTTCATTTCTTGGCATGGTAACATTCTACCTCAAATTTGTGAAGAATGCTGCAAAAATCCTTCAACTTCTATACTCATTGCTTAAGAAGGATCAAAAGTGAGCTTGGACAAGGATGACTCTAGAGTAGTTCAGTAGAATAAAACATTACCTGATGTCCCGGTGCTCACGGATTTTGATCCTGATATGCCTTTCAAACTTGTAGTTGATGCTTCAGGAACTGCAGTAGGAGCAATTTTAGGCTTGGAACATTTTGGGGATTTTTTCGCATTTGTTTGTTGGTAGCCCTGGGTGACGATTTTCCTGTTCGTTATCACTCCGTACTATGTTGTGGTGATTGTGGAAGGCGTTGGCAGTAAAAGATTCGATCTGGCAAGTCATTTTTCACTTTTTTTAGATAAGGGTTGCGTTGAAAACTTGAGTTTTTACTATGTGTTCTCTGACTAGTTGACTCACTGTTTCCAGTCCCAAATTGACGTTATCATGGTCGAGCGATTTAAAAAAATTGTTTCGTAAAAGTGGATTTTCGCGGGTGACTTGAAACGGTTTTGTTGCTCATTTTCTTTATATTTAAGAGTCTAATTTTACTTTATAGCCCAAGCAGCCAAGACATTTCGTTAATTTCGTTTTACAAATGCTCTTTTAGCATGCATTTTTTTTTTTTGGGCGGGGGTCTTGCGAAAATTGCCGTCACATGTTTTAAACGGAACAACCAATCAATAACTTCGACTACTTGCGTTAAATGTATATAATGTTTTTCCAATAACAACCGATCCAAATAATGGTTCACTAGTAATGAACGTGGGAACATAGCCAAAAAAACATGTATATAGACTTCAATGTTTTTCCGTGCTAGCGGAGGAATTTTGAATTTATTTTTGAATATGTGGCTTCATTTGCGATGAAGTTTGTACCTTTATTTGTTTGAAAATTGGCTAAAAAGGAAAAAGACTGGTCTGTAGAATTTTATAGGACATTTATTCAAAAAAACGAACAAAAACCTGAACAATTCCAGTCAGTTATTTTTAAATTTTTCCGAATTCCTGGAAGTGCCTGGCGGAAGATAACAACGATAACACGGCGACTAGAGCGCTCGGAATGCCACATGGTGGGTAGTCGAACTAAAGAGCAAGTCAGGGTCTAGAGTCTCATGACTCGACTTGATTGTTCGAGAACGTCTCGTTTATAATTATGATAAAAATACACTCAGTTCAGTTTAAGAATTCAACAAGAAAAGCGTTATTATTTACAAGAATTATTCTAAGTGTAAATAATATTGTTAGGAAGGTGTGGGATAAAGTGCAAGTATAGAAGGAGATCGCGGCCCCTACCTAACACACCTACATTGCAGGGTATTCTTTGCACAACAACTTATACACACACATTGTAATTTAATTATTTAAGATACATTGTAATATTTATTTACTTTGTAACATACATGTGTACCTATGCAGAAGATGGCGAATAAAAAAATCGAATAAAAACGAACAAATTTTGAGAGGGGAAGTAATCCTCATTGGAGATAAATATTTTTTCTGAGGGAATGTCACCCGACAGATAGTTTCCTTTTGATCTTTTAATTTATCGATTGATTGCTTGCCAGAATGACAAATCAATCGGAGTATCCAACATCGATTTGATAACGGAAAGCTGTCCTGCGTTCGGCGGAACGTGTTCATGTGTTGGCATCTATCTGTGTTAATGGAATGCGATAACGTCGGGAGCTGACGCGTTCGGAAAAAAATCTGCCGCTTCCCACGGCATTCAGTTGGTAAAGTCAAATAACCTTTCACGAGAACCTTCCAGCTCGCAATTTTTATCTCCGGCAAATAGAAACGAAAGCCACAAAGCTATCGAAAGTCTGACTAAGCCGATGTGCCGAGTTCTTTGCGAGGAGTGGAAAATCCTTTGGATTTCAACAGTTTCTGGTTCAAATGAAATGCGCTCATCATATTTTTATCCCTCCATCCTCTCTCCCGACACACTATTACCTTAGTTCTTTACCTATTGGCACTATATCGCAAAATCATGAAATTTGACTAGTAGAACATGCGAGAAGCATATGAAAATATACTGATCTGATAATTCTTCTTAAAAATGGTCTCAAATCATGCAGCATGATCGTATGAGCAGCTTTTTGAGATGTCGATTATATTTCTGTTTAATTTTAATTTTTGCACAAATCAAATCAATCAATTTTATGTACAAAAACACCTTCACCACAATATTCCGCCATGAAAAACAAACCCTTTTATTTTTATAAATATTCTCAGTTTTCAACGATTTTATAACAATCATAATTAATTAGATGATAATGGTACAATAAAATGCATAATACAACTAGGCAATAATAGCTTATATGTGTAATTCCGAACTATAACTCTCCTTGGATTAAGATAAAAATCCGTTCTTTAGCAAAAAAAAAAAAAAACTAAGGATTCCAACATCATATTTATAACAGAATATAAAATCCGTAGTTTATCATTGTGTTTATCATTATGTTGCAGTCCGGTATTTTTTAAGATTAATTCAAATATTTTTAAATATTAAAATTACGAAATTATTGATTTAGTTTGGGAGAGGTATGCACCTGAACACAAAATCAGGTGAGAAGTTATCAATACCAAGTTTAATGAATGTCAATTATAGTTATTCGTGTTGTCGAGATTCATGTGCTCTCGTTTTATCGAGGGACTTTTCGAGTACCTGTTTTCTAAGTTTCTAACAAAGGTGACGACAAACTGAAAATTAATGAGATAAAATAATCTACCTGCATACACTTCATTAGTCCATCTCTAGAAGACAAGAGTTATAACAAACGCCATTTCGTAAAGAAAGAATTCGATTGGGATCATTATCAGCTGATACAATCGTCGGAATTTATAAGGCAAGTGTTACTAACCATGTTCAGAATTTACTAAGACATTCGCTACTTGTTAGCGGTCATTAATGAAATTTAGCGATTGACTTGGTAATGCACAGATGATTATAACCCGAATTTTATAAACTTTGGTCCAGTAGTTTCGAAGAAAATCTCTGGACGGCTTAGTACATATATACTGTAAGTATCCATGTGCTAGTTCCGACATGGTAATACAACACATCAAACTTTTGTCCAAATCGGACCAGCGGTTTCGGAGGAGTAGTGAGCACAAAATGCTGTCCATAAATATAATGAATAAATATATATTCGCAAATAAAATGCATTTCCACCCCCAAGTGCCGCCGTGCCGACGACTGTAATACTGTAATACCCGTGTCTACGAAAAGTTGGGTAAAATTTATAAACGTAATCTAATTTCTATGAAATCACAAATCCAATGAATTCAAAAAATTCGCTCATATAGTATGATGCACGAGCTTAAGTTTTTCAAATGGTTCTCCAACGAATCGACTGTAGAACGAAAACTAGCCAACGATTCAATTTTCTTGGTTGCCTACAAAGAAATATTTCAAAACTGAATGAGAATCTTATGCGAAAAAAGGAATTGTAGAGGGATTGGTACACACATGTTGGTATTCGTCTAAAATCACATGTTACTTTCATAATGGCATATACCTAAACTTGCTTATAGCTTAACTTACTCTATTACATCCTGTAATTTACACACTCAATTGCGAGGCTAGTTATATAATTGGAAATTAGACAAACGTTGCTATTCGTTAGTTGATATTGTGACAAGGGGAGGTAGTTTAGCTGATGGTGCACTTGTGCGCTCATAACGAGTGAAAGTTTGATCACGACCCACTGGAGGATTTAGAGGGTTAAGATAATTAGCGGCAATTACCGCCTAAACTGGGTCATAGTTGGGAGAGATTATCTTCAGACGATTGCGGGCTATGCGACTCGGATAATCCGTTATCCAATAGATAATCGCTATCAGGGGATGGGAAGCGGGGGAGATATGATAATGACGAATAATTTTACCCGCGTACTGCAATCAACGTGATGCATGAGGAGTGATTGCAGATTGTAATCACCCAATTTTATACCCGGGCAATGCTAACAACTGATTCTAAGTACAGAGATCTTTACAGCTCGCATAACTCTCTCAATGCTAGCTTTACAAACGTATAGAAGAGCTGGGGCCTATTTCATAAAGCAACAAGTGACAAGTTACAAGCCGATTTTATGTACAAGTTGTAAAAAATGAGTGTGCAAGCGTTCCATAAAGGTACAAGTGTAGACTGTGAAAATTAACAGGTATACAGGCGAATTTGGACAAGTTACAAGTGTTTCCCCATCATTTTGAACAAGTCACTGTTTTACAGTAAAAAATGGCCGATTTTTAACCTACGTTCGTTCACCTGTAAACTTGTTATTTTCCAGCATTGTGAGTTGAGGATTTTTCGGTGTTTAATACGTGGGAATCATCTTCTGCTGAAGAATACAGACAAGAAAGAAGCATTCAGCGTAGAAGACGCCAAAGATTTTTTCGGATTTCGAATAAACGCACATTTCGTGGGTATTGTTGAGTTTAATTAGAGATTTAGGATGTCTTCCGAAACACTTGGAAGAATCAAATGGTGCGTGACCCTGTGCGATTTTTCCTGATCCGGTATTGAGGATCTCCCTCCCCATCATTGAAGAACAATGTGAAGTGTGAAGATCATCTCAAAGTTACAGATGACATTCCTAACCTAGCAGCGTTAAGACTTGATGAACGTTAAGTAATATCACTGCAACTACTACTCCTCGACACTACAACACATGGAGGGTCTGGGCCTGACTAACGATACGTCTCCATTTTGATTTTTGCTTCCTCACTACCGAAGATAGAAAAGCTATGTGTTCCTGATTGAAGTAAAAAAATGTGTATCCTCCAAAATCAAAATTTCCACTTCCTTTTTGCGTTTCAGAGCTAGCTAATCAATTTTGGTTCGGTGTCTGTCTGAATGTCTGTGGTAAATCCTTGTCAAGCCCAAATCTGTACCAAGTTTCAATCCGATTCCAATGAATTTTTCAGGGATTCCAGGGAATCAACAGTGCGTTTACGAAAACGTGAATTTCTCATAACGTCGTTTTCTGATCATCTGTTGGTCCGATTTTGTTGAAACTTGGTAGGTAATTGAGTATTTGTTCTGGGAAAATTCTCTATAAATTATATCGCGATTGGTAGAGTAATAACCCCTATCACCAATAACTTCATTGTCGTCACATAAATAGTAGTCTGCGCGCACTAGACCAAATTCAAAGTTGATCATGAAAGAATAATGAAAATCGGACGAGAATAGTTAAAACATCATGATTTATCAGTTTTACCCCCTCCATTCACCCCCTTCCATCGTGAAATATGAAGCTCCTGTTACGTATTCCAAAACTAGACCAAATACAATGTTGAACAAAATCAGAATCACGAAAATCGGACGAGAATAGTTAAAACATCATGATTGATAAGTATTACCCCCTTGCATTCACCCCCTTCCATCATGAAATTTGAAACTCCTGTCACATTTTCCATAACTAGACCAAATTCAAAGTTGAACAGAAAAGAATCACGAAAATCGGACGAAAATTGTGAAAACTTCATGGTAGTCGAATCAATATTGGCGTGTGCCAATGCGCAAACCATCGATTTCTCACGTGGATTAAAAAAGTCCAGTCATGCAGCATGACCCCATGAGCGAATTTTTGAAGAAATCTTCGACATTTCAGTCGCTATTGATCGTGTTGAGAAATTTTAGTTTATGATTTTGATAGACAAACATGGAATGAAATTTTAAACAAGCACCTACTACCTACGTTTTAAACAGCATGGTTCTAGGATTGGTTATACAGGGATACTTCCATAAGAGTAGTTCAATCTGAATTTGGACAATGTTTCATGCAAATATTACCGATTTTTACAACTAGCGAACGGCATTATTTCGATTTTTGACTGATTTTTCAACTTTGAAATTTTGGAAAACTTGATACATATTCTTATAGGAAATTTTACGCTGATTCCGAATATACCACATGTTAGTATGCTGAAAAAATTATTTCGCACAACAAATCGCAAAAAACAGGCTATTTTGAAATTTTTGACTACATTTTTGAAAATTTCAACCCGAAGATTTAATCCGATCATGCTGGCCAACGAACTTGAACTTTCGTTTTGTGTCCTTAACATTTTAAAATTTGTTTGAAGTTTCTAGCACAATTCTACGGACAGTTATCGTCTGGAATGACACATATATACATACATACATACATACATACATACATATATACATACATACATACATACATACATACATAAAAAAATGCGTTAAACTTCAGAATATCATCCAGAATAGCCTGAAACGGATTTCTGCATAAAATGTTTTCAAAAATTCACATTCTACAAATTTTGAGGCGAGAGCAATAGCTTAATTTTCTTCAAAAATTCGCTAAAAGCGTTAGTCATATAAATAACTTTCGTAAAACAATATATTGAACTTGATGCTTAAAGCAAAGCCTATGAATCAAATGTTTTAGGCTAAAGAATAATCTTCAAACAAAGCTATCGCTGCATACTTGAATATTAAACATTTCTATGACATATTCACCATACATAAAATAACACTAAATTTCAAATCGCTTGGTAGGAGCGTTTCAACATATATAATAATCGCAAAGGTAATAAAATTCACTCAAGCATGTAGAAAATGTTAAAAGAATAATTCAAAGGTTTACGACGCATCGCCTTGTAAATACGAGTACATCAACAACATTTTCATCTATTTCCATATCAATGTTAAATTAATTACGAATAAAAATAGCTTTTTTGAAATGTTAACTTGTTTTGAAAATTAATTACCGGCATAGCATACTGGCATAGCCATTAATTAATTTCATAGCTCCCTGATTAACCACTTCCAGTTTAGAGATTTTACGATTCTTACGATTGGAGGATTTTACTTTTTGATCAACATGTAGTAACTCACTCGAATCACCAGCACGCAAAATCGTAGTATGCTTGCGAAGCTACCGTTGTCTGCTTTTGCTTTTTTCACTACCGAAAGTAGGGGAGCTTTGTGTTCGTGGGAGAAGCCGAAAAAAATGTTTTGTTGAAAAAAATCGAAATTTTGGGCCGTGTCTGTCAGCGGTACTTCCTTGTCACGTCCTACAATACATCAACTTTTAGTCCCATTTTGATGAAATGTTCAGAAATAGCGCGGTTTAGCTTCTAGATGGTTCCCTGGATCTCGTGGATCTCTGTATTGCTTATGAAAGCGTTAGTCATATAAATAATTGTCATAAAAATTGGACGTGATGCTATGAATCATATGTGACAGTCCAGCTTTCTGTTAAACAAAGAACATTGGCATTGTTTGCTGAAGCTTCAGCAGTCTTATAGATCACCCATAATAATAGATGATGGTGATGATGATCCCCAAAATCTAACTGTAGTAGGGCAAAATGGATATCACGATTGTATCTATTCATTTATTATAACTGAGAGAAGCGGCGCGAACAATTATAATAAAAATCTGACAAGGCCACGTTTTAATTGCATGCAAGAAGAGAAGAATAATCATCAAACAAAGGTGCCGCCGCATACATAAATATTAAATATTTCGAAGACATATTCAGCATATATAAAATAGCATTGAAGTTCAAATCACATGGTAGAAGCATTTAATATTCATACCAGTAATAAAATTCTCACAAGTATGTATTTTTTTTCCTCCAGAATATTCAGTTTTTTGAAATTGCTAAAATCTGGAAGTGCCTATTGGCTTTGTAAATACATCACCAACATTTTCATCTATATTAACATAATCAATGGTAATTAATTTTCAAAAAGTAATACCTTTTATGAATGTTAACCTACGTCAATATGCTTTGTAAGTTGATTATTTGCATGGCTATTAATTTATTTTATAGCACTCGGATTGCTCACATATAATTAAGTGATTTTACGATTTTCACGACTGAAGGATTTTTCGGTGCCAACAACATTTAGTAACTCAGTCGAATCAACAGCAAGCAAAGTTTGCTTCTATTCTTTCACTGCCGAAGGTAGAAAAGCTGAGTGTTCGTGTAAAGCCGAAAAAACTTTGTCATCCAAAATCGACATTTTTTCTTATCGTTTTTGCGTTAAAGAGCTTGCGGATCATTGTTGGTTCGTAAAGATACGAATACGATCTGTATGCCTCCATGTCACGCCCTACACTGTGTCAACTCTGAAATTAAATTAAATATTCAGGGATTATGCGGCTTAGCTTCTAGGTGGTCTCCTATAAATTTCATGATCGTCGAATCAATATTGGCGTATTCGCGTGAGCAAAGTTGAATTTCCGATGACGTCGATTTCTCTTGTGGTATGTATGTAAGAAGGCGTTATCCATATAAATATAACTTTCATAAAACAATATATTGGACTTGATGCTATGAATCAAATATGACAGTCCAGCTTTTTAAACAAATGGTGTTGTTTGCTGAAGCTTCAGCAGTCTTATAGATCATCACCCATAATAATAATAATAATCGATGGTGAGTTTGCCTGATGATGGTGATCTTCAAACCTTAAGTACAGTAGAGAAAAATTGACATCACGATTGTGTCTATTAATCTTTATAGCTGAGAGAAGCGGGGCGACAAAATTTGAGAAGCCCTCTCATTCAATTTAAATTTTGAAAATTCATTTGCATGTAAGAAGAAAACGTAAACATCAAATGAAGCTGTCACCGCATACCTACTTGAATATTTCGATGACATATTTAGAAGTCATCAATGCAAACCAACTAAACTTTGAGACGTGACTGGATAGTTTCAGTAATATCATATTTATATTTTATTACCATGACAGCTTTTGTATTGGCAAATGGCATTGATTTTCAATGTAATTAAACCGATTTGGTGAATTCAAGGTGATAAGAAATTTAAATCCGTCCTGTTAAGGCCAGCTGGTCCTACCGGGTAGTTTAGGGAGTCATCCTGGTCAGGTAGTGATCAATATTATTAATTATTCGAAATTACTGGTAAAATATTACAAATTAATTTCAAAATTCCCATAAATCTTTGCTAATATTGAATCAACGCTAACAAAGATTGTAATTGTAATTCAGGGATTTTCATCAACGCATCCACCGGACATGCCTCGAAAGTGGCAAAATCTTTTCAACTCCTACCCGTCAGGCACCTACTACAGAACTCTCTTTCCAACACTTCCAACAAAACCTTGGTTTGACTTCTATCCATCTGAAGACAAAAACTTCATAAAAACTGTTTCCAGATTACGAAGTGGACGCATCTTCTGTAATTGCAATTTTCAACGACTTGGGATTGGAAATGTCGCCAGCGGCTGCGATCACTGTGGAGAGGAAGATACTGCGCAACACAAAATATTGGAGTGCTCCATATTTCCTCGAGAACGACAACTTCTTATGGACAATAGAGCGATAAAATTCCAGCTCCATTCAAATTAGATTTTATTCTGACGTCAACAGAGCAAATGGTATACAATGAACTTTACAGATACCTTAGTACAATCAACTGTGATCTAAAAAAATATTTAACATTATCAGATAACTATAAATATGTATTAATGAAAAATGTATACAAAAAAAAAATTGTAATCATCATCATGGATATTTACAAAATGCAGTACTAATGTACCAGATATTGCAGTTTATTATGAAACATATCTTTATATACCTAATGTTTAACTAGAAACTATTCTCAGTTCCAGGTTGGTGAATATGTTTGCGAATATTATCAACCAACGGATCCACTGGCGCCTAATGATGAAAGAAGATTGACGAACAAGAACATTGTCAAGTTCTGATACACAACGATTTAGGGCATGTTTTGTATTTTTTCTTGAAGCTTACTGAACCAAATAGAATTTAAAGCTTACTGCTGAGAAAGGTAATTTATCTCATTTTAGTTGCAAAGTTTCCAATTTTGATTGCTTTGCATGTTGACTGTTCTTCTAGGAACCTTGAAACTCCTTCCATCATCCTAAGTCTCCATTTAATCAAAATTCAAAACTTTAAAATGTTTTAACATGTCACGAATCAATATATTACAAAGTAAACAGCATAATAATTGCACTTCAATTTTTCGGCTTATTTTAAAATTTGCAGATTTGATAGATACTCAGAAACTTAGGGTTCTGTGCACCAAGGAAAAAAAAAAATTAATTTAGCAAGGTCACACTAACTGAGAAAAAAGTCTGCCAAGTTGCCTGGGTTGTGTAATAATATAAACCCTTGTCCAAATGTCAAAACAACAAATTTGCAATTCCCTGAAAAATCAAGCTTGGAAAATTAACTTTGAAAAATCAAAATTTTGTCTGAGTAACCAATTACCGATTGTTGAACACCAGTTCACAACATCAACATTATTCTTTAGGAGACGACCCCTGACCTGATAATTTGAAATTACTGGTAAAATGTATAAAATGAAAAGTATTTTTCACTCTTGTTAATAACTTCTATAGAGCCCAACGAAATGCCTGTAATAATTTAATGATAACCCAGTCAAAAGTGATAGGAGGGTCACACTAGAAGTTTCAAAGTGTTCATAGCATATCTTTTCTTAATGTAAAATATATTACATAGAAATATATAAGGTTATATGAAATATAATATTTAGATGTTATGATGAAGACCTATTGTTATGATAGATATAGATGTTATGATATATTGACCTATTGTTATGATATATAGATGTGATAGATATAGATGTTATGATAAAGACCTATTGCAAGGCAAAGTAACGTGTAGGATGCAGTTCATTATGTATATATATATGATGAATTTAGGAAAGAAATTTCACAGATAAAAGACGAAAGAAAGAATAATCTGATGTTTCGATCAAAATCTTGGTCACAGATATAGAAGGAGAAATAAATGTTTTCTTGTATATATAGATAATGTATACAATGATGTTATAGATGTAACGTATAGATAATGTGATGGTGATGTTTGTATTTATGAATATAAATAATGTCTTCTTTTATATATATATATATATATATATATATATATATATATATATATTTTTATTCATCATCAATCACAATACTAGACATTTATTCACTTGAAAATCTTGATTTCTTTTTGCTGAGAAAGGTAATTTATTTATTCCGGTTTAGTGCAAAGGTTCCACTTTACATTGCTTTGAATGTTGACTGTTCTTCTACGAATCTTAGAACTCCTTCCATCATCAAAAGTCTCCATTTATTTAAAATTGAAAACTTTAAAATGTTTTGATCTGTAGTTTATTAAATATATTACAGAGTTAATTTACGAAGTAAATAGCATACTTATTGCACTTCAATGTTTTCGCGTATTTAACATATTTTTTAAATAGGTAGAAATTTATAAACTCAGGGTTCTGTGCACCCAAATGAGAAATAATTTTGTAAGGTCATTCTAACAAACAAAAAAGTCTGCCTTGTTGTCTATGTGGGGTAATAATACAACCCGCACCCAAATTTCAGGACAGCGAATTTGCAATTCCTTCAGAAATCAAGCTTGGAAAATTGATTTTGAAATATCAAAGTTTTTATCTGAATAATTACCAATTTTATTAAATACCACTTCACAGCATCTACATTGTTCTTTAGGAGACGCCCCCTGATCAGATATTCGAAATTAACTGTAAAATATATAAAATGAATAGTTATTTCCCCGTACATCGTTGCTAATAAATAAATTAAGGGCATTCCTTTAGTCATTTTCGCTCTTGTTAATAACATCTATGATGACATTTGGCTACCAATAAAAATACCTGTAATAATTTACTAAATCTAACCGTTGATTATGAAACTTGAATTCACATACCTATTTTTAAGGTATATTTTCAATTCCAGGTAGGTTGGAATGTTAGCTAATATTATCAACCGATAATGATCTTGGAATATTTAGATATATTACGCAGATGATATTATTAAAGCAAATAGTTGCCCTACAAGAGAACTTACATACCTATAGCTCATATTTGATGTCTTCATCATCCTTTACAATAATGGACATTTTTCGAACAAAGAATTTCAATAGCTTATTTCTCAGAATGTTAATATAATATTTAGTTGCATGATTTCCACTCCTTATGGCTCTACAAGCTGATCAACTACCAATCTCCAAATCCTTCCATCATCAAGAGTCCTATTTCATTTATTAGACAAAACTGCAAGACCATTGACTTGTATTTCAATTGTAACGTTTAAACATATTATGGAGTAGTTATCCAAAGTTGATTTATGAAGAGCATATTGCAAAGTTTTTGTGTTGATTCACTCTAAAGTGAATTGGTAGATATTTAGTAACTGAGGGTTCTGATGCACCCTAGTGAAAATTAATAGCAGGGTCACACCAACAGAAATAAGTTTCAAAGTTTTTGTAGTATATCATTCTTCAAGTAATATATATTACACAAAAATATATAAGGTTATATGAAATATATTTGTAGATATCATGATGAAGACCTATTGTTACAAGGCAACGTATCGTGTAGTATGCAGTTCATGCTATATAATTATATATATTATTGTATTCATCATCAATCACAATACTAGACATTTATCCGCTTCAAAATCTTAATTTCTTATTGCTGAGAAAGGTAATTTACTTATTCCATTTTAGTTGCAAAGGTTCCATTTTTCATTGCTTTGCATGTTGACTGTTCTTCTACGAATCTTGGAACTCCTTCCCCCATAAAAAGTCCCCATTAATTTAAAATTAAAAACTTTAAAATGTTTTAATCCGTAACCTATAAATATATTGCAGAGTTAATTCACGAAGTAAATAGCATACTTATTGCACTTCAATGTTTTCGCGTGTTTACCTTTTTCGTTTAAGTGTTAGATATTTAGATACTCAGGGTTCTATGCACCCAAATGAAAAATGCCTGCGTTGAGTGATCATACAAACCCATGCCCAGATGACAGAAGAGCAAATTCGCAATTCCTTCAGAAATCAAACTTGGAAAATTGACTTTGAAAAATCAGAATTTTGTCTGAGTAACCAATTACCTATTATCAAACACCACTTCACAGTATCAACATTTTTCTTTGGGAGACGACCCCTAACCAAATAATTTGAAATTACTGGTAAATATATAAAGTGATGTACATTTTACTGTATAATGTATTCATCATCAATCACAATGGTGGACATTTTTCCAATTCAAAGTCTCGAGTTGTTATTGCTGAGGAAAGCAATTTATTCCATTTTAGTTGTAAAGGTTCCACTTTTCATTGCTTTGCATGTTGACTGTTGTTCTATGAATCTTAAAACGCCTTCCATCATCAAAAGTCTACATTTATTTAAAATTAAAAACTTTAAAATGGTTTAATCTGTAACTCATAAATATATTACAGAGAAAATTTACAAAGTATTATATATTTTTAAATTGGAAGCTATTTAGAAACTCAGGGTTCTGTGCACCCAAATAATAAATACCTTAGCAAGGCTTCCCTAACAAACAAAGAACGCTGCAAATTATTACACAATAGTTTATTATTTCTGTGTTAGATAGCCCTTCTACGCAGACCATTGGTCTATAATTATTAAACTCCGTATTTAATTTAAGATCAGAACACGACGCATTGTGCCTCAGAGAAGGATTCACAGTTTTACAGTTCTAAGACCCCGCAATTTCACGCTTCACAGTTAGTTTAAAAAACGGGGAAATTATGCTTGAAGTAATTTACGTTACCGCATGCGGAGAATGGAGTAATGATTTGAGAAAAATGAAATTGGTAGGGATCTACAGCGTAAC
Source organism: Adelphocoris suturalis (assembly GCA_030762985.1). NCBI lineage: Eukaryota > Metazoa > Arthropoda > Insecta > Hemiptera > Miridae > Adelphocoris > Adelphocoris suturalis. The sequence goes on from CM061042.1 coordinate 33,954,005, forward strand.
ACACAAATTCCCAGAAAATGTAATCAAAATCTGATGAAAACTATACCTTTTTCCTGGGAGTGCTCTTTCACGCATGCGCAGGAGCTAATAATGATGCAACTATATTGAACTTAACAAGGAATAATGAAACCTCTGTCCCCCAACTATGCACCAAATTTGAGCGGGATGGGACGACTAGGGCGTAAACAAATTATGCTTGAAGGAATTTATGTTTGCGCATACGCAAAATGAAGTAATGATTTGAGAAGTATGGAATGATTATTGGTCCATTTACAGCCTAACCCCGAACGTTTCGTCGAAATCAGATGAAAACTGTTGAAATTAGGCTTGATCGTCTATTCAATAGATCCGCCTGCAGCGTGTGATTTCTCTTTCTTCTCGCGCTTAGAAATTCGAACGTTTTTTTCGATGTTCAAGCCCTTAGGGAAAGCGAACTATTCAACGTAAAACGTTGCGAGTGGTTTTAATCGATTCTTTGGGATTAAATTCATCATTGACAAGAAAACAATTATTACTGTTAGTTCGATAGTTTTCAAGATCTCGATTTTTTAAATGTTTAGCCCTTTAAGACATCCAAATAGCCCATCCAGACCCCAAATGTGATTTTTAACACGAGTTTTATATAGTTTGGTCTAGTATTTTCGGTGGGAAGCCGCAAACGACGGACGGACGGATTTTTTTTAATTTGATTTTTGGATTCTACGCATCATGAAACGTAAACCAATAAATTTTCAGGGGGTGTTCAAAATTGTTTTTCTTGGTCGATTACAAATGTTCATTATTGAAAACAATAAACCAAAAGTCTGCCAAGTTTCCTGGGTTGAGTAGGTATACAAAATCGTGCTCAAAATTGTCAGAACAGCTAATTGGTAATAACTTCTATGATGCTATTTGGCTACCAATATTTACTCTTGTAAATATGTTTTATTTAGTGAATTTTATTTTAGCAGAGTTAGTTATTTTTTATAAGTGAAATTAGAACAACTATCTTTGATAGATTTTAGAGGCGAAGTAATTTTATTTGTTGACAACACAACATAACTATCAACATGTGAATATAACACAGTTAACTAAATAAATTGATATTGGAGTGTCAGTTTGCATGAACAACACGTCCCCTCAAACTGGCAATTCCAAGTTCACTGGTGAAAACATGGCGGTTTGTTCCAGGCAGCTCTCTGTTAGCAGAACAGGAATCGTGGATTCGGTTGACAGATAATGAATTTGCATTGTGTGATATGAACATTGTCTCAGGAATTGATGAGGAATATTGTTGTTTTGTGTCCAAATGCTGTGTTTGATTCTTGGTTTGATAGTTTGCTTCTGGGCTGTTCATTGCATCTGTCACGAATTTGTGTGCAACGTTTCGCATTTATTTGATAACAATTCTCAATGATATCCTCATCCAACAAAGTACAATGCTGTGTTTGAACTGGACTATAAAGTTTCCGTGGTCTGCCAGGATTTCCAGACCGAATGATCCAAGGCCTTCCTCTCCCTCGGCTGGAAACTACTGGCTGCTCATCGTTGGTAGTGAATTTTATCTGGCCAGGTTCTTCATCAGCGTCTTCTAAATTTCGTTGTTGATTATCCCCTTCTTGTCCATTTCTTGAATTTTTCTTCTTCATGGTATTGTAATTGATTTACTGTCAGTTTCTTTTTTCTTCAATTTCGTTTCGAATTCTTCAAATTGATTTTCTTTTTGAAATTCATCCAGGAAGGAACCTTACATCTCTTGTTTCAGTTATTCTTCTTCCTTCTTCCTAAATATTCTGTAAGCTTTGCATATTTCCGAATAACCATGAAACATGCACGATTTTCCTCGTGGCTCAAATTTTCCTTTGGTTTTAACCTTTGGTTGGATCCATGCAACCAAATGTTCTAAAATGGGTTAGAATAGGGGGCTTACCTATCCACATTTCAAATGATGTTTTTCCATCCAAACTTCTTGAAGGACACCTGTTCCGAATGTGATTTGCAGTAAAAATGGCTTCTGCCCAGAATGATGGTGGCAGTCCTGACTGCGGTCCCCCTTTTTGATTTTCCAATAAATTTTTATATTTTATAAATTCATTTAGAACGTTACTTTTGTTTCTCACAAATCTTACTTCACACCAACGTGTGTGGTCATCAATAAATGTTAAAAAATAATTTGAACCTTTCTTGGGTGATGTTCGCATAGGTCCACAAATGTCTGTATATATAATTTCCAGAATTTTAGAAGTTCTAAAAGAGTGTGTTGGAAATGGCTTCTGTGCCATTTTGCCCATGGCACATATTTTGCAGGCTGATAGTTGTCCACTAAATTCAACTCCTTATGCCCTACGGTGATTGACGATTTCTCTCATACTTCCTTCATTCATGTGACCTAAAAGTTGATGCCATTCTTGAATATTGTAGGAGACTACAGTTACAGTTGACATATGTTGGGATTGGTGCTAAGAAGCAACATTTGTATACAATTAGCGTTTTGGTTGTCAATAAAAAGTTAGTCTTGTGTAAAGTTTACAACAAGTTATTTTCTGTAATTTTGTAAATCATAACAATTGGTGACAGCGGTGGGATACTATGACCACACGTTCGGGCCGTGGTTATCATCAGCGTTCAAGCTCTTTACCACCTACAGGGAGGGGAGAAGAAGAGAACGACGTGACAGAAAGAACCGGGGTTGCTCCAGCCACAAATGAGTCAGATAGCAGCCAAGGATCATTGTCAAGAGTAGAAACCATGTTGGGAGCTCCTCAGTTCATGACAGAAACTGCAGGGTTGCAGTTAATTGGAGCGGAAGTGCATCGTCACATGCATGAAATAAGGCAGTTCTTAGACGAGGTTCGGGAAGACTTGAAACAGGATTTGAGAGCTGAGGTCCAGGCAGCATTGACTCGCCCTGCAGACATATCAGTTGTCCAAGGACGTGATATTATGTCAAACAACCCACCACAAGGGAATTTAGCTCCACCAGTTTCCACTAAGGGGACAAAGCCTAGGCCATTTGACGGGACTGTAGATTGGGATTCGTACCACTACCAGTTCCAGATGATAGCAGAGAAGAACGGTTGGGATGACAGAACTAAAGCCATAGAGTTAGGTAGTGTACTCACTGGAACTGCAATCACTGTGCTGAGTGAGGTTCAAAAACCGGTCCTGTACTCATCACTAGTTACTGCGCTGGATGCAAGATACGGAGTCCGCAATCAAACTGAGATGAACCTCGCACTATTGCAGAGCAGGGTGCAGCTACCTGGGGAAGGGATCAGCAAATACCATCGAGAGATGCGGGAAATCGGAAGAAGAGCCTGGCCAGATGTCCACGACAGGTCAATTGAAGGGATTTTGGCCCTGTCCTTCATGAAAGGCCTTCGAAATACTCATGTACGTCAACAAACATTGACGGTGTGGCCTCGTACTATGCAGGAAGCTTTGACTGTGGCTTTGCGGATGGAAGCTGTCTCTCGGATGACTAGTTCCACGTCAGGTAGATGCGCACAGATTCAGGATGAACCAGTCTTCGTGGCTCAAACTGCTACTCGAGCTTCAAGTTTTCGTTGTTATCGCTGTGATGAACCTGGTCACAGTTTCCGTCAGTGTCCACATCGGCTTGCAAGGCAGGAGAAGACTAAAGAGGTACAGGAGAAGACTAAAGTGATGCAGGGAAACGACGAACGATCAGACTAAGGGGGCAAAGGCTGATCGAGCAACAAGCCCCATCAGAAGAAGGTCATTTGGAAATTAGCTATCGGGTTAATCCATCAACGTCGTCAATTGTGATAAAAGGGGCTGTGAATGGAGTTGCCTGTGATCTCTTAGTTGATACCGGGGCTTCAAGGACAATAGTGAATCGTAGTATTCCAGGTTTAGCAAGTACGGAAATTATTCCGATGGAAGCCTTGTGTATTAGGTCTATCTCAGGGGATAGGTTGAAAGTACATGGTCAAGCAAGAGTATCACTAGATATTGGAAGTGGGAGGCCACAGGACCATCAAGTGCTTGTAGCAGATATCTATGAGCCATGTGTGTTAGGTCTGGACTTCCTGGATGCTCATGATGGAATTGTACTTGTGCGTCAAAGAAAGGTTGTGCTGGGTGGAACCAAGTGTGATGAAATCGCCTTCAATGACCACCTTGAGTTAGATCCACCTGCTGAATACAGATTTCAGGATCTGAGAATTCCTGATAGTGAAACCACTTTTGTGGCTCGTTTGACTCAAATTCTACCTGTGCACATGCAGAAACTGTATGAAAGCTGTGTGGCTGAACTGGATTCAGAACAACATGTGGAAGTGTTGGGACTGTTACAAGAGTACACTGATGTTTTTGCTGCAAATGAGACTGATTTGGGGCAAATCAGAGGTTGTACCCATATGGTGGATGTTGGGTCCAGTCATCCCATACGTCAGCCACCTAGGCGCCTTCCTCCGCATAGGTTGAGTGAGGTGGATAAGTTGGTATCTGAAATGGAAAGGAATGGGATCATTGAGTCATCCAAAAGTCCATGGGCAAGCCCGATTGTACTTGTTAAGAAAAAGGATGGAAGTACAAGGTTTTGTGTGGACTATCGTAGGCTCAATGACATAACAAAAAAAGATTCCTATCCTCTTCCGAAGATTGACGAGCTCATCTGTGACCTGGCTGGGAGCAGTTGGTATTCCACCTTAGATCTGAAAAGCGGCTACTGGCAAATTCCAATGGCAGACAAAGACAAAGAGAAAACTGCGTTCTGCACACCGCGAGGCTTGTGGCAATTTAAGGTAATGCCCTTTGGATTAACCAACGCTCCAGCCACTTTTCAGCGGGCCATGGGAAACCTGTTGCATCACCTTATTCGTCAGGGGAGGGTGAAGGTTTACTTGGACGACGTTCTTGTGTATGCAAGGTCCTTTGAAGAACAGTTGGAGTGGCTACGACAAGTTTTCCAAGAGATGAGACTGAACAAGGTCAAACTCAATCCCAAAAAGTGCAAGCTATTCTCCCGCCAAGTCTCCTATTTGGGCTATAATGTTTCTAAAGATGGTATCTCAGCAGAGGAGTACAAGATTGAGAAGGTAAAGAATTGGCCACCACCAAAGAATGTGCAAGAGCTCAAGTCTTTCCTAGCTTTTTGTTCGTACTATCGCAATTTTGTTGAGGGTTTTGCAAAAAGAGCTCAGATGCTGTATTCTCTTCAGGAGTCAAAGGGCAATTTCATGTGGTCTCCTGAGTGTCAACAGTCCTTTGAGGATCTGAAAACTGCGTTAACAAATCCTCCGGTATTGGGACATATTTTGCCTGAAGCAGAGTTTGTGTTGGATACAGACTGTTCAGATAGAGCTGTGGGGGCTGTTCTGTCCCAGATGCAACATGGGAGAGAGCGCGTTTTAGCGTATTTCAGTAGATGCTTGAGCAAGGCGGAGAGAAACTACTGCACCACACGAAAAGAACTTCTCAGCCTAGTAGTTGCGCTTAAACACTTCCGTGCTTATGGTTTGGAATGTGGTCATGAGTTTACGATTCGGACAGATCATGCTTCCTTACTGGATGCAACTTCCGTGAACTGGATGGACAGCTCGCAAGATGGCTTGAGGGCATATCTCGGTACAATTTCAGGGTTGTGCATCGGCCAGGAAAAGAGCATTTGAATGCAGACGGATTGTCACGAAGACCATGTGTGGAAGATGGATGCACTTACTGTGAGAGACAGGAGAGAAAATTCGAGCAGACAGTCGATAGTTGGCTAGCCCAGTTACAGCCAGTCGGGAATTGGGTTACAGACCAGTTGGAGGATCCTGACCTGCAAGTAGTGTACACATGGGTGCGGCGAGGAATTAAACCCGAATGGCAAGAAGTAGTATCAACAGGCTCTGTGCCAAAGGCATACTGGGGAATGTTTGAGTTGTTGACGTTGCGAGATGGGCTTCTTGTGAGACGTTGGGAAGATGACTCGGGTAAAAGCTCTTGGGACCAGGTGCTGGTGCCTAGGAAACGTCAGAGTGAGGTTGTGGAGAAGGCACATTTGGTTGGGCATTTCGGTCGGCGAAAGACATTGACAAACATCCGGACCCGTTATTTTTGGCCAGGGATGACCAAGGATGTGAAGGATGCCTGCAAAGCTTGTGAAGTTTGTGCGAGGAGGGGAAAGCCCATGACCAGAAAGGCACCCATGCAGAAATATGTCACTGGTGTTCCATTTGAGCGTCTGTGTATTGACATCATGGGGCCATACCCGATGACAGCCCGAGGTAACCGATACCTAGCTGTAGTTGTTGACGCATTCACCAAGTGGCCCGAGGTGTTCCCTGTGCCAGATATACGAACAGAAACAGTGGCTAGAGGGCTAGTAGACACAGTAGTGGCAAGATTCGGAATTCCAAGAGAATTACATTCTGACCAGGGCCGGACCTTTGAAGCGGATGTGTTTCAGGAAGTCATGAAGATTTTGGGGATTCACAAGACACGCACTTCACCAATGAGGCCCCAGAGCGACGGTCAGGTTGAGAGGTTCAACAGAACCTTGGGGGAATCGCTGGCAAAGCATGTGGGAAATGCTCAAAGAGAATGGGACCTGCAACTGTCCATTGTCCTATTGGCATTCCGTGCAGCTTGTCATAGTGCTACTGGATACAGTCCGGCGCAGATGACATTAGGAAGAGAACTGACCCTGCCGGTGCAACTCCTAGCTGGACCACCTCCCGGAGCTGAGGCCGTGACAGGCTATGGTAGGAAGCTCCAGGAAGAGATGGAAAGAGCACATCATACGGCTAGAAAGCAGCTGCAACAAGTTTCTGAAAATACCAAACGCTGGTATGATGTGCATGCAAGTAAGCCACGATTTGAAGTGGGAGATCAGGTTTGGTACCACTGGCCTCGAAGGAGGGTAGGCATATGCACGAAACTCCAGTCTAATTGGATTGGGCCCTGCGAAATTGTGAACCGGCTGTCGGACGTACTGTACAGGATCAAGCCGCCAAGAAGAAAGCTACGGGTCGTCCATGCAGACACTTTGGCTCCGTTTCAGCGCCTTCAAGAGGGAGGGGGTGTAGTGTAGGAGACTACAGTTACAGTTGACATATGTTGGGATTGGTGCTAAGAAGCAACATTTGTATACAATTAGCGTTTTGGTTGTCAATAAAAAGTTAGTCTTGTGTAAAGTTTACAACAAGTTATTTTCTGTAATTTTGTAAATCATAACAATATTATTGATTTGGGAAATTACACGGCAATTTTCGATACCTCGTTCTTCAACATAATATAAATTATTTTTACATATTTTACACTGATGACATTCTTTTATCATCGAGGTCCTCCTTCAATTATTACATTTTCTTAGGTTTTCAGTGCACAGGTGTTAGTATTTAGTATACTTTTAGCATACATATGATAACCCATTTTCATTATGAATGCAATAAATTTATTTCTTATGTTCTATGTATGATTCCTAACACAATGTTAGTTTTCATTATGTGTTCTGATGTTTAATATTAATAGTAGTTCGAAATCACCAGTAAAATGTATAATCAACCATAACTATTTTCTGACAATAAATAAGCTAGGTATAAGTACTCCTGAATTGTAGAACTACCATCGCAGTACGAATGTCACTCTTTTAAAAACTTCTACAGTGCTTAATGCCAACTAGTGAAATGAGTGTGCCAATAGTAAGTTATGAAACCTATTTCATAAGTGATTTGAGTGTAGTAAGAACTTCCTAATTATCACTTACACGATATTATAGAGGAAACAATTTCCTAATAAAAGAATGTATATACCTACTCCATAATTCCTAATATATTTAGCAATAATTACTATATTTTATATTTTCTTAGTACCTATCGAATTTTAATTTTAATTTCAGAGAATAGAAAATTAATTTAAGTAGTTGAATGGTTTCCAAATTTATTGATTTACTACTAGCCGAATGGATAATCTATTACAAAACTCCAAATCCCTTCCCATCATCAAAAGTTATCCCTTATTTATTTATATTAACTTATAAAATAATTAACTAAAGTTTCAAGGATTTTATTGAAGACTCTGTGCTTAGTTGGCGTACCTATGGAGTGAGAGTGTAATTTCTCTTTGGGAACACAGTTTGTCGTTCAAGATCACTACGGCCTATATTTTTTTAACCCTATAATAAATTTGTTATGACAAGAAATTGCAGTAATCCCCGAAATGTCAACTTTCCACTAGTATAGCAATTTTTTTAATAATGATAATTTATTCAAATAAGAAAGGAGAGACGCTATTGCATGATGTAGGTATATGACCAGCCTCCTGTATATATCGATTATTTAAAATTTTGCCAATTAGAGGAGATAATTAGTTTAACGTTAAATTTTCTGATTCAGAATTGAAAAACGGATCATTTTTCATGTCTACAAAATTCCAGCTTCATAGGTTGAATAGAGAAGAAATTCGCTTCGGAGTTTCAAATGTTTCGAATGTTGCAGAGTTTCAAAGCGCACTTTTGATGATCATGTTATTAATTCTTTGAAGTATCTATTTTTTCAGGTAGGGACGTAAAACTGGGTGCACCCTAGTCAGAACTAGTTGCAGAATCACTATAAAATGTATGGCAAGTCAGGGGGTGGTGTAGTTTTATCACTTACTGTGAAAAGCCATGGGTAAAAAAGAAGAAAAAACCCTATTAACTTTTACAGAAAATTATTCAATTAAATTTCATCTGTAAACCCCTAGGCGTTATTTTCCCAGAGCTTATACATTTCCATTATGATCTTCATATCATATATAAATGCTTCACCTAGTAATCCCCAACTTCTTTATGTAGGTACATATGATATAATAATGCGGTACATAATGTTATGGTACAATGGTAAGAATTTTCAACTTAATTTACGAACAAAAACGCTAAAATTCAAGAGAGGTTCAAAAACTTGAAAACCATAATTTTGGAACGGTATACGTACAATAGGTATCATAGATCATAGGTATTAATCACCTCAAGAGCACTGAGTTACCATTTTAACCATGATGCAACACATAGGCCTCCGAAGCCTAAAGGGAAATTGTGATTTTTATTGTTGATCCCCTGCTCCACGATGGTGTTGAGAGACCGATGTATTATTTTATTACGTCATACATTTGTTTATTCGAAGCTTAGGGGTTTATTTTTTATTTATATCTTTTTTTTTTTTTTTTTTTTTTTTTTTTTTTTTTTTTTTTTTTTTTTGCCATTCCATTCATTGCAATATTTCACCTTCTTTTCATGGGTGAATTTTTCGTTTATTGCCTGTGAAAAAATATATCTTTGTTTTTGTTCAGCAAGTTTAGCTAATTAGCAGCTTTTTAGGTCGTCTTATATCATATCGGCAAGTCTTGGTATCTTAGAGGGACGACCTAATGAAATCGATCTGGGGAGGGAGGGGGGGGGGGGGGGGGTAAACAACCCATGCATGTGAAAAAAATTACCGAATACGAATCCGTTTTTGACCATTCTAAGACCGAATCCGTGGGGGGGAAAAACCGTACGTGAATGTTTGTACGTGTGTGCGATAAATTTTGTCGACGTAGCCAAGGCCACAATTCTCAACTGATTTTCAAGATTATTTTTTTGCTCGATCCACATTTTGGTATAGTTGTGCAGAAACCTCAGAAATTTCGAATTGCATGAAGACAGAGAGAAACTGGAAGGGATAAAGTAGAAAAAAAAACGTCTTTTTCGGCGACAAATTTTGTCGACGCAGCCCAGGCCACAATTCTCAACTGATTTTCAAGATTATTTTTTTGCTCGATCCAAATTTCGGTATAGTTGTGCAGAAACCGCAGAAATTTTGAATTCCGTGAAGAGAGAAAAAATGAAAAAGGGGGAAGCCGAAAAAAAAAGTCCTTTTCTGCGACAAAGGTTGTTGACGTTGCCTAGGCTACAATTAATTCTCGAACTATTTCCGTCATTTTGCAACAAACTCGGGAATCCCGGATCGGCGGCTGTTGTGTGGGATGGAGGGGGTAGTTACCAATTCGTTCAAGCATTTGTGATTCGAAGACTGGCATTTGTGATATAGGATATATTTTTGATATAAGATTTAATTGGAATACCCAACAGTGACATAAGATCGCATTTCGAAGTAAAGAATATTTTGACCAAAGGCGAGGATACATTTCTGCATCAGAAAATCACAAAAGCAGGAAAACGTAGATCGTAGACTTGAGAGGCCCTCATGCCGCGTTATAGGTTAAGTATCATCATTTCTCTAGCTACCATTGTCAGTTAAAATCTATAGTATCCTTCTTAGTTACTATTGTAAGTTACCTTTTCTCGAGTTGCCATAGTAAGTTACCATGCTCCATTTACCATCTGTAGCATCCATTCTCTATAGTTACCATTGTCAGCTACCGTTTATATAATAATTTCCTCTAGTTATAATTCTCCACCTGCCATCTCTACCGTAATTTCACATCTTACCATTCTCCAGTTAACTATTTCTCTAGTCATTATACTCCAGTTACCATCTATATAATTATTTCTCTAGGTACCGTCTATACCATTATTTCTCTAGTTGCCATCATCAAGTTACCATCTACACGACCATTTCTTTAGTTACCATTGCCCATTACTATGCTAAAGTAAAGTAAACAACCATTCCAGATTGGGGCTTTTCGTCCAACTGCCTCGGGCATCAGCTGTCCTCCAAATGGAGGATCAGAATTCGTTCTGATGATTTCGCTTAAAGCTACTCATTGCCTCGCCCCCTTGAGTGGCGGAGGGGTTCGCCGTACAGAAACGTGAAAACTACTTGGACGTTTGACCCTTACCTGGGCGGTCACCCATCCAAGGTCACCACACTCGAAGTTGCTCAACTTCGTAATCACATGAGAAACGGTTAATTGCAACGCCTAACCCGTATTGCTTTTTAAAAGCCTATTACTATTCTTCAGCTACCATCTATACCATCATTCCTCTAGTTAACATCCTTCATTATCACCATTACTACCCATATCATTTTTTTAATTATTTTATTTCATCTTAATTATTTATTTATTATTATCTTTTTTGACTCAGTTAATAACTTTACTCCATATAGACACATATAAACACAATGTATTCAATAAAATAGATTCAATAAACAATAAATATAATAAAAACAACCAAAAAACAATACAACAATACACACAAAAATAAATTCAAAATAGCTTCAAAATAAATGTTCAATGTCTTTTAAAATTAAATACGATGTCCAGACGCAATTCACCATTTTTCCTTAAAATTGATGTTATGGGGCCGGGATATTCTGGTAGAGTTGTTCAAAGTCTTATTTTTATCTCATACGCTGAGTATTCAAGATGGATGTGCTCAATAAATTGCTTGACGCCCCCACAATTGTCTGATGTGTTGAAAGTTCCCATATTAAATTTGTATAAGTGGGCTTAGCAGATTGCTTGCGCAGTTTTTCTCAATCGTGATTGAGTCTATATAAACTCTTTGCCTTCTCTGGAAAATATTTCATACCATGGTTCCGCCTTTATTTTTGGAAAAACATTTCTGTAACAACATCCTTTGGAATAAGAGGTGGACTGGGAATGCCACCTATTAAATCGTCTTTTGGCTTGTGCACTTTGCATGGAATTCCTTGTGAGGAAATGTTATAACATCAGCACTTTTCATTGCTCCTCTTTTCGCTGTCCATCTTTTCATATCTTTCCCACATAAACCCATGTGGTCTCTCTTCCAAACGAAAACCACTCTCTTTTCTTGACTCAGTCCCACCCAATATGTTGTAATGCTTGCGATGTACTGGTTGAATCAAATATGTGATGTAGTAGTTCATACTTCACGTATCGTTCGAAAGTAATAGTTCAAAAGCGTGACCGATAAATTCACATCTGTGTAACCTTGATGCAATTATAAACTTACTTTACCTAATTAAGGGTGGTATGGATGCATGCTCGCAATTTAAAAATAAAGAAAAATATCCTAAATCAATCCATTTAGTAAAATACAGATTAGTTGAACTAAAAGATCAGAATTGCGCCTGAAATTATGTTTCGGAGGTTGAATATATGAAGAAGAATTGGATTCAGATGGCACTGGTTATGGGGGTTCGACATGCTGTTGAGAACGTGGAAAGAAATTCATGGCCGCGGTAAATAGTGCGCCACCGTCTGGCTTCACTTGAGGGGAAGACGCTCCTTTTAATATCTACTAGAAGATCCAGAGAATATAAAAAGTTGAGCTTGAGCTGTGATTCAGAAAATTCATTTCATGTTGGTTATTATTCCCAATAATAAGCCTTTGTGATCGTATTGGAAAAACATCATTTTCTCTCAAACTTTGTTACTTTACGTTTCAAGGTGCATAGATTCCAAAACTGCAATGTCCGTCTGCCGTACGCCGTCCTTCAGGTCTTTAACTTGATGAATCCGTTCTTTCGCACATGAACTCCACTTGAGGTCTAGTTGGTCCTAAAGTCTAGCCAGCCCGGTCTCTTCAACGCATCAATGCTATGAGCCAGAAACGGGGTTCTATGCATAGGATTTGGAGTATATACTATAGTATTAGCTTCACTTACTTTACTACAAAGTAAAATGGGGTAGCAAGTGCTATAGCATTTGCTTATTATGCATAGGAAACAAAGCATGTTCTTCACATTTCGGAGTGAAAGCTTTTGCTTTGCCTTTATGCATACCATCCAATGTATCATAGACTCTTCAATTCTGTATAATAAAACTGCACATGAGAATGATGATGAGGATAAAAAAAATAAAGCTTCAACTACAGCTAAAATCTCGGCCGTAAATATTGTTGAATTGCTACTTAATTTGAATGACACATTGACAGAACATCCGTAGCCATTCCCAGATAGGTTTTTTGAGCCATCTTTATAGATACTAAGGGCACCAAAGGCTATCGATGTAATATAGTTTCTAATAACGTTTATTAACCGAATTCTAATAACCATTATTATTATTATTATTGAGTTACACCTATAGCATCATTTCTTTTGTTAGGAACCATCCTCAATTACCCTCTTTAGCATTATTTACCTACTTTCCATTGTCATTTACCATTTATACCATCATTTCTCTAATTACTATTGTTAGTGACCATACTCCAGTTACAATCTGCATAATCATTTCTCTAGTTACCATTGTCATTTACTATTCTTCATATACGCGAGACGTTCGCGAACAATCAATTTGAGAAACGATACTCTAGACTCTGACCGACTAATCTAAATTCTTACTAAGGGATTGGCTACTTGATGTTATGTATTTTTGAGATGCGAGCGTAGCCGACCTGCTTTTACCAACAGAAATAAGTTTCAAAGTTTTCATAGTATTATCAAAAGTTTTTATTGTATTACATCAAAATATAAAAGGTTGTATGAAATTTATTTTGTAGATATTATGATGAAGACCTATTGTTACAAGGCAAAGTAACGTTTAGTTTGCAGTTCATACTATAATATCTATGGTAAGATGGCAAGAGGTGATAAGTCAAATTTCTCACATTTTCAGGAGGGCAATATTAAGTTTTGGTCCGGCCTGAAAAATCGGCTGTTTTCTTAAAAAGCAATTTTTCTCTACAGATGATTTGAAAAAACATCTGATATGAGATCCAGTCGAGTACCTATTATTATTATTGTTATTTATTTTATTTTATTTTATTTTTTTTTTTTTCTTTCGCAATGGTTGCCTATAAACCGTTTTCGGTTCGATGTACCTACTTATCATATTTTGCCAACTTCATGTGAAGATGGTAAAACATGATAAGCCATGTGTTACCACTCTTGTTACCTGTACTACCGTGTTTGCATGGAGTCAGTCAGACCCAGCCAGACTTGAAAAAAATTGAATTTGTTTTACACAAAAACTTCATTTTTAAACACTCTTCTCAACACATCTACAGAAAATTTAAAACGAAAAAAAAAAGAAAAAACCATAAAACATAGGTACAAAAGTGATCAGTAAATTTATTATTGTAATAAAATTTTATTAAAAGCAAAACATCACAACAGTGATTTGATAAAAAAGCTGTCCTTGTCCTCGTACTAAAAATAAAAAGTTGCGCTTAATTAGGCACAATATTAATGTCTTCCAGAACAATATTATTGTCTTCAAGTTCATCAAACTCAGCTGCATCTTCTGTTGTTCTAGGTTGTTTATAAAAATCATGGCAATCGACGTCAATCAATGAAAGAATCGACAGAAGGTCTTGTTTCTTGAGAGGGTCAAGGCTTCTTGGTGCTGGTCCTGTGTAAGATTGAGGAACCGTCAATGAATTATTATTATTCCTGATAATGGCCTTCCTCGTTTCCGCTTCTAAAGATCTACTGTTCGAAATGGTGAATCTTCGTCAAGTGTATATTTAAATTGTATCACCCCAAAAGATGATTCATACCTTATCCACTTCATTTTCATCCACTCCACCTTTTCTCCATCGGTGTCAGCAGTCCTCTTGATCTGAATGTTTCCTTTGGAAAGAAAATTACTGAAAGCGAGAAAGTTTTCGGTACTCTTAGAGTAACTTGAAATGGTTTAGTGTTCCTTGCGACGATTCTAACGAAGGATTACCAATCCCTCGGTATCGTTATTGCATTATTATTATTTGCTGTTTGGCACGTTCAATCCTGGCTGGGTCGCTATCACAGTAGAGACGAGTATGCCCAAGCAACAAAAACTTTTGATCAATCGTCAAAATTGTTGGTTTTTTCTGAAGCGCTAAATATTATATATATATTATGTTCTTATCATTTCATGTTGTCTCAATTCTTTCAAATAAATTTTGTTTTCAACAGCTCAGAGGTCATGAAATGTCGTGGTAAAATGAGAGCATTCCAAAAAGTGGCGAACGATTTTCCTACTATGAAACCTATGGGAGTTACTCTTCCCTAGTAACGCCTTGGTTGTACGTGAAAATCAATACAAAATGTGCCGGTCGGGAAAAAAAAAGTGTCGGTCGGGAAAAAAAAGTGTGAACGAAAAATTCCTTGACCCCCAGCCAAAAGACATATCCATGTCAAAATTATTTATCATATTTTGCCATCTTAAATTTGACGGTTTTTGACTTATCACATTATTGTTACTGTTTATAACTTTTGAAGTGGTTGTCTTAGTGACGTAATATTCTGACACCGCCTAGCTACTATCTAAAGCAACGTTGCAGTGTATAAATATCTATTTCAGGAAAAAAGTGACTTATCATCTTTTGCCATCTTACAACAGATATATTATTGTATTCATCGTCAATCACAATACTAGACATTTATCCGCTTCAAAATCTTGATTTTGACATGGATATGTCTTTTGGCTGGGGGTCAAGGAATTTTTCGTTCACACTTTTTTTTCCCGACCGGCACATTTTGTATTGATTTTCACGTACAACCAAGGCGTTACTAGGGAAGAGTAACTCCCATAGTTTTCATAGTAGGAAAATCGTTCGCCACTTTTTGGAATGCTCTCATTTTACCACGACATTTCATGACCTCTAAGCCATTGCAGTGTCAAGGAATGCTGATTTATTACTCTAAGTTAAAAACTAATATTGTTTTGTAACCATAATGGAATAATCTTGTGAAATGAAGGCACTAAATGGTTGGTATACAATTGAGTAGTAGGTACCAACTGGTAAGCAGTAGGTACTAGACATATCCATGATCTTTTGTTTTTCTCATCAAGGGAGAAATTAAAATGCTTGATTTTATTAACGCTTTTTTCGTTCATGTGCCAAAGCAAAGACATAAAATGTCCAAAAAAAAAGATAATATTCCATTGGAACGTCCCTTCTCAAAATTGATCATAGAGGCCGTCAGCAATACCAAACCTGCTTCATTTAATACTCTTTCCAATAGAGTAGTAAATTTTACGTTTACTTTGCGAACTTGCGGAGAAAATTATGTTTAAATGTTGAAAAACGTGGCTTTTTCTATAAAATCGAGGGCTTTCTTTCCAGTGTAAAGACCCTCTATGAACCTTCGAGTTTGGGGTGGGTTTTGCAGATTAGTTGGTACACACACATTTTGGATTGACATTCTGCTGAAGCTCAACATTCTTTATGGCTTCTTTACAAATTAGAAACGATCATTAGAAAAGCTTTAAATATCTACACCAAGCATAATTTCCACAATATCATTGTATTGTGACTTGTTATTTAGGATCAGAAGTAGCACGGTGCTTGTGTAACATGAAATCTCAGCAACAAGTCTATAGCCTCATAATAAAATTTATAACATTCGGATCATTGGAAATTATCATGCATGTTTGAAACCTTCGTGAATGAATAATTCTCAAAGCTATAATTTCTTTAAAATTTTTATGACACTACAAAAAATGTCAATGCTTCCAAAACAATGGTAGCCTGTACCTGGTAGGTACCTGGATAATTCAGGTTAATTCCCTATTCTATGTATACAACCTATGTAAGCATCTCACTCAGCCATATAAAAATCCCAGGCTAAAAAAAATTCATGTTTAAAAAATAAGGGGTAGCTAAAGTGCCCCACTTGTTTCATAGACACATTTATTTATGCTAAGATGGTATCTCACTAGTAAGTCTACGAGTTTTACGAATACACTTTAGAGTCCCTTTCTGGTCTCATTTCCTACAGGAAGCGGAAGCAAAACGAGCAGAAGCGACAGCAGCACTTGACAAAGCTCAGACACTAAGTGAAGAGATAGAGACGAAGCAGCGTGAGATCAAAGAAAATCTGAGACAAATTGAAACCAAAGAACGAGTTTTGTCGGCAGTAAGTACCTCATATGCAGGTAGTGAAGATTGTCACGCACTATAAAAAGTGTTGAGAAAAAACATAGCTAAGCAAAACATGCCCCCCCCCCCCCCCCCCCCGCACTCAAATGATGAACACAAATTTTCAACAGCCTGCCTGGTTCTTTGAGGGAAGTACACTATGATACTCTCAAATGCAAGGGAGTTTTTCCGACGAATCTTTTACTTTTGATGATCAAAATCCAACTAGAACAGAATGTTTGTAAAAGGATGTTGTGGTTTTAGTATGATACCACTGCCCACCCCACGCAAGAAGTCTGGGTCCAAGTAAGATTTATCCCTTCTTATTTCTATCTGTGGAATCCATTACAAGTGGATTCGACGTGCAATTTGTGTGACCCCCTAGGGTAGTTAAAAAAAAAAAAAAAAAAAAGTTCTGGGATTTCTTGTCCCCATTGTTTTTTTGCGTCCTCGGTATGTCAGGATGACACTCCTAAATTTTTAGCAAAAAATATTAATCCTAATCACTTCACCTGGGTCGATTTTGGCCAGTTATCGACCGCTATCGTAAACCAACCTCTAAATTGGTGCCGAGATGATGATTTGACGGACGGATTTCAATTTTTTTTAGGTCAATTTATGGGTTTTTTATTGCTGAGAAAGGCAATTTACTTATTCCATTTTAGTTGCAAAGGTTCCACTTTTCATTGCTTTGCATGTAGCGAGCATCCAGATCACTAATCCAAGCAGAAAACTGATCTGCGTAAAATCTCATGGCGACTGGAGCGCTGGGAATGCCACGCAGTGAGTAGTCAAACTAAAGAGCAAGTCAGGGTCTAGTCTCGTGTCAACTTGATTGTTCACGAACTTCTCGTTTCATTTACCTACACCAGGGGTGCTCAAACTTGAACTGCTGGCGATCTACCTCAATATTTTTAGACTACTTACGATCGACTCTGAGAGGCTGCAAGTATATGTGATGCAGGGTTGTCGTACATACACGATACACCCTACCTACCTAGGTAGGGTGTACCGTAGCATATATAGATATTAGCTTTCCGCACAATTATTTTAGTCAAGGTTTGGGTGAAGTTTACTTAAGTTCTTCTCTACAATATCAATGAAAAAACTCCTAGTTATTCAAAATTGCGAGTTTATTCGTTGTTACAAAACAAAAGAGTTACATATGGTGTTAAACTCAACTAAGGAGTGACTTTGGATGTTGAAGCGTGGCACTGCATGTCCTCAGCATACTTTTCATAAGATGGTGCGTAACCACTGAGTGCCAATCGTAAGCATGATGACATATGATCGTCAGTTAGTCGATTGCGATATTTTGACTTAATTATCTTCATTTCAGAAAATGCAGACTCGCACAAGTAAGTTGACCCAAACATTGCCGTCAGTTGAAGGGCGATTTGCCTTAGATTCGGATATTTATCTTCAGATGTAAAACACCAGAAATTTGTATCAGATGCTGTAGCTTTGAGATGTATATCTGATATAATCTGCACCAACTCATTTTCAACAGAACATGAGTTCATATTAAACTGACTTGCTACTTCAGTAGCTAATTCCTAATCAGTAAACTAATTTTTTTTCTTCTCGAGATCTACCCAAAAAGCACTCGCGATCGACCGTTTGAGCGCCCCTGACCTACACCATAATTTCTCCAGTTTCCACTGTCATGTACTATTCTTCATTTACTACCTTTTTTTCAAGTTGTAATTACAATGTGTCGTCATTTATCGTCGTTATATCTTCACTTTCAATCAATTTTTTCTTTTTCTTTCTCCTTGAATCTCATGTTCTGACCAACCTACACCAAGTATATAAGTTCTCGCAAAGCAGAGGCGCTGCAATCACCAAGCGACCGCGTCCTAACACAAATCAACGTTCAATATCAAGATTTCATAGATCGTGTGAACGAATCAGTTTTGCCTCACACGATCTACGCGGAAACCGCCATGGATTGTGAGATGTGAGGATCCTCACTCACGTTTACCCTGTTGAACGACAAAAAAAGTAACTATACCCCCCCCCCCCCCCCCCCACGGTGGGCAAAGTAATTAACATGTAATAAGTAATGAGTTCTTGCAATGAGCAGATGCCAAGTCTGAAGTGTTAAGAAATGTGTGAAGAAAATGTGAAGAAAATGTGAAGAAATGTGCCGCTGTCTGAAGTGTTACTGTTTGTTCGATTGCAGGTGAAAAAACGTAGAAACCTACGCCACGCTCTTACATTCCTGGTAACTCGGTTTTAAAACCTGGTTAAGAATGAATCGTCGAATGTTTTAGGTAAATGAATCATAATTGCTTGAAAACTAGTGTAACAAAAAGGTAGGTAGGTAAGTGCGTAATTAATATTTTTGTGATAGGTATTCGTTGATAGTAGGTATCTGTACAGAAAGTTGGCAAATATTCAACATGCCCTTTCCTCACACTGCGATCCTTGGCATTTCGTCACTTAACATAATGAAGGAAAGTACCTTTAGTAGTGTTTGTAAGGATTTTTGGAAAGTAGTTGTAGCCTATTCTACGGTAAGCATTGTAACTAACATGTAATGAGTTCTTGCAACGAGCAAATGCCAATCTGCGCTGCAATCATCGAGGGAACGCGTCCCAACACAAATCAAAGTCCAATATCGAGATTTCATAGATCGTGTGAACGGATCCGTTTCGCCTCACACGATCTACTCGGAAACCGCCGCAGATTGTCTGATGTGAGGGACCCATAGGCCGGTTAGGATTACAATATCCGCGCGGATTACACGATCCGCTGCCGCTTTCCCTTTCGGCGGATGGTAAAGTAATACGATGCGGGTCCCCCCAACCCCTGGAGGCTCTGCGGTTCCTGCGGTCCCCCATCTCATCTCACCTCATCTCATCGCGAGAGTTCTCAGGAGAAAACTTCCTTCTTTAAGGAGATTAAACTCGATCGCGAGGTAATACTCGAGATCTGTTGTGTAATATTAGATCAGACCTTACAACGATATGACGTCATAGCTAAATTACCCGTGCGTTGCGAAGCACCTTCTGTTGCACATAACAAATTCAGGAAATGTGCATTATGACCTCATGAGGAAATATACCCGATATACCTATATTTCTTTTGCCAAAATAAAAAAAAATATAAAAAAATATGTTCTTCTTTTAACTTCTTTTATTGGTTTTATAGAATGTGTAAAATGGCAACAAAAAACATATAAAATCTAAAAGATCCCATCATGCAGCATTACTGTGTGAGCGAATATTCTCGCTTTTTCTTTAAATTATAATTATGTTGAATTATTTGAAATCTGAGAACTTTGCTTGCTCAAAATTGTCAAATATCACATTTCAAGGCAATTCTTGCCTTATATTAAGTATATTTTTTAATTCTTGTAGTTTTATCGATTTTATTGCACATTTCAAGGAATAAGTATATTTTTAACTCAATTCGATGCATAAAATTTTGAATATCGTCTTTTTTTTTTAATTTTGAATGTAGGCATCCACCTACCTATGCATCACAGACGATAGTTATACGGGAAAACGTAATCAGCTATTTTGAAGCTTTTCAGCTAGTTTGAAGGTTCCATAAACGTCATTCCTCGTATTTGAATGTTTAATTTTATATCATATCATACAACGATATGACGTCATAGCTAAATTACCCACGCGTTGCTTAGCCCCTTCTGTTGAACGTAAAAAATTCAGGAAATGTGCATAATGACCTCATGACCAAATATTCCCAATATTCATCTCTTTGCGAAAGATAAAAATGCTCTTGTGTTAAAATGACTACAATAATCATCCGAAATGGGAAAAACAGCTAAAATCTAAAAGAGCCCTTCATGAATGGGGGGACTGAGTGAGCAAATTTTCTTACTCTTTTTTTTTTTTTTTTTTTTTTTTTTAATTATGTCGAATTATTTGAAATCTGAGAACTTTTTGTGCTAAGAAATGTCAAATATCACATTTAAAGACAATTTTTGAATTATTTTAAATATATTTTGCTTCCTCACTACCGAAGGTAGGGAACCTTTTTGTTCGTGATTGAAGTCGAAAAAATTGCCCACCAAAATCAAAATTTCTGCTGCGTTTCACAGCTAGCTGATCAATTTTGGTTCCGTGTCTGTATGTCTGTCTGTGGTAAATCCTTGTCACGCAAAAAACTATACTAAGTTTCAGCCCGATTCCGATGAAATTTTCAGGGATTGTGCGAGTTAGTCGATAGACAGTCCCCTATTATTTCCAATACCGTAAAATCAACAGTAGTTTGTGCGCATGCGCTAACGTGAATTTCTCATGACGCCGATTTGTAATCATCTGTTGGTACGATTTCATTCAAATTCGGTAAGTAATTGTGTAGATGTTCTAAAAAAAAAAAAACTCGGCGCTCCGCGCCTCGCCAGGGGGCAAGCCCCCTGGACCCCCGGTTACCTCTATTTACATACTTGGGACGAAATTATTGAAACACAGAATGTGTTTGCGTTGTCGCGCAACCAAGTGACAACCAAACAAGCGTCATTGTTTACTATTCATTTATAACATCAATTTATATAGTTATAGTATGAAACTACGAAAATTGCGTTGTCGCGCAACCAAGTGACAACCAAACAAGCGTCATTGTTTACTATTCATTTATAACATCAAATTTATATAGTTATAGTATGAAACTACGAAAAAAAAAAAATAACGAAATAAATTCGTGATAAATCAAGAGCTTTCCAACGAATGGTGAACGATTTCTGTGCGATTAAAATGGCGGAAATTCCATTTCCCTACCAACGGCTCGGTTGTACGTGAAAATCATCCGTCACACATTTCGTTCCCATCCCGCGTTCCATTTTCGGCTAGTTAGTCCATGGCTAAAACACATTCTGTGTTAAAAATTACATCGTGATTGGTGGAGTAATAACTTACGCATGCGCGAAACTAATTTCGATTGACACAGGCAAATTTCCGAGTCTAATGGGACGATTTCGATGAAATTGTGCGGGATAGCTTGTAGATGGTTCCCTATAACTTTCATTGCCATCACATAAATAGTAGTCTGTGCGCATGCGCAAACCCTAATATATTATAAAGTCAATTTCTTATCAGCTGGTAGTCCGATTTCGTTCAAATTTGGGTAGTAGATGAGTATATGTTCCAAGAAAATGCACTATGGATTACATCGCGATTGGTGAAGTAATTTCATTGCCGTTGGATTAATAGTAGTCTGTGTGCATTCGAAAACATGATGTTCTTAAAACGCCGACTTATCACTAATTTCGACTCAGTAACATGTGAGGAAGCTTTACTGCCCACCCAACTTGGCAGACGTTTTTTTAATTCTTGCAGGTTTTATCGATATTGTAGCACTTTGTAAGGACATGTGAATTCATGTTTAGCTCAATTTGATGCATACAATTTTGAATATATAGGTAATTTTTTTCAATTTTGAATATGTAATTTTTTTCAAATTTTTAATGTATGTGCCTATGCATCAAAGACGTTAGTTATTTGGGAAAACATAATCAGTTGATTTGAAGCTTTCCAGCTATTTGAAGATTTCATAATCAAGTCATTGCTCTTATTTGAATGTTTAATTTTATCACCTTGCAATCAACTTGCAACTCGTTTCTTTTTGGTGTTTTGATTTCTTAATCACCTTACCCATTGTTGTTTTCATCAGCAAGTTCATAATTTACCTAGCAGAATTAAATCTTGAGGGGGGACGTTCTTACCGAAATACATTTGAAACAATATTATTGAAATATGCTATCGTCACCAGTGCTGCCAACCCGTTTCAGCAAAAAAAGCCCCCCGAATTCATGAAAATCCCAAAATCCCCAGGAAGAACCAGAAAATCTCCTAAATTTAAGGTGCCGTTAAAAGCGATTTCGGACACAATATTGATCAGAAATTGAATTATTAAGTAGGTAATAAAAGGTCATATAACAAGGAAAACAATGTGAAAGAAATTAAAGAGCTGATTATTACAAAAACAGGTGAAACTCCGTTACCAGCAGTAGGTAGGTAGGTACTTATGGTGATCATGTTGTCAATAAAAGAAAAACATGATGGGTAACTCTCACACGAATAATAAATTTGAATAGGTTAACATCAGCATAACATGGATCACAAAAAAATGTAAACCAACAAGTATGACTAGTGAGTAAAATAGGAAAAAATACAAGTAGACCCACTGTACATGATGTAGAAAGATGCATCTATTTTTCCTCCGAAATTTCGGAAAAATATCATTTGTCTTGGGGTTCAAACTCCTTCCCTTTCCTGCATCTTCACTAACTCTCTTCTGAATTGGTTTGGCAAACTGTCGTTCGTGCCTGACACTGTCCGTTCGTGCCATTTGAAGTTGTTCTGAGAACGATCTAGTGGAGGTATCATTTTTCATTTTTATTTATGGGGAAATTCACCTTTGATTCATATGTAAGGCAGTAAAAAATGATAGAAATCAAGGATTGTCAGTGCTGGTCAAAAATCCCCAGAAATCCCCTCCCACGCTTCATCCTCCTAAGGCTCTGAGAGCCCTTAAAAATCCCCAACGTGGGGATATATCCCCGGCATTGGCAGCACTGATCGCCATATACATTCATCAAACATCCTCAACTTGCGATATTTTACATAGAAATAGACTCGGAAGCGAATAGTGTAGTCCACGTAAAGGTAAGCCGAGGGCAATGCCCGGACGACTAGATATCGATTTTACTGAATTATAACCAACTAGTTACTGCCACGCCGTGGTTGGAATGATAATCACGCGATTCTATTCCCCAATCTCTATCTGCCCTAGTATTGTCTGTGAGTGAAATTTATCTTCATCGTTGTTGAAATGCCGTGAACGGGTCGAATCACGTAAGGCGCGCAGAGAGAAGGTTCAGAAAGAGTAAATATACCTACCCGATGTAAACGGAACCTACCTTTTGTATGGTTAGTTATTTAAAGGGGTTGTTTTGATAGAGGGGGTTCGTAGATAAAAATATACCATCGATCCCACACCAACTGCCCAAACTGCAAAATCATAGTTCTGAAAATATTGCATTCGAAGGATTCACTATGCCTTAAAGAATGGCAATGATTAGGTCTCAATTGCACATCAATGGAAGTGTTGAAGACCTAGTTACATTTATTTATGTAATACGGGACAAGCCCAATTACATAATGAATTACATACATAGAATAGAATTACTTTATTGTCACCATACTATTTAACGTCAACAGGAGAAAAAAACAAGCAAAAATTGCATGAAAACAAGTAATAAATTGTCAATATCTCTCAACACTTCACTGGAGAACACCAGCTCCCACAAGAAACTTCATTTGTGCTGTACGGTGCCAAGGCAATCAGCCTATCCTTTATTTCTCTCTGAAATACGGCAGGGCTCACCGACTTCAGAGCACCCAGCAGATCATTATACATCTGGATTATATTTCTGAACTAGAGCCAGCCGACGACTTTGAGTAGAAAGCAGATCCCGGTTCATTGTTCATTGGTGATTGTCCCCCAGGCGGGGGAAATCTTCCAAGTTGTTCTTGACTCTGATTAAAATTGTCTGGGTGTAAAGCGCAGGAAGAGTCAATAGTCCCAAATTCATGAACAGATCTCTGCAGTGAGCTGTCCTACGGACTATTCTTTATTTTGAAATGCATAATACGGGAAATAAATGAGTAGAATCCAATGGCGTGTGCAGAGAGTAGGTTTAGAAAGTATAAATATACCTGCCGGATGGAAACGGAACATGCCTTCTGGATGGTTAGTTTCCGAAGAGGGTTGTTTTGATGAAAACGGAGGGTTGGAGGATAATATTGCGTTCTCGGAGAGATTGAGCGGCGGGCGGGATGTGGTAAAAGTGAATCATCACTTGGCAATAACCCGCCACAAAGCACCCGGTGGCACCAATCGATGTTTTCTACTAGGTCGCTGCAACTGGGGAAAGGCCGAGAGAATTCCCCTTCCCGATCGGATCGGCAGATTATGATAACATACGACCCTTCCCGGAGCTCGTAAATCCAAACTGATCGTATCTCCGATACGCTAAAACGTGATTTTGGATGCTTCCCTGGGTTTCCGGCCGTTGAGCCAGAAACGCGATCCTGCCTGACCTTTACAACTGCTCGTAAATGACCAGTGTTTAAGGAACAAATTGATGAATAAAGCACAATTCACCTGCAAATTTTTTTGAAACTTTACAATACAACCAGTCAAGAATTTTCGTAAGTTGCAATGAAGCTATTGCAAGGGCCCCGAAATTTTAAAATCGAAATTTTCTTTTGTCTTCCTTGAAATCCTTTCGAGGCATTCTGAAGCGAATCCTGAAGTTTGGTATATATTTGTATATCTATGACTGTCCTTTTGAACTACTGCTTTTAAATAGCTAGTGCTTAAGGAAAAAATTAATGAATGGACTACATTTTAGCTGCAAATTTTTTTAAAAACTTTACTATACAACCAGTCAAGCATTTCCGTTGAGAATATGGGGTCCCAACGTAACTATTAATTTATGATATATAACTATTTTCCGATTTTTCAAGTAATGTTCTACTTAAAACGCTAAATTCGTCAAGCAGTTCAAGGATTCTTTTAATGCTTTTTGAGAATGTACGTTGAAAAATGAGCAATGGTCTGTGGGAAAAAAATGTCCTAATGAATACAAGTGAAACAGATGTCGGTCCTTTTTGACTGAAGTCCGTTAAAATGTGCAGAACTACAACTCATCTTTTCCGATATTATTCTTCATTTGGATAAGAAATGCAGTCTGGAATGATGCAGACCTACATAAATATGAAACACATACGGTGGAGGAGTGCTCAGATGAGTTTTAATTAGCTCGATTTCTTGAAAAGAGATTCCCATTGTAAGAATGGCATTTCCGAGTCATCACGGTTATCTCAATCAAATTCAAGATTTTCCGTTTCAAATAAGGTTTCCCAATTCACAGTAAAGGTTTTTTTAAAATCTGATCTGTTGATAAAATATATCGGAAAAGTTCCTACCAGCCCAACGATTGGCTATCAAAAATCCGAACAGATGGAAGAAACACTTGAGAACAGACCTATTCCACTCCCACTCCCTGTTCCTAACATTCAGATGCCTCAGCTGGCAATATCTTGCATTGAATTATTTAAATTACTAGTTCATTACTAATGAATTCATTTACGTCTTCTCATTCCGCATATCAACTTGTTTGTTCTGACTTGTTGTTGGTAGACAGAATCCTTTAGGTAAAAAACAAAACAAAATTGGAAAACCTTGAATTTGTATCGGAAAATCTTAAAATTGATTAGGAAAACCTTGAATTTGACTCAGAAATGCTATATATCAGCGTTAAATATAACAGTTATGTATGCATGTATACATTATTTTGGGATGATCGCTGATAAAACCGATAAATTTGTACCATCTAGAGGTTACGTAATGGGTTTGACGAATAAAATATAAACAGTATTGATGCAACACTTGGGTCCGTTCATGTAGAAGTTCATTCAGGGGATAAAATGGTGTTCATAAATTGATAACTGTGGCCACAGGTATTGTGGTCAAACTGGTACGGAATTATTGGAATGGGTAAACAAGCATGAAGACGATCGCAGGAGCAATAAGGGGACAATCTCACGGATTCGAAGCATTAAGGAATCCAACTATAGTTTTTAGGATTTCTTGATTTTTGCTATAACGGAAGAATTTTGAATGTTTTTGAACAGTTCGAAATAATTAACAATAGTGATAGGTCTGATAAATGTTTGAATGAGGATTCCTCTCAATGATTGGTCGTATTTCCCTACCTTTTCTCTTGGCCAATGGGATTAAAGCTCCCTTTCACCAATGATCATAGCTAGGTATTTCTTTCCTACTCTATGTTGTTACTGTGTGTTACTGATGGTATCACAAACGTCGGAATCGATCCAGTATTGAATGAAAGTCTTCATTTCGTAGAAATGGAAAACGTTTTCATTCATTTCAGTTTTTTCTTCAAATCAGCTGACCTACGATCGTAGTAGCAATTTTCAACTCAGCAACTCTCATTCACACTCTTGTAAACGTTCCGGTTCCCCGTCTTAGGACCCTATAGAGCGAAAGGATGAACATACAGCGATCTGAGAGGTCTTATTGTATTCATTGAAATGAAACCTACCAACTAAAAACGTCTGCCAAGTAGGTCCATCAGTCTCGGAGGGTTAACCAATATTATTTTTGCGCAAGTTATTAACCAATCGCGATATAATTCATAGGGTCCCGGATAATTCAGATCCCGGAACATATACCGTTATTTTTTGCATATGAAAATCTAATTACGAAGCCTTTTTTAGTAGTAGTTCGGTAAAGTATCCCTAGTTTGTCGATTATTCAATTCAAGTTTTCTTTAACAGAAATGATGGATTTTAAATGTAATCCCTATTAAGTCAAAGTCTCCTGCAGCTCGTATTCTAAAAGTCTAGATATCAGTCTAGAGTGGTACCTTACATTACTTACCAACCATTTCACCCAATGAATGAAGAGAAACTTGCATTTTTGCGTTGTGATGCTCACCTGAAACACGAGAAAATGAAGCAAACTTAGTGACGAATAATCGATCTGTAGTCACGATAAAACCATTTTGTCACAACTTAATATTTATTATAAAGCATTATAAGCTGAATTCAATGTTCAAATGCCAAAACATATAAGTTAAGCATTCAGAGCTGTAACCAGCGGTGTCAAATGATCAATAATATACCAAAAAAGGATAATTTATCAAAAAATTCATTATGAGGTTCTTTTTTCGATTTTTTAAAATTTCATATGATGTAGAATTCTATTTGTAAACGTTGGAATCCATTTGGAGAATGTTGGATTCCATTTAGAAATCGCCCAATCGCGATATAATTCATAGGGTACCTTCCCGGAACATATACCGTTCGAGTTTATACGAATTTCGATCCCTAAATGATGAAAAATCGACGTTATAAGAACTTTACGTTTTCGCATGCGCACAGAATACTAGGTCTGATCTAACGGCCATGACAGTTAAAAGGGATCGTCTAGAAGCTTCTAGATTGTCCAATAACGACGATTTATCATGATCTGAAAGTCCGATTTCATTCAAACTCGGGTTGTTGTTGAGTATATGTTCCAGGAAGATGCCGTGTGAATTATTTCGCGATTGGTTGAGTAATAACTATTGGGCATGAGCCAAACTAATATTATTTAACCCTCTGAGACTGATGGATTGATTTTGATGAGATTGGTAAGGATGTGCGGGTTGACCTCTGTGTTGTGTACTACAAAGTACTAACCTACGTTTCAACGTTACAGTTGCCTTCCCACTTTTGCGCAGCCTACAGTTCAAACCTATTTGTTTACATCGAACCCTTGCAATCAGTCGATACACACGTGGGTTGTTTCGAATTCAGTTCGGATCTCCCACAGCACAACTCAAGCATCAACTTGTAGTGATTCGATTCCTTCCCTAATATCCGAACAATTTCATCCTCACTTTTTTCTATAGCCACTCTTAGGTTCCCCCGCCAATGACTCCCACTCATGCATGCTGGCCCCCAAAAGATTCACCGAATCGATCCCATACTTAACAGATAAGTCACCCCATTCCTTGTACCGAAAATATTGATAGACCCAGGAGTGGAAATTTGGAGTTGTATCAGCTATAGCGTACAATGTTCATATTGTTAGATAAATTGTCTCATAACCATTTCTTGGCATTACTGAGCTCCTTGGGTGGTCATCTGCGTGATTGTCAGCTAATCGTCCGAGTGAAGGGAGCCATGTCTTCTCCGTTCCAAGCTTCTTCCGGAATACTACCACAAGGGAGCCACTTGGGGCCATTGTGCTTTTTTCTGATGATCAACAGTGTCGTGAGAGAGTTCGAGCCAACTGTACGTTGCATTCAATGCGCTGACAATGTTAAGATCTCCTCCCACGTAAAGTTCTCCCTAGATTGCGAGTCACTACATCGATCCTTAGGCCGACCAGAAGAATGGTGTTCCTTAAATCACCTATTTCTAAATGAAGCAAAATGCTCCATAGTAACCCTCCACCGTAAGACCCAGCCGCTCTTATTCGAATATTTACTTGGAGGCGCGCCCCTGCTGAGGTCAGAGGATATCGCTGGTTTGGGAGTGCTGTGCGATGCACAACTAAACTTCTCCGGGCATATTGGGGAACTATCGAACAAAGCTATGCGCTCTCCGGGTTTCCTGAATATGAATACCAGAGAGGTGACGGACATCGCAGCTATAGTCACCCTGTATAAAGCTCTGTATCTACCTATTCTGGAATATGCAAGCACAATTTGATCTCCGGTGCATATTTACTGGCTAGAGCGAGTCCAGAATAAGTTCTCACAGTACGTAGCCTTCAACTCGATATTCCATGGGCCGATGTGGAATACTCTTTTTTGCGAGAGAGGTGTCGCCTAGTAACTCTGGAGAACAGATGAAGCTCGGCAGCCCTGATAGTTCTCCATAAACTATTAAACAGCAACATCGACTGCCCACCACTTCTCTCAAAATTAAATCTTTTGGTTCCGCACATCGCCACCTCAATATAGTAATGAAGATTTCATCCGCTTTTCCTCAACAAATTATCCAAGAAACCAAACGCTACATAGAATCCTTCGTAATGCCAACCTCTTATTATATCTGAATCCCGATTTTGATTTCTTCAACTCACCCCCAAGGACATTGAAATTACTTATCGCCTCTGTTTGGATTTCATTGTCAAGTTCAGTCATTCTTTCTGCTTCCCCTGTCAATACTCCGAAATTTCGATCAACGGTTGGTCCATCGCCTCGTTCTATTGGCTCTTCCACGTTTCTTATTGCTTCCACCACCATCGATCGTAGAATGTCCCTTCTTCTCATAAGGCCTTCCATTTTCTACTCATCACCAGTTCCAGTTTCTTACTGTGTGTGTACTTATGTGCCCCACCAGGGGTATCAGAATTTTTTGAGGATATATAGTATTTTATAACTAGATGGTGTTTTCGTACTTATTACTAACTATTTTCTATGACAGAAAAAATCCTCTTTTTGTTTTTCTCGAACGAACGAAAAATTAAAAACCTTTTTATTATTAAACTCTAATCATTAAAATGTCTTTTCTACACGTAGTTCAAGGAGGCACGCACATCAAATAACTTTAAACTTTGAAACAAACGTGAGGACTATTACAGAAGGAAAACGAGCCATATTAGTAGTAAATCGAACAGTCATCACGGAAACAATAATTTGAATGTCTATATAATCACTATCAACTGTTGGCATACCAAGCAAGGTAATAATATTCAAGTCACCACAATCATATGGTAAACAAACATGTGGGGAGTTGAATGCTGACTGTAGATCTCTCAGCAGCCACCTCACAGTTTTATTATTGTTGATTGTAATTTTATCAAATTGTGTACTATTTTTACATCGTTTTCTTCATTTTACTGTCTTTTATTTGATTTTACCTCATGTATTATTTCAGATAATTGTGTACTGTACTGAATGTTATTGGGCTCTTCCCTTATAAATAAATAACTATTTCAGGTAAATGGGCAACATTAGGTTGAAAAAAAAGAAAAAACTAGTGATTCGTCAGATAGAAATACTTGAGGGAGACGATTTGCATGGGAATTCTACGAAAGGTGCGTCCGTGCAACAGGTGCGTGTGGCGTCGGACGTTGGTCCGTCATGGGAGGGGGTTTCGTCCGTCACGTTCGAGCGACCACCGCCGGCAGGTCTTCCTCCTATGTAGTTACCTACTGGCTTCCCCTCGCGTTTATCAGACTTACTATAAAACTTCTGTCTGTACCTAAGTTTTGATCATAAGGAAAGAATTGCGTACATTCCTTGGTTTAATCCGTTCATTTCTTGGCATGGTAACATTCTACCTCAAATTTGTTAAGAATGCTGCAAAAATCCTTCAACCTCTATACTCATTGCTTAAGAAGGATCAAAAGTGAGCTTGGACAAGGAAGACTCTAGAGTAGTTCAGTAGAATAAAACATTACCTGATGTCCCGGTGCTCACGGATTTTGATCCTGATATGCCTTTCAAACTTGTAGTTGATGCTTCAGGAACTGCAGTAGGAGCAATTTTAGGCTTGGAACATTTTGGGGATTTTTTCGCATTTGTTTGTTGGTAGCCCTGGGTGATGATTTTCCAGTTCTTTATCAATCCGTACTATGTTGTGGTGATTGTGGAAGGCGTTGGCAGTAAAAGATTCGATCTGGCAAGTCATTTTTCACTTTTTTTAGATAAGGGTTGCGTTGAAAACTTGAGTTTTTACTATGTGTTCTCTGACTAGTTGACTCACTGTTTCCAGTCCCAAATTGACGTTATCATGGTCGAGCGATTTAAAAAAATTGTTTCGTAAAAGTGGATTTTCGCGGGTGACTTGAAACGGTTTTGTTGCTCATTTTCTTTATATTGAAGAGTCTAATTTTACTTTATAGCCCAAGCAGCCAAGACATTTCGTTAATTTCGTTTTACAAATGCTCTTTTAGCATGCATTTTTTTTTTTTTTTTTTTTTTTTTTTTTTTTTTTTTTTTTGGCGGGGGTCTTGCGAAAATTGCCGTCACATGTTTTAAACGGAACAACCAATCAATAACTTCGACTACTTGCGTTAAATGTATAATGTTTTTCCAATAACAACCGATCCAAATAATGGTTCACTAGTAATGAACGTGGGAACATAGCCAAAAAAACATGTATATAGACTTCAATGTTTTTCCGTGCTAGCGGAGGAATTTTGAATTTATTTTTGAATATGTGGCTTCATTTGCGATGAAGTTTGTACCTTTATTTGTTTGAAAATTGGCTAAAAAGGAAAAAGACTGGTCTGTAGAATTTTATAGGACATTTATTCAAAAAAACGAACAAAAACCTGAACAATTCCAGTCAGTTATTTTTTAATTTTTCCGAATTCCTGGAAGTGCCTGGCGGAAGATAACAACGATAACACGGCGACTAGAGCGCTCGGAATGCCACATGGTGGGTAGTCGAACTAAAGAGCATGTCAGGGTCTAGAGTCTCATGACTCGACTTGATTGTTCGAGAACGTCTCGTTTATAATTATGATAAAAATACACTCCAGTTCAGTTTAAGAATTCAACAAGAAAAGCGTTATTATTTACAAGAATTATTCTAAGTGTAAATAATATTGTTAGGAAGGTGTGGGATAAAGTGCAAGTATAGAAGGAGATCGCGGCCCCTACCTAACACACCTACATAAAATGCAGGGTATTCTTTGCACAACAACTTATACACACACATTGTAATTTAATTATTTAAGATACATTGTAATATTTATTTACTTTGTAACATACATGTGTACCTATGCAGAAGATGGCGAATAAAAAAATCAAATAAAAACGAACAAATTTTGAGAGGGGAAGTAATCCTCATTGGAGATAAATATTTTTTCTGAGGGAATGTCACCCGACAGATAGTTTCCTTTTGATCTTTTAATTTATCGATTGATTGCTTGCCAGAATGACAAATCAATCGGAGTATCCAACATCGATTTGATAACGGAAAGCTGTCCTGCGTTCGGCGGAACGTGTTCATGTGTTGGCATCTATCTGTGTTAATGGAATGCGATAACGTCGGGAGCTGACGCGTTCGGAAAAAAATCTGCCGCTTCCCACGGCATTCAGTTGGTAAAGTCAAATAACCTTTCACGAGAACCTTCCAGCTCGCAATTTTTATCTCCGGCAAATAGAAACGAAAGCCACAAAGCTATCGAAAGTCTGACTAAGCCGATGTGCCGAGTTCTTTGCGAGGAGTGGAAAATCCTTTGGATTTCAACAGTTTCTGGTTCAAATGAAATGCTCTCATCATATTTTTATCCCTCCATCCTCTCTCCCGACACTCTATTCCCTTAGTTTAAAGTTCTTTACCTATTGGCACTATATCGCAAAATCATGAAATTTGACTAGTAGAACATGCGAGAAGCATATGAAAATATACTGATCTGATAATTCTTCTTAAAAATAGTCTCAAATCATGCAGCATGATCGTATGAGCAGCTTTTTGAGATGTCGATTATATTTCTGTTTAATTTTAATTTTTGCACAAATCAAATCAATCAATTTTATGTACAAAAACACCTTCACCACAATATTCCGCCATGAAAAACAAACCCTTTTATTTTTATAAATATTCTCAGTTTTCAACGATTTTATAACAATCATAATTAATTAGATGATAATGGTACAATAAAATGCATAATACAACTAGGCAATAATAGCTTATATGTGTAATTCCGAACTATAACTCTCCTTGGATTAAGATAAAAATCCGTTCTTTAGCAAAAAAAAACTAAGGATTCCAACATCATATTTATAACAGAATATAAAATCCGTAGTTTATCGTTGTGTTTATCATTATGTTGCAGTCCGGTATTTTTTAAGATTAATTCAAATATTTTTAAATATTAAAATTACGAAATTATTGATTTAGTTTGGGAGAGGTATGCACCTGAACACAAAATCAGGTGAGAAGTTATCAATACCAAGTTTAATGAATGTCAATTATAGTTATTCGTGTTGTCGAGATTCATGTGCTCTCGTTTTATGGAGGGACTTTTCGAGTCCCTGTTTTCTAAGTTTCTAACAAAGGTGACGACAAACTGAAAATTAATGAGATAAAATAATCTACCTGCATACACTTCATTAGTCCATCTCTAGAAGACAAGAGTTATAACAAACGCCATTTCGTAAAGAAAGAATTCGATTGGGATCATTATCAGCTGATACAATCGTCGGAATTTATAAGGCAAGTGTTACTAACCATGTTCAGTATTTACTAAGACATTCGCTACTTGTTAGCGGTCATTAATGAAATTTAGCGATTGACTTGGTAATGCACAGATGATTATAACCCGAATTTTATAAACTTTGGTCCAGTAGTTTCGAAGAAAATCTCTGGACGGCTTAGTACATATATACTGTAAGTATCCATGTGCTAGTTCCGACATGGTAATACAACACATCAAACTTTTGTCCAAATCGGACCAGCGGTTTCGGAGGAGTAGTGAGCACAAAATGCTGTCCATAAATATAATGAATAAATATATATATACGCAAAGAAAATGCATTTCCACCCCCAAGTGCCGCCGTGTCGACGACTGTAATACTGTAATACCCGTGTCTACGAAAAGTTGGGTAAAATTTATAAACGTAATCTAATTTCTATGAAATCACAAATCCAATGAATTCAAAAAATTCGCTCATATAGTATGATGCACGAGCTTAAGTTTTTCAAATGGTTCTCCAACGAATCGACTGTGGAACGAAAACTAGCCAACGATTCAATTTTCTTGGTTGCCTACAAAGAAATATTTCAAAACTGAATGAGAATCTTATGCGAAAAAAAGGAATTGTAGAGGGATTGGTACACACATGTTGGTATTCGTCTAAAATCACATGTTACTTTCATAATGGCATATACCTAAACTTGCTTATAGCTTAACTTACTCTATTACATCCTGTAATTTACACACTCAATTGCGAGGCTAGTTATATAATTGGAAATTAGACAAACGTTGCTATTCGTTAGTTGATATTGTGACAAGGGGAGGTAGTTTAGCTGATGGTGCACTTGTGCGCTCATAACGAGTGAAAGTTTGATCACGACCCACTGGAGGATTTAGAGGGTTAAGATAATTAGCGGCAATTACCGCCTAAACTGGGTCATAGTTGGGAGAGATTATCTCAGACGATTGCGGGCTATGCGACTCGGATAATCCGTTATCCAATAGATAATCGCTATCAGGGGATGGGAAGCGGGGGAGATATGATAATGACGAATAATTTTACCCGCGTACTGCAATCAACGTGATGCATGAGGAGTGATTGCAGATTGTAATCACCCAATTTTATACCCGGGCAATGCTAACAACTGATTGTAAGTACAGAGATCTTTACAGCTCGCATAACTCTCTCAATGCTAGCTTTACAAACGTATAGAAGAGCTGGGGCCTATTTCATAAAGCAACAAGTGACAAGTTACAAGCCGATTTTATGTACAAGTTGTAAAAAATGAGTGTGCAAGCGTTCCATAAAGGTACAAGTGTAGACTTGTAGTACACTGTGAAAATTAACAGGTATACAGGCGAATTTGGACAAGTTACAAGTGTTTCCCCATCATTTTCAACAAGTCACTGTTTTACAGTAAAAAATGGCCGATTTTTAACCTACGTTCGTTCACCTGTAAACTTGTTATTTTCCAGCATTGTGAGTTGACGATTTTTCGGTGTTTAATACGTGGGAATCATCTTCTGCTGAAGAATACAGACAAGAAAGAAGCATTCAGCGTAGAAGACGCCAAAGATTTTTTCGGATTTCGAATAAACGCACATTTCGTGGGTATTTTTGAGTTTAATTAGAGATTTAGGATGTCTTCCGAAACACTTGGAAGAATCAAATGGTGCGTGACCCTGTGCGATTTTTCCTGATCCGGTATTGAGGATCTCCCTCCCCATCATTGAAGAACAATGTGAAGTGTGAAGATCATCTCAAAGTTACAGATGACATTCCTAACCTAGCAGCGTTAAGAATTGATGAACGTGAAGTAATATCACTGCAACTACTACTCCTCGACAGTACAACACATGGAGGGTCTGGACCTGACTAACGATACGTCTCCATTTTGATTTGTGCTTCCTCACTACCGAAGATAGAAAAGCTATGTGTTCCTGATTGAAGTCAAAAAAATGTGTATCCTCCAAAATCAAAATTTCCACTTCCTTTTTGCGTTTCAGAGCTAGCTAATCAATTTTGGTTCGGTGTCTGTCTGAATGTCTGTGGTAAATCCTTGTCAAGCCCAAATCTGTACCAAGTTTCAATCTGATTCCAATGAATTTTTCAGGGATTCCAGGGAATCAACAGTGCGTTTACGAAAACGTGAATTTCTCATAACGTCGTTTTCTGATCATCTGTTGGTCCGATTTTGTTGAAACTTGGTAGGTAATTGGGTATTTGTTCTGGGAAAATTCTCTATAAATTATATCGCGTTTGGTAGAGTAATAACCCCTATCCCCAATAACTTCATTGTCGTCACATAAATAGTAGTCTGCGCGCACTAGACCAAATTCAAAGTTGATCATGAAAGAATAATGAAAATCGGACGAGAATAGTTAAAACATCATGATTTATCATTATTACCCCCTCCATTCATCGTGAAATTCGAAACTCCTGTTACATTTTCCATAACTAGACCAAAATTGTAGTTGAACAAAAAAAGAATCACGAAAATCGGACGACAATTGTTAAAACATCATGATTTATCAGTTTTACCCCTCCATTCACCCCCTTCCATCGTGAAATATGAAACTCCTGTTACGCATTCCAAAACTAGACCAAATACAATGTTGAACAAAATCAGAATCACGAAAATCGGACGAGAATAGTTAAAACATCATGATTGATAAGTATTACCCCCTTGCAGTCACCCCCTTCCATCATGAAATTTGAAACTCCTGTCACATTTTCCATAACTAGACCAAATTCAAAGTTGAACAGAAAAGAATCACGAAAATCGGACGAGAATAGTGAAAACTTCATGGTAGTCGAATCAATATTGGCGTGTGCGAATGCGCAAACCATCGATTTCTCACGTGGATTAAAAAAGCGTTAGTCATATAAATAACTTTCGTAAAACAATAATTGAACTTGATGCTTAAAGCAAAGCCTATGAATCAAATGTTTTAGGCTAAAGAATAATCTTCAAACAAAGCTATCGCTGCATACCTGAATATTAAACATTTCGATGACATATTCACCATACATAAAATAACACTAAATTTCAAATCGCTTAGTAGGAGCGTTTCAACATATATAATAATCGCAAAGGTAATAAAATTCACTCAAGCATGTAGAAAATGTTAAAAGAATAATTCAAAGGTTTACGACGCATCGCCTTGTAAATACGAGTACATCAACAACATTTTCATCTATTTCCATATCAATGTTAAATTAATTACGAATAAAAATAGCTTTTTTGAAATGTTAACTTGTTTTGAAAATTAATAACCGGCATAGCATACTGGCATAGCCATTAATTAATTTCATAGCTCCCTGATTAACCACTTCCAGTTTAGAGATTTTACGATTCTTACGATTGGAGGATTTTACTTTTTGATCAACATGTAGTAACTCACTCGAATCACCAGCACGCAAAATCGTAGTATGCTTGCGAAACTACCGTTGTCTGCTTTTGCTTTTTTCACTACCGAAAGTAGGGGAGCTTTGTGTTCGTGGGAGAAGCCGAAAAAAATGTTTTTTCTCCGTAATCGAAATTTTGGGCCGTGTCTGTCAGCGGTACTTCCTTGTCACGTCCTACAATACATCAACTTTTAGTCCCATTTTGATGAAATGTTCAGAAATAGCGCGGTTTAGCTTCTAGATGGTTCCCTGGATCTCGTGGATCTCTGTATTGCTTATGAAAGCGTTAGTCATATAAATAATTGTCATAAAAATTGGACGTGATGCTATGAATCATATGTGACAGTCCAGCTTTCTGTTAAACAAAGAACATTGGCATTGTTTGCTGAAGCTTCAGCAGTCTTATAGATCACCCATAATAATAGATGATGGTGATGATGATCCCCAAAATCTAACTGTAGTAGAGCAAAATGGATATCACGATTGTATCTATTCATTTATTATAACTGAGAGAAGCGGCGCGAACAATTATAATAAAAATCTGACAAGGCCACGTTTTAATTTCATGCAAGAAGAGAAGAATAATCATCAAACAAAGGTGCCGCCGCATACATAAATATTAAATATTTCGAAGACATATTCAGCATATATAAAATAGCATTGAATTTCAAATCACATGGTAGAAGCATTTAATATTCATACCAGTAATAAAATTCTCACAAGTATGTATTTTTTTTCCTCCAGAATATTCAGTTTTTTGAAATTGCTAAAATCTGGAAGTGCCTATTGGCTTTGTAAATACATCACCAACATTTTCATCTATATTAACATAATCAATGGTAATTAATTTTCAAAAAGTAATACCTTTTATGAATGTTAACCTACGTCAATATGCTTTGTAAGTTGATTATTTGCATGGCTTTTAATTTATTTTATAGCACTCGGATTGCTCACATATAATTAAGTGATTTTACGATTTTCACGACTGAAGGATTTTTCGGTGCCAACAACATTTAGTAACTCAGTCGAATCAGCAGCAAGCAAAGTTTGCTTCTATTCTTTCACTGCCGAAGGTAGAAAAGCTGAGTGTTCGTGTAAAGCCGAAAAAACTTTGTCATCCAAAATCGACATTTTCTCTTATCGTTTTTGCGTTAAAGAGCTTGCGGATCATTGTTGGTTCGTAAAGATACGAATACGATCTGTATGCCTCCGTGTCACGCCCTACACTGTGTCAACTCTGAAATTAAATTAAATATTCAGGGATTATGCGGCTTAGCTTCTAGGTGGTCTCCTATAAATTTCATGATCGTCGAATCAATATTGGCGTATTCGCGTGAGCAAAGTTGAATTACCGATGACGTCGATTTCTCTTGTGGTATGTATGTAAGAAGGCGTTATCCATATAAATATAACTTTCATAAAACAATATATTGGACTTGATGCTATGAATCAAATGTGACAGTCCAGCTTTTTAAACAAATGGTGTTGTTTGCTGAAGCTTCAGCAGTCTTATAGATCATCACCCATAATAATAATAATAATCGATGGTGAGTTTGCCTGATGATGGTGAAGATGATGATGGTGATCTTCAAACCTGAAGTACAGTAGAGAAAAATTGACATCACGATTGTATCTATTAATCTTTATAGCTGAGAGAAGTGGGGCGACAAAATTTGAGAAGCCCTCTCATTCAATTTAAATTTTGAAAATTCATTTGCATGTAAGAAGAAAACGTAAACATCAAATGAAGCTGTCACCGCATACCTACTTGAATATTTCGATGACATATTTAGAAGTTTTGCAGAAGCATTTGAACATACCTCAAACGGTCACTCAGGCATGTAGAAAGAATTTTGGTTAGAGAATTGGTACGCATCTAAAGTCTTGAGGAATTGCAAATCTCGAGGAGCCCTAATGATCTATAGGAGCAACATTTTCATCAGTTTTAATATAATCAAAGGTAATAATTCCGAATATCAATATCTTTTATAAAATGTCAATGTGTTTTGTATATTGATTATTGACACAGCCCCACTTACAGTTTGGGTATTTCACTACCATCCACATTTAGTAATTAACTCGAAGCACCAGCACGCAAATGCTAACAACTGGTTGTATAACTACCAAGATCTTAACAATACGCATGAAAACTTATATTTCAGCTTTCCAAACTTCCAGACGAGCTGATTCATAGTTTGGATGAAAACTTAAACACACATGTCGTCATGAATCAGACGATATATTCGCAAATTTGCCAAAGAACTCTAAGTATCATTCTGAACTGTGTAACCCTTAATATTAGCATGGACACGTACTCGTATACGGAAAAATCCAGTTTTTTGACATGAATGTCTCTGGGGTTTATTCCAAATTTTCGTCCGACAAAAAAACGTCTCGCTTTTCTATCATAGCTCACAATTAAACTCTGCTAGCACAAAAATCACCACTCGTTGGAAAAATCACCATTCATTAAACTTGACTCTACATTTCAATGGGCAAAATTCCGCCTCCTTAACGCTCCTGAGAAGTTCCAGGTAACTTCGTCACGGATGCAAATTTAGAAGTTGTGAATTGTCTTGAAAATTAGCGCATCCAAGCCGCGCAAATCGTTAAGTGGCGGAATGCCGGGGTACAACAATGAGGAAAACCCACTTGTTCGTTTTATATTTTTAAATGAAAGCAGGTGAAATTCTAATAATACAGACACCAAACGCACTAATGTTCGATGAGAAGTTTTCTTCAAACGCAAGACAAAGGCAAAGAAGGAGCGAAAATAGTCAAGAAATAGATTTCTTAATTGTAATGATAGGCGTTATAAAAAAGAAAACGGATTCAGCGTACCAAATGAAATTTTTCCTCGGGGGGGAAAAATAATAGATCATGGATATGTCCATTGCTGGAGGTGTAATTAGAAAATTAAAATGATGAAATAAATAAAATACACACGAGATATTTTATGAAAAATTTATTAACATTGAACATTAATGAACAAAATTGTCTAAATTTCGAAATGGTAGCGGTAGCGTTAGTAATGCTCAATATTGGTTTATGGTAAGAAAAATATGAGATAAAATGTCTTGTTTCCATATGATCTATATATCGTGTGAATACAGCATCAATGACTGTATTGTTTCTGGTTGTAGAGATAGATTCCCTCATTTGGTTCAAGAGATGGTCCGTCTCCCCTACACCTTTTCGTTTTGCGCGACATTTTTCCAAAATTGGACAACTTTGAAGTGGTTGTATGGTTCCTTCATTCATCACATGTTCTACCACGTCAGCTGTTTAACGCAGGAGTTAAATCATCAGTTGTCCATGCATATTTTGTAGAAGTACATTGCGGTAGTACCTCATTGATTTCTACCTAGCCTTCACTTTTCGAGTTAATAATAATCTAAAGTGCCGGAGCGTTGCATTTTGTGTGGAGAAAAAAAAGTGTCGCGAAAAATTCCTTGACCCCCAGCCATAAGACATATCCATGTCAAAATCTATATCAGGATGTGATTGAAGAAGTAGGCCCGCCGCGGTTCATTAGGCCATTATACAGGTAATTCGTAGAGAAAAATCTACAGCAACTCTTTGTAGGGTGCGGGTATTGACCTGGGGAACCACAAATTTAATGTTTGAAAGGAAGGAAGGGCAGGTTAAATCACCTCGCACCAACTTGCTGAGGGAAATTACGTCGAAAGGGAAACGCCTTACCTGGAGTGGCTTAAGGTGATGTCCAGCAGGGTGGAATAATTAAGCTCAGTGGACGGAATATGTAGTGTTAGGCAGTCCGTCCACTAGGTCGGCAGCGCGGCGCGGCGCGGGTGAGTCGAAAAATTTCCGCTCTCGACCGCTCTCCAAACTTCTGGAACGCGGCGCGGCGCGGCGCCGAAATATTTCGCACCGCCCCACCGACCTAGTGGACGAAGGGCGGAGCGGAAAATTTCCGACCTCGGCCATTTTCGTAAGCGCTCGTGCGACCTCGGCCATTTTTAACTGAATTCTCTCATTGTTTCTTATCATATAATGAACAAGCCATTCTTATGAATAACCTGCTAAACAAGAAGCCAAATCAGTTTCCCTTTTTTAAAATTAAAATTGCAATAATTTGAACAGCCATTTGAATAGCAGGCTAAAATTATAAGATTAGGTATTATGTGCGTTCTAGACTTCCTAATTTTTGTAACCAAGAACTGTCGCACTGTCTGTCGTTTTGCAAAGTGACTCAAAAAGGGATGTAATGTGGTTTTCTCAAAGTTTATTACCTATAGAATAAGGGAGTGAAAGACCTTCGGTGGCTAAAAATTGTTTTCACAACCAAATGTAGGCTGAAACGTGATATTTCGAGATTTTAAGCTTTTTGAGAGTATAATTTGAAAATTGCCTACCACGTTCTATGTGATTCAAAAAAAATCCTAAATAGTATAATGTTGGCAATATATTCATGTAGTATCGCTAAGAAATACTGATTATTTTTTCAAAACATTATGGCTTGAACATTAGCTCCAGATTTGGGTTTTATTGCGAAATACAGCTTGGGAGGCATAGAAAAAACGAGCTTCGCCTTCCTTTGGTTTGGCTCATTTTTTTTTCTTGAAGTTCTGACCATCATCAAGAAGCTGTACATATTTCATCGCCGTATTCCACCGTATTCAGGTGTAGTGGAAAAATCCAAAATCTCTTTTTGAATAACAGATTATAATTTTGAATCGTTTTTTGCCATAAAGATTAATAAGAATAATAGCCAAAAATTTCTTTACACTCAAGAAGCTCAAATTTTAAAAGCATTTAACATTATACAATACAATAATTTACGAAAATTAGCTCGAATGATCATGATGCATGATTAGCACTTTTTCGCTCCTTCTTTGGAATTGACGACGAAGCTACCATTTCGCCTGAACATCACGAATTTGTGTTACGAAAATCTGTCACGAAATTACGACAATCAACTATACTCAAATCGGAAATTCAACTATGAGAATATTTTTTCAAGATGCAAGAACGGTAAAAAATGCGGCTAGACCTTTTCAAGGTCTAGCCAATTTGACTTTTACTTCCAAAGATTCTTCCATTAAGTGAGGAAGCAAAGGAATTATTAATTTTGCAAAAGTTTAATCACTTAACACTAATTTAATTATTTTGTAAAGGTACTGTATTTAATACTGTAAAGTCTGTCCGTAGACCTCCTGAAGATGATGGAATAAACCGTCGAAAGCTCGGGAACAAAATTTACTCAATCGCCTGACCGAATCTCAATAATCAGCAACACACTTTGCCGAAGCTAAAACCTACCTGTATAATATACCTACATACATATTTATAAATAAACCTTAATTCAAACAACCGTTATCACCGTATTCCACGACTTCTGTCTGAAACGAAAAAGACAACTTTTTCTACGAAAAGTGGGTAATTGATCACAGTAAATTTTTCACACCCTTTCCCACTTTTATTAACTTTAATTTTCTCAAAAGTCACAAGATTTACTGCTAAAATAATAATTTTAAACTTCAGAAAACATAATTTTCTAATGTATTTTTGTATTCTGAATCAAATGAAACCATTCCCAAGTCAAAAAACGGCGGGTCGAAAAATGAAATCCGCCCATAGCCCACGGCGCGCCGCGCCGCTCTGCCGATAACGTTGTAATTTCTGCTGGACTCTACTTGTCCGATTACGTCCAAACTCGGGGGACAGTTGGGTGTTTCAGAAAGATGCCCTATGAATTATTTGGTTGAATATTCAATACACACGCATTTGTAGGTACTATACGAAATGGGGTCGGATGCATGAAATCTCCGTCTGGGAGAAACGAACTCTGTCGGCTAATAGAAAACGGGTTTGGGGAGGGAAAAAGGGCCAAGCGGAGAGATCAAGGAGAACCGGTCCAGCGCAGCCACCTGACTCAGGTGTGTCGGTGTTGCCTTGTGATAACGATGATAACACACGTGTGTTGGTGGATGTCGGGAGAGTGCGAGCTATGAAGCAACTAGTGGCCGATCCCCGTTCTAGCGCAAACCTGTTTTCGGTTCATTATCCCCAATGTCTGACAAAACAAAATTCGTAATAGATCTAAGGGTAATTGGCATTTTAATCGGACTAATGAAAACGCCCTATAAGTAGGTCATCTTCAAGTTCCTTTTGGTTTATTATTTTCAATAATAAGCCTATGTGATCGTATAGCAAAACATTTTTATAACCCCCCCTCAAACTTTGTCATTTTACGTTTCAAAGTGCGTAGAATCCAAATTTGCAATGTCCGTCCGCCGTTCGCCGTCCGGGCCATAAAAGGCCTTAGAATTTACTTAAAAAATCCGTTCTTTCGCACATAGACTCCACTTGGGGTCTAGTTGGTCCTAACTTCTCGCCAGCTCGATCGCTCCACACCCATGGGTGCTATGAGCCAAAAATAGGTGAAAAAGTGTCTTTTTCGAGGCTTTGAGTGTTAGACTGACGTACGCGCGCACGCCTGGCACGCTTAGTTGAATGATGAAAACATTAGCAGAGGGTCATGAGGGGGGAGGGGGAGGAGGCACGGCGCCTTGTAAAACTACGATCGTACTCAATTGAAAAAATAATAAACCTTTGTGAAATAATTTGCAGCGTTTTTCTCAGGTCTTACTCGGTCTACCTACCGCCTTAATTTTTTTTTTTTTTTTTTTTCATTTTTTTATTTTTTTATTTTTATTTTTTTTTATTTTTTTTTTTTTTTTTTTTTTAGCGAATTGTCGTAAAAAATAAACTATTGCAATAGCTCAAAAAATTTTAAAATCAAAATTTTCGAAAAATTCTTCCAAGGAAGTCCGTTTTGAGGCCTCCCGAAACGATTCCTGAAGCTTGCGCTTTTTCATATATATAGGAAACACTTGAACTAGTC
The DNA here is from genome assembly GCA_030762985.1 of Adelphocoris suturalis. Taxonomy (NCBI): domain Eukaryota; kingdom Metazoa; phylum Arthropoda; class Insecta; order Hemiptera; family Miridae; genus Adelphocoris; species Adelphocoris suturalis. The sequence goes on from CM061042.1 coordinate 33,997,670, forward strand.
GCGGTTATCCGTAAATAAATACTTTATTTGTTTTAAATATAGAGTGAATTTCACAAATATATAGAGGAAAGAAAGAATTTGATATTTCGATTTTTGATCTTTGTCACAGAAATTGGAAAAATGAAAGTCATTCTTGATGTCTTGGAAATTTCATGTGTGTGAGCGTCCATCGTTATTTATCAAAAAAATTCCGATAAGTTTTCTGGGTTTGATGGCTAATTGTTGAGATTGAGACCTGGTGGACGATTAGCGCCCAGTACCCACCTAAAAGCTCTCTCGGCTTGTTGTTGTTGCCGGTCATTTGCCTGATCGGTATCTTCTTCAGTACCTGCACCCCATAGCACTCGTCAAAAGATGCCCCATGAGATTCAGCATGCATCTTGACCGGGAGAGGAAGTGGTTGGTTGAGTGATGCCCTAAGGTTGTTCATACGTGAATTCAACGTAGTGGCTTTTCCAACGTAGTCAATTTGGACACAGCTAATGTTTAACTGTGTCCAAATTTATAAAATAATGAATCGATTTTTCTTGGAACAAGTGGACATCTGCTTATCAATGTCTAAAGAAACTGATAATCACTTCGAAATCGAGGGAAGTTTATTTTACGATTGCGGCAATGAAAACAGAATGGTATCTCAGTTCACTCTGACCATTTGGAGTGAAAATACATAATATTACACAATCGTTTATTATTTCTGTATTATTTGTAGAAAGCCTTTTGACATATGATCAGCTAGTCAATCAAAATGAAGTGGATGCAAAAATGGGCATTGATAATCAGCAGCAGCCTGAGCAGATTTCGCGATTCGTAAAATCCAATTTCTCTGCTATTTATCCAACGAAGCTGAAATTTAGAACGGAGCCTCTATGAGCCAAGTAGGGTAGGATTTAAACTTGCCAAACCACCCCTATCAACTGAGTGAGCTCTTAACGCTAATTTTGATGGAACACATCCTATTAAGCTGACATTTGAAACGGAACCTCTGTGAGTTGAGTAGGGTAGGAAGAAACCGAATACATTAAGTTTTTTGTGTAAATGATACCCATATCTAGTTTTTATCATTTATATATACCTTCATGTATATACATACGTACATATATATATATATATATATATATATATATATATATATATATATATATATATATATATATACCTTCATAACTTCATGCCCTTGCAGGTGACAAATTACCAAACTATCAGTATAAACTATCTACACTAGCGTAGGTATTCTATAATTTTGACTCATAATTTCTTCTTCATCTAAGTAAATGTATACCTACGTCCCTGTTACAGTAGTGAGAGCGCTATATTGTCTACCCAATTGGAACACATTCTTTCAAGATCCGACCCATTGCGAGGTAGAAAGATTTAATAATTACTTGTTATGGTGTCATTGTAACGTAAGAATGAAGTTAAATGAGCTCTATCTCGAGAATGTTGACAAAGTGCATTCCACGCTGCCCATGATGGGTGCGCCGAATCGACGGAAGATAAGACTGTGAAACCAATAGCGCTCTCGATTTAACCTTATTTTCCACAACGGAATATTAGGAGATTACCACAGTCGGTATATATTTAAACAGCTCATCACAAACATACTTCAACGTATGATAATAATCAACAGTGCTGATAAGATATTGAATAATACAACACTTTTTGGCTTACATGTAGGTAGTTGTGATTTTACAATTTTATCATGAGAATCTAGAGACCAGTTGGGGCTAATCAGGGTCAATATTAATGGGTGGTGTGATCAAAAACGAGTAGTGGCTTTTCCTCGCATAAAATCAAGCAATTGCTCGTGAAGGAGAGAATGAACTTAAGTTAAAAGACTTCACTCGACGACACAAGCGATTGGGGGAGTGAATAAACTCGAGTAAAAACTTGACTTGACGACGTTAGCAATTGCTTCAAATTCCGAGTGAGTAAAAATGTGTGATTGCTTCTCCCCACAAGTGACATCTTGCGTTTTCTCAAGCAATCATGTGACCATCCTAGTATGCACTGTCTTGTTCTAATTATGGATGCGTCCATGCAAATGAGATGAAGTAAAACGTTCAGATCACGGAGAATGACCGATGCAGCTCGATGCAAACAGTTGTTACGTTTTCGCAATTATTGAGAATGATCACCTGAGTGTACACTGTTATTCAAATAACCATGCTCATAACTCAGCTTGTTGGCCACGCACTTCGCAGTACTTACCATAATATGGTTGGATAAATCGAGAGCTTTCAAACGAATGGTCAACGAATTTTGTTGGATGAAAAACGACGAAGTACCATTTCCCTAGCAACGACTCGGTTGCCAGATCTACTTTAATTTAAAGTATCCTACTTTATTTTTCTTCAAAATACTGTATACTTTATAAAAAATTTAAAGTAGACCAAAATACTTTATATTTGAAATGAAGAAGAAAATTTCAGCCCCCGCACCTACTTACTAGTCAAGGACAACGCTCCCATACCTACCTAACCAGAACTACCTAGCTGCATGGACGAAAATTGGTGTAGGGTCGCTCACGTATACTCGAGAAGTTGAGAAGGCTGACCATCTCCCGCCGGGCACTCCCATAAACCCCATACACCACAACAGCAACGGACAGTTCACTTTTTGGATGTCACCTGTCATGATAATGTGATACACTGGGTCTGTTCTGTATGTGATGAGGATTCCTTCAGTTATTTTGGTGTTTTTTAATGAGTAGGTGCCTATATACAAATTCTAAAAGTCTAATTTACTTTGTTGTCAAGTATAAAGATTTCTTTCAAATTGTTAATTTTCTTCAAATTGACAATTTCTTCAAAATTGTCAACTTTCAAACTTTTTTGGAATTTTCAATTTCCAATTTCCACAGCTCTTTTCCGAATTTTTAATATTTTATAGGTACAGTGTTTCAGAGAAAGAAAGAGGGACTGAATGAATGTAACTTTTCGAGTTCCTAAAAAGTTCCTAACGTCCTTAGTCCTTACGTGCCCAATAGATGCACGAGATATTTTTTTAGTGAGAACGAGATTGAAAATGATGTTCCTAATTACATTTATGTATGTAATACAACCTTACTGAAATATGGACTCGTTAAGATTGAAATGTCTAGTAATGTTTTCTTCGGAATAAAAATTTTGTGACCTACGTATAGTAAAAATATAACTATCCATGGTTCTTTTTTAATTCCTCAAACCGAACTTCCTTATTTTCAGTAATCTGACACATTCAAGCCCTTGTGTGCAGATGCTGAATGAAAAATGCCTTAGTGTGTAAGTCGAGAACGTTAACTTTATTGTATAATTAACTTTCATCGAAATACTTTACTTTTCCTTGGTTACAGCCATGATATACTTTACATGATCCGAAAAAATATGGCAACCCTGGTTGTAAGCGGAAATTATCAGAAAACCAACCGTAACGCTTTTTGTTAACACTTTTTTTCGTCTATGTGGCAAAGTAAAGACATACAATGTCAAAAACAGTTTATGTTTTATGCGTATGACTCGAAGATTGACTATTGACCATATAGGTATACTTATTGTAGTTGGCCCCAGCTGATACAAACGCGAGGAACACGTTGTTCGGTACAGTTAGTACAGAATATACAGAAAATATAGTTTTGCTGTTTGATTACACAATGGGCTATTTAAAATTTAGAGCTTTTTTGGAAGAATGGGATGGAGTTAGAGACCACCAAAACCAAGTATCTAGCCACCACTGTTTATTTAATTTAGAAATTACTGGAAAATTACGATATTTTACCAATCTGCATATTAACGAAGGTTACATTCCTTTCTCTTTTATTTTATTGCTATTGTTCTTATTTTATTATTTTTCTAATGCTTAAGTATAGGGGCATCGAGCCCTTTTATTGTATAGACCATAGTTACCGCAATTAAAAAATTATCTATCTTCTATCTATCTACCTTTTTTTAGCGGTATTAAGAAGACTCTCATATTCCAATATAACGGTGATTTTGAAGTTGACAAAAGTAAAACTGATGTGGACTTACCTTATCTAATTCTGTATACCTAATTTTCTGATCTAACCTATTAAATTGTAATTTTGTTTCATTGGACTATGCCTGTATCATAAATAAAAAATTATAAAAGGAACAGAGTTTGAATTCGTAAAAAAATCCCCTATTTAGCAAGTATTTTGAATCGGTCAACCAACCCCGACCTTAACTTCTAAATAATCCCAATTATCAATTTTTATCCCGCCCTCGGAAATTGGTGTCAACTTGTATGCTCGGGCGGGATTGGCCATAAATTGGTTTAATTGGATAATTATCCGATGATTGCCGGTTAGGTCTTCCAGGGGTCGAGAGTTATTATGCCAGTTTCACTGAAAATTAAATACAGGTTGGTCGAGATGCCTCAAACGCGCAGAGGGGATGCCTATAGTAAATGGATAGGACATATAGGGTAAAACAGCAATCGTATTACATTACATTGACCTTGCACTCAACGATTATTACAGTATTTTTATGAATGATTGATATACCTATTCGCAAAACGGAATCCTGACTAGGTAATTCCGAAATTAGAATAGTGACTTTATGTTTTAACATGGATAGCAACACTCAGTCCTAATAAGCGTGTAAGTAATGTTGATACTCCACTTTGCTTTTTCCTCCTTGATCAGATGAAGATGTTAATGAAACAATTAACTGACGGATTTTATCTCTATGAAACTTGAAATTAAACTTTGTCAAGAAAACTTGGCGCGATGCGACTCGCCAGGGGACAAGCACACTGGACCCTAGTTGATGATATATTATGGGTTGTAAATTATATCAATCAGGTTGTTCAGAAATTTGAGAGCGCTCTGTTGGGTAAGAATCAAACTTATCTCTAATCGAGTTTGGCGCCAAATTTCATTATAGTATCACCTTCTCTTTTTCTAAAATTCGTCACTAAATTAAATAATTAATTATTCATCTACATCATGTAACACCTAAAGACTTGTATCTATCTCTTGTTGAACTTTTTTTAACCTTTATATAGTAACGAATTACATTACTTCTAGTTTTGAAAAAAAATCTATTTCCATACTTCGAATGAAATTATCGAAACACAGAATGTGTTTTAGCTAACGCGTTTCGCATAAACCCGTGAAACCTGCATATAAGAATGACTCAGATTTCGCAGTGTATCTTATCACTGCTATGTCAAGTTGTTTCATTTATCTATCACCAGCGCAACGACTCACCACCAGCTCAATGAAATCGTCAGAAATTAACAAGCGGTTGCAATCATGTTCGCAATATCAATTATTGAGAATGATCACCTGTGTGTAAACAACACAGCTTGAGGGCCACGCACTTCGCAGTAGTTAACATTACATGATTGGATAAATCGAGAGCTTTCGAACGAATGGTCAACAAATTTTGTGGGATGAAAAATGACGAAGTACCATTTCCCTAGCAACGATTAGGTTGTAAGCGGAAATCACCAAAAATTGTTTCAATAAATTTTCGTTACACATAAACCTTTCGTTGTCGATTGGAGATGCCAAGGCTAAAACACATTCTGTGTTAAAATAACGTCAAAATGAGTGTGAATAGAGAAACATGTGTGCATAGTACGAATCCCAAGTTGAATTCAATCGTATCCTTAACAAGAAACCCAATATCAACTTATGTTACCTATTACCTTAACATAGTTATCTCCCTACAAACTACGACGGGAGTTCAATGGAATTATCTATTGAAAAAATCGAATTTATCACCACTCAATAACATCCATTCGGTGAGTGCTTACGTCACTGTATATACCTGTACAAAAAATAGTTGTGTGCTTGATCTCAGTTTAATTATTTTATTTTATACTATATAATAAACTAGTGATTTGCGCTGAAGATCTAAATAACCTAGAACCTTTTTGTTGTAATTTGAAACGTTTTATTTCATATATTATATATTCTTACAATGTTTTTTTGTTTTTTTTTTTAAACTTGAATGAACTGGTGATTTTAATTTGCACATGCAAGTTGAGTTGAAAAGCTACTTCGAATATCCCTGAAGTATAGAAGAGATGAAGAGTAGAGAAGAGTGTATGCGGATGGAGGCAATGGGAAATTCTATAAATTGTAGGTATAAATATAACAACTCGTTTCATTGTGTGTTTGTTGTGGAACTTGGATTTTTTGTTGATTCGGCTTCTTTTATTTTCTTTATATTCTTTTGCTTTATACTTTATTTTCTTTGTTTTTTTGTTTTTCAGATTTGGTTTCCACAACAGCAGGCCCAGGGCGATCGGAACCACGATTCGGTAACTAAGTTCAATAATTTCTTTCTATTTTCCAGATTTGATATTGCTTATCGCGATTATTGCTCAATGTAATTTCTTACTTGTGTTTCATTTGTTTCAGGACAAGTTTACACCACCTCAGTCGCCCGATTTCGCTTGAATTTGGAGGGTTGTTGGGAAATAACGATTCGACTACCTCAAATTAGTTCTATTACGGTCGTATCATTGGTAACTACTACGCATGCGCGAACTTTAAATCCTTACTCAAATTAGGTACCTACCTATGATATGCTAGGTACTACATTTTACTTCTGATTTCGTCGCCCCAGACTTACTAACTTGGTGCTTTCAAACATGCGCGAATTAGCGTCGAACAATCATTTACTCGCATATTTTCGAAATTATTGTTTTGACTTTAACTTTTTCAATTTTACTGATATTAAAGAATTTTAATAATCTATGAATTCATGGCCTATGTGCTGTGGTTTAATTTCAATAGAATGAATGAGACCACCCGGATCGGTGTTCGCTCTTTCAGACCGTTGACAGGAAAACAGAAACGTAGCGAATTATTACACAAAGGTTTATTAGTTCTGTATTGGACGGTCCTTTCTACGGAGAAGACCGGTCTATAACTATTAAACTGAGTCAATTAAATATTAGGTATTTAAATATATCGCCTACCGAAGAGCATTCAATTAACACGCCTATTATATTCAGTAACACACCTACACTCTCCTAGTATTCTGAATTGATCCACCAACCTAAAATCAATTGTATCATATATATATATATGACCTACCTAAGTATCAGAAGTCCTCCTACAGACGACAAATGTTATAAAAAAATCCGGTTATATGAAGTGAAAATCCTATTGGAATTAAGTAAATCGCTGATATACGAGTCTCGTAGTTACAAGGCAATTCCCACCAGCTATGGTTTGCTCCCATGTTGTTGATTTTGTTTTCTGTCAAAGTTCTAGCCCATAGGGAGAGCAAAGGGATGAACGTACGGCAACCCGGATGGTTTCATTCGGTTCTTTGGGATGATGTCTACAAAAAACATTACTGCTACTTTTCGAGATCTCAATTTTTCAAATTTTTAACCCTTAATGTTACTGGCACATCTCCAGCTGATTTTTGAGTCAAATTTCATAAACTTTGGTCCAGCAGTTTCGGTGAAAAGCTCTGAACGGAGGACTAAACCTACAAATTTTTAGGGAGAGGTTAAATTTATTATAATTTTTATTTCATTTTATTTTTTACTATCTTTTTTTTTATTATTATTTATTTTTTTTTTTTTTTTTTTTTTTTTTTTTTTTTTTTTTTTTTTTTTTTTTTTTTTTTTTTTTTTTTGGTCGATTACAATGTTTATTATTGAAAATAATATACCACAAACGCAGGGTGGCCCCCAACTAGAAAAGTCAGGGAAAACCTGGAATCGTCAGGGAATTCTTTGCGTCGAGAAATCTCAGGGAATTTTGCAAAAACCACCAAATGTCAGGCAATTTTTTAAATGAAAACTTGGTGTAATCATTTAAAGCGGTTTTAAGGATACTTTAAGTATACGTATTAAGTATACTCCTAAACAATCAAACTTCAATAGCGTACTTCATCATACTAGGTGCATGTTATTTCATATGTGTTATACGAATGACAAAAATAATTATCAAGAGTTGTGGTTCAACTGTTCAAAAGTAACAACGCTACACGCACATAAAATTGAATGGATATGCCATTGGCTTTCCTTGTAACTACATCACCTAGAGTAAACCATTTGTGAGAAAAACCAACTCAGTATTGAACTAGGAAGAAAAAACCCAGCAGAGTAATGGATTGATCCAGTAAGAGTCCCAAAACTAGTTTGTATACATAAGCTAGGACTTCTCAGGTGGGTTAAGAAGGGGGAAATTGGCCCATTGGAATGTGGAGTCATATGTTATAAATTCACAGAGCTACTTTCCAACGAACGATTTTTGTGGGATGGAAAATCAGGAAGTTATACTCTCTCTGGCAACGATTAGTAGTAGGTGAAAAAAAGCGTGACATTTTTTGCTGTCAGACGAAAATTTTGAATTATCCCCAGAGCTAAGAAGGAAAAATATACTTCAACAAATGGCTTCAGATCACAAATTGAGAGACCATAAAATATTAAATAAAAAGTCATGCAGCATGATCGTATGGGTGAATTTTCGTAAACTATCGTATTACATTTAGGTTAAATTGCTATGATATTTGAGCACTTTGAGGGCAATGATATTGTTAAATATAAGTAGACTACATAAATAAGTATTCTGTTTTTTGTTCTTGTTTTTTAATTTTTTCTAGTTGTTGTTATATATATATATATATATATATATATATATATATATATATATATATAAACAATTTTTAAGGAAAAACAATAATTGACCACATGAAACTAATTTTTATATTTCGGCTTATGCCTTTTTCAAACTACGAGAAAAGAATATGTATATACATATATATATATATATATATATATATATATATATATATATATATATATATATATATATATATATATATATATACGATTTTTGTTTTAGAAGCATTAAATACAATAAAATGACGAGAAAATAAAATTGAATTTGATATTTTTCGTCAGGGAAATCTAAAGTTCGGTCAAGGGAATGTTAGGGAAATTATAAATTTCCATTTGGGTGCTACCCTGCAAACGTCAACATGGATGTGAGCATAATGAAAATCCCTATACATTATTTATATAAATTTGGTCGAGTTTAAGTTCAATGGTAATAGTAAACAGGCAGATGAAGCTAGCAGTTACAGATATTGATGGCAATCAAGTTGGCACTTCAAATTTGCAATTCTGGAAAAAGAAATCGCTAGAGTGCACCGTGATAATTTGCTCAGACTCAAAAACCGCATTGATGACATTAGAATCCACAAGACTAGAACGAGCATCCAGCTAATTAATAGGAGATATACTTAACATCCTAATGGATCTAAGTCACCAAAACCTTGAAGCGCAATTTCTTTGGATAAAAGCTCACCACAACTTCACACACAACGAAAAAGTGGACCGCTTAGCCAAAAGAGGTGCATCTGAAGGCCGTTTTATAACAACTAAAATTCCTACAGAAGAGTTCTATCCCATTATAAATGCACATTATAAAGAAAAGTAGAGAACTGAATTCGCAATCGGCCATAATTGAAATTTCTACAGATCCATTCAGCCAACCCCCTCCAAATAAACCATGGTTCTCTCTCATTAATTGTGACAAACGCTTTTGCAAAAAAATATGTCGACTGAGAGCAAATACGGGCATCTGTGACAAATATTTATTTTACATCGGCAAACGAAGTAGCCCCCAATGTTTACTCTGCGGACACCCTTCAGGAAGACCTTCAGCATTTGATAATGAATTGCCCCTGACTACCTGCAGCAACGTCAAATTACTTTTCACCAGTTGACCAAAGTGCTAGCAAACCCAATTAATTATAAACAATTATTGTTTTTTAAGAACATGAAGTGCTTCTCCTACATTTGCGAATTGTTGTCTAATTGTAATGTTCATGTACGATCTACAAGCTTATTGATTCCGAGTAACACAATGTAGTAACACCATGGCTGTATTGTATGTTCTAATGCCAAATATTAAATTTAAAAAAAGAGCGTAGGTAAATAATTTATTTTATTTTTCCTTATTTTCATCCGAGCGCATACGTCTGTATAGTTAACAAAGCATAATTATGTATCATGATCAATGTTTAATAATTTTATTCAATACGACATTAAAGACCAGCCATCTTAGGCTACATAACCTAGAAATAATAATTAATCTTTTAGAAAAAATTAAAACGTTTCATTTCATATGTTTATTTTTTCAATGTATCTTTGTTTTTGTGTTTTCAGGTTTGGTTTCCACAAGTTTCCAGCAGTCGAGGAGCGTTCGGAGAATAAACTGCCACGGTAAGTTGGTGATCTTTGATCAATAATTTATTTCATTTATTTTAATCATCGCATTTTTTAAAATTTATTTATTATTATTATTATTTATTTATTTATTGATTTTATTTTATTTTTATTTTTTTATTTTTTTTATTCTTTGTTTGTTGTTCAATTTGTTCTCTTACTTGTGTTTCGTTTGTTTCAGGAAAAATTTACACTTTCTCTGCCACAGGCCCAAAAAAGGTAAGTATACTACTCACATTTAAGGCTAAATGATTCTAGACTCCTGAGCAAAATTTGTCAAACAGAATCCAGAACCTGTATAATATGTTATATATATGTAATCTATATTGAAACTAATATAGATTAGAAGCAAGAAGGATGGAATGGAAACAATGAAAACACAACACAAAACATGGTATAGAATACACTCTCAGAAAATATGGTAAAAGATTTTCAAACATATTAGTAACTGAAATATTGAAACTTGAATAATGTATTTTTTTAAATTACTAATAACGTTTTAAAAGTTTAAAAAATTAAATATACTAAGTAAACGTTGAAGGGAAGTTTCTGATCACACAATTATTGACCAATTTATTGTTCCTTCTTTGAGTACAGTTATTATTATAAATTCGTTTGAATTTATTCAGATTGTGTATTTACCTCTATATTAATCAAAAATTGTTCTATTGTTTAATTTGTGTTTTGTTTGTTTCAGGGATGGTCATGTTTAATTCAGCTCAGCACCAGGACTACATAAGGCAAGTATAACGAACAAGGAACACAGCCAAGCTATTGGCGACGACAATAAAAAGGAAGTCAATTAACATACATCACCTGTTTAGGACAGATCTTGAAGGAACTCTCTATTAAACGTATATAGAAACCATCGACCTAACACATTTTAACACCATCCTAATAAAGTACAGTCCGAAATAGAATCCAAACAGTTATTATTATATTTTCATTATCATTTACTTATATTGACCCTATATCCTTTTACTCATTCACTAATTTGTGTTTTGTTGGTTTCAGCAAATTCATTCTTCTCGGACCTATCTGACCCACAACCAAGAGTCAGCTCGAAGAGGATTGTATTCTAGATAAGCATTATTTGATTCTACACGAGGTAGAATTATGGGAAGGGGTAGGATTATACCATCATATCAAAAATGTTATTATTGGTCGGTTCAGATAAACAAATATCCTTTGTTGGTCAAATTGGAAACCTCGAAAGGAAAATTTGGTTTGGATTGCATGTTCTCTTTCCCCTACTCTTTGTTCTATTATTCCTATTCCCACTTTCTGGTAACGTTTTCGGGCAGTTAGCTCAAGGCTAAAGCATGTTCTATGCTAAAAACAGCGTAAGTGAATAATTTATTTTATTTTTCCTTATTTTCATCCAAGCGCTTACCTCTGTATAGGTTACACAAAGCATAATTATGTATCATGATCAATGTTTAATAATTTTATTTAATATTAATGTTATAAACCAGTGATTTGCGGAGTTGAGCTACATGACCTAGAAATGATTAACCTTTTAGAAAAAATTAAAACGTTTCATTTCATATATTTATTTGTTCAAACTATCTTTGTTTTTGTGTTTTCAGGTTCGGTTTCTACAAGTTTCCAGCAGTCGAGAAACGTTCGGAGAATATACTGCCACAGTAAGTCTGTAATCTTTGTTCAATAATTTATTTCATTTATTTTAATCATCGTGTTTCTTTCTTTTTTTCTTTTTTAATTGTTGATTCCTTGTTCGTTGTTTTATTTGTTCTATAACTTGTGTTTCGTTTGTTTCAGGAAAAATTTACACTTTCTCTACCCCAGGCCTACGTAGGTAAGTATACTCATATTCAAGGCTAAATGATCTTAGACTCCTGAGCAGAATTTATGTCAAATAGAACCCAGATACTGTATAACCCACTTAGAAGAGACCAAACTATCTACGAATTCCTTCTCGATGAGTTTTTATTTCATTCTCCATTTCCTCCATTCCATTTTTTTTTTTTTTTTTTTTTCTTTCTTTCTTTTTTAATTGTTGATTCCTTGTTGTTCAATTTTTTCTCTAACTTGTGTTTTGTTTATTTCAGGAAACATTGACACTTTCTCTGTCCCTGGCTTGCAGTAGGTAAGTATACTCATATTCAAGGCTAAATTATGTTAGACTCCAGAGAAAAATGTATGTCAAATAGAACCCAATACTGTATAATCCACTTAGAAGAGACCACCACCATCTACGAATTCCTTCTCGATGAATTTTTATTTCATTCTCCATTTTATTTTTTTCTTCTTTTTTATTTGTTGATTGCTTGTTTGTTGTTCAATTCGTTCTCGAAATTGTGGTTCGTTTGTTTCAGGAAAAATTCACACTTTCTCTGCCCCAGGCCTACAATAGGTAAATACACTCATATTCAAGGCTAAATGATTTAAGACTCCTGAGAAAATTTTATGTCAAATAAAATCCAGAACCTGTACTTAGAAGAGACCACCACCATCTAGGAATTCCTTCCCGATGAGTTTATATTTCATTCTACACAAAGTAAAAAAAGGCCTTGGGATAGGTAGCTTCATCACAATTATTGGTAGATACGCTTTCGACCTACTTATTCTTCTAGGGTTATACTATTAGTAAACTATTATTAGAGAGTTCCTAAACGATAAGTCAATTGGGATAAGGTGCTTGGGGATTTTATCAACTCGGGCGAGCCACGGCGTATGCTAACTGATGAAGTCAAGAGGGTCGGATTAGTGTTTTACCTTAAAGTGACGCTACTTATCTTCAAGTAACGCTGAACCGCCTTGGAGATTTTCCCGCCTATTTTGTGTGTTCAGTTTCCAGCATTTCCGAATTTCCTAGTTCTTTTCTTATTCACAAAAGGTTTTGCAATGGCAGAGTTTGAAAATTTATGAACGAGAAAATGAATATAACTTTCATGAATACCAACAAGAAATGAATGTCACTGTTATCAGTGTGTAAGGTTACATTGCGATCGAGAGGAAGAGATGAGATAGGTTGGTTCGGGATAAAGCGTCTTATGTTTAGGTGAAATAAATTTGTCTTATTAGAGATGAGGCGCCTCATCTCCATCTCCCTATCGCTTTAGGAACTCTCTATTATTCCATTTTTCTTACGATTTATTTGGATTTTGCGGTTCATATTGTTTTTCAGGACCTATCTCAACTTGGCAGACGTTTTGCGATAAGTCGGCAATACTATTGGATAGAAAACTACATATATAAAACAGAAAAATAAAAAAATAGAAACAGGGCAGAGAGTGAGATTTGTTCATTTATTCATTCACCATTGCTTCATTTATTCGTAAACGTGTGATTTTGTTTGTTTCAGGCATGGCTGCTTACTTCTACAGAACCTCTCCACGTGACTACCCCACATCCAAAATAAGAGAAACTACGAAAACCATCGCAAAATATGAATACCTTCCCGATGAGCAGTTCTTTCATTCTCCAAGTAGCAAGGTACAGGATAGGTAACTTCATTACAATAAATAGTACACTGATAAAATCAAATGTCAATATTGAGTTAAAAATCAATTGATGAAAACATTGAAAGCCCTAAAATTGGTTTGTAAGTCTATTATTTAGAAACTTTTTTTTTTTTTTTTTTTTTTTTTTTTTTTTTGTTTTTGTTTACAGTTAACTGGTTTTGCTTACACATTCTGCTTGGCTGGAACTTTTCAAAATTGTATATTCATTTGGATTTTTTCTTCCAGGAAAGGACATGTTAGCTTCTCCAGAACCTGCCTATACCACCCCCCTGGAGTCACGACGAAGAGATCCACCATCTATGAACACCTTCTTGAATGACGTTTTTTCAGTAGGAAAAACTAATAGTGCTTTGTAGTTAATTCATTGCTGTATTCTTTTAAATTATGTGCAATACCCAGTACGAATACCCACAAAATTCGGTAATCTTGTTGTCCCTATATTATCAATAATATGCTGTTACCCATTTACCTATTTCGAAAAAAATCCAGCAAGATTATATGCACACCCATTACCTGTATTTTCCCAAGATTTTTTTTAAATCATCATCTGAAAATGTATTTCTATGTAGTTTATAATTTCATCCTCAAAGTCGATGATTAATTCATATATGTATTTTATTCATGTTACTTAATTCTGTAAGTAAGTTACTGTATAAAGTAAGTAATTTATTGTTAATTCCTTGCATTGACCATGGTACTCTCTCTTTTTCTATTTTATTATTCTTCGTATTCAAATACATAGATAAATTGAAAACCATTTCATTTCGAATTCAACCATGCTCTTATTATTAACGATTTAGCTATAATTACAATTCGTAATAATATTTCTTCCATTAAACTTTCACTACCTTGTAACTATTGACATTCCTGGATTTCCGTCATAATAACCAATCAATTACTAGCTGAGTATTTTTATAACTGCCACGTGTTTATGATTTTAGCAAATTTTCGTAGAAAAAATTTTAATTTGCTAAAAATCGATAAAAATTACAAAAAAGCTAATAATTCAAACCCTCTATTTTCATAGATGATTATTTAGAATACGTTTTTTGCTATAAAATTAATAGTTACCAATTTCCTTGCACTCAAAAAGCTTAAATTTCAAAACAATTTAACATCAGGTATATAATACGATACGAAAATTCGTTCATACGATCATGCTGCATGACTGGGATTTTTGTACACTTCTATTCTAATTAGTTCAGTTGTTAACTTTTTCAGTTTTTAGCGAATTTTCGTACATTTCATGTACAAATGTACTTAAATTTTGTACATCATTCTCAAAATTTCTATAAATTATATCTATCAAGTATTTTATCCAGAATTTTTAGTTTTTCACCTTCATTTTCGTTTCACCTACACTAACTTGATTTAACTTACCAACCAATTTTTGCTATCATATGACACTATTCAAACACATAGCTATATATTGTACATATGCCTTACATATTTTTTTCTTTCATGAAAAAAATATAATTAATTCATGAATTGATTGCATTTTCATTTACCAAATTAGAGCTTCGTACGAAAAATAGCATAGAAATTAGTTTTAGGAGCAACTCAGCTGTTCTGTACTTTGTGCACCTTCAAGATTACGTCCTAAGGAGGTAACATGCAAAATTTCAACTTCATACGATTAATATGGTAGAAATTCGCTGATGGAGCCACTCAGCTGATCCAGGACCTATACATCTTCAAGTATACGTTATAAGGAGGGTAGATACCACTTGACAGCTTCGTACGATAAATAGTATAGAAGTTAGTTTTAGGAGCAACTCAGCTGATCTGCACTTTGTGCACCTTCAAGCTTACGTCCCAAGGAGGTAACATGCCAAATTTCAACATCATACGATTAATATGGTAGAAGTTATCGTTGATGGAGCCACTCAGCTGATCCAGGACCTATACATCTCCAAGTATACGTTATAAGGAGGGTAGATATTTTAAGGGTAAAACTAGTTACTAAAATGTAATACTAATCAGGCTGGGTTTTCTCTACCACTGAGTCAAATGTAAAACGTTCCGCGTTCCTCGAGGGTTGGTCAATAAAAAGTCTATATTCTAGGCCGACGTTTCGAAGTATTTATATTCCATCTTCAGGGCTTGGAAAACTGTATTTGGACGCTCATTTCATATCAATCCTCATCATAGAGCTTTAGTAGGTATCTATCGACTTAAACATCATGTTAGGGTATACTGAGAAAACTTAAGAAAAGGAGAAAGGCGGATGGTATCAAATTTCTTAGAATGGAATCTATTTTCTCAAACCAGGTCAGGGAGTGCACGATAAATCATAATTTTTCCCTTGAGAGGGAAAAACATTAAATCATGTTTAATGTTTTTCCCTCGCAAGGGAGAAATTAGATATAGTTTTTTAAGGGGCATCGTCAAGTAAATGTCCCAAAGAGGCTACATACGAAATTACAGCTTACTAGAGTGTAATGCATAGAAATTAGCTTTAAGAGCCACTCATCTGATCCGGACCCTGGGCATCGTCAAGTAAATGTCCTAAAGAGGCTACATACGAAATTACAGCTTCCTAGAGTGTAAAGCATAAAAAATAGCTTTAAGAGCCACTCATCTGATCCGGACCCTGGGCATCGTCAAGTAAATGTCCTGAAGAGGCTACATACAAAATTACAGCTTCCTAGAGTGTAAAGTATAGAAATTACCTATTAAAATGATTTAACCACCGCTTCACAAATCAAACCGTTCTCGCAATATTCGGATCACCTGCTATGAATCAAATCATCGAAACACCAACTCAATGAAATCATCAGAAATTAACAAGCGGTTGCAATCATGTTCACAATATCAATTATTGAGAATTATCACCTGAGTGTACACAATTATTCAAATAACCATGCTCATAACTCAGCTTGTTGGCCACGCACTTCGCAGTAATTAACATAATATAGAAGTTGATTTTAGGAGCATGGTTGGATAAATCGAGAGCTTTCGAACGAATGGTCAACGAATTTTGTGGGATGAAAAACGACGAAGTACCATTTCCCTAGCAACGACTCGGTTGTAAGCGGAAATCATCAGAAAAAAAACGTTGCAGATTTGCGTGTCGGAATTCACAGAACGACCCCCAGCCCTAAAACATTAAACATGTTAAAACGTTGTGGTAAGTATACTGAGAACACATTACTGAAGTTATACTGAACCGAGAAGAAAAATTTAACCCCCCCTAAAACTTTTTTGGTTTACGTTCCAAGATGTGCGGAATCCAAAAATCAGGTTATTTATTCATTTATTTTTTTATTTTTCAAACCCTCCCAATAAATTTGTTGGTTCACGTTTCAAAATCAAAAAATCGAATAAAAATTGATTCCAAATGTTTGGATGCTTGGATTAGCATGGATAAAAAGTTTTTCATTTTGAAAAAGCCCTGTCTTTTCTGACATGGATACGTCGATTGGCTGGTCTATAGAGTACGAAAATTACAATAGAAAAATTTAGGATTTGATATTCCGAAAAATATAATGTAAATTTTTACCGCTTGCACGGAAAAAACTCATGCATAGATATGTCTTTTGGCTATTTGTTTTCCTTACTGCAATCATTTTTTGTAGGACCGAATATGCTACTTAACTTGTAGGTAAGATAAGAAACAGTAGGTAAAATCACCTAAATTAAAAATTCTAATTTTTTTGTTGTTGTTTCGTTAATTGCTAAGAAATAGTGACTTCCTCATTTTCTGGATTGAGAACCGTGATTATTAACGTAATGAAAGTAGGTAACAACCTAGTTATCCATTACATTTCATCCATTACATAAAAGGCGTATAACAGCGAAGTGGACGAAAATACTATCCATACTGTCCATTATATACCTCTTATAACTTCAATTTTCGTCTCTGTTCAGTACCTATCTTAAATGTTTTCTCAGTATACCCTAAAGTTTTTTGTCAGTTTACCCTAAGATGTTGTTTAAGTAGGTAAGCTACCTGCTAAAGCTCTATGACGAAAGTTGATATGAAATAAGCGTCCAAATACAGTTTTCTATGCCCTGAAGATGAAAATAGATATTTCGAAACGCCGGCCTAGAATATAGACTTTTCATTGACCAACCCTCGAGAAACCCGAAACATTTTACATTTAACTCAGAGGTAGAGAAAACCCAGCCAGATTATAAATACGTCTATAATTGATCATGATCAGCTGAGTGGGTCGTATAAAGCTACTTTTGATGCTATTTACCGTACGAAGCTGTAATGTGGTATCTACCCTCCTTATAACGAATACTAGGAGATGCATAGGTCCAGGATCAGCTGAGTGGCTCCAAAAGATAAATTCTACCATATGAATCGTATGAAGCTGAAATTTGGCATGTAACTTCCGTAGGTCGTAATCTTGGAGGTGCACAAAGTGCAGATCAGCTGAGTTGTTTCTAAAACTAATTTCTAGGCTATTGATCCTACTAAGCTGTAATTTGGTATAGTATCCTTAGAACTTACGCTTGATGCATAATGAGATCGTGATCAGCAGAGTGGCTCGTAAAGCTACTTTCTATGCTGTTTATCG
The DNA here is from genome assembly GCA_030762985.1 of Adelphocoris suturalis. Lineage (NCBI taxonomy): Eukaryota > Metazoa > Arthropoda > Insecta > Hemiptera > Miridae > Adelphocoris > Adelphocoris suturalis. Next base: position 34,015,890 of record CM061042.1, read on the forward strand.
TACGAAGCTGCAATTTGGTATCTACCCTCCTTATAACGTACACTTGAAGATGCATAGGTCCAGGATCAGCTGAGTGGCTGCAATAGATAATTTCTACCATATGAATCGTATGAAGCTGAAATTTGGCATGTAACTTCCGTAGGTCGTAATCTTGGAGATGCACAAAGTGCAGATCAGCTGAGTTGCTCTTAAAACTAATTTCCATACTATTTATCGTGCGAAGCTGTACTCGTAGTAACCTCCTTAGAACTTACATTTGACGCATAACGAGGTCGTGATCAGCTGAGTGGCTCCAAAAGCTAATTTCTATGCTATTTATCTTACGAAGCTGCAATTTGGTATCTACCCTCCTTATAACGAATAAAATACTATCCATGCTGTCCACGTTGCTGTTATACACCTCTTATAACTTCAATTTTCGTCTCTGTTGATGAGCCCTTGAATAATGTTTTCTCAGTATACCCCAAAGATTTTTCTCAGTTTTCTCAGTATACCCAAAGAAGTTGTTTATGTAGATAGCTATGACAAGGATTTATAAAAAATAAGCGTTCAAATACAGTTTTCTAAACCCTGAAGATGAAATATAAATATTTCGAAACGTCAGCTTAGAATATTAGAATATTAAAGACTTCATTGGTCAACCCTCGAGAAACCCGGAACATATTATATATATACATATAGAAATTGGTGATATTTACCTCATGTAGGAGACGCAGTTCGTAGGCGCTGGTGCGGGGGAGGGCCGTCGAAGTCTCACACAACTCGAACAACCCACTGGACACCACTTGAACTTTCTAAATCGGAACCCACGCTCGTGACGTCATAAAATGCTAATAAGACGGCGATCAAACGAAATCGACGCAATGAAGCAAAAATCGATCGCGAGAAGACAAACGAAATCGTCGAAGTTTTTGTCGGAAGGTTGTCAAGTATAACGAAATCGATCGACGGAACGAACGCACTCGCGGGCCGCGGGGCTACTGACGCCGAAGAACCTGAGGAACACTGGGGCGGAAGGTCTCCCACTCTCGACCGTAGACGGGGGCCCTCCCACGGGGCCCCCTCGGCCCTTTCAACACAGTAAGGTTGCCTAGGATACCGGCGGGGTGGTGACGCGGTGCACCTTGCTGCACCTTCTGGGGGACCCCCCTGATCTCCTTATCATCGTTATGGGCCGCCTGGCAGGTTCCCAGGGGAACTCTCACTTTTTCCCCTTCTGACCCGGAATCATCTGGTCCAGACTACAGAACCAAGTTGGGAAATATAATAAAATAAAGATGGGAAATTTTATAAGTTGGGAAATCTGAATATCTCTACAGTGTACTTAGAACTTACAATGATATTGTAAGCGCATAATATACTTATAATAGGATGGTAGCGGTACTTACTTGCAAAAATTACTATTAGAAACGTTACTTTAGTTACTTAGTTTAAAATTTTAATTACTTAGTTTAAAGTTTTAATTACTTAGTTAAAAAACATTGCTAACATAATGAATGCTTTCTTTTCAGCTGCATTCATATTAGAGACATGCATCATGTTCAACAAATTGAGAGCTTCCAATGAGTGGTGAACGATGTTTGTGGGATGGAAAACGAGGGAGTTATTCATCCCTAAAACGAACGATTGGTTGTACGTGAAAAGCACCAGAACTTTCTTTATTATATCGTAACGTAACGGTCGGAAAAACAATGGAATTGTCCTGTTGATCATTAAATGATAAAAAGTCTACTACCTACTGTGGATGAGGACGCAAAATCATCCCATTTTGAAGTGATTCAAAACACTATAAGACCCGTATATTTTTGATAAATGATTGCGTGTAACTACGAGTAGATGGCGAGTGTGAAAACTAGTTTTGGTGGACGAAACTGTAAAATAAGATGGTATGAATGAATGGTTGGTAAAGGCCTGTTTTCCTAGCGACAGGTTTTTTGCGCCGTTGACAACGTGATACGCTGGGCGTTCAACGTCGACCACTGATTCCCTTAAATTCAGTTAGGGTGTTTTCCTAGAGAGCGCATCACGTCAGCGCAGAACATGTTGCGTTGACGCGACTCGCCCGACTGCTCGAGGAGGAGTCAACAGCGCAGTACGCTGGCGTGATTCCCTTGAATTCCGGTGTTTGTGTAGCTCCAACTTTCGATTTCCGAGGTTTTCAAGATGTCCCAAAGCGGGACACCTTCTTGGGACACCCCAAACCTTTCTCTGGTCAGTCTGAAGTATCTTTGGAATTTCTCTTCATAGTCAAGCAGATGATTTTTGACTAAAACGCTGAACATTCCTTCATTTCTGCGGTTTGAGAATACATCACTTACACGTTTCCTTACTTTGGCATATTTTAGCGAATTTTCTTAGAAAATAAAGCTATTGCAATGGCTCCAAAAATTTTAAAATAAAAATTTTCAAAAATTTTCTTCATCGAAATCTGTTTTGAGGCATTCTGAAATGATTCCTCCTGGATTTTAACGCTTTTTTATGTATATATATATATATATATATATATATATATATATATGTGTGTGTGTGTGTGTGTGTGTGTGTGTGTGTGTGTGTGTGTGTGTGTGTGTGTGTGTGTGTGTGTGTGTGTGTGTGTGTAAGTATATATATGTATGTATATATGTATGTGTCATTCCAGACGATAACTCTCGATAGAATTGAGATAAAAACTTCGTTCTTTCGCCAAAAAATCAAGCATTTCAAAAGAAAGGATGAGTTCGTTGGACAACACTTTTTGAGCACATTCCAGACGATAACTCTCGATAGAATTGAGATAAAAACTTCGTTCTTTCGCCAAAAAATCAAGCATTTCAAAAGAAAGGATGAGTTCGTTGGACAACACTTTTTGAGCACATTAAATTGGTCAAATTTCAAAAAATGTACTTAAAAAATCACTAAAAAAGGCAAAAGACCACTAAAAATTAACAAATTTCTATTTTTTAGCAGAATGCTACTCGAAAAAAATTAATCGAACATGAACTAGGACATTTAAAAATTTAAGCACAAAATTGTACTGAAAAATTTACTTAAATTTCATTAAAAAAAGCTAAAAATCGATAGGAACACTTGAAAAAATTTTAAAAATCCACAAAATCGTTTGTTCATTGGAATATTACTGACAAAAAGTTAGTTTGCTATAAAATGTATAATAAAATTTTTATTTGTCCCCAAAGTGCTCAAATTTCAACAAAATTTAACATAAATGTAATACGACCATTTATGAAAATTCGCTCATACGATCATGCTGTATGACTGGAACTTTTATTATTATGAACTCTACTTCTTCGTCACCATCTATTATTTCTTTATTATCAATGCAGCAATTACGCCATTGTTTTTCTCTCTCTCATCATGTTCTCCATTTCACACACACACACACATAAACGTGCTACCTTCAACACAATTCAACGCCAACTGAACGGATAAAACACGGCGCTAGGAAAACACTTTTATGCAGCGTAATATATTTCGCGCTCCTGCCGACGTTTTTCAGGCGAATTCGGTTCCTGCGGCGCAAAAAACCTGTCGCTAGGAAAACAGGCCTTAAGGGACTGTTGTAGGTAGTCAGAAGGATGAGTGGGAGGGTTAGAGAGTATTTTATGGGCGTTGGGGAGTACGTGCTCACGTCGTAAGCCTAGTACGCACTGGGATTCATTGTTCGGACTCTTTGTTGCAGACGCTCGGATTCATCTCTCAGATTCTTTGCCCCGCAACAATGTCGCTCTGCAAATCGTGTACGCATCTAGTTTGAACCTGAGCCATGTCGAATGAGGTCGCGCTTTCGGGGATTGCAGTAGCACTTTACATAGCTCTACGGAGTAAAAAAAAAATGCTACATGATGTTTTATTATAATATCTGCATTTGATAGCCCATCTGCGCTAACCACTAAGAAGGGTGAAATGATACTTCATGGGTTAATTCTAGAGCTCATTTCTGATCGAAAGTACTTGTTAGAGATTTATTTTAATGCTTTGTTTTTCTGAGTGATTTCATTTTTAAGATATGTTTTCTACCTTCAAACGACCATAACTCCACTTGAGATCACCATAAAATCAAAAATATGACCACTGTTGGAAACAGCGTTAATTGGATATAATCCAGCTATTTGATGCCAACTCGATTTTATAAGACGACTTAATAAGTTAGTAAAAAGTTCCAGTCATGCAGCATGATCGTATGAGCGGATTTTCGTAAATTATCTTAGTATATATTGTTAAATTGTTTTGAAAATTTAGGATTTTAACTAGGAAGAAATGTTCACTACCGATTTTGTGGCAAATAAACTTGACCTAAATAATTTTCGGCAATTCAAAAAATGTTTTAGCAAATCATCAGTTGTCGTAGCTAAACGTACCATCTAAGTAGATGGTTGGACATTTCGTGAGGAATTTCAAGTTCTGCAATAACCGTGTCACGTACATTAGGTTCAGTACACAATATTTTCGAACACAGAGTACTACTCAAAAAAAGGTGATCGGACATGAAGTAGGTAGGGCATTTAGAAACTTACATAAAATTCAACAGAAACATTTACTTCAATTTCATTAAAACAAGCTAATAAATTAATAAAACCCCAAAAAATTGCAACAATCTAAAAATTGGTTTTGTGCAGCTGAAAAAGTTTATTTGGAATAACATGTATAAATAGACATATATTTTTCTTCTAATTTCCCGAATTTCTAACCAATTCAGCATAAATATTAAAATGCATGAAAATATGCAAGAAAATATAGCTATTTCCTCTCTTGCGACGTTTCTTTTGACGGCCGCCCGTAATTTGCTAGTTTCTATTGTGGTCGTAGGTTCATGGTTATGTGGGGTTATGTGAATCATCTCACATCCATCTGTTTTGAAGTATGATTTACAGTGGATTTGCCCACCCCTTGCACTATAATTCCACCTGATAATGTATGATAATTATATGTGAATCTCACATCCCCAGCCGACATGGTGCACGGATAATGTATGATAATTATATTTGAATCCGTCAAGTAAGGAGATACAACAACAGCCTCTTTACGGTTTCCGCCACTAACTAATTTCACGTCCGACCTGGTGCACGGAGAGAGGTAATCGACAAACTGATGGCAAATGTCCCAAGTCCATAAGATTCATATCGATTCCAGTGCATTTTCTCTTATCGTCTACGGGATCACTCGGGACAATCTATTTTCGAGATTGCGAAGTGAAGGGGATCACTCGGAGGATGTCTCAACTTCCGCCCAGTTTGTAGGATTTCTCGTACAAAGGGACTCGACGGGAGCACTGGAGCAGTCGCCCGAAAAAGTTCTGATGCCTTTTCACGTACAACCAATCGTTGCTGGGGATAAATAACTCCCTCATTTTCCATCCCACAAACATCGTCATTATGTTAGTAATGTTTGTTTACTAACATATCACCGTGATTCTCAAATGAGATGTCTACAAGATCTGGAATTCGGCATGTAGCCTCCTTAGGACTTGTGCTTGACACAGAATAGGGTCGGGATCAACTTTTCTTTTTATAAAATACTAGCCGCTCCGGCTCGCTACGCTCGCCTCCACGTCCAGCCGGGGGGCAAGCCCCCCGGACCCCCCGTTAAATTGCTCGCTTCGCTCGCAAAGAGTGGCATGTGGGGAATGTTGCTCGCTTCGCTCGCAAAGTGTGTCATGCAGGGAATGTTGCTCGCTTCGCTCGCAAGGTGTGGCTGTATACATGCGATGTATTACAATTGAAACATGAAGGGGATGTTGCTCGCTTCGCTCGCAAACGGTAAGGGTAGAGTTAACCTCTGTATAGGGATGTTGCTCGCTTCGCTCGCTTCAGGAAGTTATACTGCCTACCCAACTTGGCAGACGTTTTTTTCTGTTGAAAATTCTTACAAACAAATTAAATCTTATAAGACTACGTGGAACCACGAAAAGTTTTTTAGGAACAGCTGTATATGTAAAGGAAAAAACCCGTATTTATTCTTTTGAAATGTCTCTAACGGAAAAGTTCTCCCCATCGCTTCGCCTCGCATACCTATGTGGTATAGCTGTGTGTACCTGCTAACATTGTGAAACACCTGAGTCATCGAACTCCAAACACGTCTTCCTAGGGCCTCCTCGCGTCGACGGCACATATAATTTCTCATTTTAATAGCTTCGTCTCGCTTCCGCTCGCAATTTGACCGAGTTCCCGTCACTTTTTTCGATATCCGATTTCGGATTCAGATTCGGTGGGATCAAACCTTTATTTCGCCCGCGAAAACCGTTCCGAAAAACGTACCTTTACGGGGTATATTTTAATGGGAAAAAACGTAGTTTTTCGTCGGACTTTTCGAGAAAACGGGTCCGTACTCTCGCATTTTTTTGACGCATTTCCCGATACTTTTTTCGCGATCCGATCGCGCCGTCGTCTTCCTCGTAGGAAAACCTACGAAACCGGTATTTTTCCGGAATTTTCGACGGCCGTTTAGAGGGGTAGGGGAAGTGGGGAAGTCCAAAAAGCGCACATTAATTCTTACTTCGACCCCCCTCCCGCCCTACGGCCCATGGTTCGGGTGGGATTAGACAATTTTAAATTCGCTCGTTCCCCCTATCGGAAAATCCCAAGAAGATCCCCCCACTCGTAGACTCCCCCCACTCAGCCGTTTGGCCGTGCATAGACACGACAGACAGACAGACAGACGGAGTTTCATTCTTATAAATAGTATAGATTTTTTTCTATGATACAGTAAAATTAAAGAACGTGGGACTTTTTGCGTGCACGGGTAGGCAATTACGGGAAGAACAACAACTCTCTATTAAATGACCTGATTGTAGAACCGTGGATCTACCGACCGTTTTTATTTTTTTATTTTTAATCTAAAACCCCATTTTTGTTGCAGATTCGGAATCAACATAAAATTTCATAGTGCGGAACACCGCGTACAATTTATTTTGCCCATAATAAGTGCGAAAGACGATTTTTTAGTTTTTTGGGTACACAATCGTCAAAGAATTCATTGGAACATTTGCAAAAATTGTTTGACTCGCAACAGAGAACATTTCCAGCAAACATTCCCGGATTTTTACATTTACTAACCTACTTTTAGTGTATAAAAGAGCTAGGGTGTGAAAGAATCTTGGGAAATTCTACCATGAGCCAGGAAGAAATTGGTATTTTGAATCGATTGAAAGAAGAATCTGATGAAACTTCGCCTACACGGTCATAATGCACGATTGGAAATTTTTTGAAATGTATATTAATCTCTATTAAACTGTTTGCTTGTGTTTACTACTACGTTAGCAACATGAAAGCTGATCTGCGACTCATTAGGTTGTTCCAGCCCCGTGCCCACATTTCCGCGCAAATTACAGATTTTATTTTTTACTGATCACATAAAAATTAATTAAGTGTTTTTCGACCAACAGCCAACTTTTTTGTTTATTCTGAATGTATTTCTTACGGACCGTGGAGAAAAAATATCACCAGAATTGCCCATTGCTGTATTATACTGGTACGCCCGAGGCGTGTGACCGCAATGCTGACTTGTCGTGCGTAACGCATAACCTCGAGTCGCAGGCGGATTCCCCAATTCTGACATTTTTTCAGAAATTCTCCAGTGGTCTGACTGACATCTCCAGTTAATTCGTGGGCGACCGTTTATTGTACAAAACGTTCCACGACACAGTAGGAAAAAAACTATTTCTAGCAAATACGCAGAAACTTCACAAGTAGACCTGGCATTCCTGTTTCTTCAAGTTTACTATGCTCTCTCACTCAAATACTTTGGAACTAAACATTGAATCACTACCGATTTTACTATTTGATAGCCCTTCTATTACGTAAACATGAGATAATGCCATTCACAATGAGACCGGACAACTAGAACGTGAAAAAATGGTGTATAATTTAATTTACGTTTGCGCATGCACTGAGTGAAGTATTGATTTGGCAACAATGAAATGGGTTCCTAGGGGACCTTCTACTGCCTAACCCGTCACGTTCCCTGCAAATTTCATCAAAATCGGATAAAAACTGTGAAAATCGAGCTTGTCACAAGGCTTTACGTTCGCGCATACCCAGGACGGGTATGGCCAGTGGCAACCCGGATAACCACTATTCGATCCCTCCTTGGAATTAGCGTTACGAAAGGGCCCACCAGCCCTTTAATGATACAATCATTTTGAAATCGAAATGGAATACTCAAATTGTCATCTCCCCACGATCCGCCACATTTGAGCGAAATGGGAAGAGCGAGTGTGAGAAAATAATGCTTGATGAAGTTTTCTTTTGCGCATAATGAAATTGAAAGCAATAATGAAATTGATAGGAGGCGCATATTAGGTTGGATATCGAGGCACATCAATGAGTCCATTGCCTTCAATATTAGCATTAAGGATCTTAAAACTAGAATAGCAAAACTTATAATAATAGTAAGCACTTGCACTCATACCAGAAACTACAACTGTAACTATGTACAATACATTATATTAGACTACATTTTAAGTACCTCCATAAGAACTCACCTTTTTTTCCCTGTAGGCATATATTCCAACAAAAAAATCTTTTTACCTTGTAGCTCAGCAACTCCTGACGAGGCCTGCAATTGCGAAAGCGCTTGAGACTGAAATAAAATTGTATCCACAACCTGGAGTAATCTCTCATTGGACTCCCTCCACAACCCACTACAAGAAGTTCGATGCAGAGATGAGCAACCATACTCTTGCAGCAGCCTTAGCCTGAGCATCGGCTTCCTTGTTTTTCACATCACCACTGTGTACCTTTATCCACATACGTGGTACTGCCCAATCTCGCCGATTTGTGAGATCTTAAAAGAGATCTCTAACCTTTAATGCCATCGGTGTTTGATAGCGATCCTCTGCAATTTTACACCAATGGAAACCTCACTATCAGTGAGAACTATAGCCCGGCGCATAGTAGGTAGTCGGGATATCGAGGCACATCAACCAGCCTTCAATATTACAATAAATTCTGGTTGGTTTTTGGAACACCAAGCTGGCAACCTCATGCGTTTAGTGTAATGTGGATGGGAACTCTGTCCCAATGATCGATGGTATCAGGGGTTAGACGAAGGCGTCAAAAAGTAAATTAGGGCAGTGGAGAATACGTGCTGAATGCAGAGAATACGGGCGTCAGGGAATACATGGGGTGCCAAGGAAAATGTCAGAGTCTCAGAGAATAGATGAGAGGGGAGGGGGTGTTGTCAAGGAGATAATAAATTTAATACGATAATTCAGTAGAAATTCGCTCATAGATCCTGCTGCATGACTGGAGCTCAAGTGTTTTAAACTTTAAATTGTAACTCCTTAAGTTGATAAAAAATTTTTTGTACCTAATCGTATTTTCAGAATCCACGCATTTTTGAACGCTTACGATTAATTTTTGACGGGAGGTCCAATACTATTTTCTTAGTCGATTACATAGACGTTCGTTATTAAAGTAGTACTAAGAAATATTATTTATTTATTCATTTTTAATCAATTCAATAAACTTTGGCACAACAATGGTGACTTTTTGCTGATATGATTCAAAACTGACAGTGACTGGATAATCTGATAATAAACTACTCCCTGTGCTTAACAACAACCAAATGGAATTTGAAAGCTTCGCTTTGTTTATCTATTAATAGGCTACAACAGAATCCAGAGAAATTGAAGGATAAATAAATCCAAACAGTATGTTGTTGAAGTTTTCTTTCTTAGTAGTGGAATAATTAGGAAAATTGGGTTAAATTTGATTTCTCGGGTTTGAGAAAAGTATCTCAATTGTATGTTCTCTGAATGTTCCGAGCATGGATGATTGTTTCTTTGTTTGTCTGGTTTTGTACATTATGTTGACAGTTGGGCGGAGAGTGGACGGGCTGACGCGCGGGAGAGACGCTCTGGTAGGCGAGTTTCCGTTCATCGTGAGGATATTGGTGTCGGAAAAAGTGAGCGCTATAGCCACGTTCCCTACTGCCAGTCCTCCAACTGGAACTCCCCCGACTGAGGTTCCTTCTACTGTGACTTCTCCTGAGAAACCTTCAGTTCGCGCTGCTGAAACTTCCAGCATTGGAGCGTTGAATCTACCGGATGGAGAAGAGCGTGCTTATAGCGGGGTAGGTGATGAGGCCGTATCGCACTTGCATTTTTTTCGAGGTCAGCCATGAATTTTGGAGAGAAATAAGTGCAAAAACAGCGCATTCTGGCGAGATACAGTGTTATTAAATCTATCAGGTTAAGATTCCCAGGGGAGGGTTATCGTGTGTCCGCAAATCGTCGTAACAAGCTTATTATCCACAGTTTTCATCCGATTTGGAAGAAATGTGCAGGCTAGGGAGTAGACGGTTCCCTATCAGTTTCATCGTTCTTGACTCAATACCTCACTCTGCGCATGCGCAAACGTAAATTCTACCAAGCATCATTTTCTCACGCCCTAGTCGTCCGATCTCGTTCAAATTTGGATGATAGTTGGGGGATGACGATTTGATCATCCCATATCAATTTCAACATGATTGTATCATTAAGGGGCCGGTGGGCCCTTTCGTAACGCTAATTTCAAGGAGGGATCGAATAGTGGTTAACCGGGTTGCCACTGGCCATACCCGTCTTACCCACAGACACCTGCTCAGTGCAGGAGCTCGAGATGTTGTTTGCGGAAGGTGTGGGTGATCTGTCCATCCGCCACTTCTTAGAGGACTGCCCATACCTCATGGACCTCCGAGTCCAGAATCGGCCCCCTCAGTGGGTTGACGTTTTATCTGGACCAGACAAGGTCCAGTCCCTGTTGTCGTACCTGAGAGCCGCTGAGCTCAACTATGAACTGTGATATATTCTTGTACAATCAAGTCATGGTTTTATTTCACATTGGCGATTGTATATAGTAACATATATTCAGTTATTAGCCTATTCTAGGTCCTAGCCTAGTTGTATTATTTTATTTTTGAGGGTTTTTTCTATCCGCTCTGGGGGCTAAACAGTGGTCATCACTATACACCTTATTTTTCCCTCCTCCGATTCGCCAGTGAGTCCATGATGGCACTCCGTTTGGTGGTGGAGGGTAGCATGGCTCCCCTTAGAATCGTGCCACTTGCTGTGTCCCTTTGGACACCTTGTTCAATGCCGCTAATGACCCTTATGGTTGAGGTGCGGCTTAAACCATTAAATTAAAAAAATTAAATTAAAAAAATGCTCCCGAAACTAAAAGGTCGACTTGGAAGCAATAATTGTTTTCTCTCTCTTATATTTGTACTTTGTGATCACACTTGAAACATTATAACACCAGTTTAATAAATTATGAACGTCCGAAATGTTATCTGCAGGCGCAAGGTCCAACAGAAAGCTCTGAGAGAGGCGGCGGGATCTCAACCGATGAGGACCCAGATCCTACGAACCTGGGAGAGATTTGGCTGTTCCTTATGCACGAGTTTAGCAGCAACAACGCAAGTATGCAGTTCAAGTAGTGAACGAAAAAGGAAGTACTTACTGTTGACCGTTTTCGGCTCATTATTTTCCATAACAAGCCTTTGTAATCAACCAAGGAAAAAAAGTTAACCCCCCCAACCCCCAAATCGTCTGGTTGAGGTGGGAAAAAACCCACCCGAACGAACATTTTCGAATCCCTCCAAAACTATCATTATTCCGTATACCCACTTCGGAGCTCTAATCCAGAAGGTTTCAGTCCAAAAAGTCACTAACCTGATTCTTACGCACAGTAGAACCAGCAGGTTTTGAGGAAATTCCGATATTGCGAGAGCAGTTTTCACTGTCATGTCTTACAATGCAATATCAATTTATACTTCATTGTGGTTTTGAGGGATGGGAGGGTTCCGGGCTCATAGCATTCACGTTATGGTAATGGAGGGGGATATCCGGTGAAATCATGATCTACTCCCATGATCTTCTTTTCTGTAGATCTGTGTAATTTGTATTTCATGTTTCACAGCCAAAATTGCGGCAGGAGTTCTCATCACGACTACGAGAGTGCTGACAAACTGCGAGACCGTAGCGTCTTTCACAGGGTCGAGTCAGGAGTATATCAAATGGTGGGCGATAGTCATTATGGCCGGTTCAATCAACCACACGGGCTACAACGGAGAATTCCAATTTCCCAAGAAAAACACTATGGTTAAACACCCGTACTGCCATTTTTTCATCAGTTCAAAAACCGTGCTGTTCAACGCAGGGATTCTTGAAGTCGCTAAGCCGTTTGGGTTCAAAGTTGAACCCGGGATGGTCGCCCCCATTCCTCGCTCTTTCCTCAGCGGCGACAGAATGGGAGACGCGCTGGTTTCGATGATCGGGGACTCTGACATCCAATGCCACACCATCGGTTGGGGCAATGACAACAAGCGTTACGAAGGACAGGGGATGCCCGACGCTTTCTTGAGATTCTCGAAAGTTCTGCAAACAACGACTATGGAGATCGTGGATTATTCCGAATGCCACAAAGAAATTTGCAAGCATTTTCAGCAGTGTCTGCTGCCGCTTTTGGAGTACGGGTTGGTCTGCGCTAGAGCGAAAGAGGGAGGCCCTTGCACGGAAGATTGGTCTTCCCCGCTCTTGTGTGGTGGAATGGTTTTCGGTCTTCATGTGGAACCTCAAAGATGCAAAGATGTGGCGGTGCCTCGGCTTTTTTCCAGAATCGATCTAATGTTCCAATTTGTATTTGACGTCACAAACCGGTCCCACACGAATGCTGGTGGCGTTCTCGGGATTTACGTGACGCTTCTAGCTTTCTACTGGCAACAATATGACTGATGGATATGATTTCTTCGCAGATCGACTTTCCTTCATCCATATCAATATAAATAGTAACAAGCAATCAATACGTTCATTCGTAAATAGTCAGTATAGTTACAGATTCTGTTATAAGAAATGCGATACAAAAGTTCCAATCATACAACAAGATCATATCACTTAATAATCAAGACAATATTCGTACTAATTTGTAAATTTAGAATAAGAAGAAAAGTGGAGGTTCAATAAGTGGAAGATCAAGAAATGTCGTTGTTATAATATATGTAAATCTACATAGTTAGCTTTAGCCATAATTCTGAAGACGTCATTTTCGTTCGACCAACTGAAATTCCATTCCATTAAGATTCCACGACTTTTCTTGTAGCATATACACTTGTACACCATAGGCAGATTTAATCATCGGTTGTGGGAAAACATGGGGTATACTTTCCAGTCAGAAATACATCAGTCGTCTTTACTTTGGTATACAACGAGTATCTACCCCATCATAACATACTAGACGACAATGGTTGTTCACTTCAAAAAGTTCCAGTCATGCAGCGGGATTGTGTGAGAGAATTTTCGCAAATTATTATCGTATTTTATATTATGCACATTGTTTTAAAATGTTAGCACTTCGAATGTGGAGAGGTTATTCACTGCCAGTTTTATGACCAAAAAACTCGTGCTAACTAATATTCTACAATTCAAAAAAGATTTTCTTTCTAGAAGACAATTCAAAATAAGATTCCTTTATTGCAGTTTTTTTCTATAAATACTACCATAGTAACTTTGTACTTGTCATATTCCTAATTCGCGTACCAGATACCTGATGGGTAATAGTTAAGTGGGTATCATACTGTAGAGTTGTAGGGTGGGTCACACACAGAAACAGTTACCTCTTTTTCCTTGTCTCCTTTTTAATGACCTTTATTAAGAAACAACATTGTGCCAAGCACTCTCATTGTGTGAACATACAATAGGTCTAATAGCACGCTGAGGGTGATTCAAATGTAATTAGGAAGCTAGTTATAAGTCCAATGTCTTATCCTAGTAAAGTCAGATTTTTGGAATAGTAGAAATGAAGTGTTTAGGAACTATGAGAATGTTAATGTTATGAAAGTATGTGGATCGGAACTTTTGAGATGTTGAGTTGCTGATGTTTAGTTGAAACTTGAAACCATTCGCAAAATCACCATGGTATTTTCTCTTCAAACGACGTTCGAGGCGAGGGAGTGGACGTTGATTCGGTATCATGTTGATGAGGTCGTTGAGAAGGGATGAGTTTCTTTGGTGCATTGAGTGGTAGGCCGCAATGAAGGAATCGTTTACAGTGGTAATGTTCAGGTCTTTGTGTAGTTCTTCGTTACATACATACCAGAGAGCGTTCACAATTATTCTCAGTATACGATTTTGTAGCACTTGGAGTTTGTTAATCTGAGTAGCACTCGCTGATATCCACTGGCCACTGCCATACAGCCAGATCGGGCGTATAAGGGTTTCATACAGCAAAGGGAGTTTAGGGTGGCTGAGAAGAGGTTTTAGGTGAGAAAGTCTGTTCCTGATTTTAATTTGGAGAGTGGTGATGTGTTGGTGCCAAATTACTTTTTGATCCAAGGTTAGTCCTAGATATGTCACTTTGTTTTGAGTTGCAATAGTGGTACATACTTTGCCCGACACCTACTAAACTGTGTTTCCAATATAACTACCATCACAGTAATTTGGTACTTCTCATCATTCCTAATTCAAATTCCAGATACCTGATAAGTACACCTATTAGGTATGTTGGGTGTCATGCTTAAGAGTAATAAGTATGTTGGATATTATATTTTAGAGTGTCATGTAAACTGTATTAATTGAACATTACATAAAGAAGAGACGCTTCTCCTTCTAAAACAAGTTTTTGTTTATTTGTATACTTACACTTTTTCATTTATTTTGTTAAATAATTTTTCTACAACAAAGGACTAAAATTTACTGTAATTTATTAATGTAAGGTACTTCTTAATGCATTTTAGAACAAAAACCCCAATAATGAGACGGATAGGGGGCTATAATGAAATTGATAGGGGGCTATCTACACCGTAATCCGCACAATACCCTAAAATTTTATCAAAATAGGATGAAAACTGGAAATTAAGCTTCTTACAATGATGTGCGAACACACGATACACACACTTTTTTTTTCTATTAAATAAAACTACCGTCAAAGGCGGAGGGGGCATGGTCCAAACTTCGTCACAACGAAACAGCTTTAGTCTTTTGATATCGGCTGTCATATTCGAAGTAGGTATCGTAAAAATTACTCATCCAGGCTGGTATCACTTGCAGCAGCCTTAGCCTGAGCATCAGCCTCCCCGTTTCCCACATCACCACTGTGTACCATTATCCTCATGCGTGGCACTGCCCAACCGCGCCGATTTGTGAGATTATAAAAGAGATCTCTAATTTTCAATTTCGGTGTTTGATACCGATCCTCTTTAATTTTACTCCAAAGGAAACCTCACTATCAGTGAGAAGTATAGCTCGGCGTATAGTAGGTTGGATATCGAGGCACATCAACCAGACCATTGCCTTCAATATTCCGTAAATTCTGATTGGTTTTTGGAACATCAAGCTGGCAACCTAATGCGTTCAGTGTAATGTGGATGGGAACTCTGTCCCAATGCTCGATGGTATCAGGGATTATACGAAGGCGTGTGGAAGTAAATCAGGACAGTGGAGAATACGTGCTGAATGCAGAGAATACTGGCGTCCAGGGATTACATGGGGTGCCAAAGAAAACCTATTTCTGAAAAGGTGAGAGGGGAGGGGGTGTTGTCAAGGAGACAATAAATTTAATACGATAATTAGTAGAGGTTCGCTCATAGATCCTGCTGCACGACTGGAGCTCAAGTGTTTTAAACTTTAAACTTTGAGTTGATAAAAAAATGTGAGTACCTAATCGTATTTTTAGAATCCATGCATTTTTGAACGCTTAAGACTTTTTTTGACGGGAGGTCCAGTACTGTTTTGTTAGTCGATTACATAGAGGTTCATTATTAAAGTAGTACTCAGTATTATTATTTATTTATTCATTTTTAATCAATTCAATAAACTTTGGCTCAATAATGGTTATTTTTTCCTGACATGATTCAAAACTAACAGTGACTCGATAATATGATAATAAACTACTCCCTGTGCTTAACAACAACCAAATGGAATTTAAAATCTTCGCGTTGTTTATATATTAATAGGCTACAGAATTCAGAGAAATTGAAGGCTAAATAAATCAAAACAGTACCTATGTTGTGAAGTTTTCTTTCTTAGTAGTGGAATAATTAGGAACATTGGGTTAAATTTGATTTTTCTGGTTTGAGTATCTCAATTGTATGTTCTTTGAATGTTCCGAGCATGGATTGGCATTGTTTCTTAGTTTGTCTGGTTTTGTACATTATGTTGACATTTGGGTGGAAAGTGGACGGGCTGACGCGCGGGAGAGACGCTCTGGTAGGCGAGTTTCCGTTCATCGTGAGGATATTGGTGTCGGAAAAAGTGAGTGCTATAGCCACGTTCCCTACTGCCAGTCCTCCGACTGGAACTCCCCCGACTGAGTTTCCTTCTACTGTGACTTCTCCTGAGAAACCTTCAGTTCGCGCTGCTGAAACTTCCAGAATCGGAGCGTTGAATCAATCAGATGGAGAAGAGCGGGCTTATAGTGGGGTAGGTGATGTGAAGGTATCACACTTGCATTTTTTCAAGGTCAGCCGTGAATGTTGAAAAGGAATAAATGCAAAAACAGCGCATTCTGGCAAAATGCAGTTTTATTAAATCTGTCAGATTGAGACTCCTTGGAGTTTTCCATTGAATTGTTGCCTTCCCATATGAGGGGAAGTGTTAGGGGACAGTGGGGTATTACCACCATGTCGGGGAATATCGGCCATATAATTATTTAACCACCTGAGTGACAAATCTTGTAGCCAAATATTGTCATCTTTAGATCAGCAGTAATGTTGGAAAAGTTTGTTTGGGGTCAATAATTTTAGGGGAAAACATTTTTATCAATGATGAGCGGGACACATTTCCAGACACGAAAAAACGAGTTTTTTTCTATCTTGTTCCCGAGTTGTTTTTTCAGAAGTAAAAACAATGCTCCCGAAATTAATAACCCAACTTCCAAGGAGGGACCGAATAGTGGTCAACTGGGTTGGTACTGGTCATACTCGTCTTACAAATACTGCTTAGCGCAGGAGCTCGAGATGTTGTGTGCGGAAGGTGTGGGGGTGATCTGTCCATCCGCCACTTCTTGGAGGACTGCCCATACCTCATGGACCTCCGAGTCCAGAATCGGCCCCCTCAGTGGGTTGACGTTTTATCTGGACCAGACAAGGTCCAGTCCCTGTTGTCGTACCTGAGAGCCGCTGAGCTCAACTATGAACTGTGATATATTTTTGTACAATCAAGTCATGGTTTTATTTCACATTGGCGATTGTATATAGTTACATAGATTCAGTTATTAGCCTATTCTAGATCTAATCTTATTTGTACTATTTTATTTTTAAGGGTTTTTTTTTATCCGCTCTTGGGGCTAAACAGTGGTCATCACTGCACACCTTATTTTTTCCTCCTCCGATTCGCCCGGTAGTCCATGATGGCACTCCGTTTGGTGGTGGAGGGTAGCATGGCCCCCCTTGGTATCGTTTTTTAAATTAAAAAAATGCTCCCGAAACTAAAAGGTCGACTTGGAAGCAATAATTGTTTTCTCTCTCTTATATTTGTACTTTTTGATCACACTTGAAACATTTTTACACCGCTACTAAAAGTGAATGTCATACAAACACCTGTTTAATAAATTATGAACGTCCGAAATGTTATCTGCAGGCGCAAGGTCCAACTGAAAGCTCCGAGAGAGGCGGCAGGATCTTCACCGATGAGGATCCTGATCCTACGAACCTGGATGAGATTTGGCTGTTTCTCATGCACGAGTTTAGCAGCAACAACGCAAGTATGTGGTTTAAGTAGTGGAAAAAGAAGTAATGTTTTTTTTTTTAATAATATTTATTGCACCAAGTAATACAACTTATTAGCAACATTTCTTTGATAATGAAAAGACTGTGATACATAACACATCCTATACATCATTTCAGCTATTTAGTGTCTTCAACGAACACGATTTGCAGGAGCGCACAGAATTACACTCGCTGAACAAACTTTCATGAACACATCACTCCCTATCACCACAGGTCGTGAGGTTTTCGTCTTTTCAGTCGTCTGAGCAGATCATCAACGTCCTGCAGCTTCACAACCTCCTCGTTGATATGACCTTGGAGCCTCTGATGATGGGCTATCGCTTGAGTTTTTATTACTTCATTTATTGTGGGAATTTCGAGGTCGTTATGGATATCATTATGGGTCGAGTAGCGGTACGCATCGACGCATGACCGCAATACTTTGTTCTGGAATCGCTGTATAATATCACGATTACTTTGAGAGGTGCAGCCCCAGAGCTGTGCACCATATGTCCAGACTGGCTTAAGGACCTGATTGTATAAAGTTAATTTATTTTGGATAGACAATTTTGATCGTCTACCAATCAACCAATACATTTTTCGGAATTTGGTGTCCAATTCTGTTTTTTTTATTTTTTACATGCGCTCTCCAGCGGAGCCTTGTATCCAGAGTCATACCCAAATATTTTGCCTCATTGGCATAAAGGATGACTCTGCCATTCAGATAGATTGGTATATTTTTGATTTGGCGGTTGGTGAAATCAACATGGACTGATTTTGCCTCATTCATCTTGATTCTCCACTTAATTGCCCAATCATGGAGATTCTTGATGGATCTTTCAAGTTTTGAGGTCGATTCTCGATTGTCAAATGATGCCAGAGTGTTCCCCTCGTGTTCAGGCAAATCGCTGGTGTAAAGGACGTACAGGAGTGGGCCGAGTACACTTCCTTGTGGTACGCCAGCATTAATTATTTTTGCTTCCGAGTAAGCATCATCTCGTTTGATCCGGAAGTATCGATTTGATAGATAAGAGTGAAGCAGTTCAACATATTTGGCTGGAAGCATTAGTCTGAGCTTATGGTCAAGTCCCTTGTACCAGACTTTATCGAACGCTTGAGTAACGTCAAGGAAGACAGCTGAGCAGACTTTTTTATCTTCTAGGGCTTGTTCAAAAATATGAGTGATACGGTGCACCTGATCTATAGTGGAATGCTTATGGCGGAACCCAAACTGATGTTTGGGGATGAGGTTTCTTTCTTCTACGATTTTAATTAGACATGCATACAGTACTTTTTCAAAGAGTTTTGACAGTACTGGTAAAAGTGATATTGGTCTATAAGACTTTAGCTCTTCAGGAGGTTTACCTGGCTTCAATATCACAATGACTTCAGCGAGTTTCCACAGTTGAGGAACATAACGTAACTTGAGAGAGGCATTCATGATTTGAGTGGTCTTTACAAGTGCTTTTCTTGGTAGGTGTTTGAGAACTTGACCGGTGATCAGATCATATCCAGGTGCCTTCTTCGGATTGATCTTGGTATTGATGGTGTTTTTAACTTCTTTGACAGTGATCAGGATGTCAATTTCTTGTTCTAGCAAGGGGATTTCTTCAAGGGATTCTTCGTCAGGGCGGCCAGGATTGGACATGAAAATATCTGCAAGATGACGAGCAAAAGCATCAGCCTTTTCTTGGTTGCTTTTTATCCACTTGCTATTAGTTGTATCTTTAATAGGTGGTGCCTGGATGATAGGTCTCTTCAGATGCTTTGTTGCCTTCCAGAGGGAGTATTCAGTGTCTCGATGATTGGTGAGCGATGTGAGGTAATCTTCTTGGGTTTCTTCTTGTATCTGCTCCATCATTTTCTTCAGTTTGTAGTCGAGTTGGTACCATTCAGTTTTAAGAGCGGGGATTCGTAGTTTTTGCCATTTACGCCTGGCTTTTCGTTTTTCTCTGATCATATTTATAACTTCACGTGGATAGTTGAGGCCCTTCAGCTTTTTCTGTTCTTCAGAGGTGTTTTTCCATGCCGCAGTTTGGATAGAGTGAACGAGTTGACTTAACTCTCCATCAACTTCAGCTGGAGTTGTTAGTGGCACACTAACAGAGATCTATATATTGATTTAAGTTGACTTTAAACTGATCCCAGTCTGTCTTTTTGTTCACCAAAACTGGATTATGAGGCTTTAGAATGATGGTTTCACTTAGCGTTAGAAGTATTGGCGAGTGGTCAGAGCTGAGGTCAAAACAGTCCTCAACAAGTGCATAGTTCGCTGAAATATTTTTCATGATAAAGAAATCGATTAGATCAGGCTTCTTCTGGATACCCCCTTTCCAGTACGTTGGTTTCCCAGTTGACAATGGTGTACAGTAATTTGATTGAACATATTTAAGGAGTTCTGTACCACGAGGTGTACAAAGTCGTGAACCCCAATGCGTGTGTTTTGCGTTAAAGTCACCGCCGATTATGAAGCGATTTCCAAGTAGGGCCAAACACTTCAGCTAATTCTTTTTCTTTTATGATATGCCTTGGAGGAATGTAAATACTGGCAATATTAGCTTCAAAGGATTTCGTTCTAATGGTGATTGCACAGCTTTGAAACTTTTCTGTCTCTATTTTGACACATTCATGATGTTTTATATTATCTTTGATCAGTACCGCGCTACCCCCTCTTGCATTATTGCTGGGATGGAGAGCATGCGAGCACTCGAATCCTTTTATCTTAATGCGTGACTCCTTAGTAAAGTGGGTCTCAGAAATTAGACAGATGTCTATTTTGTTCATATTAAAAACCACCTCCAGGTCCAATTTTCGGGACAGGAGTCCATCGGCATTCCAACACATAATTCTTAGGTTGCGCATCATTGGGCTTTCTTTCGTGAATGGCTGCGATCTTTTTCTAGGGCAATTAATCTTTGATTAACGTTAGATAGGGTGTTTTCCATTCGGCTTTGATTTTCAAGTATGTTTTGCAATAATGATTGTATAGTGTTATCAGGCTGCAAGGGTGTTGGCTGAATGACACTGCCACTTACCGCTTGGGCGAATGAAGGCTGATGACCGAAATGTTGATTTTTCTCATGTATAGGAGTTTTCGGGATGAAAACTTTCCTAGTTGTATTGTTTTTGTTCGTTTCTTTTTCGATATTTTGGGAGCCAGCCTTCAGACCTTGAGATCGTTTTTTGTGAATCTCGGCAGCTTCAATAGCCACTGGACATTTGCGATAGTTTGCTGTATGCGAATCTCCTCAGTTTGCACATTTGGCTGGGGTGTCGCGAGGTTTGCTGCACTTTTCTGTAGCATGGAAGCCAGCACATTTAACACACCTCTCCATTTTCGTGCAGTAGTTTTTGGTATGTGCCCATGATTGGCATCTCTTACATTGTGACACAATTTTATTCGGTTTAAGGTTTTCGAATTTTACCTTCGACAAATAACATTTTGTGATTCCATGGATAGTGTCAGAATTAGTTCCGGGGGCAAAATCAACTATATACATATCAATAGGTTCTTTTGTTCCCCATTTCAATTTTTGTGTCACATTCAGGACTTGAAGGTGTGGGAATTCGTGGGCAAATGCGTCTTTGAGCTCTTGTGGAGCAAGCCCTCTTGGAATTCCTTTCAATATCACTGTATATGGTCGTTCTTGTTTATTTTGGTAAGTCGGCAACGGGCATTTTTTATTGATGAGCTCCGATCTAATGGCTCGGAATTCATTTGAGGTTTCCGTGTTAATTTTAACTTTACCGTCACCAAGAAGAGTAAGGGTGACATTTGGTACAAACTGTGTTAGCCGTGCTTTAATATTTTTGAAGCCCTCAGCATCTTTAAGTGCTTCTAGCAGGAAAGGAGGAGGTTTTGGATCTTTTTTTTTGGTTGGGGTTTTTGTACCTGATTTTGAGATGTAGAATTTTCAATTTTCTTTCGGATTACCTTCATTGGTTTAAAGTCTATGCCAGAGACATCGTATGAGCGAACCTCATCATCCCCAACTTCGTTGGCAAGATCACTTGAGTCTGTATGAAAAGACATCTCATGTTCTAATTTTTCTAACTTGTCTTGAAGGTCTGAGACTTTTTCTTTTCTGCAATTACATGTGCATTACACTCAGATAAATAACCACTGAGGGTATTAATTATGGATGGCCTCACTAAATGAATTTCGGATGGCCTCATCTTGAATCCCTCTGGTATTCGTCTGATGTTGCGCAAGAGAAGCCCTCACTTGCGAAATTATCTCCGCTATCGTCAGCACTCCACCGGTGTCCGAGTTCATCGTGCCGCTAGAAGACCTCGCGGCCCGAGACAAATATTTTCGTTTCACGGAGCTCGATGTTTCTACCTTGAATGTTCGCGAACTACTAGGAAGTAATGTTGACCGGTTTTGGCTCATTATTTTCAGTAAAAAACCTTTGTAATCAACCAAGAAAAAAAAGTTAATCCCCCTCCCCCCTCCAAATCGTAGGGAACGAACATTTCCGAATCCCTCCAAAACTATCATTATTCCGTATACCTACTTCGGAGCTCCAATCCTGAAGGTTTTAGTCCAAAAAGTCACTAACCTGATTCTTACGGGCAGTAGAACCAGCAGATTTTGAGGAAATTCCGATATTGCGAGAGCAGTTTTCACTTTCAAGTCTTACAATGCAATATCAATTTATACTTCATTGTGGTTTGAGGGATGGGGGGGTTCCGGGCTCATAGCATTCACGTTATGGTATTGGAGGGGGATATCCGGTGAAATCATGATCTATTCCCATGATCTTCTTTTCTGTAGATCTGTGTAATTTGTATTTCATGTTTCACAGCCAAAATTGCGGCAGGAGTTCTCATCACGACTACGAGAGTGCTGACAAACTGCGAGACTGTAGCGTCTTTCACAGGGTCGAGGCAGGAGTATTTCAAATGGTGGACGATAGTCATTATGGCCGGTTCGATCAACCACACGGGCTACAACGGAGAATTCCAATTTCCCAAGAAAAACACTATGGTTAAACACCCGTACTGCCATTTTTTCATCAGTTCAAAAACCGTGCTGTTCAACGCCGGGATTCTTGAAGTCGCTAATCCGTTTGGGTTCAAAGTTAAACCCGGGATGGTCGCCCCCATTGCTCGCTCTTTCCTCAACGGCGACAGAATGGGAGACGCGCTGGTTTCGATGATCGGGGACTCTGACATCCAATGCCACACCATCGGTTGGGGCAATGACAACAAGCGTTACGAAGGACAGGGGATGCCCGACGCTTTCTTGAGATTCTCGAAAGTTCTGCAAACAACGACTATGGAGATCGTGGATTATTCCGAATGCCACAAAGAGATTTGCAAGTATTTCCAGCAGTGTCTACTGCCGCTTTTGGAGTACGGGTTGGTCTGCGCTAGAGCGAAAGAGGGAGGCCCTTGCACGGAAGATTGGTCTTCACCGCTCTTGTGTGGTGGAATGGTTTTCGGTCTTCATGTGGAACCTCAAAGATGCAAAGATGTGGCGGTGCCTCGGCTTTTTGCCAGAATCGATCTTATGTTCCAATTTGTGTTTGACGTTACAAACCGATCTCGCTCAAATGCTGGTAGTGTTCTCGGGATTCACGCGACTCTTCTAGCTTTCTACTGGCATCAATATGATTGATAGATATGATTTCTTTGCAGTTCGACTTTCCTTCATCCATATCAATATATGTAAATAGTAACAAGCAATCAATACGTTCAGTTGTAAAGAGTCAGTATAATTACAGATTCTGTGATAAGAAATGCGATACAAAAGTTCCAATCATACAACAAGATCATATCACTTAATAATCAAGGTAATATTCGTACTAATTTGTAAATTGAGAATATGAAGAAAACTGGAGGTTCAATAAGTGGAAGATCTAGTTATAATATGTAAATCTACATAGTTATCGTTAGCCATAATTCTGAAGACGTCATTTTCGTTCGACCAACTGCAATTCCCTTACATTTCCGGATTATTAAGATTCCACGACTTTTCCTATTGCAACACATGTACACCACAGGCAGATTTAATCATCAGTTGAAGGAAACCATGGGGTATACTTTCCAGTCAGAAATACATCGGTCGTCTTTACTTTGGTATACAACAAGTATCTACCCCATCATAACATACTAGACGACAATGGTGGTTCACTTCAAAAAGTTCCAGTCATGCAGCGGGAACGTGTGAGAGAATTTTTGAAGATTATTATCGTATTATGATGCACATTGGTTTAAAATTTTAGCACTTTGAATGCGAAGAGGTCCAAAAAACTCGTACTATGTAATATTCTACAATTCAATAAAGATTTTGGGTTTTTATCCTTTATTGCAGTTTTTCTCTATAAATACTACCATAGTAACTTTGTATTTGTCATATTCCTAATTCGCGTACCAGATACCTGATAGGTAATAGTCAAGTGGGTATCATATTGTAGAGTTGTAGGGTGGGTCACACACAGAAACAGTTACCTTTTTTTTATGACGTTTATTAAGAAACAACATTGTGCTAAGCACTCTCATTGTTTGAACATACAATAGGCCTAATAGCACGCTGAGCGTGATTCACATGTAATTAGGAAGCTAGTTATAAGTCCAATGTCTTATCCTAGTAAAGTCAGATTTTTGGAATAGTAGAAATGAAGTGTTAAGGAACCATGAGAATGTTAATGTTATGAATTTATGTGGATCGGAACTGTTGAGATGTTGAGTTTTTGATGTTCAGTTGAAACCATTCGCAAAGTCACCATGGTGTTTTCTCTTCAAACGACGTTCGAGGCGAGGGAGTGGACGTTGATTCGGTATCATGTTGATGAGGTCTTTGGGATGGGATGAGCTTTTTGGGTGCATTGAGTGGTAGGCCGCAAAGAGAATCGTTTACAGTGGGAATGTTCAGGTCCTTGTGTTGTTCTCCGTTACGTACATACCAGGGAGCGTCCACAATTATTCTCAGTATACGATTTTGTAGCACTTGGATTTTGTTAATCTGAGTAGCACTCGCTGATATCCACTGGCCACTGCCAAACAGCCAGATCGGGCGTATAAGGGTTTTATACAGCATTAGCTTTAGGTGCAAAGGGAGTTTAGGGTGGCTGAGAAGAGGTTTTAGGTGAGAAAGTCTGTTCCTGATTTTAATTTGGAGTGTTAAGAAATTACTTTTTGATCCAAGGTTAGTCCTAGATGTGTCACTTTGTTTTGAGTTGCAATAATGGTACGTATACTTTGCCCGACACCTACTTAACTGTTTGTTTCCAATATAACTACCATCACAGTAATTTGGTACTTCTCATCATTCCTAATTCAAATTCCAGATACCTGATAAGTATACCTAATAGGTATGTTGGGTGTCATGCTTAAGTGTAATAAGTATGTTGGATATCATATTTTAGAGTGTCATGTAAAATATGATTGAACATAAAAACATTGATTGAACATTACATGAAGAAGAGACGCTTCTCCTTCTAAAACCAGTTTGTGTATATTTGTATACTTGCACTTTTTTATTTATTTTGCTAAATAATTTTTCTACAACAATGGACTAAAAGGAGTAAAATTTCCTTTAATTTATTAATGTAAGGTACTTCTTAATGAATTTTAAATATAATACCCCAATGATAAGAGTTATGTGTTACGCTGAAACTTCTATTTAAAACAAAAATATAATTGAATAAAAATAAACCACGAAAACTGTTAAATAATAAACTATGGATACGTAAGAAAATCTTGGTACATCGAGGCCCATTGTTTCACACTCAGCGTTCATACCAAATGGTAATCATTAGGAGTTTTCTGTTCGTCAAGATAATCGGGCCAACCGAAATTGTCGTATCCGGGCGCGTTCCTGATCCTGGCGATGTGGTAAAGGGCGTTCGTGATGCCGTCAATCCCGATCATCACGTTCCTGAAGTTGAAAGAATCCCCGCACCAGAGCGTGTGGTTGCTCAGTAGACCTGAGAGACACAAAATCGTAGGTATATAGCATTTCCAAATTGAATTCGACGTTTTCCAAATAGGTTTCGTCATTTTCCAAAATGGTTTCGACACTTTCAAAATACAATTAAGGAACTCTGTGATACTTTATAAATCACTCTTTATTACTAATAGTAATTGGTAGTTCTTGATGACTTACTAACTTCAATTCATTATATCCACACGTTTTTAGACGTAGAAAGGTCTGGGGAATGTAATAAAACTGTAGTCATCATTTAACTTGTAGTTTGAGGGAAATGGTAGCATCACAAAGTCAGATTTATGAAAAACAGGTACGCACTTAACATCAAGTAGTCAATCCCTTAGTAAGAATTTAGATTAGTTGGTCATTGTCTAGAGTTTCGTGTCTCAAATTGATTGTTCGCGACCGTCTCGTAAAATTTGGGGTTTCAAAAATAAATCATATGGGACTCTGGAATCCATGTGCCAGAGTAAAGACATAAAATGTCTAGAGAGTCCAAACGAAATCCCCAACTAAAAGTCACGAAAAAATGAAACTCGAATTTTGTCTGTAGGTACCCCCTTGGTCTCCCCTACCCACCAAAAACACCGTGAAGGTCTCCGACGTCGCAGAAAACCGGTGTCCCTTCGAGCAGCATACACAAAGAGTCCATCTGGTACCAGTCAACGCAGTATCGTGTCACCGTGTAGTTGTTTTGGCACTCGTTCAAATCCCATTGGGGTTTCTGTTGGTTGTAAGGCGGTATGGAGTATTGCGGGCATATTTGCTCAAGGCAGTCGAGCCACGGCTGAAATACAAAAACGAAACGCTTCAAATAACAACACAAGGTTCTGGATAAGAACGACAATTTGTAGTTCCGAAAAATAACGTTCCGAGCCAGAAAGGAATCTTCTGGAACGATATTTTTTGTTAGGGGCAACATCGTTCCTCTCTAGAACGAAAAGATTTCGTTCCGCCTACTATTTTATACATAACTTATTTTTTAATTTATTATGTTCAGTAATTAACCTTTGTAATCGACCAAGAAAAAAAATGCAACACCCTCTGAAAATTTTTTGGTTTACGTTTCAAGATGCGTAGAATCCAAAAATCGAGAAAAAAATCCGTCCGTCCGCGACTTTTCTCCAAAAAAGACCAAACTAAATGAAACTTGTGTTGAAAATCACATTTAGGGTCAAGATGGTCCTAAAAGGGTTGTATTAAAGGGCTAAACATTTAAAAATCGAGATCTCGAAAACTTTCTAAGTAACAGTTATAATTGTTTACTTGTCAATGATAAATTTAATCCCAAAGAATCGATTAAAACCACTCGCAGCGATGTACGTTGAGCTTTCCCTAAGGCCTCATCGGGAAAAAAAAAAAAAAAAAAAAAAAAAAAAAAAAAAAAAAACCTTTGAATTTCTAAGCGCGAGAAGATAGAGAAATCACGCGCTGCTAGCGGATCTACTGAATAGACGATCAAGCTCGAAATTCCATCAAAAACCGCTAGATAGTAATACTGGAATACATAAAAATTTCCTTGTAAATCAGCTGATATAATGTCAATATTGGAATTATCAGGTGATATAGTTCCAACAGAATTTATTATATCGTTGCAAAATCGAGTTTATTAACTATTGTCTGTGCGGTGTACCTACTAGTGAAGTATTGGTGCCTAAATATAAAATTTCATCTCTTAAAATGCTCCCAAATCTACCTATAGGTAGCGGAAGTGTTTTAGCGAATTTTCGAAGAAAATTAAGCTATTGCTCTCGCCTCAAAATTTGTAGAATGTGAATTTTTGAAAAACTTTTATGCAGAAATCCGTTTCAGGCTATTCTGAATCATATTCTGAAGTTTAACGCATTTTTTTATGTATGTATGTATGTATATATGTATGTATGTATGTATGTATGTATGTATGTATGTATGTATGTATGTGTCATTCCAGACGATAACTGTCCGTAGAATTGTGCTAGAAACTTCAAATAAATTTTAAAATGTTAAGGGCACAAAACGAAAGTTCAAGTTCGTTGGCCAGCATGATCGGATTACATCTTCGGGTTGAAATTTTCAAAAATGTAGTCAAAAATTTCAAAATAGCCTGTTTTTTGCGATTTGTTGTGCGAAATAATTTTTTCAGCATACTAACATGTGGTATATTCGGAATCAGCGTAAAATTTCCTATAAGAATATTTATCAAGTTTTCAAAAATTTCAAAGTTGAAAAATCAGTCAAAAATCGAAATAATGCCGTTTTTTTTAGTGAGAACGAGATTGAAAATGGTGTTCCTAATTACATTTATGTATGTAATACAACCTTACTGAAATATGGACTCGTTAAGATTGAAATGTTTTCTTTGGAATAAAAATTTTGTGACCTACGTACAGTAAAAATACTACTATCCATGGTTCTTTTAGCGAATTTTTGAAGAAAATTAAGCTATTGCTCTCGCCTCAAAATTTGTAGAATGTGAATTTTTGAAAAAAATTTATGCAGAAATCCGTTTCAGGCTATTCTGAATCATATTCTGAAGTTTAACGCATTTTTTTATGTATGTATATATGTATGTATATATGTATGTTTGTATATATGTATGTATGTATGTGTCATTCCAGACGATAACTGTCCGTAGAATTGTGCTAGAAACTTCAAACAAATTTTAAAATGTTAAGGACACAAAACGAAAGTTCAAGTTCGTTGGCCAGCATGATCGGATTACATCTTCGGGTTGAAATGTTCAAAAATGTAGTCAAAAATTTCAAAATAGCCCGTTTTTGCGATTTGTTGTGCGAAATAATTTTTTCAGCATACTAACATGTGGTATAATTGGAATCAGCGTAACATTTCCTATAAGAATATGCATCAAGTTTTCAAAAATTTTAATGTTAAAAAATCAGTCAAAAATCGAAATAATGCCGTTCGCTAGTTGTAAAAATCTGTAATATTTGCATGAAACATTGTCCAAATTGAGATGAAACTACTCTTATGGAAGTATCCCTGTATAACCAATCCTAGAACCATGCTGTTTAAAACGTAGGTAGTAGGTGCTTTAAAAAAAAAAAAAAAAATAAATAAATGTAATCACAACTGATGAGTTTACTCAGTGCATGTGTTAATAATTTGATTCCATGTTTGTCTATCAAAATCATAAACTAAAATTTCTCAACACGATCAATAGCGACTGAAATGTCTAAGATTTCTTCAAAATTTCGCTCATGGGGTCATGCTGCATGACTGGACTTTTTTAGCGAATTTTTGAAGAAAATTAAGCTATTGCTCTCGCCTCAAAATTTGTAGAATGTGAATTTTTGAAAAATTTTTATGCAGAAATCCGTTTCAGGCTATTCTGAATCATATTCTGAAGTTTAACGCATTTTTTTATGTATGTATATATGTATATATGTATGTATATATGTATGTATATATGTATGTATGTATATATGTATGTATGTATGTGTCATTCCAGACGATAACTGTCCGTAGAATTGTGCTAGAAACTTCAAACAAATTTTAAAATGTTAAGGACACAAAACGAAAGTTCAAGTTCGTTGGCCAGCATGATCGGATTACATCTTCGGGTTGAAATTTTCAAAAATGTAGTCAAAAATTTCAAAATAGCCTGTTTTTTGCGATTTGTTGTGCGAAATAATTTTTTCAGCATACTAACATGTGGTATATTCGGAAACAGCGTAAAATTTCCTATAAGAATATGTATCAAGTTTTCAAAAATTTCAAAGTTGAAAAATCAGTCAAAAATCGAAATAATGCCGTTCCCTAGTTGTAAAAATCGGTAATATTTGCATGAAACATTGTCCAAATTCAGATTGAACTACTCTTATGGAAGTATCCCTGTATAACCAATCCTAGAACCATACTGTTTAAAACGTAGGTAGTAGGTGCTTTAAAAAAAAAAAAAAAATGTAATCACAACTGATGAGTTTACTCTGTGCATGTGGTAATAATTTGATTCCATGTTTGTCTATCAAAATCATAAACTAAAATTTCTCAACACGATCAATAGCGACTGAAATGTCGAAGATTTCTTCAAAAATTCGCTCATGGGGTCATACTGCATGACTGGACTTTTTAAATGTATTTATGTATATATGTATGTATGTGTCATTCCAGACGATAACTGTCCGTAGAATTGTGCTAGAAACTTCAAACAAATTTTAAAATGTTAAGGATACAAAACGAAAGTTCAAGTTCGTTGGCCAGCATGATCGGATTACATCTTCGGGTTGAAATTTTCAAAAATGTAGTCAACAATGTCAAAATAGCATGTTTTTTGCGATTTGTTGTGCGAAATAATTTTTTCAGCATACTAACATGTGGTATATTCGGAATCAGCGTAAAATTTCCTATAAGAATATGTATCAAGTTTTCAAAAATTTCAAAGTTGTAAAATCAGTCAAAAATCGAAATAATGCCGTTCGCTAGTTGTAAAAATCGGTAATATTTGCATGAAACATTGTCCAAATTCAGATTGAACTACTCTTATGGAAGTATCCCTGTATAAACAATCCTAGAACCATGCTGTTTAAAACGTAGGAGTACCTCCTAATTATTTTTAATAATTTGATTCCATGTTTGTCTATCAAAATCATAAACTAAAATTTCTCTACACGATCAATAGCGACTGAAATGTCGAAGATTTCTTCAAAAATTCGCTCATGGGGTCATGCTGCATGACTGGACTTTTTCTCACTCTCAAGAGATTTAAAAGTTGTGGTCTCCACTAAGATCAATGGGCTGTTGTTTTTCTACAGTGCTAAAATTTCCACTCGCTTCGCAATTGAGCAACTGGATTTGTTTATAGCTATACTGTTATATTAGCTTAATATACAGAGATATTACAAGAGAAAAGCTGATAAACGGAATTTAATGAAAAAACGTTGTCTATTTTGAGTTACAAACAATAACTAAACACACATTAGAAAGGACACAGCTTATATAGTCACATCTGAAGGGAGATTGAATCCCATCGGTCGAGGGAAAGGAAAGGGGGCTGGAGATACAACCAATTAAGTGGAAGCTAAGTGAATGGGGATTATAGCTAATGAAGTGAAAGGAGGGGAAGAATTACTGGTTTCAACAGTTTGAAGGGATAATTCCAAGCTTTATAGAAATGGACTTATCAGTGGTAAAATATATTGAGGGATATCCTCATTTTAACATTTACCAGATCTGTCATTTTAGCGAATTTTTGAAGAAAATTAAGCTATTGCTCTCGCCTCAAAATTTGTAGAATGTGAATTTTAGAAAAAAAATTTTATGCAGAAATCCGTTTCAGGCTATTCTGAATCATATTCTGAAGTTTAACGCATTTTTTATGTATGTATGTATATATGTATGTATGTATGTGTCATTCCAGACGATAACTGTCCGTAGAATTGTGCTAGAAACTTCAAACGAATTTTAAAATGTTAAGGACACAAAACGAAAGTTCAAGTTCGTTGGCCAGCATGATCGGATAACATCTTCGGGTTGAAATTTTCAAAAATGTAGTCAAAAATTTCATTATAGCCTGTTTTTTGCGATTTGTTGTGCGAAATAATTTTTTCAGCATACTAACATGTGGTATATTCGGAATCAGCGTAAAATTTCCTATAAGAATATGTATCAAGTTTTCAAAAATTTCAAAGTTGAAAAATCAGTCAAAAATCGAAATAATGCCGTTCGCTAGTTGTGAAAATCGGTAATATTTGCATGAAACATTGTCCAAATTCAGATTGAACTACTC
This sequence comes from Adelphocoris suturalis, assembly GCA_030762985.1. Classification (NCBI taxonomy): domain Eukaryota; kingdom Metazoa; phylum Arthropoda; class Insecta; order Hemiptera; family Miridae; genus Adelphocoris; species Adelphocoris suturalis. Next base: position 34,047,227 of record CM061042.1, read on the forward strand.
TTATGGAAGTATCCCTGTATAACCAATCCTAGAACCATGCTGTTTAAAACGTAGGTAGTAGGTGCTTGTTAAGAAAAAAAAAAAAAAAAAAAAATGTAATCACAACTGATGAGTTTACTCTGTGAAATATTCCGTCCTCCGATTCTCTCGGTCGGTTTTACGCTCAACTGTTTTAGGACTTGATGTAGCTTTAATACTGACTGTGGCTTAGAAAATATCAGCCATGAAATTATGAAGAAGTTCTATATGTACGAACTAGCACGCAGACCCAAGGCCTCGTTTAAAGATTATTCAAGAACAGAGATTGATACCGTTTGAACTAACATCTACGAACCCCAATCAGAGGGAACATATTTACAGTAGAACCTCGGTTAACCGAACTCGGGTTAACCGAAACCCGGGTCAACCGAAACGGTTCCGTAAATAAATTATAAGTACGTAATATGTAAACACGCGCCGGCCGAGCCTCTTTCTCCATAAACAGTGCCTACGTGATGAAAAAGCAAACAAAAATCACTTATTTCTGTAAAATGTAATGTACAATGCTGTAGTAACTTCAGTTGTTCAGTTTACAGAATTTTATAACCCATTATAACATTTTTTGTAGATGAAATAAAACACTGTAATCTATAGATATTGTTTGTTAATTCATTTTCCCTACACACCATGTTAATAGGGTATTTTAGCATATAACAGTTTAACCGAAAAATCGGGTATCCGGAACGGCTCTCCTCCCCTTTATTTTGGTTAAAGGGGGGGTTCTACTGTATTGAAATTGTACGGTTCTTACTTCTTTATTCGTTTCTGCGCATTCCCAATGGAGAACTGTTAGTTGAATTTTACTGCTTGAGTGTATGACTTAACATTGTGCTAAAATGTTTTAGTATTTCATTTGAAGCTTTCATCGTATGAACGTTTACAATATCCTGTTTTAATCAAATACTTGTTATTTTATAATTTTTCAGATTTTTTAAAAACCGGTCATATGACTACGCCTCTGCTATTTCAAAAATCCTTGAATTGGCGTTGCATTAACCAAACTCAACCATACTCAACTATCGTTAATATTACCTGAACTTGAAACAAATAACTTCCAGCCAACTTTCTTTAGGAGAAAAGTTCAGTAGAGGGGACTCAATGAGCAAAGGTAGGCTTCTTTCAACTCAAAGTAGGCAGGTGATCCACCGGTATACAAACCAGGAAACGACCCCCATAGCAATACGTCCATGGTTCAAGAAGTAACCGGATTGTCATTATGGTGGAAAATCGTATTTAATATCAAAATTCATCACACAACATATCTATGGAAACCTTCATTCTTGAAGATTGAGTTATTGGATCTGTTTACATCATGAACCATAACGTGGAATGGAAAGTTGCGATGTAGATTTACCTTCATGCAACTTTCGATTCCACTTCCTAAAGTAGTTCCAGGTCACTCTGAATATTGAAATTGAAGAATACATACCTACTCCAATGTAGCTCCCGTATGTTCTTCCCATCGATCCTAGTAGAAACCGTTCATCTCCTTCATAGTTCATTACAAGACCAAGCAATTCAAAAAACAAAACAAAACAACTCCACTTAGTGTTCCCTGCACTTCGTTGATTAGGTGAGTGAATCGATACAACATTGTACTAAAACTTCTAGTTACCTACTGCTACCTTACATGATACTATAGCCTAATGGGATAGGTATGTACCTCAATAACCAATATGTTCGATATTGGATATAATTATCAAATAGTAGAGTGAAGAAATAACATGAAGCAGTTAAAATTCAAGAATTCACCTAATCGAATCGTTGATAAATCAACAATAATTGGGATTTAATGCTAGTATTAAATATTTTCAATTTCTTTCTTGTTGCTACGGAAAAGCCAAGTGACACTTCCCCATAATTTAGGCTGTCAATGGATGCACAGAGACTACAGTTTGTCTGTCAATTTCTTGCTGTAGGATACTAGATTCGAATGCAGCTGACTTTATATCACTCGTAATAGAAAGCCTCATCATCGATTGGTTGTGGAAATACGTTTCTTTCATATGACGTCGGTATGTTATTTTATTTTATGTCAAGATTTGATGATGTTATGATAGGATACTGTTAAGATTTCAACTGCCTTCAATACTGACCACATTAGACATCGAAATCTATGAATATTTACCTATATTTGTCCTAAAATCTACAAGATTAGTTTAATAATAATAAAGTATGAGTACCTCCTAATTATTTTTAATAATTTGATTCCATGTTTGTCTATTAAAATCATAAACTGAAATTTCTCTACACGATCAATAGCGACTGAAATGTCGAAGATTTCTTCAAAAATTCGCTCATGGGGTCATGCTGCATGACTGGACTTTTGATAATTTCGATTTTTTCAAGTACATTCAACATACCTCCCTTTGGACAAAAATGAAGAAATTCTACATTCCCTGAAATCCTCCTGATGCTCTTCTATTCTTTCCCTGAATTCCCTACCAGTTTGACCGCAATATTCGTGGCCGCAAGAACATTTTAATTTATAAACCCCACTTTTATCATGAATATTAATTTTGTCTTTAACGAAACCTAGTTAATTAACAGCACTGTCTTGTTGGCCTCAGCTTTTCTCTTGTAATATCTCTGTATCAAGAGTGATTGCGTTTTCCCATTCCCAGATTGGTTTAATGATGGGTGGGAAGTGAACGGCCCTGCCCCTAGATGTAACATTTGATCTGGATAATCACCAAAAATTGAAGGGCTTGGTGTTGCAGCACCCGCTGATGCAACCTCCGGTCAAACCTGACCTCTCCTTCATTATATCTAGCGCGTTTTTTCTCCTCGCGAAACCTCTTGCGGTGGAGACTTCTTCTGTTGTTGACGTCCGCAAGCTCTAAACGACTGCTTTCTCGGAACTTCTTCCCGTGGTCGGCCCATCTGTAACACCATGCACACCACACCGTTATTGTCTAAATCGTGCATAGAAATATATATGCATAGTCACATGATAGCGCATTTTCTTGTAAGGAGAGCCGAGTGAAATAGACGCTTCCTGCGTTGAAGCTGACTCAGCTGATCGATGACTCCAGCCTCCCTCTCAAATTTCAGCTTCCTGCGTCAAACAGGGGACAAAATGGTTTTGGAGTTCACTCCGCTGATCAATGACCTCTCATGCGTCAGCGGCCCTGACACTCTGGTTGCGTAGTGAGTGACGTCGACAGATCACGTACTCTGTCGCCTCATCACAATCTTTACCCTCGCCATGTTACAATTTACATCCATACCAAGTTTCATTAAAATCGGACGTCGGGAAATGGTATTTAAAATTATTTGAAGAGGACATACATACATACATACATACGTCAACGGACAAAGTTATCACAATATTTATTTTTTCCTCATTTAAAAGAAAATGCGTTAAAAAGTTCCAATCATGCAGCATGATAATACGAGCACATTTTCATAAATTTGATTAATATTAAAGTGATTTGCAATTTCAGCTTTTGAGTGCGAAGAAATTGTTAACAATCGATTTTATGGCAAAATACATAAATATTCTAAATAACGATTTGCTATTCAAAAAGAAATTTTGGAGTTTTAGCCTATTTTTAAAATTCACGGAGCCATTGCAATAGTTTCAATTTGTATAGAATAAAATTATTGCGAGAACTGATGAAATGAAATGAATTTATTTCCACAAAAGAAAAATTAATAAATACATATTCATAATGCAACTTATCGTTGATAATAATACGGAAATATAATCCCCCAATAAGGGCATGATGCCCGCGGTTGAGCATACCTATTAAATATTTTCTTTAAATTTACCATGTAATATAACTCATGTATTTATTGTATTGTTTTAGAGTACAATAAATACATAATAATTATAATAATTATGCTAATAATTAATAGCTAATAATTAATTAATGCTATGTTGTAACACTTAATTATTTTTCTTCTATTAGTTTATTACATTGCGGTCTTGTGTATTTTTACAAAAATGTATTTACAAAGTGGGTAATGTGAAGAGTATGAGAAGAGAGAATTGTGTTAATATGTTGGTAACTTCTAAATCGACAGGTCTTTTTTTTAATGTAATAAGAATTTTTTGGATTTTCAAGTATTTTAGATTTTGATGAAATTATGTGTTTTTAGCTGCCGTTGTATGTAAGAGGGAGAGAGAGGGAGAGAGAGAGAGAGGGAGAGAGAGAGAGAGAGAGAGAGAGCGCGATTTATTAATTTTGAATCTAGTTGCTGTTTCATGTTTAGGATGGATTTTAATATTTGTTTTATATTATAAATACTATTTATAATATAATAGTTAATAACTATAGTATTATAGTTATTATTCTAATAACTTATTAAAATCCAAAATTGCCAAAGATTTAAGAATTGGCTCCGTGTGTGCCGAGAATGCACTTCCACTTATGATTCTGATCAAAATTTTTTGAGTGGTAATCAAGGGTTTTAGAGTAGTCGTATATGCCCCACCCCAAGTCGGGAGACCGTATAATAGAACTGACTGAACTAAGGCATAATATAATGTCTTCATTATATTCAAATTTAATATTCTTTTCCAACATGAAAAAACGAAGATGAGCTTTCGGAGTCGTCTAGTGACAACTTATAGTGGAGGACCATTTCATATCACTATCCACATGCATTCCTAGGTACTTAGTTATATCAGATCTAGTGACAGATAGACAATTCGAACAGGTATACTAACTCACGCAAATAGTAATAGCTATGTTTCAATAACAAACTTATCTCGCCCGACACCAGGACAGCGATATAACGACCTTATATCGACCAATGCTCCAGACCGACTGAAATTTGAAGTATTTGAAGATGAAATTTAAAACCGAAGTTTACCTCAGAACTTCACACCGCCCTGCGCCAGCTGAAGCGCCCAAAACAGCCTTTTCCGTCGCGAATTTCTGGACGAGCCAGTCTGCTGAGTACAGCCAGATCAATTTATAACCAAGAGGCGACGCTGAAAGCGTGAGCATCGCCAAGTTATTTCGGAAATCGGCCTTACATCTGCAACATTGAGAAAGTCAAAAGAATGAGGGAAGAGAAAGGCCTACCGATGGCATTGCAGGAAGAGGAAATACACCTGTATATTCTACTTGGGCATGACTATTGAGACCTGTCCCCAGCCGTTATGCCCGGGCAGTGTGGCCAGGTGGTATTACTCGTGAATGCCATTCCGAGGTACATTTATAATAAAATAATGTTATAAAGTTATTTGTTTTCAATTTTTAACTTCATGATAATGTTATTTAAATTAATAACATGAAAGTCCGTAGTCTAAATTTAACTTACGTTGGAGAGATCTCTACTTTCAAGACGGCCACAACGTTTCTATATGGTTTTATATGTTCGTCCCTCATGAGTCCAACAATGAGAAAATAGTGCGGAATCTTCAAATAAATCAAAAAACGACGAATTTAAAGTTTTGTCTTTTTAAACTTGAACTGTAAAGTATTTGTCCTTAGATATTTAAACTTGAGAGCAAATTTTCGTGATTTCCTACTGATTATGTAATCTTTTTTGGTAGTACGCCCTAGTACACTGCGAGCTGTGGAGAGTCGGAAATGATGATATCTGTAGCTATTTTTTACGTACCCTAGAGGCAACTAGGGACTCTAATTCACATGAACCCCTGATACAAATTTCTTCTTATATTTAATCATTATGCATAATTAATTCTTAATTGTGGTTTTTATTTTGGGACATTCCCATCCGCTGGAAGGATCACAGCGTGATCATAGCTGCATCCCTTTTGTGGCTGAGTGCAGACTTGCCTTGCTTTGTTGGATTTTTTCCCTTCCTCTGATGGCCTCATGATGGCAGCCCGCCTAGTCAACATCAGGGCCGCCACATCTCCAAGTCGGGCTTTTACTAGAGATGGCTATGATAATTGTTAAAATAAAAAAAATAAAAAATAAAATAAAAAAAACTATTAAACCTTCTCTAACCAAACGAAAAATCATTTATACTTCCTACTGTTTGAATAAGAACACTTGAGGGGCTGAACTCTTACTACTTCACTACGTTTTATTCAACATTTAATCAAAAGTAAAGTGTAACTTAAGAATTGAAAATTCAAGTATTCACACTCTAGTAATTACTATCCAATTACAATACCATAAAAATGCCATAAATTGCCTTGAAACAAAAATTCTATATCCAATCAGTCATAGGATTTTTATTTTAACTACTTTAAATACAATTGTTTGTGAATAGAGGGCGTATTCAGAGAAGTTCCAATTTACTCTTTCCTCAATTGGACGATTGTGGCAGAAATTATGATTGACTAAATTTCATATAATCATTAATCAACACATACAATTAACTTTATTTTAATGTTATGGACGGATTAAAAAGGAAAGTCTCTGTATACAAGATGGCTGAAGGAATTAATTGAAACAATGATTATGTTTGAAAGAATACATTTATTAATTTTGGAAAAAAAATAAAAATCTACAAAAACATAATTGTTTTATTACAGTTTATCTACTTATAATGAAGCTATGCAGTAAAGAATTAGATTTATAACAAAAAAAGATACAAGAATTATTTAGTGAAAAACTATCAAAAATATGAATTAGTAAAATGAGAATTTTTTTTTTTTTTTTTTTTTTTAAGTTATAATAGCATTCTGTAATTGTAATTATAATTGTGGAAAACTTTTTTAATATAGAAAACTGGCTATAATAATAAATATATAATATACTGGCTATAGGTTATAATTTCATGTTTTATAAAATGAAACATTTTAAAACTAATAAAGTGAAGTGAGGAAAAGTGTAATTGCATTTGAAAAATACAAGACAAAACACTTAAAACTTTCTTGCCTTTTTAAGTGAAAATTCTTTAATAGCCTTAGAAAAGTCAAGTTTGGATGCTAACTTGTGCTTAATGCTGAGAATGGCAAGGGAATTCAACCTTTCTTGGCCTATGGATGCTGTCTCCCAAGTCTTCAGTCGAGTGCATACTGGTAAAGACGGTAAAGGGTAAAGAGTAATATTTTGGGCCATCGTAATCATCGCAACTGTTTAAGAGAAGCAGTTTGATGTAGTAAATCTAATATAATCTGATCAGGGCCCGTCAAGTGTAATACACTCTGTTTTATGTAGGCCTAAAAATTCTAAAATACTTTATTTACTAAATACAGGACCGGACCGGGCCCCCCCCGGGCCCGGGGCAACAGTACCCACCTGCCCCCCCCCCCCCCCCCCATGTGGCGGCCCTGGCTCAACATGGCTCCCCTTAGAATCCTGTCTTTTGTAGTGTCCTCTTTGACACCTTATGACCCTTATTTCGGGTTATGATGCGGCTCAAATTCTTTTAAAAAAAATAGATCAAACAAATTTAAAAACCTGTGTGTAATAACTTGCAGCGTTTTAAAATAACAAACAACCCAATATATAAATATGATGAAAAATGAATAAAAAAGTGAGAGTAATAAATCGCATACCTTAGTCATTTCCAGCTCATCATCAGTTTGGTGAAACCAAGGGTTTGACGCCAGATTGTCTGAAATTAAACGTCACCAAATGTAGAAGGCACAACGATATGTTGTGATTAAATTAAAATAAAACTTCGATGAGCGTGTGGTTTTTCGATAAACTGGATGATGGTTGATTTTCATCAATGGTGCCAATTCTTTTGGTTCATTATTTTCATTGCTAAATGAACCTGTTTATCAGAGGTTTATTTATGTTTTAACTTTATTTATTTTTTTTAAAGATTTTAAGTTGTCGAAGTCAAAAATTAAAAATTCGGACCTACCGGAAAAACAAATCATTTTGATGTCTGAAAATGAGTATTCGACATTTGAGTTCACAACAACTTTATCGAAAGCTTGTAAAGGAGGTGGTTTGGGTCTGGCTGGCCATTTCAATGAGTGATTTCACTCAATTTATGTGCGTGTATGAATATATTGTAATTTGGAAAAGTGTATTTTATTATTAAATTATTGATGAATAGAAAATTATTAAATTACAGGAAAACACATTCATGGTTTGCAACGAACTAACTTTTTATTATAATTTCCTCATCAACACACCAACAATATACACATATGAGTAAACATATTGTCAGTGTAGGGAAATTATGTAGGTAGTTCCATTTGTTAATAGGAACAGTATTTTGATAATTTCTTTGCTGCTAATGACATCTTTTCCAGTACAATACTCGCCATTTTACCCGACAATGCTGAATCGGTGGTCTAAAAGATCTCATTTTGATCAGAGGCTAGTTTATTTATTTATTTATAACATGAACGGCACTTCGTGCCGATTGCAGTGGACAGTTTGTATACAAATCGTCTAAAAAACAATATTGTTGTCATTACAGGGCGAAAGGTATACATTGACAACAATAGCATGAAGACAAATGTAGATAGCATGTTGAAGTTTACAAATATAAAAATAATTCATTAAGAAATACATGATATATGTCACAAATCGGATACAAATAATTCATTTAGGGCATCGTCGGTCATCATAGCATGGAGGATCTAGCATTGGATTTGAGCACCGAGAGAGATCCAACAAAAAAGCAGGGGACGATGAAATAGGTACCTAGTTCATATCAACGAAAGGCACGAAAAATGTGTGATGGGAGCGTGCGGGATATAGTGGTGCCGACTAACCGGGTGTACTTTAGTCCTGTCCCCCATTTTCAGAACGAGATTTCACCATCTCAAACCATCGTTTTTTAATTTTAAAAATATGATTTGGAATCTTCAGACTCTCTTCTTACTTATCATTGACATTTGAAACATCCTAAAATCGATTAATGTTACTTAATTGTGGTTCAGAAAGGTTGGGGGGCAGCACTCAAGTTTTTGCTTAGTCAACAACTTTAGTCCTGCCGCCCACAAATTTTCCTAGGAATATGAACGAATAATTCAACCCTGATTGTCAAAAACTAATTTCATTTGACGCGAATATATGATATGATTTCAAAAAAAAAAAAATTATTTCCATTATATCTATTCATTTGAATCAGGATTATATAGAGCCACACATTTTTTTTTTTTTTTTACAGCTTCCTAGAGTTTAAAGTATAGAAATTTTCTTTTCCGCTTTTTTTTCGTAATACTCAGATCATATGAATCAAATCACAAGAAAGACGTGAATGTGTCGAACTAAGAATGAGATGAATGGGGCAAAACTGGTGTTTTTACAGAGGAAAAATTTAGCGCTTCCCCTCAGTTTTTTAAAACGGAAATGATAAAACATAAGCTACATTTACAACACATTAATAAAGTGTTGTTTAACTTATCAAAATCACTCATTAAATGTTATAGAATTACATTTTTTTTATGTATAATCTCATATTAATGGGGGTTTACCTCCCTTAGTTGGGTACGCCACGCAGCTGCAAGGTGTCACCACTTTCAAGGGGTCTACGAAAACGCCGTAGCAGCTATAGGGCTGCCGGGCCCATTTTACTGGGTCAACTCGTCTCGTGTATCTAACAGTCGCGATACCCCGTTCACGGGCTCCATCATAGTCCCTCTCGTTGAATGGTCCGATTTCCTGAAAATTGGGCGTTGCAATTAGCAGTCAGAATTGAATATAAAAGACAATGAGCGTTACCCGCTGTTGCGGTTGCATGCGAGTTTTGCTTAGTGAGTTAGCGAACTGAACTTTGAACTATGTTGAACCTTACTAATAAAACCCTATAGTTCGTACTTTGAATATTGGATTGGAAGAGGTTTGAATTTAGCTCCCGAAGACGAACTTCTGTTGGGCTGAATTCATAAGGGAATTGTTAGGTCCGTGGTCGGAAGGCAAACTCCCGGTGCCGAAAGAGGAAAAGGCCTAAAGGCCTTCCATCTAGGACTCCCATTGCCTTGAAGAACTGGGTCGGAAAGCGAATTTTCGTTACCCAAATTTGGAGAGGTTGCGGTCAGAAGGTGGACTGGTGGTGATTTGGCTCTGGAAACCGAACTCCTGTTTGGTCAAATTCATAGGGGAATTGTTGAGAACTTAGTCGGAAGGCAAACTTCCAGTGCCAAAAGAGAAAAAGGCCTGAAGGCGGACTCTCTTGTTACCCAAATTCGGAAAGGTTGAGGTGAGAAGGTGGACTCCTGTTGAGCTAAGCAGTACTGAATTGCTTTGAACTATGTTGAAAGTTGCCTAATAAAACCATATAGTTTGTACTTTGGATATTGGAAGAGGGGAGGTTTGAATTTAGCTCTGGTAACCGAACTCCTGTTGGGCTAAATTCATAGGGAAATTGTTAAGACTGTAGTCGGAAGGTGAACTCCCATTGCCAACAGAGGAAAGGACCGAAAGGTGGACTCCCGAATTCTCGTTACCCAAATTTGGAAAGGTTGAAGCCAGCAGGCGGTCTCATGTTGGGCTAAGCAGTGAACTTTGGATATAGGTACGTTTGTACTTTGGATATTGGAAGGGAGGAGGTTTGAATTTGGCTCTGGGAACCGAACTCCTCTATGGCTAAATTCATAGGGGAATTGTTGGGACCGTAGTCGTAAGGCAAACTTCCGGTTCCAAAAGAGAAAAAAGCCTGAAAGCGGACTCCCGTTGCCTTGAAGGACTGGGCAGGAAAGCGAATTCTCGTTACCCAAATTTGGGAAGAATGAGGTGACAAGGTGGACTCCTGTTGGGCTATATTCATAGGCGAGTTGCTAGGACCGCGGTCGAAAGGCGAACTCCCAGTCAGTGTCCCTTTTTAGGGGTACATGTCCCCCTTTTCAGTCACTTGTACCCACAACCCCCAGTACCTTGATGGAAGGACACCTTTTTTACCCCTTTTTGGTTTAAAGTCCTATTCAGACCTTTTCCATCAATTTCACTCGTTAAACTACATGCTTGGATAACGTTTTTCTGTTTTTTTTATTACAACTTTACGGTGTATTTTCCTGCTCATCAGGAACTTCGTCTAAAAAAATTATAATCGGGCTAGATTTGTAGGAAATTTTATGCTGAATCCAAATATGACCTTTTTTTTTTTTTTTTTTTTTTTTTTATTTTATTATATTATTATTATTATTTATTATTTATTTATTTTTATTTTTATTTATTTTTTTTTTTTTAATTTTTTTTTTTTTTTTTTTTTTTTTTTTTTTTTTTTTTTTTTTTTTTGACATTGATCCAAACCCTCCAAATCCCCGAACCCGAACCGAACATTGAAACTAAAATCGATTTTTATTTTATCTGAAACTGTAGAAAAGTGATTGCGTTAAAATGTTAGTCGCTGATGCGGATATGTGGCGGGATTTACACGAGATGATTAGCTCGTATTTTTTTACCGACCACTTAGGCGGTCGGGGTAAAAACCGACGATTTTTCGGTAAACATTTTGAACAAAATATCCAACCGATTTTATTCATTCTCGTCTCACTTCATTCAGCTACGTATCCGAAAAAATAATAATCCAATTCCCCTATGTGAATCTTTTCTATAACTTATTTTTTCAAAATCCCAATTAATTATCCAGAAAATTGTGTAGGTACCTACCTTTTCTATCATGAAAACATCGGACTTGTGTAAGAACGGACTTGTGTAAAACTTTCAACTCTGTAAGAAAGAAATTTTCGATGGCGGTACAAATTTTTAAAGTACTAAAACCTCTTTAGTGTGCCAACGATTACTGACACAAATTATTATAATAAATTTATGTGGTGGTACTCTGTGATCTACATACCACTTGTCATGGACATGCGAGTGGGCACAGCTATTCTTGATAGGTGTGTAATGGATGCTTACTTGGTGGACTCTCGGATATGGACCATCAGCATACGCGACGCCTAATAAAACGAGAGAAACAAAATCTTCAAATAGCCTCCATGACACCTTCATACTTGTCATACTATTTTCACAGCAAACTTTTGTTAGAGAAACTTGTGATGGACTGAGAGCATTGATAAAGGATTGTGCAACTCCTGGTAGAAATCAAGATTGGAACTACCTTTATTTGTGTTTAACCATCTAAACAACAAATGTGTAACTAGTCACTGCCGCGTGCTTGTATGGAGTCTCTAAAATAATCCGAAACGTTTTGTCATTCTGAACAATCAGATGCTGTTATGAAGCCTCTGAGCTCAGCAAACAGCTTGATCCAGACTGTAACAGCTTCCAAAAACTGTTACGGTGATCCGTTCAATTGAACGGCGTGCCCGATGGTACCCCCAACATGCACGGATTCGCTTGCTCTTAATCGTTGTTCAACCTTCAGAACGGTGAGTCTACCTCTCTCTTTCATTTGCATTAATAGCAATAATACTATATAAACTCCCATTGTTTATACTGATACCTAATCCTTTGCTATCCCGTATACCTCTCTCTCCCCTGCAGTATTTCTTTCATCTTTCAAAGAAGTAAATATAAGAAACTAATAAACCGACAGGCTAGATAGAAAAAAAAAACCCTGATTTCCTTTCTTTTGGAGCTACATAAAGAAAAGCGTAATGAATTATCCCAGTGATTGAAATCTTGTTCTACTTATTCCACCTGAGTTCCAAAATTACATCGAAGGATTGAAATATACAATAGAAGTCCAAGAATTTTGATCATGACAATCGGTAGATTGTCACAAGACCAAAAACCTAACGTGACAAGAAACTTCTTCGATCTTTTCAAGACTTCTGAATTTCCCTGTTTTTATACTGTTTACATAGAGGGGGATGGTTTAAAAACCTCCAGTCCCCTAAAAATCGGAAATGCCTTGGTGTGACAGATAGGCGAACCAACTGAAATGAAAAGCATTTCCAACTCCAAGGTTCACGTTAGAGAAGCCTTGGAGGAACAGGGAATAAGATTCGTAAGAATAGTAAATTTGGGAAAGACTGAAGTCACAGTCACTCTCAACCAGAAACATAACACTTCAAAGGGCACGATCTGTTGCCAATACCTTAGATTGTGCTCAATTTCAAGTCAATTCAACAGTGGGAGCCCGACCAAGTCGGGAGGACCAGTTGGGAAAGCCAACTCGGCTCCAGTCCTTTGTTTCGAGATTCTCAAACGGCTCCCTGAATTCTCAAAGCGACGATTCCCACTTGGCTCCCAGTACGTAGGCATGGCAGTTATTCTAATACAGTGAAACTTGGATAATTTGAACTTCAAGGGACCAGTCAAAAACTTCGAATTAACCAAAAATTCGAATTAAAGAAGTTTTTAATAAATTATATTTTAACAAACTACAGTACGATGTAAAGTACATACAGTAACATTGAATACTGTATTGACCACCAGAATATTGCAAAATAAATGTCAAGACACCAGGAATGGTACTGTATTTAACTACAACCATAAAAAACAATCTATTGTTATTCAAAAAAGGATGGTATTTCGTCCTATTTCCTTGAATTAAGTCTCTCGGCCATTATAAAAGATTCCAACGCATTCAAAGAGTTGAAGTATGAATCACTTACATTCACATGCACACTTAAGTCATACACCCAGTGCCAGCTTTGAAATTTTGCTTTCGCAATTCTTTGGCGAATTGCTCAGCCTTGGCCTGGTCCTGTTTTGGGACGGTCAGTGGGCGGGAGGGGAAGGGGAGTTATCAGACTGTATGATGGCACTGACTTGCATGCATTTGGTCTAACGCAAACCTTTTGCCGAATATCGTTACTAAAACGTATTTCCCGATAAATTTACAATTATTTTGAGTCGCAGCTTAAAATTTATACCTTAATTAGCACGCCGAAAATTGGAATTATCCAAAATAAAATTCGAATTATCCACGATTTTTTAGCATTGTTTAAATACAAAATGCTTGGGACCAAGAGAAATATTCGAATTAAAGAAGATTTCGAATTAAAGAAGTTTGAGTTATCCAGGTTCCACTGTAACACCGAACTCTACAACATTCGAGATGGGCCCAACCGTTGCAATGCCAGTTTGCTTCAGTCCGTTCGTGTTAATGGAAGGAAAAAGCTATGCTGAGTCGCATGTGCAAAAAACTGTTGGTGATTGAAAATTTTACATTTTCGTTCCATAAAAATCTCGCTGATGACGCGGAGCGCTGGAAATGTACGACTCGTGGCTGTAAGTCCTATTTTAAGCGAAACACCCTTGGTGAAATTTATGATAAGCGGGAAGAACACTGAAACACTTATTTGGCCTCCCTTACTTACCACCGTCAGAAGTCGAAGACTGTTTCACAGACGATTCAATGGTTATCAAACCAATATATGATAAAATAGACAAGGTATTTGGCCATGTTTTGGAAAACTATATATTTATATATATATATATATATATATATATATATATATATATATATATAGCCGTTTTCCTCCTGAAATTTGGGCTGAGCTATCATCTTCTCCTTCTTTGACAACTAATGGATGTGAATCCTTCCACAGTAAATTCAAATTCAGGGCAGCTCATCCAAACATATTCAAGGTTATAGATGTACTGACTGAAATACAATCGGAGACGCAAATAAAAGCACGCAGTCATGGAAAAAACCCTACCGCCCGATCAAGTTTGCCTGAAAAATCTCCCAGTTTAATGCTTGACTAAAATAGAAAAGACGAAATGTTTCACGAGAAACATGAGCAGAATCCATGACGCAACATCAACTCATTTTTAACCATTCCTCAATCGAGGCAGTTCTGTCTGCATGAAGTGGGAAGGAATTTGCGTTGATGAAAGCGGGAGGCGTTTGGGGATTTAGTATTCTTATGGCCGGGAACCGTTTGGGAGAAACGGGAGCCTAGTTGGCTATGGGTGATATTCTCGAGACTTGGACACTAGCGCATCCTTACATCGAGGCAAGGCGAAGTCGAAGTCATTCCACCTTGTTGTCATGGTGACGAGTAAACTATGCGAAAATGCGCCATTTGTAGCCACAGCTGGACAAATGCATAACATAGTCTTACCTAGTCCTAGTCAATATTTTCATTATTTGTAATATGCATGGTGATAAATTGTATGCAAATTACATCAAGTTATTATCAGGTGATGATCTCAAATGCTACGCAAGATTCAGTTGAGAGATGGGTAGAGATCCATATGAAATGTGTGTTGGGGAGTTGACATACAAGTGGATTACCTATCTAGTTTTAGAACTGTTCTTTGAATCAATTGAAACTAAAAATCTTTAGAGTACTGTGAAAGTGGTCATGTGAAAGGATGTGCTATGAGAGCTCTGCCAGCCGGGAATAGAAATTATCGCATGTGGAAAGGTGAGTTCCTAGAGGGAAGGTACTTTCCGTATATTGTTACTTGTTCATGTACTTCATTGATAAAAACGAAAGTATGTACCTAATTACCTTTTTTGT
Organism: Adelphocoris suturalis; assembly: GCA_030762985.1. Taxonomy (NCBI): domain Eukaryota; kingdom Metazoa; phylum Arthropoda; class Insecta; order Hemiptera; family Miridae; genus Adelphocoris; species Adelphocoris suturalis. The sequence goes on from CM061042.1 coordinate 34,062,489, forward strand.
CCCTCAAATTTGCGTAACTGCAAAACTCGCGCAATAACTGCACTGCTCATGCCGTCTTTATGAAATCTTACCTTCAGAAGAATGCATTTCAAGGTTTTTTCCTTGCAGCTGGTTTTTAATTCATTTTGCATATTCCCTGATTCGATATTTGACAAACTTGCTAATAAGCGGTTGTATTTGTCGGCAAAGCAACGACCCACCTACTTTGTTTAGGCACTTTAAACCAACAGCAAATCTGGTAGGACGTACGTACCTACCTATGTAGTTTCGTTTCTTGGTGTAGCAACAACCTGCCTTGTTTACTTTGACAAACTATCAAATCTCTCCTTTTATTCATTCAATATAACAAGTAAAGCTTCCTCAGTTAAGCATAGTACTACGAACTTATAATAAAACGCTGATGAAGCTACCTGAGCAATGGCTAGGTACCTACACAGCAGTACAGACACCTGAGGAATTTTCAATCATCTTTTCATTAATATTTTTCAGGTTAATAGATATTCTCAAAGCCTAAACGAATGAAGTTCTTTAGTTTTCTGGCACTGATTAACTACAATAGTTAGTAGGCTCCTAATCCAAATAAAAACTCGTTCACGTTAGATTGGTATCGTTGACACCAATCTACAATCAATTATTGCGCTGGCAGGCACGATTATTATAACATTTAGTCGAATTGAAACTTTGTATTGCTACAATGCCTTATAACCACGAATTATGTTGCCATGAGACGGCAAACTTCTTGTGAGAAATAGGTTGGTTGAGTAGCTATTCATTGACGTGGGGCAGTCATGGCCGACGTTGGCTGAAATGCGATCCTACTCCAGGCGTGACGTCACGAGAATATGGGCCATAGCCGGACCAGTGACTTTACTAAGCCTGAAAAGGCCCAAGTTTAATCTCCCCTTAGGTTTCTTTATCATAACTCAAGTTGTAGGTGTACGTTTAATTGTCTTATCTGAACATCATAGATTTTTTTTCCGACGTTAGGGATATTTACTTAGATTTAGATTAGATTAGATTAATTTAGATGCTCTTCTGGCTTTAGTTGTAATTTACTTTGTTCCTTGTTTTTCTTACTTTATCGCCTATTCTGTCTGACTTGACATGCGAGGTGGGACATACGTCCTATATGTCAATAAATTACATTACATTACTTATGAATGTATTTTGGTTAACTGATACTTAGAATGTAGGTTATGGATACGTTTATTCCTTTTAGAACGGCTCTTTGAACCTTCCTGTGTACCTCATAAATGTAATAATAGTGTTCCAATCACCGTTTTTAATGTCATTTATACTAATTATAGTATCTTCAAAACTAAGAAGTCTCGATCTAATGTATATAGGACATTCGCATGGATAGTGTTCCGTAGTTTCCGTGTTTTCACATGCACATCTATTGGATACTCTCGGGTTTATTTTATTTTTGATCGGACAGCAAAATGTGCTATGAGAGCCCCTATTCAGTCCTAATAGCCAATCTGTATAGGTTGAAATATATTTGGTAGTTCCTGCGTTTTTCGACTGTTTTCATAGACTTTCCTTTTCCATGATTTTTCTGGTAACTTGTTGATTGTGCTCTGCTGATGAGATCTTCGAGAGCCTCACATAGGATTCTGTTATAGAAGTTCAAGGATCATTTCTGGTTGGCGTACGGCGGAAGGTTGGATTGTTTTTTAATTCGATTCTTGGATTTCACGCATCTTGAAATGTACACCAACAAATTTTGAGGAGGGTTGAAAAAAAAAGGCTTTATCGGTTACAAAGTTTCGTCATTGAAGAACCAAAATGTTCGTAGGAACTTACTATACCTACTATACCTCAACAACAAAACGCAGCAAATTATTACACAAAGGTTTATTATTTCAGTATCGGTTAGTCCACAGAACACAGAAAAGAGTAGAAGCGTCGTCCACCTCAACCGCCCGTTGATTGAGTGACGCCAACCCACACGTTCCATGACAATTCCATCAAAATTGGATGAAAACTGTGGAAATTAGGGTCGTTACAAGGATTTCACATTGGCGCATGCGCAGTACCTCTTAGTGTCACAATCGTGTTAAAATTGATATGGGAGGATTAAATCGTCATCCCCAACTATCATACGAATTTGAGCGAGATCGGACGACTAAGGTGTGAAAAAATGGACTTATGGAATTTACGATAGGGCATGCGCAGAATAAAGTATATATTTGGCAAGAATGAAACCGATAGGGGATCATTTACAACCTAACCCACGCATTCCCTGACAGTTTGATCAAAATCGGATGAAAACTGTGGGAATCAAGATCATTCCAAGGATTTTACATTGGCGCATGCGCAGTAGCTATGAATGATACAATCATATTTAAATTGAGGTTTATCAATTGAATGGTATGATCAAATCCTCATCCCCCAACTATTATCTACATTTGAGTGAGATCTATCGACTAGGGACTGAAAAAATAGAGCATAATGGAATATACGTTTGCGCATGCGCAGAGTGAGGTATTGAGTCGAGAACAATGAAACTGATAGGAGACCGTCAACTCACTAGCCCGCACAATCCCTGAGAATTCCATCCAAATCGGATAAAAACTGTGGAAAATAAGCTTGTTACAAGGATTTACAGACACACGACAGGCACGGAACCAAAGTTGTTCAGAATGGTCTAAAACGTAAAATGCGAGTAGAAATTTTGATTTTGGAGACCAAAAATGTTTTTTCTCCCTAAAGTAAAAACAATGCTTCCGCTAACTCGGAAGAAATTTATGCTACATAATTTAAAAGTCCTTTTGAATTGTAAAAATGATATTTCAATTATGAGAAACATTTTATTTATTTTGATGATGAGAAATAATGGGAAATATTTCACTTATATTTATTCAGATGAAAATCCTGTGAATGTGATACGCTGATATTTCTCTTCAGAACAAAAATTGAAATGAAATTGTTAAATAAAAATAATAATAAACGATGGCGAAGTCAGCATAACTCGTTCATCTTGCGCCTCACTGTTTCACCACATCTTCACACCAGATGGTAATCATCAGGAGTTCTCAGAATGTCCAGATACTCGGGCCAGCCAAAAGAGTCGTATCCGGGTCCGTTCCGAACCCTGGCGATGTGGTAAAGGCCGTTTGTGATGCCGTCAATCCCGTACATGATGTTCCTGAAGTTGAAATTGTCCCCGCACCAGATCGTGCGGTTGCTCAACAGACCTGATGGACACGAAATCGCAGGTATATAATATATAGTGTGAAATCTAAAAGAATTTTGGTTAAGTACATTTTTCGATACGGCAAAGTAGAATGAACACACGGTAGGTACTAATTTATCGCGTTATTCGGTGTTTAGAGCAGTACATTAAGCAGATTTTAATCAATGTTAATATTGAGGAGAAAACTAAAATACTATTTACATTGGTATATACAATAAGTTCGTCTTTTTCATATAGTCGTCACTAAATCGAAGATAAAAGGAATATTGTATATACAGGGACGTTGAACACAATATAACGTGTAGAACTACTATGTTGCCAGGTTAGAGCCAAAGTCGGGGACTGCGATTCCTTCCCGACCTCCAAAAAGCATGACGATTCCTTCCCCTTAAAGTGTTGGCGATTCCTTCCGGTTACTCAATTCCTTCCGCCGTGCAATCGGCGATTCTTTCCTGTGTTACTCAATTGCTTCCCGCCCAGGTGTTGGTTAGTATTGAAGCAAAAATTAACTCTTTATAGGGCTAAACCCTTAATTGCACAATTAAGTAATTAAAACCCAAATCAAAGTATTACAATCACCAAGTATTAAAATCACAATAATCAATTAAAAAAATCCGTCGTAAAGTTCACGTCTCAATTTCATTGCTCAAAAATCCCCCCAAATTTAACACTGACCCTTCTAGCAAATTGGTAAGGGTCATCGTCGGGAGTTCGCCGAGCGATGAGTGGCCGGATCCAATTTTCTTTTTTCATTCCACGACACATCTAAGGTTACTTTCACAAGAAAATATGACCACCTTGTGCGTTTCATTCACCACTAACAAGAAGTCCTCTCCTTTGGTAGTGTGGATATTCATTGTAGGAAGTGTAGACAACAACTCATCAATGGACTTTGGAAGTGTTGGAAGTTTCTTAGATTCGGTCTGAGAGACAGAACACAGGATTTCTTCAGAAACATTGACAAAATAACTACATAAATCCCGTGATCCATCATCGATCATCTATTATAACTAAACTTGCAACTTGTCGTTCTGCGACTCATCCTGACGGGCCTTATCACTCTGAGATTGGAGGGGAAGGAATCGCCGAACTTCGGCTCACTGGCCTGCTTCACATCGGTAGGAATCGCAATCTCCCTCAGGTCGCGAGGTCCAACTTTCACTTTGACGGGAAGGAATCGCCGGTTCCCCGCAAAAGTAATGTCTACAAAAATCAAACCACCTCCCAAGTTTTGTTGGGAAATGGCTAGGAAGGAATAGTTTGAAGGAAGGGGAATGGAAAAATCCCAGCGTGAGAAAATATCAAAGGATTGAGTTGTCAGGGTCACTGTTAAGAGCTAGGGAATGTTCTTGCGGCTACGAATGTTGCGATCAAACTGGTAGGAAATTCAGGGAAAGAATAGAAGAGCATCAAGAGGATCTCAGGGAAAATAAGTGTAGGTCTACATTTTCAAAACATCTTCAGGAATACAATCATAATTACAATTTTGATTTGACAGATAGACAGTCCCTGTCTATATCCCTCAATATACCATCACTGGTAAGTCCATTTCTATAAAGCTTGGAATTATCCCTTCAAACAGTTGAAACCAGTAATTCTTCCCCTCCTTTCACATCATTAGCTATAATCCCCCTTCACTTAGCTTGCACTTAATTGGTTATACCTCCAGCCCCCTTTCCTTTCTCTCGACCAACGGGATTCAATCTCTCTTCACCTGTGACTTTATAAGCTGTGTCCTTTCTAATGGGTGTTCAGTTATTGTTTGTTACTGATGATGGCCTAACCGTCGAAATCGATTTAACATTGTAACTCTTTATTTTTTGTGGAAATTGACAACGTTTTTTCACTAACTTCTATTTTACCAAATGTTGAGGTAAATGATACTCAACGGTGTCTTAATTTTGACCAGGTAGATTAGGAAATGCCCATTTCAACCACCACATATTTTGAGCTAATGCTCGAACATTCAGAACTAACTACCTGTAAAGAAGGAAGGTAGCACAGGTAAATTGGGTGCTGCTATACGAGCGTTCAGGACGGTGTTTTCGTGTTGTATAAACGGCTAGATAATCCAAGATAACGGTGAGACTAGTGAGGCTGATTAATATTTCGGAACATTAACTTTGTGTCAACAACACAAAGGCCCCAATTGTTACAGAACATCAACATTACTGTTTTCTACATATTCATACATTGCTTTGTATATGTTTATATTGCGGGTTGACAAAAGGCACATATAATTAATTGGGAGTTCTACTTCGGATGCTATCTGTCTAAACATATCGTCTCTTTTACTAAAGTATAAGGGGCACTCGGGTGAACGAGAATATTCAACTTTTTCAGGGAACTTCTCTGAGACTACAAAAATGACGGATTTCATCCTGGACGGACGGAATGAAATGACGGATTACATCCTGATCACCTGAGCAAGCTCAATTCAGTAAAATATGCGCAAGCGCGAGAAAACTTTTTGAAGTGTAAACTTCTATAGGCGCACCGCGTCGAAAAATTTAGCGGGGTGTGAATACGATTTTACCGTCACGTTTTTTTCCGTCACGCTGTTTTTTCTTTTGATTTTCAAGTACAACCAAGCCGTTGCTGGGGAAATGAAACTTCTATATTTTTCACCGGACAAAAATCGTTCTCCACTCGTTGGAAAGCTCTCGATTTATCACGCATTTCTTTCGTACTTGTTCTTCTATTCATGTCGTAGTTTTATATTTATTTATGTTATAAATGGATACAGTAAACAATGCCGCTTGTTTCCTTGTCACTTGGTTGAGAAGGTAATCTTGCTTATAGTAATTGTAGACGCGCACCATAACACAAAATTACCTACTCAAAATTGAGTCAAGAACATTTATCTCTTATTTCAGTCACCATGAGCCAATAATTTCTTTTCTAGAGTCGTCAGATGATTGTAATCATTGTAATGATTGTAGTCAGATGATAACACTATTGTTGACGGTTAATGTATAAAGAATAAAATAATAATGTAAACAGAAAATATAGAAACAATGTTGTGACTAGTTTATGTGTAAGAAAAGTTTAATAATGTTTGAATAAAAATTTTTTATACTTTGAAATTGGTCTTTATAAGATTTTTTTTGGCAACCAAAATCATTTCCATAATATATTTTATATTTAGCAGAAAATCGTCATAGAAGAAGTTTACACTTCTCCCGTGTGGTCTTTAGCACTCCTGGTTTTTTTTATCTTATATTTAATTTACAACTGATTTTGTTCTTACTCAGCTTGAGATGCTGAACTTTGGAACTCCATTGGGCGTTGTAGAGTATAATTGCAGCTTGAGGAGCTCCTCTAATCATCAAGTAAGCTCTGTTGTTGATTTCGTTACTATTCAACTGGGTGGGTTGACCAACCATAAATGTATTTTCGACATTTTATGTTTTTAATTTGGCACATAAATGAAGAAAGTGTTTAAAAACAGCGTTAGAAAAATGCGTTAAAAAATAGTTATGTCTAGTAGGTAGTGTTATTTATATGCGGTCTCTCATCGGCTACGTATAACAATCTATTTTTAAAACTCGGCCCTTCGGGCCTCGCAAGGGGCTCCGCCCCTTGACCCCGCCAGGGGGCTTCGCCCCCCTGGACCCCCCCGGCTGTTATTACTTTGAGCCTGACTGCTAAAATGTAAAAAACATGGAATCATGTTTTAGCTCCTCGCTCTCACTTTATTATAGAAATGATCACGACGATTGAGCTCTTGCTTCCTATAGTGTAAAGTATAGAAATTACCTATTAAAATTATTTAACCACCGCTTCACAAATCAAACCGTTCTCGCAATATTCGGATCACCTGCTATGAATCACATAATCGAAACACCAGCTCAATGAAATCATCAGAAATTAACAAGCGGTTGCAATCATGTTCACAATATCAATAATTGAGAATGATCACCTGTGTGTAAACAATTTATTATTCATATAACCATGCTCATAACTCAGCTTGTTGGCCACGCACTTCGCAGTAGTTAATATAGCATGGTTGGATAAATCGAGAGCTTTCGAACGAATGGTCAACGAATTTTGTGGGATGAAAAACGACGAAGTATCATATCCCTAGCAACGACTCGGTTGTAAGCGGAAATCATCACAATTATTGGCGCTACTTTCATCTCACTTTTCGGCGGGGGATCCATCGCTAAAACATGATTCCATGTTAAAATCGTTACTGTTTGTTTTCTGATGATTTCCGCATAAAACCGAGTCGTTGCTAGGGAAATGGTACTTCGTCGTTTTTCATCCCACAAAATTCGTTGACCATTCGTTCGAAAGCTCTCGATTTATCCAACCATACTATGTTAACTACTGCGAAGTGCGTGGCCAACAAGCTCAGTTATGAGCATGGTTATATGAATAATTGTTTACACACAGGTGATCATTCTCAATAATTGATATTGCGAACATGATTGCAACCGCTTGTTAATTTCTGATGATTTCATTGAGCTGGCTCTTAGAGCTTGCATACGAGTCCGCACCCAAAGACATAAAATGTCCCAATGTGTTGCAGACTCGTATGCAAGCGTTTCTGATGATTATCGATTTTTTCTTTATTTTTTCAAAAGCTATAACAACGTCTATAAACATTCTACAAGGTGTCCAGGGATGAACCGAAGAAGCGCGATTTTACTAAAATGACCTATGTTTGGGTAGTCCAAAAACTTTTGGATTTTAACATGGATATGTTTTTGGGCTGGGGGTCATTCTAAAATTTGCGTAACGACACCAAAATTTGTGACGAACCGGCACTTAGATTATTTTATTAACTCGAAAAGTGAAGGCTAGGTAGAATTTCTATTGATTTTTCACGTACAACCAATGAGTTACAAGGGAAGAGTAACTCCCATAGTTTTCATAGTAGGAAAATCGTTCGCCACTTTTTGGAATGCTCTCATTTTATCACAATTTCTCATGACCTCTAAGCCATTGTAGTGTCAAGGAATGCTGATTTATTACTCTAATTTATAAACTAATATTGTTTTGTAACCATAGTAGGTATCCAGCGGATAGCTGCGTAGGGAGCTCTGCTTTCGTGGAAATCTTCATTATTCTCTTTTGAGGATCGAAAAGAGCTTGGTTCGGCCGTGTTTCAGGCGGATAATTGAGAACAACATCCTTTAAGGGGTTGCTCGTCGAATCTTCGAACGGTCCAGGACGGCGGGAGCGTGGGCGCTCCGTCATCTGGTCGCGTGAGATTGGAATGCGGAAGCGGGCAGCCTGATGAGCAGTTATCGCGCTCCGGACAGCGTTATGAGCTCCCACCCCGTCGAGGGGGTGGAGAAACGTGGTCTTTTCCTCCCGCTCTGTCTCGAAACTCTCGCTGCGGACAGCGACAGGAGCGTCTACCCCAGCCAGTGGGTGAAAAGACGGGGAACGTTCCATTTTTGTGGAACTCCCTTGAATTTACTGGTTCTGTTAATGAACCAAAAATTCTCAGGGGACTCTCTAGTCGCAGGTGACCGGGTCCTCCTGCGTAGTTCTAAAAAGAACTCCCTTGAGCAGTTAATCAAACCGTATGAGGTGTTGATTACCTGGCGTTCTCCCACGGGCGACCAAATGAGCGGATCAGTTTGGTCCGGGCGAAAACGTCTCGGATACCCCAGTGGGCGTACAAGAAAGTGTAAAACCTTTTGTACCGGGTGATATCCTGCCTGAAGAAACGCTGGTAGTAATTAGCGCTGAAAAGGGCTAGACTTGACGCTACCAGGAAACTCGAAGTGTAGAAAAGCGTGTAGAAACTTCGTCGGAGAGAGAAGAGTCATCAGCCGTAGTAATTAGTTGAATAGCAATGAATCAGATCATGTAGAAACTTCGTCGTCGAGGAGAGAGAAGAGTCGTCAGATCTGTGTGTAGAATTGGAATGAGCTCGACTGGCTCGTGCATCCTATATTTATATGCGGAGGCTGTCTCTGATTGGCTGGACCGCTTGGCCACCTAACGGTTAGGTCCCGAGATGCGTCCGCAGCATCCCAGTATCTGATTTGATCAGTCGCGCTCGGATTTGATCGGTCGCGCTCGGTGGGCGGAATGTGAAATGCGAACGTCCGCCCCCTCTCAAAAGAGTGCGTCTGGCTTGTTTGCCCTTGTCCCAGGGGGTGTAGAGTAAACGATAATACTTAGATCTATCGTTTTTATTTGGTTTTGATAATCCTTCTCGATCTGGGATTATCCTTTGTGAGGACGTTTCCTTCTCTGTTCCGTTTTTAGGGAGCTCGAAACGATGAGAATCATTCTCTGTGATTCTCAGTCGTCTGCTTTTCCTTGGGAGCTGTATTTCTCGTTTGTCCGTTAGGGAGCTCTCGTGTTGGAGCTTGGTATTCTGTCTTTTAGGCGGCCCATCGTCTTTATTTGTCGAAGATATTGGTGGTAAATTCACCACAGAGGGCACTACATGGTTGGTATACAATTGAGTAGTAAGCACCTACTGGTAAGCAGTAGGTACTGGACATATCCATGATCTTTTGTTTTCCCCATCAAGGAGAAATTAAAATGCTTGAAATTATATTATGGTTATGATCCGCTGGTTCCATCCAGCTGTTGATGTGTTCGCCTATGTGTATGTCTGACAGTATCAATCATGCTCCAAACTCTAAACAATTTCCCCCCTGATTTTTATTTGCTTAAATCTTAGTATCAGGCATCCCAAAAACGCTCTCAAAGTTTCACTGCGGTATCTAAAAAACTATGGGAAAAAGTTACATGGCGGGGAGGGAGGGGGGGGGGGGGGGGGTTAAGTACTCACCGAAAACTCCACGAATATCTTCGACGTCGCAGAAAACCGGAGTCCCTTCGACCATCACGCACAGAGAGTCCATCTGGTACCAATCCACGCAGTATCGACTCACCGTGTAGTTGTTTCGGCACTCATTCAAATCCCATTGGGGTTTCTTTTTGTCGTAGGGCGCTGGGGAGTACCGCGGGCATACTTGTTCCAGGCAGTCAACCCACGGCTGAAATCCAAAAAACAAACATATTGGTAAGTAGTTGGGACATCCCTATTTATGGGTTGTCTGTGATATTGATCAGAATGGCGAATAGATGATGATTTTACAACATGAGCCACCTCCATAATAACCTGACATGAATATACTACAGGCAACCTTCCCACCATAGATCTACACAACCATAATAAAGAATGAACTGCAGAAGGACCAGCTGAGTTAGCTAAATTTTCTCCTAAGTAAGTAAAGTAAAAGTAAACAACCATTCCAGGTTGGGACTTTTCGTCCGACTGCCTCGGGCGTCGTGGACGTCATCAGCTGTCCTCCAAATGTAGAATCAGAATTCGTGTGATGTCCTCCTAAAAATACGTTCCGCGTACAAAAGATGCCAAGCCACAAAGCATGATAGCATCCGAATTGGAGCAAAACAATGGTCGGATGTAACAGCGATCGATAACTGTTGAGGCAATCCGTTCAATTCTTTTTTTTTTTCTTTTTTTTTCAGCGGAAGCATTATTTTCACCCTCGGAAGAGAAAAAATTGTTTGCTTCCAAAACCAAGATTTCCACTCACATTTTACGTTTTTGAACATTCTGAACTACTGTAGTTCCTTGTATGTCTGTCTACCTGCCTGTGTGTGTGTCTGTCGCGTGTCCGCAAATCCTAGTAACAAGCTTATTTTCCACAGTTTTCATCCGATGGGGATGAAATTATCAGGGAATTTACGGGTTAGGGTGTCGACGGTCCCTTATCATTTTCATCGTTCCTGACACAATACTTCACTCTGCGCAGGCGCAAACGTAAATTCTACCAAGCATCATTTTCTCACGTCCTAGTCGTCCGATCTCGCTCAACTTTGGAAGATAGGTGGGGGAGGAAGAATTAATCATCCCGTATCAATTTCAACATGATTTTGTCTTTACTAGATACTGTGCATGCGCCAATGTGAAACCCCTGTAACAAGCTTATTTCTCACAGTTCTCATCCGATTATGATGAAATTTTCAGGGAATGCGTGGGTTAGGTTGTAGACGGTCCCATATCAGTTTCATTGTTACCAAATCAGTACTTCACTCTGTAATTGCGCAAACGTAAATTCCATTGTGCCCTATTTTTTCACATCCTAGTCGTTCGATTTCGTTTAAATTTGGATCATAGTTGAGAGAAGACGATTTGTTTACCTAATATAAATTTCAACATGATTGTATCATTAATAGCTACAGTGCATTTGCCAACGTGAAATATTTGTAACGACCTTAGTTGCTACAGTTTTCATCCGATTTTGATGAAATTGTCAGGGAATGCGCAGGTCAGGTTGTAGACGGTCCCGTACCTATTTCATTGTTCTCAACTCATCAGTTCATTTTGCGCATGAGCAAACCTACATTAATTTGAGTATCATTGACCAATTATGACGTTTAAGGTACTTCTTTATTTACTCTTTTCCGCTATGGAATTTTTCAAGATCTTGTTAATGATAAAACTTTTCAATGATCGATACATTCATGATATGTAAAGGAGAAACCTATGTGACACGCCGAACTTGGCACTTCCGCTAAAACTAGGTGTTCCAAGCATTCAATCTCGATTCTCACCAAAAATTCAATGACTTGGCTTTGCAAGACGCGCTGGTGCCTCCATGGTCTGTCAAGCCTGATCTCTGGTCCATCTTGATATCTTGCGCGCGTTCTCTCCTTGCGAAAGCGACGAGGGATTTCTCTCTTGACGTACTTCTTCTCTATACGACTGTCTGGTTGGAGCGGCCTACCGTGGTCGGACCATCTGGAACACCAATCACACGCCATGATCATCAAAATCTTGTATATGAAGCCTAGAAGTAATGGTGCACATGTATTTTTCCAGAAGAAGTCATTCATTTGAAATAACCCTCTTCACATGGATTTTTGGTAGCCAAGCTAATATTTGTACAAATAAAAATTCTGTTTTTCTTGTTAATTTTTATATAATAATAAATTGTGGGTCTAAAAAATCTAAAAATGCTAGGTTTATAAGGTATTTAAAAAAAAAAAATCCGGGAGTGGGCCCCCGGACCCCGCTTAGCTGATGGATGACCTCTCACGAGTCTTCAGTATTCTCTCTTGAGCTTCCCTCTCAAATTTCAGCTTCCTGCGTCGAATAGGAGACAAAATGGCTTTGGAGCTCACTCAGCTGGTCGATAACCTCTCATGAGTCTTCAGTATTCCCTCTTGAGCTTCCCTCTCAAATTTCAGCTTCCTGTGTTGAATAGTAGACGAAATGGCTTAGGACCTCACTTAGGGAGAGAGAGAGAGAGAGAGAGAGAGAGAGAGAGAGAGAGAGAGAGAGAGAGAGAGAGAGAGAGAGAGAGAGATTTTATTTGCCATCACACATGTGCATAACAATTGTCAAATAATAACAAGCTTAATAATATAATAAAGATAATAAATACATCCGGCTAATAGCCTTTGTCATAGTATATTAGTTATGTTATAAATAAAAATAACAGTGCCTGAGTACTTTTACAAATATTCCTCGTATAGGCAATCTAAAAAAAACTCTCTAAAAAGTAACAAGAAATACTCAAAAAATAAATTTACAAATAAGCTATTTAATGAGGCTCGCAGATTCAAAATAATCGTCAAAACTATAAGGAGCCAAGTTTAATAAAAATTGCTTCAAGCGTCGCCTGAGATTTTGTGGAATAGTATCGTGTAGAGAAATTTTAGTTTATGATTTTGATAGACAAACATGTTTAGTGGAATAGCAAGCACCTACTACCTACGTTTTAAACAGCATGGTTCTAGGATTGGTTATACAGGGATACTTCCATATGAGTAGTTCAATCTGAATTTGGACAATGTTTCATGCAAATATTACCGATTTTTTACAACTAACGAACGGCATTATTTCGATTTTTGACTGATTTTCCAACTTTGACATTTTGAAAACTTGATGCATATTTTTATAGGAAATTTTACGCTGATTCCGAATATACCACATGTTAGTATGCTGAAAAAATTATTTCGCACAACACATCGCAAAAAACAGGCTATTTTGAAATTTTTGACTTATAAAATTTAAGCCCCCTCCATTTCGTGGAGTTACGGGTTGTCGTAACTCTGTGGAATGGTAAAGGAAGATTGTTCTTACTCCTGGTAGAGTACATGTGAGAGGGAAGTTCATAATACCGGAGATGCGAGTGAACATACAGGGCGCTCTCTAGAATGTACACCGCTGGCATAGTTAGAATTTGTTTTTTAATGAACTCATGCTTGCAATCATCACGATATCCTAGATTGGAAATCGCTCTGACAGCTCTTCTTTGACAGCCAAAGATTATGGTAGAAGCGGTTGAGTGACCCCAACAAAGAATTGAATAGGTAGCACGGCTTTGAAACACGGCATGAAAAGCTGTAAGTAGAGCAAATTCTGGAAGACTGTCAGCAAGTTTACGAAGAAGAAAGGTCACACTGTTCAAGGACTTGGCCAATTGCTCACAATGGGGTTTCCAATTCAATTTTGGATCAACATTGACTCCCAATATCTTTGAAGTGGGCGGATTCTCACCTACACTTGTGAGATCACGCAGTCTAAAAACCATGACATGGGTCTTTGAATCATTGACAGAGAGACCATTGCCGTTAAACCAACTGGTAACATCAGAAATAGCCTCAGTAATAGAAGACTTGAGTTCAATCAGAGAATTGTTGCTGGAAATAATGGTAGTATCATCTGCAAATAAAACAGTTGGATATGGGATTCTTTGTGGCAAATCATTAACAAAGATGTTGAATAGGATTGGTCCTAGGACAGATCCTTGTGGGACACCACAACGGACGGGTAAGAAAGGAGATAGAGACCCACTGAATCTAACAGCTTGCATTCTATTTTGGAGATAAGATTGAATAAGAGATACCGCAAGACTTGAAAAGTTATAAAGTTTCAATTTTTCCACCAACAAGTCATGGGACACGCAATCGAAAGCTTTGGCAACATCAACGAAAATAGCCGATGAATACTTGCCAGCGTCAAAAGAATCAAGGATCGACTCAGTGAATTCCAGAAGTGCATCACTGGTCGATTTCCCTTGCCTAAAACCAAACTGACGATTCGTAAACAAATTGTTAATTTCAAAAAAATTATTGATCTGGAGTTTAATGACCTTTTCATACACCTTAGAGAAAACGGGAAGTTTAGATATAGGACGGTTGTTTGAAATATCGTCAGGCTTTCCCTTTTTAAAAAGAGGAATAACCTCAGCAACCTTCAAAACTGATGGGAATTTACCAATGGATATAGACTCGTTTATTAAGTGGGTTAGAGGAAAAACGATTGCTAAAGAAACTGATTTAATCATTCTCGTGTTGATTCCATAAGCATCAAAGCTGTTTGTATTATTAAGATTAGAAATACAGTCTAAAACTGTAATGGGTTCGACACTGATAAAATCGAATATTGCCGAGTGAGGTAAGTTAACATTGAAACACAAAGGGTCATAACCGTGGTTTTTAGGTAAATTATCAACAATTCGGTCGGCTACAGAACTGAAATATAAATTAAAATCATTAGCAGAAAAATAAGATGCATCGTCGGCATCATTATAACGTATTTTTCTATTGTAATTTATGAGGTCCCACATTTTCTTAGAGGGGTTAGAAGAAGAAAATATTTTATTGGCATTGGAAGTGGATTTTGCGTGTTTGATAGCCATTTTGTACGAATTACGAGTAGTTAAGTATCGAATTTCTGCCTCAGGATCATTTGTCTCTTCTGAAATATTTTTCAATGAGTTGACCGCATTTCTCAATTTTTCTAGATCATCAGTATACCAATCATTAGAGACAAACTCACCACGTGGAGATCCCCGACATTGCTTCAATGGAGACAGCTTCCCAGAAATTTGAGATATAAGAAAGACAAATGACTGCCAACGAAAATCAATGTCTACAAAACTATTGTATACAAAGTCCCAATCTACATTAAATAAAACATACTCAAATTTTTGTAAACTATTTGTTGAGATTGGACGAACCATACCAGGCGTGGTCTTCAATTTGTTTTGTGGCAGAGACAGATTAAGAAATACTGCTCTGTGATCAGAAAAAGAAACATCATTAATTGCAGTATTCTCAGAATTTAGTAGCGGAAAATTGATAAAAATATTATCAATCGATCTTCTAAAACGAGTTGGTTTGCTAATAAGATATTGGAAATTGAAAGACCCAAATAGATCACAGATAAGAGTGAAATCATTCGTATCCTCAACCGCACATACATTAAAGTCCCCTAAAATGACAACTTTGGAATAACGGAAAATAATGGGTAGTACTTGACTAAACAAATCTAAAAAATTCACAAGATTGCTACTAGGTGATCTATACACGGAAACTATTACAATACCAGTAATCTCAACATAAACAGCTACAATTTCACAGATTCCAGGTACAGCAAGAGAGTTTACGGCGTCCAAAGAAACATATGATAAACCTTTTCTTAATAAAATAAGCGCACCACCATGCTGTTTCATAGGTTTGCAGAAGGCCGGACCCATAGAGAAACCCTCGACTCTCACGAATGGCAATTCCTGTTTCTCAATCCAATGCTCGTTTAATGATATGACTTGAGGTTCCCTCTTTAAAGATCTCAGAAAAGCATCGAGCTGATTGATTTTGTTCCTTAAAGAACATACATTAAGGTGCATGCACATGAATTGATCAGTCGGACATGAAGATAGTCGAAGCTGAACATGTTGGTCAGGTGGAGAAGTTGCGTCATTCAATACTGCAGTAATTTGACAGCCTGGTGCGGTTCCAATAAAAAAGAAGACGAATTCTGACTGCATCCAACTGTTTCATCCAAAACCATCAACGAGTCACAGTAATACCGATGACCCTCGTTTACATCTTCACCAGCCGTACTATCAATTATGGTATTTTGAATGATAAAAAAATCAAGAATTTGGGCCATATCATGCAAAAGCAGCTTTCTTCCCTGTAGGTTCAAAATAGAGCCCAAAGTGAATTTCGTATGCGGATAACTGAATATGTCCACAATATGTAAGTTGGACATAGATTCTTTCAAGGTTTCAAACCCACAAATACATTGAAAGAGCAGGTGCTTCTTTTCGATACGGTACAAAGTATTAGAGACCGAAAAATTACATACAATGAAATTAACGCTGGGAAAATCTTCAATGAGATATTCCAGAGATGATAAATTATCATTCATTGTAGCGACTGAAGAAAAAAAGTCATCGTCAACGTTGAGAATCACGAATTGAATTGAAGACGAATTCGATAGAGTCTCACGAGTAGATTTCAAACGAATATATGCTCTGCTGTTATTCAATATGGGACTTAAACTTCGTAAATTATACTTGGAAAGACGATCATTTAGTTTCAGTGAGATCCCACGGAAATCAACTCCTCCAACCAGTAATACATTTGGGGATGAAGAGAGGCCTGTCGTCAATGGAATAGGAACTATGGTAGTCACCTTCGTTTCCGGCGATGGCTTATCAAAAGGAAATCGAGACGCCATAGGAGTTGACTGCTTAAATACATTAATTGTAGGTTTGTGCGTCGAAATGTTAGTAGATAAACTACTCAATCTCAATCTTAGATTATTATTTTCTAATGAGAGCTCATCAATTTTCAGTTTCATAACATAAATATCATCTTTCAATTCAGAAGTCTGAAAATTTAAATTATTTGTAGCAGAATAAAGCTCCTTTTCATTCTCCTGAAGTTTAGTAATAACAGCATCACGCTGCACTAAAAGGGTATTTATACGTCCTTTAAGCGAATCTTCATTCAGCATACAATCGCATTCAAGGTCTGTCTGAGTGGACACGGAGACAACAGATTTTATAACGGGTAGCTTGATCACTTTTTGTTGTGCTGACAATGTATTCGACTTGGGAGTCATAACAGGTTTTGTTTGTTTTGGAGATGGATTTATAGAAGCTTTTGGTATACCACCAGTTGATCGACGTTTCATAGGCAGAGGCTTATGTTTTGACTATCAGTAAAAAAAAACAGAATCGCCTTGTGAGTGACCCGATTTGGCAAGTACCAGGATGGAAAGGTCAGCGAAAGAACGATTGTTAACAATCGAGATGTGGGAAACGGTGGGGATCAAATGGATAGGATAACGACGCATGCGCTAATCACTCGAACGGTTGGCATCTGTGAAGTGAGAGTCGATAGTTAAAACCCGCGTGGGGAACTTCAAGAATGCACAACTAAGTAGGTACACAACTCACCGAACCAAGAATGAATATAGTGGAAGGAAACCGGCGAATCCGGTAGCACACCAAGATTCAGCGAGATCAGAACGCTATTTACCGGTTAAAACCAAACAAATTTATAGAGCAATGCGTACGTGTGAAGCCGTCACGACTGACTGGCTTTTCAATGACCTCTCATGCGTCTACAGTATTCTCCCTTGAGCTTCCTTCTCAAATTTCAGCTTCCTGTGTTGAATAGTAGACAAAATGACTTTGGAGCTCACTTAGCTGTTCGATGACCTCTCATGCGTCTTCAGTGTTCTCCCTTGAGCTTCCTTCTCAAATTTCAGCTTCTTGCGTCGAATAGTAGACAAAATGGCTTTGGAGCTACTTAGCTGGTTGATAACCTCTCATGAGTCTTCAGTATTCTCTCTTGAGCTTCCCTCTCTAATTTCAGATTCCTGCGTTGAATAGTAGACAAAATGACGACTTTAGAGCTCACTTACCTGTTCTATGACCTATCAGTCGTCTTCAGCATTCTTCCTTGAGCCCCCTCATATTTCAGCTTCCTGCTTCGAATAGGAGACATCTGGCTTTGGAGCTTTCAGCTGATCAATGACCTCTCAGTCGTCTTCAGCATTCTCCCTTCAGTCTCCCTCTCAAATTTTAGCTTCCTGCGTCGAATAGGAGACAAAATGGCTTTGGAGTTCACTCCGCTGATCAATGACCTCTCATACGTCAGTGACTCTGGTACATTTTTATCCTCGCCATGTTACAGATTACATCCATACCAAGTTTCATCAAAATCGGATGCCTGGAAGTGGCATTTGAAACGGTTTTAAGAGGACATACATACATCAACGGACAAATTGAACACAATACTTTTTTTTTTTTTTTTTTCAGGAATGGTTTCAGAATGCATAAAAACGGATTTATAAAAAAGCTATTTTGAAAAGTGAGAGTGATGAAACGTAAAACCCGTGTGGCTTACCTCATAATTTCACATCGTCCTGCGCCGGCGGAAGCGCCTACCACAACCTTGTCGGTTGCCCATTTCTGTACGATCCAGTCTGCTGAGTAAAGCCAGGCCAATTTGTAACCATTAGGCGACGCTGAAAGCGTGAGCAACGCCAAGTTATGTTTGAAATCAGCCTTACATCTGCAACATTGAGAAAGTCAAAAGAATGAGAGGAGAGAAAGGCCTACCGATGGCATAGCCAGAAGAGGAAATACACCCGTATATTCTACTTGGGCATGACTATCGAGACCTGTCCCCAGCCCTTATGCCCGGGCAGGGAGGCCAGTTGGTATTACTCGTAAATGCCATTCGTAAGAGGTACATTTCTAGTTGACCTATATCAACAAAAATCAAATTATGTTTATTTGTAGTCCTTTATGCGCGACCACAGTTATGATCCGATTTGATGCTGTTTTTTATAGCATGCTCTTTGAGCGCCAGAGAAAAAAGTAGGCTACATAGAAATTTCGCAACTCACCCCTTTCAGCCTTGAAATCACCATCTTATTGAAAAACCGCGTTTGCTTCTTGCCTAATTTTGAATGATTCACTTCAACTATAACAGATTCACTAAGACTATTTCATTTTTATATCTTCATGGTGGGTTTCAGGCGTAAAGGACTTTCGATAACAAATTCAACGATACCAAAACGATTTAGGTGGGATAAGCCGAGCATTTTCCATTCGTAAAGATAGATCATCAAAAATTAATATTAAAAACGCCTTATTAACAGCAGCAATCACAGTTCGGAAGACAGTGTTCTAGTGAGACGTGTTCTGCACCCTCTGAAACGGAAAGAAAATGCATCCCCACCCTCAAGTTGGATAAAAGGAGACCAAACTATAACGAATAATCAATCGTGGATTTCACAAGTGCGGCCTATAGAAGAGTCAGGGCCGGGACATTAGTAAAATCTGCTGCCGTTTTCGCCAAGAAGCCTAACACCCTCATCATTGCCTATGAAATCAATAAGATTCAAAAAGCTCAGCTGAACATTAAATTATAGTACACCCAAGTCCCGCACTACCATCTGGCGGTCTAGGACGTGCCCATCTGCCCATCAATATGATTTAAGTACTGCAAAGGTTCGCGCCGGTTTAATGCCGAAAAATTAAATTGTAGATAATTTATATTTAAATGCATAATATGAAAAACCGTACAGTCAAAATATCACTTACCTTGGAGAAATCTCCACTTTCTCGACGGGCACAACGTTTCTAAGTGGCCCATCAACGTATTCGTCCCTCATGAGTCCAACATTAACATATTGGGCTGGAACCTTAAATTAAACAAACAGTAAATTTAAACAGTTGCCTTTTCTAACATGAACCTTAAATGTTTTGTATTTATACTTAAGAGCCAAGTTTCGTAATCTCTACGAGCCCTAACTAC
Organism: Adelphocoris suturalis; assembly: GCA_030762985.1. NCBI lineage: Eukaryota > Metazoa > Arthropoda > Insecta > Hemiptera > Miridae > Adelphocoris > Adelphocoris suturalis. Next base: position 34,082,269 of record CM061042.1, read on the forward strand.
GAACTAAATTGGGTTGTGGAAAATGAAGAAGTTCCAGTCATGCAGCATGATCGAATGAGCGAATTTTTGTAAATCATCGTATATTATGTAACGTTGTTTTGGAATTTTTGCCCTGAAAGTGCTAAAAAACTGTTAACTACATACTGTTAATTTCATGGTTTAAAAAAACGTCGTTCTAAATAATATTCTGAGACAAAAAATATTAAGGATTTTTTGCTTGTTTTGCAGTTTTTATCGATAAATGAATATCATGTTATCAAAATTAATGACATTCAAGTACATTTTTCAGCATAATTTTGTACCTAAATTGTTTAATGTAGGTACTAGTTCATTATTCATAAAATTCTGGTGTCTATAATCCTGCTATAAAATTTACATTTAACGATTTTTATCCGGTTTTAGCTGTTTTTAGCACATTTTTCAAGGTTTGGCCGAATTAATGTGCTTAAAAAGTGCTGGCTAAGTAACTGATCCTTTTATTTGGAATGCTTGGTTTTGTTGGCGCAAGAACGGGATTTTTATCTCAATCCTAAGGAGAGTAATCGTTTAAGTTTCGTTTCAGAATGCCTCAAACCCGATTTCAATGAAGAAAATTTAATAATAAAAAATGAATATATATATATATATATATATATATATATATATATATATATATATATATATATATATATATATATATACATACGGCTAGAATATATATATATATATATATATATATATATATACATATATGTAGGATCGTAGCAGAGTACCTAGTTAATTATTGTCGTTTCTAGGAGAATGAATAATGGACTCGTCCGTCGCGAGGGCTTTCCCCGCCAGATGAAAAATAGACTAGACAGTTGAATTTCGGGAACGAGGAATTTTTACGGACAGTCGGGTTTTTATTACAATAAGATTGATTTAGCTTTCTGGTGTGTACAAATTTAGAGTTCAATAAAGTAGTAATTCTTCTGTTATCTCGGGAGTTTTCATTCATATCCCCTACAATTTTGGGGGCCCCTCCGGGATAGGTGAAAACTAGCGAGTAACGTGTGCCGGTTTTAGGAAGTGTTTTATCGAAGTGTGTGGTTTCGCAGTGATACAACCTAGCTCTCGGGTGTTGTTAGTGTTTTTTCGGGATACTGATCAGCTAAACGACGAAGACGACGACAGTGTTCGAAATAATACAAACTTCCTCGAGTTTTGTTCGCGAAAATCTACGACGTTAGCCTATAACTTCGAGTAAACGTTTACCAACGAACTAGGTAATTATTTTGACATTATGGAAAACGATCCGGCTAAGATGAAAGTTGTAGATTTAAAGGAGGAGCTCAAGACTCGTAAGTTGAAGACGACGGGGAAGAAAACCGAACTTATTAAACGCCTAATTGCTGCTAGGTTTTTAGACGAAGTAAGATGTAGAGAAGACGAAGGAAGTGACGATGCTGCCAACGACGAAGACGAGGGAGATGACGATGCTGCCAACGACGAAGATGGGGGAGACGACGACGCTAACGACAAGAGTACGGAGGAAGACGATGACGCCAGTGAATCAGCCGCCAGTAGCACAGTAGAAAACGTGAGAGGGAGAAAACGAAACGATGTTTCTTTCAAGGATATTGAGGGGATGATAAGATGTTTTACGGGTGAGGACAATTTTTCTGTCGACAAATGGATTGAGGAGTTTGAAGGTGTGGTGACTCTACTCAATCTCAGTGCCTTACAAAAACTGGTTTTCGCCAAAAAATCCTTGAAAGGCTTGGCAAATATTTTTGCTCAAACTGAGGTTTTTACATCATGGAGGAGTTTGAAGAAGGCCTTAAGGGAAGAGTTTCAGGAAAAGTCTACAAGTCGAGAGCTACATCAGGAGCTTGCCAACCGTCCCATGAAACGCAACGAGTCCACTCAAGAATACCTAATCATGATGAGAGAGATAGCGAGCAGAGGTTCAATTGATGACGAGTCCCTCATCCAATACGTAATTGACGGTATATCAGACCCTCCAGCTTACAAATCTGTGTTGTATGGAGCAGTCACTATAACCGATTTCAAAGCAAAGCTCAGAATTTACGACAAGATGAAAGGGAGCACCAATAAACAAACCGCTCCTAGCTGGGAAGAGCATGCTACAGCAAAAGAGACAAAACAGGAATGTGGGCGACGACAATCCTTCAACGAAAGAAGACATTATTCCAATGAGAGGCGCTGTTATAATTGTGGGGAGAGAGGATCCCACTCCAGCTCTGATTGTCCCCCTAAAGGGAAGGGTTTCCGGTGCAACGCGTTTGGGCACAAAAGTCATGAATGTCGAGAAGCCCCTACTAGACCTGTTCAGTTTGTAGGACAGCGAAATATGGTGACGGCGACCATCCTTGGTCATGAGTTCGATGCATTGATCGACACCGGTAGTAGTCCCAACTTGATGAAGAAGCAATGCTACGAAACCATCAACGGCCCACCACTGAAAGAAACAATGGAGACATTTTATGGTGTCAATGGCGCCCTAATTAGCCCGGTTGGACGGTTCAGGTCGAAAGTAAGATTGAATGGGGAAGATTTTGACACTGTTATTCATGTGGTGCCGGACAGTACCATGAAACCATCTGTCATCATTGGAGAAGACCTTCTGTGTGAAGCAGTGTTATTAGTCACCCCAGACAAAATTTTGATAGAGAAAGCCAAACCACATGTCAAGAACACGAAGAACGAGAAGACTAATTATTCCATGGATGACTTAGGTAACTCTGACGATGAAAAAGAACCAGATGCGTATTTGGCGCGAGTCAAAAGGGAAGCCGAAGAACGTGATTATGCAGAAGGTGGAAGTTATGAAGATGAAAGCACGGATGAAGATTTCAAAACCCCAGAAGAAGACGGGTATGATGTGGCAGAAGAATTCGAATCAAATCCAGAGAAGACAGATTCGGATGAAGGAAGGATGAAAAAAGGAAAGAAGAAGAAATCTGCAAAGACTGTGTCCAAAAAACCGAGAAAGATGAGAGAGAAGCGATCCAAGGACCAGAACTGGTTCAGTGACAACCGAGAGAAAATTAAAGCTGATAATCCTGGTATTGCTTTAACTGACATCGTCAAAAAAGGGGGAGAATTGTGGAAGAAACTATTTGATAAATCCGAATGGGAAGGCAAAGTGGCTAAGATGAAAGAAGAATACAACGAAGCTATGAAAGAATACAAAGCCAGTGGAAAAGCCGATGAGGCAAAACAGCGATTGAAGGAGGAGAAAGCTAAACAAAAACTGAAAGAAGGAGGAACAACCAAGAAAGAAGACCGAGAAGAAAGGCCTAAAGAAGCGAAATCTCAGGTTTTGAGAATACAGGATGAGAACAGGACCTACGACTCCAGGCAAAAGACTACTCGACAGTACAATCTCGGGGATTTGGTTGCAATCAAACGCATTCATCCAGGTACCAAGATGAAACCGAAGTTTGCTGGTCCTTACAAGATCACCAAGATAAAAGGCGGAAACTTCTATGATGTTGTCGCAGAAGAAGACCCAGGAGGCCCTAGAACCACGTCCACATGCTCAGAGTATATGAAACCGTGGGCAACCCATACTATGGATGGTCAGAATGGCCGAGATGTGAAATTTTGTGTTGGTTTTATGGAAGACCCTCCGGTTAACTGACTCTCGTCTACTGCCGGAGGGCCCCATCAACACTGCGGATGGGGGAGTGGGGACTGCTGCCTACTGACTAGCGAGTTCACTGCCACCACGAGTCCAACCTCATTTGGAGGGCAGGCCGGTGAAGCTTTGGAGCTGGTTGCTTGCTCATCGTATCCTGGATTCTGTCCAGTTACCAAGAGACTAATTGCTCACCAGGGAGGTTCTGCTTCCCCCTGGGGCACGCTTCTGTGGCCTGGGGCATCCCTCCGCCCATGGTACCATTTTAGTGACTTAAGCCTGCAGGGTACCGGACAAAAGCCCCGTCATACCCCCCCGTCTCAAGCCCCCTAAGCCTGAATGGTCGCAGGCCCGGCAATCCTCCAGAAGTGGCCCTCTGCCCCAAATGGGTCACAGAGTAGGAAGCAGCCCAAGTCCGGAGAAAAGCCTACCGCTTTTCACGAGTCAGCAAACGAGTGGGTTGGACTTGCCACCTATTTACCGACTCATGAGGGATACGGTCCCGATCAGCTCGGAGTACTCCATTAAACCATCACGCATGTTCGCCACACATGTTTACCAACTCCTACGGATGGTCCCCAGTTACGGTAGTGCATCAAAGACAGTCTTGCACTAAGTTTCCCCCTGGGGGGAGAATGGCCGAGATGTAGGATCGTAGCAGAGTACCTAGTTAATTATTGTCGTTTCTAGGAGAATGAATAATGGGCTCGTCCGTCGCGAGGGCTTTCCCCGCCAGATGAAAAATAGGCTAGACAGTTGAATTTCGGGAACGAGGAATTTTTACGGGCAGTCGGGTTTTTATTACAATAAGATTGATTTAGCTTTCTGGTATGTACAAATTTAGAGTTCAATAAGTAGTAATTCTTCTGTTATCTCGGGAGTTTTCATTCATATCCGGAAAACCAAGAAAGAAGAGAGATAAGCGGTTTAAGGACGAGAACACGCCTAAAAGAGCTCCATGTTATGGTTCAGTGGAAAAGCCGATGAGGCAAAACAGCGATTGAAGGAGGAGAAAGCTAAACGAAAACAGAAAGAAGGAGGAACAAACAAGAAAGCGCGTATCCCTAAGTCTGTGACAGTACCAGCATCACCTGAGAAACGAGGGTCTGGTGGTGCTTACATCAGCAAAGAGTTCATTGAGGATTCGGACAACGAGGGTGGCACAAAGAAAGAGGCAAAGAAGAACGTTGGGGACTCTGAGAATACCAAAAACGGAAAGAAGACTGAAGATGAGAAGAAAAGCAAGGATGAAAGTAGTGACGAAGATGAAGAAAGTGAGAGCGAGGAGGAGGAAATGAGAAACAGCTTCACGGAAGACCGAGAAGAACGGCGGAATGAAGCGAAATCTCAGGTTTTGAGAATACAGGATGAGAACAGGACCTTCGACTCAAGGCTAAAGACTGCTCGACAGTACAATCTCGGGGATTTGGTCAAACGCATTCAGCTAGGTACCAAATTAAAATCGAAGTTTGCTGGTCCTTACAAGATCACCAAGATGAAAAGCGGAAACTCCTATGATGTTGTCGCAGGAGAAGATACAGGAGGTCCTAGAACCACGTCCACATGCTCAGAGTATATGGAACCGTGGGCAACCCATACGGGCCGTATGGATGGTCAGAATGGCCGAGATGTAGGATCGTAACAGAGTACCTAGGTAATTATTCGTTTCTAGGAGAATCAATAATGGACTCGTCCGTCGCGAGGGCTTTCCCCGCCAGATGAAAAATGGACTAGACAGTTGAATTTCGGGAACGAAGAGTTTTTACGGACAGTCGGGTTTTTATTACAATAAGATTGATTTAGCTTTCTGTTGTGTACAAATTTAGAGTTCAATAAAGTAGTAATAGTTCTGTTATTTCGGGAGTTTTCATTCATATCCCCTACATATATATATATATATATATATATATATATATATACGGCTAGAATATATATATATATATATATATATATATATATATATACATATATCTTCTCTATCTCTACTATAATAAGAATGAAACTCCATCTGTTTGTCTGTATGTTTGTTTGTTTGTCGTGTCTATGCACGGCCTAACGGCTGAGTGGCGGTAGTCTACGAGTGTTAGGATCTTCTTGGGATTTTTCGGAATACTGTATAAGCGATTTTAAAATTTTCTAACCCCACCCGAACCATAGGCTGTATGGTGGGAGGGGGATGGGAGCGCTTATAATGCGCGCTTTTCCCCATTCTTTTCGACTTCCCCGCTTCCCCTGAGAAAACCTCCGTCGAAAATTCCGGAAAAATACCGGTTTCGTAGGTTTTTCTACGAGGAAGACGACTGCTCGATCGGATCGCGAAAAAACAAACGGGAAATGCGTAAAAAAAAATGAAAGAGTAACGGACCCGTTTTCTCAAAAATTCTGACGAAAAACTTCGTTTTTTCTCATTAAGGTACGTTTGATTGGCATTTGATTCCGCCGAATCTGAATCCGAAATCAGATATCGAAAAAAAGTGACGGGAAGTGGTCAAAATGGGAGGGGAAGGGAGGCGAAGCAATTAAAATGAGAAGTTAATTCAGGCCGGAGGAATGTTGCGACACAGTCCCGCTTTACTTGAAGGGGTTCGATGACTCAGGGGGGTTTCTCATTCGCCCTTGTACGCACATAAAATAATTGCCTACCTTTAGGAAAATAGTATTGGAAAACAAATACGTACAAACATTCAACATCTGACTGTACTGTTAGTACTGAAGTATTCTTAAAACTATACTTGTTGTAGTTCCACATAAGGTGCCGCGTTTGATAGTTATTTCCAACAGAAAAAATCGGCTGCCATGTTGGATGGGCAGTATAATTTCCTCACACATGGAAACGTGGACATATCTTTATTAAACCTAATGAAATTTTCGTGGTTCCACGTAGTTTTACAAGATTTAATTTGTTTTTAAGTAATTTCCAACGGAACAAAACGTCTGCACAGTTTTTCGGGTAGTATAACTGTTTCACATATTTTAACATGGACGTCTAGAATTAGTTGAAGAATTGAAATGTCCTTAAAACTAAACTTTTCGTGGTCCCACATAGAAAACGCAGCAAATTATTACATAGCAATAAATAATGGCCTCTCTTTATCAAATCTAATAAACTTTTCGTGGTTCCACATAGCTTTATAAGATTTAAATTGTTAATAAGTAATTTCCAACAGAAAAAAAAGTCTGCCAAGTTGGGTGGGTAGTATAACCTCCTGACATGGGTCATGGACCATTGTAACATGGGCTGTAGGTCTCGCTGGTATCCCACTATATCCCATCACATCTATACTTCTCATACCGAGCGAGCGAAGCGAGAAACATTCCCTACACACCTTAAACTTACCCTTAGGGGTCTACTGTTTGCGAGTGAAGCGAGCATATCCCCCCCTACATGTTTCAATTGTAATACACCTGAATGGGAGGGTAAGAGACCATCGCATCTACACAGCCACCAGCCACACCTTGCGAGCGAAGCGAGCAACTTAATGGGGGGGGGGGGGCTTGAACCCCCCCCCCCCCCCGGCTGGACGTTGAGGTTATTTATAATTTATAAGAATCAAACTCCGTCTGTTTGTTTGTCTGTCCATGCTATGCAGGGGTATTTCAACGAGGGTTTTCCTGCACATATACAGCCATACCGAGCGAGCGAAGCAAGCAACTTAATGGGGGGTCCGGGGAGCTTGCCGGACGTGGACGGCGAACGAAGAGAGCCCGAGCGGCTAGTATATATATATTTATAGTTTTTAATAGCAAGCAGTCCAATATTTCGGATGCTGTTATTACTTATATTTAAGTAACGATAAATTACTTACCTTAGTCATCTGTAATTTATCATTAGTTTGGTGAAACCAAGGGTTTGACGCCAGATTGTCTGAAATTAAACGTCACCAAATGTAGAAGGCACTGGAAAATTATAAGTGAGTTAAAATAAAAGTTCGAGAAACCAGTGGTTTTTCGTTGAACTGGATGAGGGTAGATTTATTTCTGAGGTCAAATCTTTCATATTATTATTTTCAGTACCCAATGGACCTTTGTAATTTGATCAAGACAAAATTACATATCAGAATATGTAGATCCCAAAAATCAAATTCAAAAGAAAAAAGTTCCAGTCATGCAGCATGATCGTATGAGCGAATTTTCAAAATGACACAAAATCTTATGACATAAAAACTCATACTAGAAAAGTATTTTTAAATACTAGATAAAAAGGATTTTCAAGTTTTTTTGGCAGTTTTTATAGGTTTTCCAGCAAGCATTAATGAAATTTGTGTAGTTTTAGCGAATTTTCGTAGAAAATGAAACTATTGCAATGTCTCCAAAAATTTTAAAATCATAATTTTCGAAAATTTTCTTCACTGAAATCCGTTTTGAGACATTCCGAAACGAATCCTAGAGTTTAACGCTTTTTCGTAATTATGTATTTTCGTATATGTCCTTCCAAACGGTAACTCTCCTTAGAATTGAGATAAAAATTCCGTTCTTGCGCTAAAATTAAGCTTTCCATTCGAAACGACGAGTTTGTTGGCCAGCATTTTTGAGCACATTAAATTGGCCAAATTTAAAAAACAGTGCTGAAAAGAATCACTAAAAATATCAAAAAACGGCTAAAAATTGTTAAATATTTCTATTTTTTTAGCAGAATATTGCTCAAATAAAGATTATTAACTATAAAATAGAACATTCGAAAATTGATGTACAAAATTATGCTAAAAAATGTACTTGAATTTCATTAAAATGTGCTTAGAACTCAAAAAAACTGCAAAAAAAGTTAAAGCTTTAAAGTCCTCTTTTGAATAGCATTTTATTATTTAGAAAGAGTTTTGTGCCAAAAAACACTTCCTCAAGAAAATTTCGACCGTTCTGGAGAAAATCTTTGTCGCCTTCTCAACATGAAAAAAGAATACAAAATACAAAATGTCGGCCCCATAAAGATGCCCATTGAGATTTGCCCATTTAAAAGTTTTTCTCCATTAATTCCTAAACCGTGCATCCTAAATAAATTTTTATACGTAGCAAAGATATAGAGCATAAAAAAACCAAAGCGATTTGGCCCATGAACTAGGGAATTGAGGGCAATCAAAAATTTTAGGAGGGTCTCTCCTCCTGCCGTCAAGACTTTTGCCCTTCAAAATCACCTAGCGGCCTTAATATTGGTTTTGATTATTTTGCAGCAATAATAAATCAATCAGTTATTTACCACCATCAGTTGGGTACGCAACGCAGCTGCAAGTCGTTACCACTTTCTTGGGGTCGATGAAAACGCCGTAGCAGAGCATGGGCTGCTTGGCCCATTTTTTGGGGTCAACTCGTGTTGTGTATCTAATAGCCGCGATACTCCGTTCTCGGCCTCCAGAATAGTCCTTCTCGTTGAAAGGTCCAATTTCCTGGAAATCGAACATGAAAATTAGATTGATGTGGTTAAGTTGAGTTTTTGTTAAATGTAACAACCTGCATTGTTAAATGAAACGAACTAAATCGCTCGTGACGAAGTTGTGGAAACCCATTTCAAAACAGAAGTTAGTGAAAAACGTTGTCTACTCCCACGAAAAATTAAAGAGTTACAATGTTAAATCGATTTCGGCAGTTAGGCCATCATCAGTAACAAACAATAACTGAACACACAATAGAAAGAACACAGCTTATATAGTTACAGGTGAAGGGAGATTGAATCCCAATGGTCGAGAGAATGGAAAGGGGGCTGGAGGTACAACCAATTAAGTGCAAGCAAAGTGAAGGGGGATCAATGAAGTGAGGAAGAATTACTGGTTTCAAAAGTTTGAAGGGATAATTCCATACTTGGCGAACGAAATTTATCAAAAGCATATCAGCTAGTAATGGCTACGGAGGAGCTGTCGTTGATACCATATGGAATAAGGTTCTTAGGAAAAAAAGGAGAGGTAAAGTTTCCAATCAGGTTAAAGAAGACATAACTTTAGAAAAAAATGGATAAGTATACCTTATTATGGGAAAATTTCTGATAAAATCGGCAAAATTCGATCATCGAGGGGTAAAAAATGGGTTTTAAAACTAGAAATAGTTTTAGAGCATTACTAGGTTCCGTTAAAGACGAAATCAATGTTCAGGATAAAAGTGGGGGTTATAAACTGAAATTTACATGCGGCTACGAATATTGCGGTCAAACTGGTAGGAAATTCAGAGAAAGAATAGAGGAGCACCAGGAGGATTTCAGGGAAAATAAGGGTAGGTTGATTTGCAAAACATCTTAAGGAATCCAATCATACTTAAAATTTTGATTTAACAGATAGACAGTTTGTAGAATTTCTTTATATTTTGCAAAGGGAGGTATGTTGAAAGTACATGAAAAATTCGAAATTATCAAAAGTGACAGATCTGGTTAATGTTGAAATGAGGGTACCCCTCAATATATTTTACCTCTGATAAGTGTTCAAACTGTTGAAACCAGAAATTCTTCCTCTACTCACTTCATCTGATTAGCTATAATCCCCCTTCACTTTGCATGCACTTAATTGGTTGCACCTCCAGCCCCCTTTCCATTCTGTCGGCCATTGGGATTCAGCAGGCGCTGGCGGCGTAAAGATGGGATGCTGGCAGAAAGAGAGACAATACCGAGCCCACCGGCCTTGACCGGTGCGTGGATGTAAGCACTTGGGACACCAGGTGGAAAGCCTAGCCAAGAGCGCACAGCAGAGCGAACTTCACGATCTAACTCAAGCAGCCTCCTCGCAGTAAGCCTGCCAAAGACAAACCCATAGGTTAGCTTTGGCAGTAAGTACGTGCGAAGGAGGCGCAGCTTCTGCTGTGGCTTCAATGGAGCCTTGGTGACACGAGCTAATGCTCCACCAAGGTCCACACGGCTTGCGGCTATAGTGGCCACACCCATGAAGTCGACCCTACTCTCCCTTACTATCGTTAAAATTGTTGATTGTACATAAATGTGACGATTGATTATTAAATTTTATTATTCTAGATATAATTCTATTATTGATATGCTTACTGGGTGGATAACCGGATACTTCTGAGCCACAGATGAAAAGTTAAATAAGCAGACGAGAGAAATGAAAGTTCGACTTAGACTCCACAAAATTGTCATACTTGTCAAATTCGTCACACAACAAACTTTTGTTAGAGAAAATGATGACGGTATGGATGTGAAAAATACTCACATATGATTTAACGTTACCGTGCAGATCAGTCTTAGAAAAACATGAAACCAATAATGGGTTCGATTCTTTACTAAAATTTGAGTCTACATAGGAGTAAATAACGATGATTATGACCATCAGAAATGACGTTGACCATTCATAGGTAAACACATGAAAATGTCCCAATGCGTTGCAGACTCGTATGCAAGCGTTAGGAAAACTATGGTTTAATTATTTACATTGGTAATTGATGAGGGGATTGATTACTTTACGATAATATAGCGTTTGATATTACCGTATTACTTCCATCAATTCAATATACCAACAGTTTAGTGAGTAAATTGTTTTTTTTTTTTTTTTCTTTTTTTTTTTTTTTTTTTTTTTAAGGTCATAGTTTTGTTAATTACTCGAAGATAGCTGATAAAGCAGAGTGTAAAATGATTTCAAACTTCTTCTACTCGATCTCGAATTCAAAAGAATCGTTGACATTGAAATACTAAAGAGACGATAGCGTTTGATTAATCTTTTACTGTACGTGTAAAATTACGCGAAGAGCTAGCGTCTGCAGTTGCTTGCTCCAGACGCTACTCTACACGTTAACGGGGGGAAATTGTACGGGAAGAACAAAACCTCTCCAATAACTAATCAGCTAATAACGAATCACCTGTGATATCAAAATTAGAAGCGCATCACCTTCTCGCGCCTGGAAGGAAATCCGAAAGTTTTTTCGACGTTCTAGCCCTCATAGAATACGAACGGTTCAACCTACAGCATTGCGGATAGTTTTAATTGATTCTTTGGGATTACATTTTGTAGGGCTACGCAAGTTATTTTTGTTATTTAACTTCAGTTTATTTTTGAATTACCAATTTGAATATTAATTTATCATACGGTTTGAAGTTATTAACAACGTGAAAAAATAAAAGTTTTAGTTATAAGGAATTTAGGTGCCCCCCCCCCCCCCCCCAGAGGTGCAATGGGGGCCTAAATCCTCATAAAAAGGTAGAGGAGAGTAACAGGCATCCCGTCAGAGAGATACCACCCCTACTAATAGCTTTTAATGAGCCATGTTCGGGGAAGGTTGATTTTCCAGTCACCTGGAATTCCATCCAACGCCAAACCAGCTGCCAAAAATGATCGAGAACAGCCCGCAGCGCCCTTTGATTCATAAACTGGACGCCGACAGCGCTATCTCTGGTACTCTGACGGGAGCTTGATGGACCTCTCAGGAGGTAACTCTGTTACACTCCTCCCCTTAAAGACATCCTTGATTGAATATCAAGGATGTTAACTGGGTGCAATAGTTAATAGCTGAGAACTAATGCTCATTCAATCATAAATAGCTGCATTGGCGTTTTGGATGGGGAAATAGAAATTAAAACTGGATTGTCAATGAAGCTTCATAAGAAGTATCTTCATTGAACAATCGGGACAAAACAGATGCTCAACTATGGAGACTTATACCTTAGGAAATCAAAATATATATATAGAAATTAATTTGCCCAACATTGGGGACTTTAAATTAAATTGCCCAACTATGGGGACTTAAATTGTGCACTAACCTGGTAAATGACATATAGCAATACTCAGGTGGCATGAAATTTAAATAATATAAAATGAATTTGCCCAACTTAGGGGACTTAAATTGTGCACTAACCTGGTAATTGACATTATAGCAATACTCAGGTGGCATAAAATTGAAAGAAAATATGGTATATAAAATATAAAAGGGGAATAATAGAGAAATGATAAGTCAAAGACCAATGAAATTATTTATATACCAAAGGGTGATAATGGGAATTCCTTCTGGAACCTCGGGCCATGTTTCGTCTGAAACATTAACGCCCCAAAAAATAGTGGATTGGACTACTAGGCGTCAGCCGTGCATAATCCAAACCACGCTCTGCTACCATATAAGGAATTATGTGCCCCCCCAATGGGGGCCTAAATCCTCATAAAAAGGTAGAGGAGAGTAACAGGCATCCCGTCAGAGAGATACCACCCCTACTAATAGCTTTTAATGAGCCATGTTCGGGGAAGGTTGATTTTCCAGTCACCTGGAATTCCATCCAACGCCAAACCAGCTGCCAAAAATGATCGAGAACAGCCCGCAGCGCCCATTGATTCATCAACGGGACGCCGACAGCGCCAGTCGGGACACCTTCATAAAAGAAGCCAAGGCCTTGTCACACACCGAGGTAACGTGCAGAGAGAGAGACAGTCCCCCCAAGAGTAATTCCAAGGTACTTGACCTCTGACACGTACCTCAATCCCCACCCACCCGGACAATGGGAGGTCTCACAGGTGCAATGGGGGCCTAAATCCTCATAAAAAGGTAGAGGAGAGTAACAGGCATCCCGTCAGAGAGATACCACCCCTACTAATAGCTTTTAATGAGCCATGTTCGGGGAAGGTTGATTTTCCAGTCACCTGGAATTCCATCCAACGCCAAACCAGCTGCCAAAAATGATCGAGAACAGCCCGCAGCGCCCATTGATTCATCAACGGGACGCCGACAGCGCCGCCCGCACTCCCGTCAGAGAGATACCACCCCTACTAATAGCTTTTAATGAGCCATGTTCGGGGAAGGTTGATTTTCCAGTCACCTGGAATTCCATCCAACGCCAAACCAGCTGCCAAAAATGATCGAGAACAGCCCGCAGCGCCCATTGATTCATCAACGGGACGCCGACAGCGCAGCCATAGGAGGACCTTCCCCGCCCTGTGAATACCCTAACTGGTCCTAGACCAGCCACAGCGTTATCCACAGCATACGGCTCCTGCAGGAATTTAGGTGCCCCCCCCCCCCCCCCCCCCCCAAGAGGTGCAAAAGCTTCCAGTAGTTCCAGGTACTGCCACCTGAAACGCTAGATACGATTTCGGAGTTATGGAACCCCCCCAGAGGTGCAATGGGGGCCTAAATCCTCATAAAAAGGTAGAGGAGAGTAACAGGCATCCCGTCAGAGAGATACCACCCCTACTAATAGCTTTTAATGAGCCATGTTCGGGGAAGGTTGATTTTCCAGTCACCTGGAATTCCATCCAACGCCAAACCAGCTGCCAAAAATGATCGAGAACAGCCCGCAGCGCCCATTGATTCATCAACGGGACGCCGACAGCGCTATCTCTGGTGCTCTGACGGGAGCTTGATGGACCTCTCAGGAGGTAACTCTGTTACATAGTTCATCTTGAAACTAGGAGTCATTAACATTGTTCTAATTTACTAAAAATAATCATAGACATTTTTATATTTTTATATCGAAATTTTTATCGTAACCTTCTGACTAGTTACCCGAAAGACTGGTGACCCCGACGTGATGGTTGATCTGTATCCAAAATAGTTTGCATCATTTCATCAAACAGTTCTAGATTACTTTCAAGTTTTCCCCAGCCGTCGCATGCACTGACACCACGCTTACAATTCTTAATGAAAAGGCATATTTTGACCTTAAGTTCTGAACGTTTGTAAAGATCCGCGACAAGTAAATAGTCGACCGCATTCCCTTGTGTTAAGCGCTTTTCGATAATCTCGTCGCAAGCATTGGCAAGGAATTCCAAGTCGTACTTTTCAGCCAGATACAACATTTGCTGCGTGTGCCGCATTAAATAAGAGGGATCCTTGGTGTAGATATAATAGAGGAAATCGGAAAATTCCTCTTTTGTGGTGTCTTCGACATTGACGGTGTTTGAATTTGATTCCTCCATGTTGGTGGAGAACATGGCGCAAAATACTGGGCTGCAAGCGGCCAAAACAGCTTTGTGGGCGGCGAACTCGACATCTTCCACAACGAACACGACATCCGTTAATAAACCTGCTTGCCTTAACTTATGTAGGGATGAGAGATGAAGGGGGTCCATCGTGCCAGCGTAGGTACCACGTGCCAAGTTGTCAGACGAAAAACGTGTTCCACCAAACTGACGACGTTTTCAATTTCTCTTCCTATCCGCTGTGATTGTTGTCAGCTTCAAGAAAAAGTTTTTTCAATAAGTTTGGGTAGTCTTTGAAATCCTTCAAATTCCCCGTTTTGACGATGTTGCTAGTATTTTCAGTGATGAATTCATGAACATAAGCAAAAAGCTGATCCAGGCTGAGTTCTTTTGCAGCGGTGTAGACCTCCACAACATTGTTTACTGTGATTCGACCCTTAAGTACTTCCACGCAGTAATTGACCAGATTCTCAAGCTTGAACGTGCTGGCTCCTTTCAACAAATCCAAATTCACGCTTTGTTTTTTCGGAAACTGATCCGGGCAGTACATGTATCCCACAATGGTATCCAATGTCTTCATGGAAACTCCTTCAATGAGGTATTTTTTATGAGGGAGTTCCTCCGCAAACAAATCTGCGAAAAACTGACTTCTTTCAGCTAGCAGGCTTTTGTGTATGAGAATATCGGAATTCCCTATCGTGAGTTTTGCATCTGATGAAATCCCCCTGAAAAACTTCACTGGGGAGGAAGATGGCCGAGATTTCTCCAGTGACAAGGTTAGATCACATGGGAGATAATCTTCTTTGTCACATAAACGAAACAACTTTGTAGTAGAATTTCGATCCTATGTGTAAAAGATTGTAGATTCCTAAACTATAGCATCATTATACATATCTGCAGGATAATTTGATAGTTATAGGTAAGCTTTCATTATCAAACAGTCCAGATGCACCACTGCTAATCTTAAGTGCATGACAAAGATAACGTATTTTAGTTATTGAATGATTCCCGATGAGTTTTCGCCCGCATCATATTTGAATCGCTCTACTACAAATCTATACACTTTGCCATTTTCAAATGAGCGAAGTAAGCATCAAACTTCCAGCATTTTTTCCACAAAAGCCAAACATCTGGTTTGCACAAGTTGAGGCTCAATTCAAACTTAAAAGGATAACTTCCGAATCAGTAAGATTTGATTATCTGTTGGCACAGCTTGACAATGCGTACGTTGAAAATATTTATGACCTTGTTGATTCTACTGCAAATGACAAATATACTCAAGCGAAAAATAGACTAATTTCTATATATAAGGAAAGTGAGGAATCGCAAATAAAAAAGCTAACTAAAGGTTTAGAGCTAAGTCCACTGAAACCAAGTCAACTGCTACTCAAAATGAGATCGTTTATAGGAACCAGTGATTCTTCTGATAAAGTAATGAAAACGCTTTGGCTAGAGAAACTCCCAGAACAAGTTAGGAGCATACTAGTCATAGCTGATAATGGAGACTTGGAAAAGTTAGCTCTATTGGCCGATAAAGTTACTGATGTAAGAGTAGTCGATGAAGCAGACTTAAGTACAGCAACACCAAAACAAACCCACCACGATTCAAATAGTTTGGAGGCAATTTCTCGTATTTTAGAAGATGTTCATATGCAGCTCCATGAACTTCGAACAAAGGTTAATACTCGTAATAGAAGTTCATTCCGCAGTACTAGTTCTAATCGCAGTAACAGTAAAGGTAGGACTAGAAGATATAACCCTAAAGGCAAATATTGTTACTATCACTTCAGATTTGGATCTAGGTGTAAACCGACTAAGTGTTTACCACCATGTCAGTGGAAGAAGGGAAACGGCCAACGACAGCAGCAGTAACTCCTCTGACTACTATCGAAGATTGTTCACAAGGAGGAAGCTATCGACTTTTTGTTAAGGATAGGAGGTCAGGCATCAGATTTTTGGTAGATAGTGGCGCTGACGTTTCAGTTCTTCCGTATAAACAAAATTTTAAAAGTGAGACTGCAGAGGCTTACAAACTTTATGCTGCCAATGGTAGTGCAATTCCGACATTTGGCATGAAGCTAATGGATCTTGATTTAGGTTTAAAAAGAAAATTTGAATGGCCGTTTATTGTAGCGAAAAATACAAAAGGCATCATAGGGGCCGATTTTCTTCACAATTTCGACCTATTGATAGACCTTAAGAAAAAGCAGCTCATCGATAATAAAACTAAATTATGTATTTCAGCCAACATAACAGAAGTCACAGCAGCTGATAGTTTGAGCACTATACATATTACCTCGCAGTTTACTGAACTATTAAAGAATTTCCTGGACTTGACAAAACCTTCTTTGGTACCAACTGATATTCGCCATGAAGTAAGGCATTATATACAACCACTCCTGGACCACCTGTTTTCGGTAAGCCTAATAGACTTGATCCAGATAGACTTAAACAAGCTAAGCAAGAATTTCAATTTATGCTTGATAACAATATCATTCGACAATCCGATTCATCATGGGCTAGTCCACTGCATATGGTTAGGAAGAAAAATGGAACATGGAGGTGTTGTGGAGACTACCGCCGCTTAAATGACCGAACCATTCCTGATAGATATCCACTACCTCATATTGGGGATGTAAATCAAATTTTAGAAAACAAAACAATTTTTTCAAAAATAGACCTTTTATCAGCGTACCACCAAATCCCAATGGCTGAAGATGACAAGGCAAAATCTGCCATAATAACTCCATTTGGCTTGTTTGAATACAACCTTTCGGACTCAAAAATGCACCTGCAACTTTTCAAAGATTTATAAATTCAAATTTGAGTGGCTTAGATTTCTGTTTTGCGTATTTAGATTACATCTGCATTGCATCAACTACGCCAGAAGAGCACAAACATCATTTATTAAAAGTATTCGAACGTTTAAACAGCCATGGAATAAAAATTAACCTCGCAAAATCAGAATTTGGAAAAAGTGAAATTTTATTTTTAGGTCATCATATTTCAGCTGAAGGCACAAAACCAGATCCAGAAAAAGTCAAAATTATAGCAAATTACCAACTTCCTAAAACCATTCGTGAGTTGCGAAGGTTTTTAGGGTCGTTGAATTTTTATAGACGATTTATAAAAACCGCGGCTCAACGTCAAGCACTCCTAAACGATTATCTTAAAGGAACCAAGAAGAAAGATAATTCAATAATAAACTGGAATGATGAATCTACAAAAAAATTTAAGCTTTGCAAGCAAGATGTTATAAAAGCTGCAACTCTCACTTTTCCTAGTTCTAAATATGAGATAAGTTTGTTTGTTGATGTTTCTGATCATACAATAGGAGCAGTACTCCAACAAAAAGAGGAATTACGATGGAGGCCAATAGGATTCTATTCAAAGAAACTGAACGACACACAGAAAAAATACAGTACATATGATCGGGAACTTTTCAGTATGTATAATTCTGTAAAATATTTCAGGCAGTTTGTGGAAGGTAGAATTTTCACAATATACACTGACCACAAACCACTGATATTTGCGTTTAAACAAAACAATGACAAGGCCACACCACGACAACAACGACACCTGAATTACATTTCTCAATTTTCAACTGATGTGAGACACATTCCAGGATCTGAAAATCAAGTCGCCGATCATTTGTCTAGATTAGAAATTGCACAATCACAACAGGGAGATGTTGAGCTCGAAAACCTAATTCGATCCAACACATCTCTGAAATTAGTAAAATGTCCTTTTTCCGAAACTAACACACTATGGTGTGACGTTTCGATCGGATGTGTACGACCATTCATCCCACACGACTATCGTCGGAATGTATTCAATACGTATCACGATTTAGCGCATCCTGGTCCAAAAGCTACAGCCAAACTAATATCCTCCAAGTGTGTATGGCCAAAAATGGAAAAAGATATACGTGAATGGGCTAAAGCGTGTATACCTTGCCAAAAATCCAAGATATCTAGGCATGTAAAGTCACCTATTGGATAATTTCCCAAGACCACGAAACGGTTTGAAGCCGTACATATTGATTTAGTTGGACCATTACCACAATCAGAGGGATACTCTTACTGTTTGACTTGTATCGATCGATTCAGCAGTTGGGTAGAAGTAATTCCGTTGAAGAATATTGAGGCCGAAACTGTAGCAAAGAAATTTTTTAAAGAATGGATTGCGAGATTCGGAACACCTCTGAGAATTCATTGCGACCAAGGTAGGCAGTTTCAGTCAGAACATTTTCATGAACTGGCCAAAATCTGTGGTTGTAAAATTCAAGGGTCAACCCCGTACCACCCACAGGCTCAAGGAAAAATCGAAAGGTTCCATAGAACTCTAAAAGCAGCCATTCGAAAGCACTCAAAAAAGAAATGGACCGAAGTTCTTCCCACCATCCTTTTAGGCATCCGGAGCGCGATCAAGCTGGAAGCAAATGCGTCTATAGCGGAAATCGTCTACGGACAACAGCTTCGGTTACCTGGAGATTTTTTTCAAGAGGACGTGAACACAAGAATTGAAGAAGATCAGGCAAAATTTGTTCAAGAACTAAGAAAATGGATGAACGGACTGAAGCCAGTTGGAGAATTGCTAAAGAACAGCAGAACACCTTTCGTGCATAAGGACTTGGCTCATTCAACAAATGTTTTCGTCAGAGTTGACAAGCTCAAGCCCTCACTTGTGTGTCCATACGAGGGACCTTTTGAAGTCAAATAGCGAGTGGGAAAGTTCTATTCTCTGGATATAAATGGAAATACTGTCAATATGTCGATAGATCGCCTAAAGCCAGCATATCTACTCGCAGACCCAGAAACAACAATTGAAGAACCTACGAAACTAGAACCTACGAAAATAGAGCCAGACAAGACGGAGAAAGAAACCAATCGACCGAAGAGGACCGTCAGATTCCCAGCGCGATTTCTGGAGTCAGCCTAGTAAATCGCTGAGGAGGGAGTAGCTGTAGGGCTACGCAAGTTATTTTTGTTATTTAACTTCAGTTTATTTTTGAATAACCGATTTGAATATTAATTTATCATACGGTTTGAAGTTATTAACAACGTGAAAAAATAAAAGTTTTAGTTCATCTTGAAACAAGGAGTCATTAACATTGTTCTAATTTACTAAAAATAATCATCGACATTTTTATATTTTTATATCGAAATTTTTATCGCAACCTTCTGACTAGGTACCCGAAACATTTATCATTGACAAGCAAAAACTCATCACTGTTACCTTGAAAGTTTTTGAGATGTCAATTTTTGAATATGTTGGCCCTTAATTACTACCCTTCAGGGTTGATCAAAACTGATGCCGATGTTACTGGCACATCCCCAGCCGATGAAAGATTTTTGAGTCAAATTTCATAAACTTCGGTCCAGTAGTTTTAGAGAAAAGCTCTGGACGGCGGACGGACGGATTTTTTTTAATTAGATTTTGGAATCTACGCATCCTGAAACGTAAACCAATAAATTTTGAGGGGAGGGTTAAAAAAAAAATTTTTTTTCGATTACAAAGGTTTATTATTGAAAATGATAAACCAAAATCGAGTGATGGGTCATTTCTTCATGAAATTTTAGTTGTGTCAACTCTTCAGAAATGGTACCTGTTGCTTTTTGTAACGCTTTTCGAGTTTGTCGGGCAAAGTCAAGTCATGAAAATTTCAAAAAGAACATATATAAGTAGAATAGCTAAAATCGTGTTTTCAAAAATCGGGAGCCTGCTTTTTCGGCTGGTTAACTCCACAACTTGTGCTAATCTACCGACGTCAGATGAACTAGTCACCTGTTACTGGTTGACACGAAGCTCTGTTTTTCAACACATGGCTAGTCCTTCTGAAAAGTCAGATCGAATTTACAGGTTTCCGTGCTTTTTATTTCAGTTATTTGTCATCAATAATGACGAAGGCAATCGCCGCTTTTCTTCTTATTGCATTCGTTGCTGCGCAGACTCCAGATGTAAGTTCACAACATTTCTTTAAATCAATTTCACATAGTGATGGTTGCCCTTCAACACATAATAGAAGTGAGGAAAAACTTCGAAAGTTTTGGGAGTTCGTTGCGTCCGGAAAAGCCTTGCAGTTTTGAAAAAATTGTATCTACTTAGGGGAAAATGGGGTAATACCGCCACCTTAAGCATAAGTGTCTATCGCAGCCCAGGTTTGCACTCAAGAGCTTCAGAATTTGAAGCAAATTATTTTTTTTTTTTAAATCTCCAGTAGTGAATTACAACGTTTTTACTGGTTGTGTAGCAACTTTATATTAGAAAACAACAATTTACGAGACCCTTTGGCGGTATTACCCCAGCTAGCTGGGGAAAATACCGCCATGGGGCTGGGGTAATACCGCCATATTAAAAGAAAGAGGAAATGAACAATCACATCAGAACATCGGAATAACGATTCATTGAACATCAAAAACACTTCCTAGGTAGTTTCTCACCATATTGAGAACTTAGTTATCAAGAAAAGGATTACTAAAGGTTGACTAACTATTTCCACATCAAAATAGTTAAATTGGAACAAAATAAATATTGGTACAATAATGTTGGTTCTTCAAAGGAACTGAATTATTAACAACATCAAACGTGAAACTCGTTAAAAAAATAAATATTTCATAGCAATTCATCTTCCTGGGTTTTAAAATTTTAAATTTGTGCTCATCTTCAGGTCGCAGCCAAATTCACAAGACCAAAGTCCATTGTCAAAATCAAAACGGTAGCATGAAAAGTGCAATCTTCCAACGATAACGTTAATATAGGAAGACAGTTAGATAGATACTGTACAATTATTCAGTAGATAGGTAGGTAAACATCTAATAAATCACGTCAGGTAAATATAAAAGTGTTTATGGAGATAAGCTATCGCAATATAATTCGTCTTTTAAATATTAATTTATATTTTAATTACTCAGAATCAATAGAAATAAGTGATTATTACAACAAAGAACTTTGAAAAAAATCCAGCAAGACTAATGGATGGAGTATTGGGGCAATGCCGCCTTGAGGGAATTACCCTGAATTAGGTGTAGAGACATTGCCCCAGTAAACTTTTCTAAAACATGAAGTAATGGGTGGAAATTTAAGCTAAATGATTTTTCTACGTCTTCATGTCAACAATTTACATTAACATATGAAAATTGGTGGTATTACCCCACTCTCACCTATACGTAGAATAAGATAAAACATAATATGATGGTTCCCGTCTCAACCAAGAGAATGCGTCTACCTCGCGACCTGTGTACAACGTTGTGTTGAACGTTTTAGCCCAGCCACACTCTGCATACACTGAATACTGTCCAAAATTCCGTCCCTTTGAGGAGGCCCAAAAAAAGAAAGCATTTTAGGGAGGGTTACCGACTTTTTTCTTTTTAGCGCATTTTCTTTTAAAAAAGGAAAAAAAAGCTATTGCGTTCACTTTGTCCGTTGATGTATGTATGTACGTCCTCTTAAAGTCGTTTTAAATGCCACTTCCCGAAGTCCGATTATGATGAAAGCTGGTATGGATGTAATCTGTAACATGGCGAGGATAAAGATGTATCAGGGGCCGCTGACGCATGATCAGCTGAGTGAGCTCCAAAGCCATTTTTGTCTCCTATTCGACGCTTTAAGCTGAAATTTGAAAGGGAGGCTCAGTAGTGAATACTGAAGACGCATGTGTGGTCATCGATCAGCTGTGAGCTCCAAAGTAACGCAGGAAGCGTCTATTTCACGCGGATCTCCTTACAAGAAAATGTGCTATCATGTGACTCACTTCGTGTGCACTGATCTACTTGTTTTATATATTTTTTTTATATCGTTTTTCTTTTTTATGTATTTATTTTTATTTTTTTAATTTTATTTTTGTATATATATATAAATATTTTTTTTTTTTTTCGTTTTCGGATTGCCCTTTATTGAAAATAATAAGCCGAAACCGCACAAAACTAAAACTCTGGAATAATGTTAGAATTGTTTCACGTTAAATAATTTTCAGTAGTTTGTTTTGTGAATGAAAAATAAAGAATCGGCAGGGATTGATAATTATTGTGTAGTTTGATGTTGTTGTTTTATTATCTTCCAACCAGGATGATCAGTTTAAGATTGAATTCTACTGGGGCCTGAGGGAAGCAGGCGTCGTGACGGTCTACTATAGCAGCAAGAAGCCCGACTGGCCGAGGCAGCCGTCCGTCTGCTACGGAGTTCTCATAAATTGGAGACAAGCGATCGTCCCGTGTAGCTGCGTCGCTTACACTACGGACTGTGAGTTGTTTTCACATTGGTTAAGGTTGAAAAGTTTTCATTCGTCCATTTCCATTATGCTCATTAAAGAGTTTACTCAAGAGATTTTGTTTCCGGGTCTAACCCGAAATTATAAGGAAACCTATCATTTCCGCTGGCATTTTAGCGAATTTTCATAGAAAATGAAGCTATAGCCAGGGTTGTAGTATCAGAGTAAGCTAGGTAAAAGCCGCATAGTGGTTCAAAAATCCAATCTAGCTAGGTATGGCACCAGCAGGTGAATGAAGAAACGGGGCCTTTTCTGTTATATCCCCGCATATTTCCGTTAATTCTCTACTATTCATTCATTCTGGCCTGTATGTCCAACTAATCTGTATTTTTACTAAGGGATTGACTACTTGTTGTTATGTATTTTTGAGATGCGAGCTTGCGAGCATCCAGACCACCAAACTATACACATCATTCTGACCTACATGTACCTACAACTAATCTGAATTTTAACTAAGGAAT
Source organism: Adelphocoris suturalis (assembly GCA_030762985.1). NCBI lineage: Eukaryota > Metazoa > Arthropoda > Insecta > Hemiptera > Miridae > Adelphocoris > Adelphocoris suturalis. Next base: position 34,105,450 of record CM061042.1, read on the forward strand.
CGATTAGGTACTTGATGTAATATATTTTTTAGAACACCAAACTAGTATACACAGCATTCTGATCTATTTTAGCACAGTGGACGTAAAACTGATTGGGGATCACCAATCCGACCAATCCCCATTCTATAGAAAATAGTTTGCTAATGCGGGGTTATAACAGCAAAGACCCAAGAAACGTAGGGCACCTTCAAGTATTGTAAGAAATGTAACTTTTGGTTTATTATTTTCAATAATAAGCCGATGTGATCGTATAGCTAACAATTTTCATAACCCCCCCCCCCCCCCCCCCCCCTCAAACTTTGTCATTTTACGTATCAAAGTGCGTAGAATCCAAATTTGCAATGTCCTTCCGCCGTCCGCCGTCCGGGCCATAAAAGGCCTTAGAATTGACTTAACAAATCCGTTCTTTCGCACATAGAGTCCACTTGGGGTCTAGTTGGTCCTAACTTCCCGCCAGCTAGATCGCTCCACACCCATGGGTGCTATGAGCCAAAAATAGGTGAAATAATTTGCAGCGTTTATCATTTAATAATGATTAACAGGATGTTTCCATTTGTTTTCGTCATGTCACGAGCGTCACGTCACGGTGGGGTTTTCTATTGATTTTCTCGTACAACCAATGCGTTACTAGGGAAGTGTAACTCCCTTAGTTTCCATAGCAGGAAAATCGTTGGCCAATTTTTGGAATGCTCTCATTTTTTCACAGCATCTCGCCTCTGTAGTGTCTAGGAAAGCTGATTTATTACGCTCAGTCACCATAATGAACTAATAATGTGTAAAATGAATCATTATTAAATGATCTGACTGTAGAACCGTAAGTCTACCGTCGATTTCTATGACAAAAACTTGGTTTTTTCTATATAACCTTAGAAAAGACAAATCTCTGGTACGATTCAGATAGAGAGGTGAGGTTGGCGGCGTTGAACTACATTTTTAGTTTAGTTTAACCCTTTTTTGTATTATCATGCTTGCAATAGGTACATCGTCTATATATGAAAAAGCGCAAACTTCAGGAATCGTATCAGAATGCCTCAAAACGGATTTCCTTGAAAGTTGTTCAAAAATGTTGAGCTTATAATTTTTCGAGCCATTGCGATAGTTCATTTTCTACGAAAATTCGCTTAAATTTGGGTTTAAAGAGTTTTTAACTTTTAATTCGTACGATTCTAGGATCTCTGCTCGTCGGTCTGATGGTGGACGAGCAAGGAGAGAAGATCCATTGCATTTGTAATAGTAGGTACAGATTTTTTACTGACCCCCGCGCCAAGACATTTCCACTTCAAATTTTTGTAAATATGTTATATTAGACATATTATTATAACGATGAAGTTGAGGGTTAGCGAAGGTTGTTCAATAATTCAAAACTCTTCTACGCAGTGTTATCAGACAAGCAAGCCCACGTGGCATTTTTCTATGCAATATGTATCCTCTTTAATAATTTTCATCATAATTATCAAGTTTCTATTATTATAAACAGTCTCCAGTTAGCATGTATGAAAATAGTGTACAAGTACAATGTGTCTAGCAAGGATTGTATAACGTGCAATGAGGAACTAAAATTTGTCCTGCTCCACTACTAAGCCCTGAAGATGCTATACAAATATAGCGAAACGTCGGCGTTGAAGAGTTTTTGAATTATTGACCCTCGCTAACCCTCAACTTCATTATTATTTATGTGTCCGAGAAAACTAAGATTATATTACTATAACTTGAATTTCACTGGGACTAAATGCGTTGGCAGCTCAGATGGCTACTCCGTGGTTCCAAGCGTCTCACAGCACAAAGGTGAAAGCGATCTCGCCTGGGGACATCACCGTCGGTCTCATGGCGGACGAACACAACTCGAATCCGAAGAGCAGCGCGGTGCCAGTCCAGACGATTCAGATCCACTCCAAGTAAGCGGGATTTGTTACTTTCTTTGAGAAGAGTAGAGAGAGAGCGAGAGAGAGAGAGAGAGAGAGAGAGAGAGAGAGAGAGAGAGAGAGTGTGTGTTAAAGCATTTATTCAACATTGTTTTTGAATTCAAATACTGACAAATTTCACATATTTAACAAAGACAATTTTACAATGATCTATCACTTCCATGCTTATACTGCTAATCTTTCGATTGTCGCAGGAGGTTAGCTGGTTTCTTATTGATTTACTAAATAACTATTCAAACAAAACAAAAAAAACCCCATACTTGCAATTTATTAACAAAGGATAGTCTGAGGACCCTGAAGGTAGGAGACAGAAACATTATACATATGTCCTATAAATATATAACATCTAATAATACGAATTATCATTTTTAATAAATTAATTATTAATTAATACCAATTATCATTTTCACATATATAATATCAAATACTATGTCCATAGCTGTATTACACCCAGCCTCGAATTTACATCTCCCATGCATATATATGATCCATCTAAATTGTTTTCCAGTATTCCCTTCAGAACAATAAAATCCTCATCCCAGTTGTTACAATTTAGATACGTAGGAAGGAGATGCACTGGTTCCAGCATCGGAATTCTTACTTCAACAACACTACAGCCCAAAATGCTTACAAAATTTGCTATCTTCCCCTGAATGTTTCTTCTGATGCCAAACAGGCACCCACCACTAGCCCTCCCCAGTCGGCTCTGTTTAATGGCAGCTACCCAACATAAGACGTATTCATCAAAAAACTCTTCGATACATTTCATATTTATATCATCTATAAAGGTTTCATATAACAAAAATATATCATATTTATAAATAAACTTTTTGAAATTTGCCTCCCAAATTTGTCCATGCAAACCACATACGATGTAGCACAAAATAGCTAAACGTTTCTTAGTTACCATCGAATCATCCTGGCTCTTCTTCCGGCGTCATGCTCTTGGTTTTCCCCTCGCGGCCGCTCCTCCAGCCGTCCGTTTCTCAACCCGAACCAGTTTCACATCCACATTCAGCCGATGATCTCTCCTCAGCTGCTCCAGGCCGTCCTGCCCCGAAGTTGTGATCAGCCCTCTTTCGGCATCCCAAGTGTACACGCCACCCTCCACCTGCAGTGCATTCCCCCTCCAGAAAGTTCTAATATTAGGGTATTTGCGATTAATTTATTTTTTCAAAGCAGCTAATTTCGACCTACGATCTCTAGTTTTTTTGGAGAGGTCTCTAGTGATGAAAAACTCTGTATTTCGAAGAGCCTTGACTTTATTCAGTACCTGGAAAACGTCCTCTTAACGCACGAATTCGGCAATTATCATTTTCCTGTCCTTGTTGCGATTTCCAACCGCCTAGGCCCCGCTGATCATCGGTATCTTCTCAAATTTCTCAATCACTATTATGTAGCTATCATCTCCGGACCACCATCCCTCCAAACAAAAGATTGTTTTCGCGAGTTTTATCTTCTAAGGAGTCTACAAGTTGGTACAGTTGGTTCACTTCAGTTCTCAGCAATTTATTTTCCTCTTTAAGAGACGATATTTCCGCCCCGATACTTGAAGCCAGATTCCCTAAATCCTCCTTGGTTGCGACTCCTGTTTCCTCGATCACTTCCGCAATACATTGCTCCAACTCCGCCAATGTGAAGGTTCCCGACGGCGTTGTCGACATGTTCACCACTACCTTCTTGTTCTTGGGTGTCAGCAATTTGTCAAACTCAGTTGGGCTTCTTTCTCTTTTCGGGGTTCTAACGTGATTAGATGGATTTTGCATCAAGACTTTCCGATGAAATACTCTCGCATAAACGAACGCTTGTCACCGACCCCCAAGCTCAAGCGATCATGATCGAAAAGAGATGCCAAAACAACGCGTTGGTGGGCAAGGTGTGGCGCGGGCAGCGCGGCGGGCGCGGGATAGACCTGGAGGGGCGACGAGGCGTGGCGACGTTGACACTGCTTGTGCGCACGCGTTATCTCTCTCAAGGTCGCGTGTGACGGCTTCAACGTCTCGACCGACCAAACGACAGGCGAAAAACAGGATTAAAAACTGAATAATCTAACCTTAAAAATCTGTCCTCACAGCCCAGAAAAGAAGAGATTGCGGTACCGTATAGGGCAATCAGTACTTAATAGGTCAAATTTCAATTAATAGGTCAAGAATAAATTGAATTTATTCAAAACTTTTTATTCATTCATTTGAATTTATTAATTCAAAACTATTATTATCATGTTTAGATTTACATTGCATTGGGCTTGCCCGTTTTGTAAAATTAATAAATTTAGGTAAGTACATTCGGGAAGTGTTACTCAGCTCCCATTTCCTCGCTTTCGATTATTTTTTGCGCTTCCTAGTTTAGAAAGCGTGTGCAAGGTGTAGTATTAGAGAGTTTTAGTGGCAAATAGGAAAATACGTATAGCCTAGAACGTATCCCCCTAATGTATTGGGGATACATTTTCGCTGTAACGCCAACGTATTAGCAATACGTCTTACGCATTTCTTTTCAACCTAGAAGTAACGACGACATTAACGTTAACTTTCCATCATTCGTCATTTTTCTGAAGATGTAATTGAATGAATCAATAGTACGATTGGATAAAGTATTAATAATTGTACTGACGTATTATGTAATTGTATATTGATATATTCATCAATAAAATAAAATAAGCTAAATAATAAAAAAGCTAAAATTTCCAAATCTTTTTCGAGTCGCAGAGTATTATTTAGAACGAATTTCGTTGCCATAAAATTTGTTATTAACTATTTCAAAGTGCTCACATTTCAAACCAATGTACTTAACATAATACAATAAGATAATTTACGAAAATTCGCTCATACATGGTGTATGACTGGAACTTTTTGGTTTCAGATGTGACGCCACATTTCAAACCGACTACGCGATGCTCGTTCTTCAGAGGAAACTCGAAAAGTCCCGTTTGGTCTGGGTAAACTCTCCTCACACCGATGAGCTGAAGAAGCAAATAGACAAAGTTTCTATTGGAAGTGCTATCGGAGGCAACTGTCTCATTTTGAGGTACGTAATTGCCAACTGCCTAATCAGTTAAATAAGTATGTGTTTGAGCGAATTATATATATATATATGTAATACCTAGAATTATTCATGTGAATAATTGTTTAGGTCACGCATTGCGCGCAGACAGACATTTTGATTACAACTGCAGCCAAATGTGTTTCCATTAAATGATGGGTAATCAATTTTTTCCGTATACTGAGATGAGCCATTCTAACGGGCTCGTTGCTAACATCCCTTCAAGGTGACGTGCCCTAGGGCACGTTTGGGTGGCGGGCCCATTGACCAATAGCGGTCTCCAAAACCTCTCTAGGTACCTATGTTATTTTTAGTGGGCGGAGAAACTCTATTTTTCAATTACTTAACACTCCAACGCAATAATGGTTGACAAAAGCATACTAACAAAACATAAAAAGGGCGTATCAATCAATTATCATAAACATAATTTCTTATCGACCTGGCACGGTTTGTAAATCGGTTGCGGTACGAGTTCTCGTGATGGTATATTTCGTGACGATTTTCGAGTTTATAAGCCATAACAAAGACGTGAAAATGTCAAAATAATTTATTTATTTCTATTTCTCTCCTCAGGTGGACAGAATCGATCACAGAACCAGGTGGCCCGAGGAAATGGGAAGTTCAGCAATCTCCTGTAAAGTTCCAGGTAATGTACTCGAGATAGAGTGAACAAGGATGATAATATAAATTATCTATAATTTGAGGTTGAGGGGAGGATAATTAAAGCTGCTCCTCAAGTGTTTAAGTTGTATAATCTCAAATCCAAGCGCTTTCGCCCGTTCGGGCCTCCTCAGGGATGTGGGTACTTGTAGTGGTCTTCTGAGAGGATAGTTCTCGTGCGTCCCTGCTTCCCCTCATTGCAGGATAAATCTATTATATTCATAGTGTGCTGTTCTGCTTGACTGATTAAGGTTGAGGGAGGATAATTAAAGCTACTCCTCTATGAATACAATAGATTAACTATAAATGTGTAACATTAACCTTACGCGCTAAGTGGATTAAACGTGGATTTTTGTAAAATTTTACGAAAAATTTGCCTTTATGTACTCAATTTTGTGATGTTTAAAAAAGAAATTAATATGTCTCAAAGTTATCGGAATTGCTATGGGAAGGTTTATAGCTAATAAAATCATATTTGCCATGATCAGCTGATTGAGATCTGAAGCGACTAGAGATCTTTCCTAATTGACTACACGACGGCTTGAAACGAAGCCTCTCTGAAATAATTGGTATTTCACTGCAACGAATATAGTATATCGATGTAGGTACCTTTTACAGTAGGTTTTGGAAACTCCTCGAATAAGGAGGTTTACAATTTGAAATGCTTTGGTATGATCTAACTAACACACCCTGCTTAGGTATGAGAAAATGTTGAAATCCATAATTTACACTGGTAAATTTTACGAAAATGGCATATTATTTGAAAAGTGGCCTATGATTTAAATATTTGCTCATACTACGAGTAACTTTTTCAGCATTGGGACATGTGTTTACCGCTCGTGTGTCCCGATAAAACGAAAGACGGGTCAGCCGACTACAATCCCAAGAACGTGCAAGAGTGTTTCAACAAGGTCGAGGGACATCGCCACTGTATGACTTGGGTCCAAGAAACCTCACTTTGCGACGTCGTTCCTGGGACTCCAGTTTTCTGTGATGTCGGCGACATAAGAGGCGTCATGGGTAGGTGTAATCCTGTCTGAAACACTAGGAATATATTAAACTAGGTAAATAGTTGTAATGCGAAACGTTACTTCCAGTGGCAAAACAGCGTAAACGTATAACGTTATATGTGTGATCAGAGTGCACGAGAGATTTCAGGGCATTGGTGCTCCAAATTTTAAAAAAGGGTACTAATTATCGAAACGGCCTAAATGCCATTTGAATCGGGCATTGTAATTTGAAAACGAAACAACTGGAAAAAAGGGGGGTTTTACAAGATAAGAAGCTATTAGTAGTGTAAACCTGTACACTTACATTCGAACGCTCATTAAAATTGACGTCATCATCCTGTTTTTTCGCATAAAAACGCACGAAAGTAACCGAGATATGGTTGATTTTGAGCTCCAAACCGGCCTATCCTGAAGCTTTTTTGCTTGGAAACGCACACACGCACACACACAGTAAAATGATGCCTGCTTTTTAGTTAGTAAAAAAAGAACAATAAAAACCATGGTCGGGAGCTAAAAAATGCATTAATTTGGCGCGCACTGGTGATGTGGCCGCCAGGAAAACTTAGAAAATTACTGCATTTATCATTTCACAAATACTGCCCCATTTACCAACCTTATATAATACTTACCAGAGTAATAAGTAGCTGATTAAAATACTTACTATAGTCGATTGAGCGTAGCAGCAGCGGAGAGGAGGCGGCAGCAACATACCGAGTCGACGTGTACGGTAAGTTTACAATGTATCATAAATTATAATGGGGATGCCCACCAAAAGCACGAAATGCTCACAAATTGGCCAAAAGAGCCTTTACCATCGTATTGAGATTTTTATGCGCCTGTTTCCTGGCAGCCACACCACCAGTGCGCGCCAAATTAATGCATTTTTTAGCTCCCGACAATGGTTTTTTTATTGTTCCTTTTTTACTAACTAAGAAGCAGGAATCATGTAATTTTACAATGTGTATGCGTTTCCAAGCAAAATAGCTCCAGGATAGGCCGGTTTTGAGCTTGAAATCAACCATATCTCAGTTGCTTTCGTGCGTTTTTATGCGAAAACACAGCTCCAGGAGGATGACGTCAATTTTAATGAGCGTTCGAATGTAAGTCTACAGGTTTACACTACTGCTTTGAACAAAAAGAACACAATTACAAGATTTGGAGGCGCACTGCTCACCTGAGGGCTAATTTCGTTTCCAGATGTCGAAATTTAAAATTTAGCTCTTTTTGGGCTCCAAGAATGAAATTTCAAATTATGGAGGCGCACTGATCATCTGCGAGAACTCTGAAGCTAATTCCTTTTCTAACCGAACTAAAGCACTAAAACTTCAAATGAAGCGCCTTTGGATAGAATAAAATTATTACACGATTTGAAAGCCTACTAATCAGCTGAGGGACCTACGATGCTAAAATTTGACAATTACGTGGTACGGTAGCTAACTGAACTGCTGAGAGGTCTCAGATGCCTTTTTATTATTTATACAAAAATATTTACAAATCAATATACTGTCGACTCAACCCTTCTGAATGTAGGGAATATAACTTTGTGAAATTTGATAATATAGGTATATTTTTTAGCAGAATAGTAGTTAGAAAGAGTTCAACAAGTATGAACCAGAACAAATAATAAATTGACAATAACGCTTTAAAAAAAAAATGTACTGATTCGTTACCTAAAAATGCTTTTAAAAAATGTATAATGAAAAATAAAGAACTATTAAAAATCCTAGAATTGGTTTGTTGATCGGAATCTTATTTAGAAAAATCAACCTTTTTTGCCATAATTTAATGGATATCAATTTCTTTCTATCCAAAGTGCTGCAAGTATAGTAGTAGTATTCGTAGTACTTACGAAAATTTGCAATATAATCGTGCAAATTAGTTTTATAATTGTCTGATTTCACTATAAATAAAGAAGTCCTAATAAGATGCTGGTATCTCCCTCGTTTTTAGGTCTCATGTCGAACTTCACAACGTGGTGCCCTTACTCCAACTTTTACAACGGGATATTGTACGCTTTTGACGACGCTATGGAACTTGCCAAAAACCACCTAAGGGTCAGGAACAGCGAGTTTTTCTCCAAACTGCGTTTTGAGTGATGGAAATATCAAAATTTGGCTAATTGGCTGAATTTTACCGCCGCCCTCCCATCAACAAACCTACATTTTCGTTTCCAAATAACTGCATTAGTTACAATTCTTTTCATAATTTGGAATTCAAGAAAGGCATTCCTATCATTGTTTGTGCATTTTCAATAAAATTTATTTTTCAGTTTTACAACTTCCTTGATTATTAATCTTCCTAATACAATGTAGGGATCATAATCATCCCACTAACACGATGCACATGCGTGCAATGCTTATTAAACAAGGTGCAGCGGTCAGAGGGGCTTTGTATCCTCAGTAGCTTTTCACCCAGGCTCCCTGTAGGTATGAATGCTGACGGAACCCTTGTCAGAGATGAGCGGTTTTGCCAATTTTGAATGTAGTAATTCAGGGCTTATGGATGAACAAATTCTGCTCCAGTGACATCATCTAGTACTCAGATGAGTCTAAAATGGAAGCAGGTACTAGAACAGGACATACATGAAGAGCAGGTGGATCAGCTCGAAAGAAGGGGCACCCAAACCACTTTTATAAGGCTTAAGCCAGCAGTTAGTTTACTGAAACTACCTTTAGAAGGTATAACAAGGAGGTGCTGGAAATGGAATATTTACCCCTTCAAAGGGAAACTACACCCAGAGGATATCCTGAAAGCTGATAGCCCAGGAACTATCCCAAGATGTAACATTTGCTAAAATCGAGGAAGAAGACAGTGAGAATAGTGGTTTGAGCTGGGTACAGAGAGCATGCACTGCCTATCTTTAAGGAGTTAATTCTTCATAGCCATATATTGCCTGGTACACATCCATAAGAACCTGGACCAACACCTGGAACCATGATCGGAAAAACCATTATCTTGAGATACCCCGGTGCAGGTTGGCCAGTTCGCAGGATCGCTTTTTGTATCATGGAGTAATTAATTGGAGTAATTTATTGAACTGAGACAATCATGCGTATGTACCTAATCGTAAATACTTAAAACCCTCCAAGGCCTTTCCTTGGAGAGACTTTCCCACACGGTTCAACCTCTCCGAGTTGATTCAAGGCCAAGATATTGAAAATGTGCGCCTTATTGACGTACGCCATGTCTAATTGAACACTGTTTTTTCCTTCCGAGCGGTTTTGTGATGGCGTCAAAATAGCATCCAAAGCACTAAGTTCAGCCCTTTCAACTAGAGACTTGCAGATTTTTCAGGAGGCATTTTTTTGAATCCACAAATCTTACCTAAATCGATAGTGGGAGGTACCTACACGCAGTTCTGAACTCATTGAAGCACGTACCCCAAGGCGGTCTATTCGAAGCAAACCATTAATCAAGAGAGGAAAACTAAAAAATACACGGTGAGCAATGTAAAATTTCTTATTAAATGTTCTCATATCAAGATAAAGCTCGGATCCGCCTCCGAGGTCTTAGAAAACTTGCAAAGTATGCAGAGGTATGGATTATGAGGTAGAATATTCGAGGTAAAAATCCATCTTTAGAAGCTCCAGCCAGCTTGAGAAAATCGGATAGTTCGGTCATCCTTTAAGTTCTTCTTTCTTAGTTGGATTAGGCTTGAACGCTATTCTTTTCTGCGCAGAGTTTTCAATCCACTTCTTGGCGTTGAGTCTTTTTCTCAATAACCTAAAAACCAACGTAACAAGTGTAGTAGGTAGGTGAATAAAAGTCGGTCACATTTTATGTTACACCTTTGAAATTTGATTACTTTGAGTCCAAAGATATTGTTAACTACAAATTGTATGCCAAAATAAACTCGTTCTAAATAATATTCTGCGGTTTAAAAAATGAGATTTTGGATTTGTAGCTTTTTTGCCGTTTTTATCGATTTTATCTTAAATTTTCATGAAATTGATACTTTTCGATTCTATGTGCCAAGTTAAAGACATAAAATGTCAAAAACATAAATTGATTGGTCTTCGATTCTCAAGGGAATTCAAGTCTAACAAAATCATCAGGTCCTTCTAAATGAGACAGAATCAAAATTTCTTGAAATGCCTGTATTTAATATTACTGTTTTCAGGTTGTTTTACGAAACACCATTGCCCTTATTAAAGTCGTTAACTACGTTTATAGGTCACATCACTAGAGTACGTACGAGTTTTGGTTCAGCTTGTTTTTCAGCACCATAATTTCTTTTTTCGCCTCGGCTAACTCGGCATCTTTCATCTACAAAATATACATGTAGGTGTTATATGACGTAATTGAAGATATCTAGCTAAACTCTACTATTGTTAAAAAACGTCGGACAGGTTTGACTCGTAGCTACGTTATAAGATAGATTGTTGGTCCATTTTACCATTCTGGTCAGTGAATGTTTCAACCAAACCTAGATCACTAGACAATAAATGTTTTATACCCAACAGTTAATAATTTTTGGGAACCCAATCTTTGGTTCAATCGTCTCTTGGTTCTTCTCCACTATTTTTAACTTTCAGACTTAGATGAAAATCAAAGCGGACGGATTTTCATTAGTGTTTTTACTTCTAGCACTAGGAACAACGCCTTTTTTGGTATTTTACTTATAAAGACTAGAACAAAAAGACTAAACTACAACAACAACAACAAAGTACAAATCATAAACTAAACCTTAAGAAACAGAATTCGTATGCCTGCAACTCTAACAGTTGTAGTGCTGTTGTTATAACGGGAAGAGGAACGCGAGCCGAGAGAGAGAGAGAGGGGGGGGGGAGAGAGAGAGAGAGAATGTAGTATATTCAAGAGTGTACACAACATAAGAAAATAATAAGAAAATACTTTTTGAATGTTTTAGCTTGTCGATAGGCAGAGCCTGTGTTGTCAAGCTAGAGTCCCATTCCAATCCAAATTTGGTTCGACCAAAAATTTTTGAACTTGAAGAGTATCATGTACAACTCAATTCTCACATATATAGACAACGTTTTAAGAATGTGTAACAGGCAGTATCGTAAACGTAAAACAATCACATATTCGGGAAAGATGGTGTAGTAATAACAAAAAGACATAAACTATAATCAACAATCCTCATACAAATGAGGTTTAATGGACGTACACGCTATTGAGAATATCATCAGCATTCGTTTGCCCCAAACCAAAGTGCCAGGTAAAGATGAGCCTCTTGCGGAACGCGAATAATTTCCCGCGTTTTTCAAATAGACAGGCATGGAATTGAAGATCAGATAAATCAAATATTGAGGGCTTCCACGAGTAGAAGTGAGGGTCAGATTAATCCTGGGGTTGACAACATTCTGTAGTAATCGGTAACGGGTGAGGTAAGAATGAACGTGAGGCAATGGATGGGTGACGGTAGTAAAAAAGGGCCAAGGTTTTAATGAAAGGCAGAGTCCCGTGGTCGGACTTCGATGCTTTGTGGGTAGTATTTACCTTGAGTTCCCGAGATTTTATCCCGAGCTCCGACGTCTTCCAAGAGTTCATGTGTTTGAGGCGCTCCAGCTCCTGACTGACTTTAACCAGTTTGGCGTGCCTGACTCTGTCCAAAGCTCGCGCAGGCGCGGTTTCTCTCAGATGCGTTTTCCCGCCTTTTTTGAAATCTCCAGCCGCTTTATCCTCGATGTTTTTTACGGTTTCGACTTGAACGAGGTCCAGCCCCTCTTCGTCAACTTCTCTGCAAAACGAATTTCATATCAAGTACCAGCGCGATTTGCTTGAAATCACTCGCGATGGAATTTTGGAAAACCCATCCAATAACGATCCCGATACCAGAAAAACGTAGCGCATTTCCAAAAAAAAGACATTGCAAAGTATTAGTACAATGTATAAGTTTTTGCAGATAAAGATACTCCTTCCGAATTGACCAATATTCCTCCCTTATCATTACTTTACTAACATGAATAACGAAAATTGTTATTAATCAATATCGGTCAAATTCATTTTGGGTTTGTATTTCGAGAGCGTCGAAAATATATAAGTATGTCCACATTTTTCATCACTATTTTTAATAATTAACCGTTGTAATCGACCAAGTAAACAAAAAAATAAAAATACGCCAATTATGAATAGTAAATGAAAATTAAATTGAGTAAAATAGAAAAGTTAGAAAAATCTGCCAAGTAGACACTTTCCTCATCTCCCTAACATGAATCCTCCTTAAAATGTTTTAAATATTATGAGATAAATCATTCGATTCCTGAGAATTTCATCGAAAACGGATGAAAAATGTAGAAGCCATACTGGTTACTAGGATTTCAGATTCGAGCATGCGCAGCAGCTACTAAGCAGCTACGGTTCTTGATGAAAATTATATAGGATTATCTTTCCAACTACCCTCCAAATTGTACTTAGATCGAACGACTACGCCATGAGAAAATAATACTTGATGGGTTTACGTTTGCGCATGCACGAAGTATTGATTTGTGACCAACAAAGCTGATATGGGACCATCTGCAGCCTAACCCGCACGTTTGTTCATGCGCACAGACTATTCTTGAGGCGACTGTTCTTAGCAGTTCGAACTACGAAGATGCCTTCAAGATTAAGATATGTACATGTTATTTTTCATTACTTTCCGTAATAGTGGTGTTCACTGTATTCTTGAACATCTGTAGAACGAGTTCATAGTGCAATTTTTCAAGAAACGTCTCGTTTTGCGGGAATAAAAGGGTGTCCGCTATTGGGTTAATGAATTTGCAGTATACCCCAATCCCGGACAGTCCTGTCCGCCTTTGGATCAAATATGATTTTTTTGTTAGGAAGATTTTTTAACGTAGATTAGCTTATTCTGGACTGTGTAAAAGGGAGGACTTCGCCCCTATAAGTTATAATATGTCGGTCCAAAGTTGGACAGGGGTGTCACTTAATGTTATACAGAGTTCGCAGTAGGTAACAAAACTATTAACAAGGTTTATTAAACTCAACACCGCAATAAAAAGTTGTTACTCATTCGAAACGTAATTTTTGAATAGTAAACATTGCCAAACACATGTTGAATTTTGAGGTCCGATTATAATAATTAACGAATGAAGTTCTGTTGATGGTTCTTCACTCCCCCTTCAACTGAACTCCCAGACTCTTCCTCAAATTCACAAGTGTGTTCTTCGGCAACGCCTTTGTAAGAATGTCCGCCAATTGTTGCTTGTTGGAACATACTCGAGATCGAAAAAGGCTTCGGTATATTTTTCTCTCAAAAAGTGATATCGTATATCAATGTGCTTTGTGCGTTTATGGAACTCGGGATTTCTTATCAGCTTAATGGCACTCATATTGTCCAAAAACAGTTTTGGATACGAACATGCATATCCTAAGCCATTCAGAAGCCTTTTTAACCAGACAAGTTCCTTAACCGCCTCCGAAGATGCCACATACTCAGATTCTGTCGTTGACATATCAAACTGTTTCAGTGTCAAATTTTCAACAGCAGCTATCGATAAAGTTGTTCTGATTGAATCAAAGCGAACCACAGGACTATAGGTCTCGTTGTAATCCAGTCCGTGTTCTTGACTAAAACCCCTGGCTACTAACCGGGCTTTCCACCTCTCTATTTCACCATCCTTTTTGCGTTTCACCCTGAAAACCCACCTACAATCCACTAGTTTTCTCCCTGGTATTGGCTCAACTAATTTCCAGGTTTTATTCTTATTTAATGACTCCATTTCGGTCTTCATTGCTTCAAGCCATTTTTCAGAATCTTCGCTTTCTATAGCCTCTTTATAGGTAGTTGGTTCTGGTGGATATACGTTAACTGTAGCAGAACAACAATCAAAACTAGGAGGTTTCAACTGTGATCTGTCTCGAAGGTTATACCTCGGTTCTTGTGATGCAGTCGTAGGTAGATCTTCCAGTTCAGGTTCTATAGAGAAAACCTGTTGATCTGAAACTTCTTCGACAACCTGAGAACTTGTTTCGGTCATAACTCCTACGTCTACTTCTTGAGGATTCCTTTCATCTAAGACATCATTTGTTGTCTTATGGTTACTTTTTGAATTTACTGGAATAATTTCACCACCTAAATCTTGTTTTTCTACCTTTGGGAAATCTAAAACCACTATGCATTCCTTGTTTTCATATTTTTCTCTAATTTTAGAACATGATATACTTTCCCTAAATATAACATCTCTACTTATCTCAACTCTATCCATATCAGGAAAATACACTTTATATCCTTTTACAAAATCATCATAGCCAACAAAAACGCCTTCCTTACTTTTTGCGTCTAGTTTCCGCCTTTTCTCTTTAGGCACATGAACAAAAACTTGGGACCCAAACACCCTAAAATCTTTGAATTTGGGTTTCTGGTTTGTCCACAGTTCAAAAGACGATTTTCCCTTTAAGAGATAAGTTTGATTTAGGATAAATGCTGCAGTATTCACTGCTTCAGCCCATAATCTCAAATTCAAAGATTTACTGTGCAGCATTGTCCTTGCTGCTTCAACCAAAGTCCTAATTTCTCGTTCAGCAGACCCATTTTGTTGAGGTGTGTACACTACAGTTCGTTGATGACTAATTCCTTCCTTGTCCAGAAGTTTTTGCACTTCATCATTGCAAAATTCTAGTCCATTATCCGATCTAAATGTTTTAATCTGATAACCCCTTTGATTTTTGAATTTTCTGAGAAATAAATCCAGCTTTTCTCTTACTTGGTTCTTATGTTTAAGAAAATATACTTGCCGATAGTGTGAGAAATCATCCTTCAACATGAGAAAATACCTCGACTTTCCAACAGAATCTACCTGGAATGGTCCGCACAAGTCACTGTGAATAAGTTCTCCAGGTTTTGTGGTAGAGGATTTACTTTCTGGAAATGGTAATCTATGTTGTTTTCCTACAACACATGCGTCACAGAAGAAATTGTCTTCACCTGTAAAATTTATTTCATTAGTACTTAGATACTTTCTGACTCTTCTTTCATTTTGGTGACATAACCGCTCGTGCCAAATCTTGAACGTCTCAGCTTTGTTATTTACTAAACTTATAGGCTTGAAATCATTTGTAGTAATAACTTTTACATTCAACCTATACAACCTCTGGTATCGAGTGCCTTCTAGAATTGTTTGATTATTTTTAGTAAAAACGCACTTTCTCTCATTGCTTACCATTTTGAAACCTTTGTCCATAGCACATCCAGTAGAGTACAGATTCATTTTTAGGTCTGGTATGTAAAGGACGTTCTCAAAATATCTGTCGTGCCATCCATGATCTACGTATGCTAGGATTTTAATGTCCCCTCTTCCAGTAGCATACATGCAGTCTCCGTTTCCCATCTTCACAGGAATCTGTTCTGGCAAGGATCTGAAATTTGTAAACCAATTTTTCATACCTGACATATGGTCACTGGCACCAGAGTCGATGTACCAGTTTTCGTCTACCGTTCCATCAGCAGCAAGAATAATTTCACTATAGCAGGCAACGTTCGCATGGCTCCTCCGGTTTTCCTTTTCCTGTTTCTTTTTCCAGTGGATACAATCCTTCTTCCAATGTCCGGGCTTATTGCAAAAAAAACATGGTCCTTTCGATGATGTTCTTCCTTCTTCATATGTTCCTTTTGAAGGTGATCTTCCAGTTTGACTCATCCCTGGCTTTAAAGTTTTCGTCTGATGATTTAACTTTTCTTTCTTTTTCAGCAACGCCATTCTCTCTCCGGTTTCGTTTTTCTCTGATAACCGTATTTCTTCAGTTAGCAATCTTGCTACAAGCTTCTCCATGGTTTGATTCTGTTCAGAATCCCAGGCACTGTGAAAATGACTGTATGTTGGGGGCAGCGTCATGAGGACTTTTGTCATCATAAACGACTCATCTACTGGAGCTCCTAAAAGTTTCAGCTGCTGTCCGAGTTGTTCAAGTTTACTTACATGAGTACAAATATCGTCTGAGGGATCCATTTTGTATTCGAAAAATTTCTCTTGAACAATATGTAAACTTGTCACTCCTCTTTGTTCATACACAGTGTGCAGTTTATCCCACATATCTTTAGCGCTTTCACAGCTCATAAGATGTAGCAATGGTGCCTTACCGACAGTTGATATAAGGGCCTTTTTGCACTTGGCATCTTTTATCTTCCAAATTTTTAATTCAGTTTTGAACCTCGCTTCAGTTTCAGCTTCCGTTTCGCCAGCACGTGGAGTTCTTTGAGGTTTAGGACACTCACCAGAAATGATATCAGCGTATTCGTGTGCATCCAGGATTATCTGCATCTGGAACTTCCAGCATGGCCAGTCACCTGTTCCTTCAAGACGGTCAATCTTGCTTACTTCCGCTTCCATTTCTGATTACTTCCTCTTTGAGACTCGCGGTGTCTTGTTCCTCTATTTGCGTGTTCTGGGCCCGATAACCACTTAATGTTATACAGAGTTCGCAGTAGGTAACAAAACTATTAACAAGGTTTATTAAACTCAACACCGCAATAAAAAGTTGTTACTCATTCGAAACGTAATTTTTGAATAGTAAACATTGCCAAACACATGTTGAATTTTGAGGTCCGATTATAATAATTAACGAATGAAGTTCTGTTGATGGTTCTTCAGAACTTGAAAATTTCCAAAACTAACCCATAGAAGGGAGTATTTTAGGGGAAGAGGGGGGGGGGGGAGAAATAGGGTATCTTTGTCACCACTGAACGAATTGGGGATTTGATTGTCGGATATGTTTGGATTACTCTAATTCAAGTCAAAGACTAATTTTTTCAAATTTTTGAAATCTGACCCAGTGTTGAGGGGAGGGGGGGAGGGTGTTAAATCGTTTCGAACGTCACTGAACCAACTGGGGATCTGAGCGGGCGAATCTATCAGAATTACTTTAACTTGGGTCACAGGCTATTTGATAATGTTCAAGTCAACCTGTGCAACGCAAGGGTAAACCGGCTAGTTTATAATACAATACGAACTAGGCTGTGGTATGAAATCTAGTAAAATTGTGAAAGTTAACTAGAATGTAAGAAATTATATCAATAAATCATTATTTTTGTTACTAGAATGTGGGTACCTACTTGATGTACCCATGAACCCCTGTAAAGTGCCTATTTTCGTTCTGGTAGAAGTGAAATATGTAATAATTAAGTAATACTTGCACCTATTTATCTTACTGCAATGAAATTTATGGGGGCCGTCTAGAAGCTAAACAGTACAATCCCTGAAACTTTCATCAAAATCGATCCATTAGACTCGGAGTTTTGCCTGAGTCAATCGATATTAATTTCGCACATGCGCAATGGTTATTATTCCACCAATCGCGATATGTATAGGTTATTTTTCTGAAGCTACCCGATCGCGTTCTGAATTTGAACAAAATCGGGCTAACAGATGATGAGAAATCGACGTCATAAGAAATTATCGTTTACGCATGAGACTAATGTTGATCCGACGGCATTGAAAATTATAGGAGACTGTCTAGGAGCTAACCCGCACCACCCGAAAATTTCATCAAAATAAGACTGAAACTTGGTATAGTTTTGGGCATGACAAGAATTTACCACAGACAGAAAAACACGGAACCAAAATTGATCAGAAAGCTCTGAAAGCGCAAATTTTCATTTTGGAGGACAACTTTTTCGACTTCAATCACGAACGCAAAGCTTCCACACCTTCGGTAGTGAGGAAGCAAAATATTGAAAAACACTGGCCTATCTGTTATGGATTGAAGGAAGCAACGTGCTACATGCAAGGTATTTTGTATTTGCCTTACCATTAAACTCAACTTGTTGAAAATATTAAACAAAAAACCTCTTACTCTTCCAGCGGTCTTTCGGCTTCTGTTTGTCCGTATTCTTCATCAACGCGTGCACCATCAGATCTTAGAGGGGTCAGTTCCTGAATCCAGAAATAAGACAATCAGTGAATTTCTGGCGCAAATTCAAAAATGATCACCAATACAAAAATCTGAATCAATTAAGTTGTCCGAACAACTTTGGTTTCGTGTCTATGTATGTGTGCGATTTAGCTTAAATTCGGAACCTAGTCAAGAAAACGGTTTAATCATCCCACATTAGTAACTTTCAACATCAAACTTTCACGGTTAAAAATTCAACACGGTCCAAAAACTTTTGGATTTTCTTTTTTTTCGTAAAAATTAGTATAATACACCCCAAAAACACTCTCCAAGTTTCACTTCGATATCTCAAAAATTCTGGGGGAAAAGTTTGTTGGGGGGGAGGGGTACTTTTGGGACACCCAGTATAATAAAATACCTAATAATAAATTATTATAACATGTTTAATGATCAAAGATTAAGGGACATCTAAAACAGAAATAATAAACCTTTGTGACATAATTTTAAGGGTTTTTCATTCAGCACGTAGTAAACCAAAAACTTCGGCTCCGAAGCTAACTTCATTCCATTCTGAAGCTACCAACTCACTATATTCCCTTCTTCTCCCAAGTAGAGGTGTCACATGTTAGGGCAGTTGAGTGCAATATATGTATTACGTGAGCGTATAATTTGTATGGCCCCAGATAAGGTACGTAGGCCCCACTGGTAGTGCTGTATACGTACGAGTTGCTTATACTAGCTACTGGGTGAAACGCGTATTGAAGACGGCGCTGACGATACCCGACATTCAACGAGGATCGGTCGTGCGGAATTTGCATAGTCGAGCCCCTGTCGAAACCGAGCAGAACAGAAAGCGTTCGAGCGAATATAACGTAGGTAATCTACGTTATAACAACATTGCTCCTTCCCCTTCACACGCTCTGTATCAGTCGCTCTGTGTATATTATATACAACCTATATACACGCAGAAACAGCTACCTCTTCCCATTGTACCATTGGGTTCATATCGAAACTCCCGCTAAACTAGTGTACCTATCACACTGTAAATTATTACGAAGAGGTTTATTATTTCCGTATTAGTTAGCCCTGCTGTATAGATCATTTTAGCGAATTTTCGTAGAAAATGAACACAGTTCACGCAGTTCAAGGAAAGAATAGTGCAAGGAAATTGTTAACTATTAATTTTATGGCAAACAGCGTATACTAAATAATTCTAAATAATTATGGCATATTCTAAATAATAATCTGCTATTCAAAAAGTGGTTTTCGACTTGTATCTTTTTTTCGCTATTTTTTCGATTTTTCTAGCAAATTTTGATGAAATTTAAGTATATTTTTCAGTATTATTCTGTTCCTAAGTTTCTAAATGTTCTATTTTATAGTTAGTAAACTCTATTTGAGCAACATTCTTTGAAAAAATATAATTTTAACGATTTTTAGCCGTTTGTATCTATTTGTTGTGATTTTTTTATTACATTTTTTGAAATGAGACCAATTAAATGTGCTCAAAAATTCTTGGCCAACAAACTCATCCTTTCGTTTGGAAAGCTTGATTTTTTGGTGCAAGAACGGGATTTTTATCTCAATCCTAAGGAGAGTTATCGCCTGGAATGACACACACACACACTTTATATATAAAAGCGCAAACTTCAGAGATCGTTCTAGAATACCTCAAAATGGAGTTTTTTATTTTAAAATTATCCGAGTCATTGCAATAGCTTCATTTTTTACGAAAATTCGCTACAATTATCTATACAGTAGGGCTAACTAACGGAAATAATAAACCCTTTCGTAATAATTTACAGTGTGATAGGTACACTAGTTTAGCGGGAGTTTCGATATGAACCCAATGGTACAATGGGAAGAGGTAGCTGTTTCACCGTCTATATAGGTTGTATATAGTATATACCTAATCTATGTGTCTGATACAGTCCGCCGTACGAAGCTTTTTTCAAAAAGTATTGGCCCAAACTTTAAGAAATTTGGCTTAAAAATCATTTATTGGCCGGGGATGTCCCAGTAACATCAGCATCGCGTTCGATCAACACTAAAGGGTAGAACCTAAAGGCTGAAATGTTCAAAAATCGAGATCTTGAAATCTCTCTATGTAACAGTAACGATTTTTCTAAGTTTCATTCACAGGAATCGGCGCAAAGAATCGAACGAAACAACCCCGGGCGCTACGCGTTTATTCGTTTGTTTTCCCTAAGAGCTAAAACATAAAAAAAAAAAAAAAAAAAACAACACGGGAGTCAATCGTTACATAATCGTAAACCATATCAAAAATCGCCTTGAAAACTAACAATTGTCATAGTTTTCAATGCTGATACAATTATCAGCTGATAATAATATAATTCAATTGTAATTCTGACTTCCCGAAATCGAGTTTATTATAACTTCTGTATTCTATTGGGCTTGTGAAGCGTAGGAAGGTAATCACCTCATTGATTTTCTGTTGTCCGGACAAGGATGATGCTAACAGCAACAACCGAGAAATAGATGGCAGAGCGTTGGTTTTACCATGACGATAGAGTGACAATGAACAAGTGAATAAATGGAATAAATTGAAGCTTTAGAAATCAACGTAGGCAGGTACAGTACAAAGTTGTATTCAATCGAACAGTGCCGTCCTTAGGGTGGAGCAAGTGGAGCGGCCGCTCCAGGCCTCGCGCTAAAACACAATAAGTAAAAGTTTTGGTTGAATTGAAATAGTAGATATACATGCCTAAAATATAAAGTCTGGTTATACGCGCACTATTTTCAATTATTGGATAGATAAAACAAAAACGAACAAGATATTAGTGACTTAAAGAAAGCAATGCAAAACATCGTTTAATAGCGGCGCGTCGGCAAAATGATCGAACCCTAGCCTCGCGCTCGTCCGCGCCGCTATCAAACGATGTTTTGCATTGCTTCCTTTAAGTCACTAATATCTTGTTCGTTTTTGTTTTATCTATCCAATAATTGGAAATATTGCGCGTATAATCAGACTTTATATTTTAGGCATGTATATCTTCACTCTGCACACTATTTCAATTCAACCAAAACTCAGCCGGCAAAACTGAAACGAAATTACTCGAAACATACCAACCTGAAATGGGTGTTTTGCACCACCCCTCCCCCTTTGATAAACTTCCGAAGCTATTTTCTTTCCTAATCAACTCACGTTGCTGAAATTTAATGGAGCTCGTTCGGGACACCTCAAAAACAATTACGAGGTGATCACTAAAGCTGATCCCTTCTCTAAGCAGCTGAGCCGAGCTCTTATGCTAATTTCTTTCCTTTTCGACCTGTGGTTTTAATAAGTTTTTGTTTTGTTGTTTTGATATTTTAGAAAATTTTTCAACATTCACCGACTATAAACCGTAAAATTGTGGGGTCCTGAGCTGTAAAGGTGTGAACCCTTTTGGGAGGCACGATGCACCAAGTTTTGATCATTTACTTGATATATATATGGTGCTTAATAATAGACCAATGATCTGCGTAGAAGGGATATTTAATACAGAAATAATAAACTTTGTGTAACGATTTGCAGCGTTTGTATACCAAACCTCATGTGCTCGACACAGCTTTTTTCTCAAAACTGAACATGATTGTCATTCGATTTCGACTATATCACACAGTTCCCTGTACTACTATGGCACATAATTTCATCCCTTGGAAAGCCGATTTTAGATCAAAGTCTCGCCAAGGGCTCTACAGAGTTAAGTTACAACTTACAAAACATTTGTAGCAGAAAGATAGTTAGTTATACCACTGTAGCTGGAATATCCGTGGTGGAAGTGGTCCTTTCCCTAACTAGCAAGGATTTCCGCTTTTTCTTGTCGAGCATCCCCTCGCTGATAATTTCTTTGAGTGCGGTTTCCAGCCTTTTGACCGTCTCGTCGTGGTCTCTCAGTTCTTTTTCCGCGAAAATCTTCGCCTTTTCGGTGATGGCCCGCTGAAGTTCCGTCTCCTTGACCCTAAAAAAACAGGTCCAGTAAGTCAAAAGAAAGACCAACTTATCTAAAAAACGGGAAAATCCAAAGTCCAGTTTTAAAGGAATAATATCATTTGGTGGCGGTTAACAATTTCTTTGTACTCAAGTGCTCAAATTTCTAAACAAGGTATCATAGTATAATACGACATTTTACGAAATGTTGCTCATTTTTCGTGCTTTAGTATCCACCAAATACCCCTACGAACTTCCCCTACTTTTCACTGCCTACCTGATCACGGTTGGAACTTTGATCGAAAACAGTTTCTCTAATTCTTTTATTGTTGGTATATCGTAGGTACTTATTCTACTATTTACGTACGAAATCTCAGTTAAAATAAAGCAAAAATACAACAAATAGAAAACTACAGTAGTGATTAATACAGTTTAATATAAATGATTAAAATATTCTATCGTGCAATATTTATATTCTAATCATGCATAGTGTTGGTTTCAGTTTGTTTACATATTTATTTATCGCTCTCGGTTCCATGCCCGATATTTTATTTCGCGTACCTATATAATACGATTGCGTGATATTGTCCAGCATAAGTGAGAGAAAGAATGAGAGTATGAAACGAATTATTCGCTTGTCCAGAAAAACAGTGAGAGAATGAATGCACTGTACGAGGAGACGTTGATCCGACTATTGACTGTGCACAAATTGGATAACATATTGCTTTTTGTAGCTTGGCATTTTTTGTACGCGGTGCGACTTTTAGGGGAGATTTTAAAACCCTAAGATCAAATATCGGATAACAAAAAACTCATAATAATTTATAGAAAAATCGTCACGAATTATTGCTTACTTTTGCTGTAGAAACGCATTGTCGTCCATCAGTATGCAATTCCTCTTGTACATGACCTGCAGAATGTAGTTGTTTTGAAATACTGAGTGCATATTTTATAGTTTAAACATTCTTCTACCATTACTAACATTAATTAACATAGGTTTCTAACCGTCTGCAGTCAGGTCAAATCATATACATGCCCCCAACCCTAACCTGAACAAATAATTCGTTACAAGCCTACTTGAATTTTTCCTTGTCAGAAAAATTCACAGACTAGCAGCATAACCTAATAGAAACAGTTGTTGGGCTGTAGAGTTAAAAAGAAAATTCGGTGAAACTAGACTGAAAATGGAGTAGAATAGAATGTTCACCGCACTTTCTGTTTGTATTGTGTGTTCGAAATGCAATTTTTACGTGTTTATAAGTCTCAAAAATCGTTGTCATTTGTTCTGCCACCTCTTCCAAATATGACATGGAAATGGTGGTCTGGTTGTCGTTCATTGGAGAACAACAAAAACCAGTTCAAGGACAGAAAGGTCGGAAGACTAGTCTTTAATAAATTAATGACGCTTGATAAATTTTACATTTGCGCATGCGCAGAGTGAAGTATTGAAACTATAAACAATGGAACTGATAGGAGACCAAATAACTGCACGTTCCCTGAAGATTTCAACAAAACCGGGTAAAAACTGCAAAAATTAAGCTTGTTACAAGGATTTGCGGACACTGGCGGATATATTGACGAAACTAAGGTTGTTCAGAATATTCTAAATCGTGAAATGCGAGTGGAAAATTTGATTTTGACGAGAAAAAAATGTTTACCTCTAAAAAGAGGAAACAATGCTTCCGCTGTTTAAAAGTAGAGTCGGAAGCAACTACTAACCCAGTTGGTTAGCAATTAAAATACAGACTATAGTCATCATAATATCATGGCAATAGTCTGTATTTTATTTGCTAACCAATTTATTATAACCTCTTCATATAACTAACAAGACTGATTGCCTTGCCATTCTTAATGACATTTCAGAATGGGGTAAACGATGGCGAATAACCATGAATACCAGCAAGTCCTGCACCACCACATTCACGCTCAAGACGAACTATCGAACGAACCCAATCACCATGAATGACAACCAGGTACCTGAGGCTGAAGTGGTAAGATATTTGGGTGTACACCTGCAGCAGCGCCTCACCTACGACTTCCATATCGGTGAGCTTGGAAGAGACTCCGCACGAGAACCCATCTTCTAAAGTCATTGCTATCTCGGACATAAACCATTGTCATTGAACAATAAACGTCTGATTTACACGACAATTATTCGCTCTATATATGGCAGTATGGCTGCTCGGTATGGGGCCTGGCCAGCAAATCGCAAATGAAACGGGTTCGAACACAGCGAAACCGCGTGCTTCGCTTGATCACCGATGCCCCTTGGTTTGTAAGGAACAGTGCAATCCACCGTGACCTAGAGGTGCCTGAAGTGGAAGATATGATCAAAAGAACTATGAATCGTATGCATGATAATACCACATCACACCAATCTCCAGCGTTTGACGAACTTCTCTCATCATGGGATAGGACATGGCTCCCCGTACGTCTCAAAAGAAAAAGGACTACGGATCTAACGGAAAGCATCTAGTCATAGGTATTATCAAATCGTAAATTATTTTTCATTATTTTTCAACTTATTTAAATCTAAAATTATTTATTATGTGTTGTGTTGACTATTTAAATCTAAAATTAATTATTATTTAACTATATTTTTATATAAATTTGCTGTTGAATGTTAGGAGGGACTGTCGCTGGACAGCCACCATCACACATAGTAAAATGTACATAATAAATTTGTACTCACTGTACCTGAGTACAAATAAAATACTTACATCAAAACCAGCAAAACACTATAGTATTGTAATATACAAGAAGTTAAATAAAGAATTTAAAAAAAAGACTGATTGTAATATTTGTAATGCCAAATAAAATTAAAGAACTGACTTAGTTCTTTACCTTTCTAGCGTCTTCGGCAACTTTATATTTCATAGTAATGGCCGCCAAAATGGTTTTAAGCTCCGTCATCTCGTTCGTGAGTATCTCTATGTTGTGTTTGCAGTGAGCTATAACTTCTTCCTGCACCCTCTGGGCTTCGAGGACCCCTGGTCACCCAAAAGTCGCAAAGAAATATCAAAATACCATAATCAAAGGAGACAATAATGAAAATATTGTACACAATTCTGAATCAAATAAATTACCTTCATGTGAATGTAAAATAACAAATTACCTACTACATTATGTTTTCAAATTTGAGTACTTCGAGTAAAAAGAAATTGTTAATTATGGTTTTTAAAAAAATTGTTCAAATTAATATTTAGCATTTTTTGTAGGTATTAGGTATCTATTATTTTATCACAAATTAATGAAACTTGAT
This sequence comes from Adelphocoris suturalis, assembly GCA_030762985.1. Taxonomy (NCBI): domain Eukaryota; kingdom Metazoa; phylum Arthropoda; class Insecta; order Hemiptera; family Miridae; genus Adelphocoris; species Adelphocoris suturalis. The sequence continues at coordinate 34,131,067 of CM061042.1, forward strand.
CAGACTTTTCAGCACAATTTTGAGCAAACCTACATTGTTAAATGTCTAGTTCATAGCTGAGAACTTCTACATTTATTCATATACCTACAATGTATGTATATTAGGTATATCTGATAATATGAAAAGGCGTTAAATTACAGGAATCGTTTCAGAATAGCTCAAAACGGAATTTCAGGAAGAACGTATTGAATGTTTTTGGAGCTAATGCAATAGCTTCATTTTCAATGAAAATTTACTAAAATGAAATCTTGGAAAAAAACACTTAAATTGTGTTGCATTTTCTAGTCCGGTCAAGGCTAAAACATGTTCCATGATGAGACCTTTAAATTCACTTCTTGTCAGTGTAGGTAATACCACTTACTCGGGTCGGTATAGTACGAGTAGACGAAGCTGAAATTCGGCTCATTGTTGCCGCTACACATAATATAATGGTGAAATGGCTGAATGAGCCAGTAAAATTTGGAAAACAATTAATTTCGAATTCGAAAAAATATCGATTAGGTATTCAAACACAAAAATATTGACAATGGTTTATCAAATAGCTCAATTTGTTGTTCAATATCTAACGAAAATCATGTGATTTCAAAGTTTTAATGGAACCATGATGAATGTGAACCATGATGAAGGGATATATTTACTTTTTGAGGTGCGTTTCGCAGACAATTGAAATGGAGTAGCTCTCCCAGGTCAATTAAAAGGTAAATTAGTCTTGTAAAAGTTTCGAAAATTTGAATCATTTGAATAATGTTTTTCACTATTAGGTAGCACTCCATTGTAATCGCTAGTAATAGGTTTACCCATGAGTAAGATTTACGAATATACAATGAAAATGCATTGGAATTATATGGGTAAGGTTAGGGCTGGCCTGAGAGTAGATTACAAATTTTCGGGCTTTAGCAGCAAATTTGAATCCACAGTGACTGGTATAGAGCTTGGAATTGGCCACTATTGTATCAGAACCCAGGATCTCTGCGTTGCCTACTATTGCACATCTCTGCAACTTTTAACACGAGACCAGTCGAAGTTGGTAACACCGTTTCACTCGTTTCTGATCCCTTTTCTAAAACTACTTCCATTCCACTGTGAATGTCGTTCTGGCCGCACACACTGGTCGCCGCAAGGACAACTGAACGAGACGTTCCAGACCCGACGCGAGCAACTCCCACCGCACTGTATTTTCTCCTCCGTTTGTTAGAGTGCCTCAATCAAGCCTGCCCTCTGCGGCCGCGCTACACTAGAGCTCGATGCGAATACTAAGGAAATCACAGTCTGACCGGCTATTAGTAGCGAAGTTCTATTATTGTTCACTAGCTGCTGTAGTCCTCTGTAGTCGAGTGGGTAACGTAAAGGATTAATGAGTCTAAGGCTCCGATATCGATAGCAGAATCGAGATATTATATTTTTGCATTTGAATTCAACCTCCAAAACATATTTTTAAATGACATTATTTTAAATATTTTAAGCCATATTTTGATTTATTAATCTAACAATCTATATTTTGCTAAGGGATCGACTTCTTGATGTTAAAAGTATTTTTGAGATGCGAGCTTGCGAGCATCCAGACCACTAAACTATACAAATCATTCTGATCTACTTGCCCAACTAATCTGCATTTTTACTAAGGGATTGACTACTTGAATCAGAAAGAGATGAAATAGCTTTAAAATACAGGCGTTCAAGCACAATTCAGTATTTTTTGTTTGTACATCTAACAGTAACTCCCTACAGCTACGGATATTTACAAAGGATGGCAACGCTGAGGGGTTGGCTTTGTGGGGAGGAACAGGATTGGGTGGGAGTTGCTCGCGTCTGGTCTGGAACGTCTCGTGACAACTGCGACTGGCCGTTGACAGGAACCACGAGCTGTGTAGCTCTGCTCTACCTCACCAACTTCGTTCTCCTATACATTTTAATTGTGTTCTCTAATTCAGGGCTTCTGGGGTATAATTTGATGAAGAGGGAAATACCTACGAGTATTAACTGCTGTGGCTATTTCCGTGGGTGTTTCCTACCAAGCATACAAAGCTTTGGTAGTGAAAAAACAACTATGTAATCATTAATAACAATAATAATTTAAATCAAGTCATAACCATTGACTTTTAGGATTTGCAATAAGTGTCCAAAAAAATCTTGCAAAAATAAACAGGTACGTATCTGCCTAGCTATATCTACTTAACACTGAACACCTTGATACTTTTATGAATCAAGATGTCAATATAAATTTATGTATAATGTTTACATTCGGAAATATAGGTACTGAGCGTGTTTATTTGAGTCAAATTGTTCATTATAACAGAAGCGTATGTAATAATATTAGCGCATAAATAAACCCTAAGTTTAAAATTAAACATGATTCAGTAGTAATAAGAATGAAAAAAAATGCATTGCTTGGAAAGACTTTGCTTCAGTTGTTTCGGAAAAAATCCCACGAAGGCGGACAAACCGATTTTCTTAATTCGATTTTTGGATTTTGCGCATCTTGAAACGGCCACCTTCGCAGATGATACAGCGATTTTGGCAGTCGGAGAATGTAACACTGAATCCACCAACAAGTTAAATCAATCAATATCCAGCATACAAAAGTGGACAGCAAAATGGAGAATCAAGATAAATGAAACTAAGTCGGTACATGTCGATTTCACCAACAAGAGAATCGAGTATATTCCGGTACATTTTATGGGAAAAGTTATTCCGAATGCTAATGAAGCCAAATACCTAGGCATGACACTGGACGCCAAACTTAGATGGAAAGCCCATGTCAAGAAAAAGAAGGAAGAACTCCTTCTAAAATTCAGAAAAATGCATTGGCTAATGGGGAGACGGTCGAAGTTGTCAATCCAGAACAAGCTAACATTGTATAACCAAGTCCTTAAACCAGTCTGGACTTATGGAGCTCAGCTTTGGGGCTGTACGGCTCAGTCAAATCGAGACATCATCCAAAAATTCCAGAACAATGTGCTAAGAACGGTGGTCAATGCACCATGGTACTTTCGAAACGAACGTCTCCATCATGAGCTTCGGATCGAAACAATAAACGATGCTATAAAGCGACAAGCTGAGAGACACCTACAGCGGTTAAGATGTCACATCAACGAGGAAGCTGTCCAACTCCTTGATACAAGTGATATCATCAGAAGATTGAAGCGTACCAAACCACTCGACCTTGCTTACTTGTGAAGCAGTGAAGTGAAACATCCACCATAATCAACAAAACTCAGTGATGTATCTTAGTTTTGAATTAAAGTCCATATTTTCAAAATAATATTGTTAATAAGTAATACTTGGTGCAATAAAGAATATTGAAAAAAAAAAAAAAAAAATCTTGAAACGTAAACAAGTTTTTGGAATGGTGTTTTTCTCCCATGGTAGATTACAGAGGTTCATTAATGAAAGTAATAAACCAAAAGCTCAATGGCCTGAATTTCCCGCGCTCATCTTTCTCCTTTACAGGTGCGTGAGTTTAAATTTGCATTGTGTGTAAATATTTGCACGCTAGGTGAACCGACGACGATGGAACGTTGCCTGCCAATCTCGGCCTATTCAGTTTGCTCTCAATAAACTCCACAGTTTGAAAACTCTCCTTTTGGCAATTTCAATTACCGTTGGCGCGCTACGATCGCTCCCAAAACGGCAGCCACAAGCGGGATAGATGTGAACCATTTGAGGGTCTTTGAAGGGAAAACATCATTCAGCACATCGATTTACATTATTAATCCAAAATACTGTCGTTTGTGTCTGTTATGCCAATTGTTAAAGACAGAAAAATACATAACCAAGTGGAAAAAGGTTGTTGATAACAAAAGTTAGTCGATTTCTTGCTTTTCGTATAAATTATTTAGTAGGTACCTACCTACCTACCACCTGTACAATGGTGAAATTAAATTTGATTTTAAATACATAAGCTTGTAGGTACTACAAAATCCCGAAATTTCCATGAAAGTGAAGTAGGAAATGCCCAACGTATATCCTATCTGGTGTGTATTCAAACTGGTGACTGACTGTAGCCAACGCGTAAACACTGCAAGCTAAATTTTATTTCAATAATGGCTCCCTTTGGGTCTTCATGGTAACAATGATCACTTGATTATTATTGGTATTTACCATCAGCGCACCTTTCAGTAGCATTGTCAAGTTCAGTTTAGTTAACAACTAAGCACGGGAAGATTTCGACCATACGAGCCTGAAGTTGGTGTAAAATCGTTTTCTATTTCCACGAAAAATAAAGAGTTACAATATTAAATCGATTTCGACGGTTATGCCATCATCAGTAACAATCAATAACAGTTATAACAATAATAGTTAGGTATTGTTTGTTACTGAGATGGCCTAACCGTCGAAATCGAGAAATCGATTTAACATTGTAACTCTTTATTTTTCGTGGAAATACACAATGTTTTTTCACTAAATTCCGTTTTTAACTACGACTGAAGTAGATAATTTATTACTAATAATAGGTAAGTATCTGGCCATATGCTCTTACTTTTATTATGGTATCACACTTTTTTGCCCATTTTCAACTCCCTTTCACAGGCAAGTCGCTGGTCTACTCGTTCTTTCGATCCAAACTTATTAGTTATTCAAACATTTCGTATTCCTCTTTTGGGAAGATTAGGAAAGCCAAATAACGCATTGTCACCGTGATATTTACATCCGAATACGCTGCAGGACTATTTATTTGATTTTTGAGTGGTGACCAAAGGAAATTTTACAACAAAACGCAGGTAACCTGTCAAGCTGCTATTCCGGGTGATCCTACTTACGAGGGTTCATTTTTCTGCCGCTAGATTTTGCATCCTCAATTGAAATCGCCAGTAGAAACACCAAGCGCTAGGTTTTGTCAACGACTAGCCGGTTACCCGTGCGTTGCACGGACCCACTTGTACGGCTTAGTCGTTGCATAGACTGCTGAAATAACCGTATATCCAGACTTTGATCGTAACTACGGAGGCTAAATGCCAAATTACAGTATAAAAGTAGCAAAATCAGGACCGGACTGATCGGAAAATAGCCCATAATTTCAATCGTCCCTTTGTAACGAGAACAGGAGAGAATTCAGGTCACTCACCTAATCATGAAAGAGCCCATCATGTCAATCGTCTCTTATAACCCGAAAGTCTTCTGATCAGATGTCAACTTCCTAGGGTTAACAGGATAAAATTTAGCTCACTCAGCTGTTCACGAAAGATCCCATCATTTCAATAGTTTTTTAATGTCCCAGAGAGTCTTCTGATCAAATGTCAATTTCCTAGGGTTAACAGGATGATATTTAGCTCACTCAGCTGATTAGGAAAGAGCCCATCATTTCAATCGTCTCTTAATGTCCCGAAGAGTCACACTATCAAATTTCAACTTCCTATGGTAAACAGGAGAAAATATAGGTCATCATCATCGATTTATTGTTGAGGTACAGCAACGGTACATTACAAACGTCATAAAAGTACAAGTCATGTATAACAACATACGTCAAATGTATATGTACTTAGTATATAATGTAAAAGATAAAAGACTTAACCTAATCATAAATAACAAATTCAAAGAAACAGGGACGGCACACCGCCAACAGGAAACACAAACAGAACACACAACTGACTCTAAAAACCACAACAACACACAAAAACACGAAGCATCACTCAACGTCTGCACTGAACTCGCCCACCGAGTGTGGCGCAGCAGACACGAGGATTTCCCTGATTCTCCTGCTAAACTGTCAAAGGGAAAGGGACCTGAGGTGCTCCGGAAGACCGTTGAACAATCCGATGCCTACGTAGTCAGGATTCCTCCGTTGAACCAAGGGCCAGACGATGGCGCTGAACGGCGAGCCGGTTACGGTTCCTCGTGAAGTAGGTACTCATGATTGTCGCCAAGACGAGGCAATCCATCCTCGCGAGCCTTGATCCTCTCCAAGCTGGCCAATATGAACAAGGCCGGCAATGTCAGTATAGCTCACTCAGCTGATCGAAATCTTCAAAACCAAACAGGCGCGAAGAAAGGCCCCAACGAGTTGGCAACCATAATAAAATTTCGGGACCCAAACGTGCTTGCAACTCATGCTTCACTCGGAACACTCGTAGAAAACAGTCAAAGCTTCTCCACTTGTCACGAATTTCCACCGCTAACAAACTGCCTGTTAGCAACCATAATAACAAAAGTTCGAGAACCAAACAAATCGGTTGCGAAGGATAGCGCCGTTTATGAAGTAGAAGGATGTTTTTGAGGTCCAGGCTTAGCCTACGTTGTACGCTGGAACCCGCTCATCATTTTACAACCGCTCCGTCAGAGTCGGTCTAGTCGTTAACCGTCTATTGGGCACATAGAAACATGGAAAAAAATATAGAAATATAGATAGAAACAAACTTTGAGTTCACATCTTTAATTATTGTGTCCATCATTCAGAGGAGTCTGGTATACGTTGTAGGTGCTCATGTGAGTAGCTGTTAACTTCTGCAGATATACTTTTCGGAAGAATAAAAGTGATGGTTCGAGTGTTTGCCGCCATCTTCCAGAAATTCGAAGACATTGCGATTGGGAATCCACCGAAAAAATGGAAATTCGCATTATTCTTTATCGGATCACGTTGGTACCTTTTCATAGTTGTATAATGGGTATAGCCATATCGTGCTGATCATTATCGTTTTACATTCAACGTTTTCCAAAAAAATTCCATAGTTCTAGGGCCGGTTTTAAATTGAAAATAAGTAGTAGGTATGTTTTTTGAGAATTGCTTAGTTTCCGACTTATCGAATAAGTAGGTACGTTTTTGCGTTTCTATTCCAGAAAAATGGTTGCAACTTCCTTCAGAAGCATTGAACCGAAAGTCTAATGATTGTGTAGGAAAGAGCATATCTACAATTCCTTGTAAGATCAATCTACTTTTGTGTCCAAAAGAGTGCCATAAAGTGCTTAGTTAGTAGTAGGTACTAAACATTAAAAAGGTATTTTTTCAAAGTTTTATTGCATATTCAAAATAAAAGTGAAGAGTAATACATTATAGAGGTTGCGTTTGCACATGTGCCTTTGAGTTGGTAGGGATAAAGTTCATCGGGAATCATCTTACAGCCTGAACCGTGCCATCCCTAAAAGTTTCTTTGAAATCGGATGAAAACTGTATAAATCATGCTTGGAACAAGGATTTGAGGTTCGCATGTGCGCAGCAGCTACATGAAATTCAGATAAGGGGACAAATCTAGTTACCAACTACCATCCGAATTTATGCGAAATCGGTCAAACTGGCTTGAGAAAATTATGTTCGGTAGATAATTCGTATGCGCATGGGCGCATCGTAGTCTTGATTTGTGGGCAATGAAACTGATAGGGGGTTGTCTTCAGCCTGAAGCCTAGTTCACACAGTCAAGTGCAGCAGGCTGCTAGTTGGCTAGTAGCTAGAGCCATCCTGTAAAGAACTCAATAGAAAACAGTCTTCCACGCTGGGTGTGGCAAATAGCTTCCTCGTTTACATAACATGAATGTAATGATCATTGAAAAGTTTTAGATGATTCGTGAAAAATTCCATAGTAGAAAAGATTAAATCAAGGTGTAGCGTGAAACTTCATAAGTGGCTAACTAAGAAACGAAGAAATGAGGTACTCGAGGTTATGTGAAAATAAAATTTTGATTTGAGAACAATGAAACTGGTATGGGACCATCTACAGCCTAACCCGTACATTCTCTGACAATTTTATCAAAATCGGATGAAAACTGTGGAAGCATTACCGCATGCGCTGTAGATATTATTGATACAATCATGTTGAAATTGATATAGGGTAATTAAATCGTCTTCTCCCAACAATCATCCAAATTTTAGGAAAATTCAACGACTAGGGTGTGGAAAAATGTAGCTTAATGGATTGTACGTTTGCGCAAGCGCAGAGTGAAGTATTGATTTGGCAGCAATGAAACTGATAGGGGATCATCTGCTTCCTAACCCACACAATCCCTGAAAATTTCAACAAAATCGAGAAAAAAAACTGTGTAAATTAAGCTTGTTAGAAGGATTTAACATTTTCACATGCACTAGTGAGACGTCTATTTTTGATACAATATTGATAGTATTGTTATTACGGGTTTTCTTTTGTATGTTCCAGTGTATTTCAGCGTGGTGGAGAAATTCGTTTACTTTTTGCCCCGAACGGAGCTCTACGTGAACGAACAGAATACTTGGGAACACATTAACTGGCATGTCGCCGCTGATTACTGCGGATCGCTCCTGTGCTTAGCGGTCGCTCCCTTCATCGATAACTACCATTTACACTGGTGCGTGGTCCTCGTCTGCCATGGCTTGATATCAGTAGTGTCCGTGTTCTACAGTTGCACCTTATTCTTACCCCCGTGGGCAGGTATATCACAGGCATCTCTGCTGAGCATGGCAGCTGTCACCCAGTTCTCCAAGCCCATATTCACGTCCTACATCTTGATGCAACTCCCAGAGCGAGTCGGTCCTCCTTCCAAATTCCTCTTCACGCTCTACTTCTCTTCGTCCTGGCTGCTGGTCGGCGTCCTCCAAGTTGGCCTTCGCTGGGCTACACCACAAGGACAGCGATCATCGTCCGCAATAAACATTCTGTCCATCTTACTCATCACTGCCTATCCCTTATTTGCCGCCGTCTTCGCCTTTATATTGATTCGGAAAAAAGACGCCTTCTGCACATCTGAATCAAACCCAGGAGACACATTCATAGGTTTAAAATGCATCAACGAAGCCATTCGCAACATTAGAGGTGGGTGCTTTGGAAAATTGTTCCCGCGTTTTGACATCATTACCATCATAAACAGTAAAAAAGTCTCCAAAGTAGTATTCATCATTCTAGCGATGTCATTCAATTCTACACTTCTCCGCGGGATGGATATCCCATGGATGTTCGAGTACTTCACATTGAATCGATCTGGAGTATTTGTCATCTTAGAATTCAGCGCATTAAACTCGTTTTTAACCGCAATTTTCATCCCGCTAACGGAATACGGTATCATCCCTTTAATCAGGAAAACTAAGATCCCAATCCCGATTTACTCTTTGATGCTTTGCGTTGCTTACATTTTCACTTGTTTGTCGACGGTTTTCACGATTTGGATGCATGTGAGAGTCGAAGCGTACTATTCTACCAGACTGGACGACCACAACGCTAGAGTTTTCCTGATAAATACACTGGACACGTACTCCTACGTCGTCGCAAGAGGCTTTACCAAAACCAGGATCCCATCTGCTTCAATAAAATCATACTTAGTAGGCGATGACGTCGTAGACGGTCTCATAAGAGTCGATTTCCAAATTCAAAATCTCTATTACGGATGCACGACTGATTTGGTGAGAAAGGTGAAATCCAAAAGCACCACCGCTTATGTGCTGACGAAATACGAAGTATACGAAATTTCTGCAGACGGCTTGAAGAACGCATTTTTCAGAGTTGTCAACGATCCAACGGTAGTAATTTTGCCAACCCTAACGTTCATTTGTCCCTTAGAACCTGGTACAGGAAAATTCTACGAATGGTGTAACGCGACGGTGGAGCTTGGATATGGCTATAACCGCTATCAAAAAATTAAATTGATTGAATTCGGAAAAGGCCTCAAGATGAATCTGCCACTAGGTATTTGAAGCATTTCTGGTTAATCACTTACCTACCTTTACGTTTAAAAATGCGTAGGATCCGAAACGCTACAAATTACAACGCAAATTTTTATTATTTCTCTATTAGATAGCCCTTGTACGCAGATAATACGTCTATGATTATTGGTAAGCCCCGTATATAGCATTCGCACTTTGAATTAAACCTTTCGCGAATTGAATTAAACTTTCCGCAAATTCAATTCGACTTTCCGCAAAATGAATTAAACTTTTCGCAAATTGAGTTAAACTTTTCGCAAATTGAATTAAACTTTCCGCAAATTGAATTAAACCTACGTATGTGAAAAGATCAATAACATTAAGAAACCCTTCCGATTGAGACGCGGCTTAAATTTAAAAGAAAAAACATCAAGAAAGGAACACTGATCCCTCCCTGTTGCTAGGTACCAAAGTTATCCTTATAGGACGGCTCAGCATTTGTGCAAACGTTCTGCTGGTCACAACCATTCAATCTGCGAAAAGTTTCATTCAATTTGCGAAAAGTTTAATTCAATTTGCGAAAAGTGTAATTCATTTTGGGAAAAGTTTAATTCATTTTGCGGAAAGTCTAATTCATTTCGCGGAAGGTTTAATTCAAAGTGCGAATACTATAGAGTAAATGATCAAAACTAGGCGCATCTTGCCTTCCAAAAGGGCTCACATATTTACATCTCCAGGACCCCACAATTTTACAGCGTATAGTTAATGTCAAAAAACTTTTAGAAAATTTCAAACAAACAAAAAAGTTCCAGTCATGCAGCATGATCGTGTGAGCAAATTTTCGTAAATTCTCGTATTACATTAAATTACATTGTTTTGAAATTTGAGCACTTTGAGTGCGAAGAAATTGTTGAATAAAAATTCCATGGCAAAAAAACTCGTTCTAAATAATATTCTGGGGTTCAGTTACAGTAAAACAACTTACAGTTTTTTTGCCACTTTTATCGATTTTTCAGCAAATATTAATGGAATTCAAGTACTTTTGTCAGCATAATCGTGTGCTTAAATATTTTAATGGTCTTAGGGGTGACCTAGTTGAGGGTACACAAAAAATAATCCGTAGTGGCGGATATAATTAAAAAATGTTTGTGCATGCGCAGAATGAACTGATGAGTTGAGAACAATGAAATAGGTTCAGGGCCGTCTACAACCCGCGTATTCAATGACAATTTCATCATAATCGGATGAAAACTGTTGAAATTAAGGTCGTTACAAGGATTTCACATTGGGGCATGCGTAGTAGCTAGCTATTAATGATACAATCATGTTGAAATTCATGCAACATCATGCAGAAAAATCCGTCTTGGCAAAAGACAGGTCGAGAATGTTGGCCGGCCAACATTGCTCCAGATTGCTCCAGAATTTCAGGTTCAAATTCACAATTTTTTTTTTTTTTTTTTTTTCAGTTTCAATTCACAATTTCACAATTTGGTGGACCAAAAGATGATAAAAATTCAGTTTTTTGACAATGGGGCATATGGGGTGTCACAGCCGAAGTATTTTTTAGCGCTGAGCTGATTATGACCACTCCCAGATCTCTTAAGATTCATAAATAAGTGAGAAAAACAAATTTTAAGATGAAAAATCCCAAAATTGACCACATTTTCCAGCCCTAAAATTTTTTTGGCGATCTCGTCACATGGCTGTCCCCTCAGTTTTATTCAGGACATTGTTGGTTGCAATGATCAGAATTTAAGTGTCTAATTTAATTTATTGTATCCATAAATTTTCATTGAAAATTCGTTCTATTAGCGATGCTGCATGTCTGAATAGAGAGTTCCTTGTAGATTTTAAAACACAATACGTCGTGCGGTATCGACAATATTCTGACGCAGTGAGTTACGGTGACGCATCCTTCCGTGCAGATACGTATTCGGATCGCAATCCGGAAAAAACGTAATCGCCTAAAATAACCTCCTTCCATGGACTCAACAAATATCCTCCTAGGGATAATTTCCTTCTTCCATAGATTTAGCGTTACAACTAGATCCGTTAAGGACTTGACGTGACTTTAAGGTGCTGTTTCTGTGTGATGTTTCTCGTTACCCCACGCCGTATTGGGACTGACGGATCTTCTAGGAACTCTCTAGTGTTTGTTGTTCGATCCAGATTTCAGTCCAAAACTCACCTTAGTTTCAGTTTAGAAACAAACAAGGCTGTTTCTGGCAAACCAATCTTTTCAATAAAAGATTCAAATAAACCTGTAATGCGTGCTTTACTCACCAATATGTTCCTTCTTACAGTAAGTCGGATCTCAATCACAATTGACTTCCCTCCACGCATCAATGTAGAAGAGGAAATGATAGCATTCCGTCCCGTCCAAAGCGCCAAATACGTCCTGCTCGTCTGGCCCGGCGACATCAGCCTGAAAGTGAGATATCGCATGATCACCATAAGCGAGCCTCCGAACATCGACCCGAACTGCGCTTTGCCCCAGATCATATGCCGGGCTTTGGGGGTCAGCTTGGGCATCGTGTCGCTCTTCACGATGTTCAAAATCAACACCCCTCACTCGTTTTTCACCATCGTGGTGACCATTTTGTATTTATCCGAGAAAATCTTCATCCCGATCTTCGTGGTGATGAACCATTATAACTTCCGCGAAGCCAGGTACCAGCTCACTTTTATCGTCACCGACTGGGCGATGTTTTTGTTGTTCATACTGGCGGTTCGCGTGGCAAGGGCATGATTGACCCCGACTAAATAACTTTGAAAACCTTTTATTATTAATTTGTCCATGTTCCAGTTGTACATAACAGGATTAAATAAAAATGCACCAAACAACAAAAATCACTAGTCGTTTTGAAAGCAGATCAACACTTAATTAATGAATAGAATAAAATATAAATAGTTTATTGACAACAGACCTTGCAATATGCAGATATAGTGATGTAAAATACCCGAATATTTATGAATGGGGATAAATACCGTGGATTATAATTATATCCGATTTGGATATTTATGTGAATATTTGAGATATAATGAAACCATACTTGGTATACTAAATAAAACACTCAAATAATGCAAAAAAATTTAATTTTCCATATGAGCTGCAATAGCTCGTGTTGGGAAATGAGGCTCTGGTCACTCCCCGAGCCACAATTCATCTCATCCTATCTCTTGGGCAAATAACAATATTCCTCGTCGAATCAACGAAACTTAAATATTATTTCCTCTCAACTAAAATACATCCATATTTTACAGTTCGTGTAAATAGATGATTGTTGAACATTTAAATATTGGTTATGGATTTCTTGCTTTATCTTTATGAGGTATTGGTGTTTAAGAGTTGAGATTTTTCAAGGCGTCTCAAATCATGTAGTTTTGGACACACTATATTGCTAAGTATATATATATATAAAACGCTAATTTAATGTCAAATGATTTTGATGGCATTTGTCTTACATGAAAAACAACACTAACTAGTCAATAAAAGCCCCTACTCAAGCTCAACTTTTGAATCCTGAAAACTTCAAAACATTTTCGAAGGGTACCTACTTCGCCCGAATTCGGAGAGTAGTTCGGTATTAATAATCTCAGATCGTCCTTCATAAATTCAACAATGCCATTTTACCATTCAATAGTCAATACGAAAAATCCTCAAAGTAGGTAACGAACTTTCTTCATGATATGCTCCTTTTTGCTCGTAACAATAATTTATTTATAAAGATAATTTAGCATATTTATTGATACATATGCTAAATTATCCCTATAAATATATTTTACCATTTACACAATTATTAATATAATAGTAGAAAGAAAGGTAAGTAGTTCAACATCCTACTTGACTAATTTTTCTCTTCGTGTTCAATACTCAAAACATTGTCGCGTTAGATCAAAAATGCATGCATTTTTTTCTGACCTACATATCTATCGATTAGTTCCAGAAATTAGGCATTTAGTTATTTCTGTTATACTGTATTTTATGTATGCATTTTATACTGTATTTCTGTTATACTATAAGTTATTTATGGTATGTAGTTGTATATCGATCAATATGACTGAAGTGAGCAATCTGATGCTATTTTCATTTCTACTTTCCTTCAAATTTTTGTTTCAAATCATACCTCATCACATCATCATGATTTATAAGCCACCTACTCATTTTTTAAATGGTTTACTCAAGAATAGCTCCTTTCATGGTACCTACACTAAGATCCTATTACATTTCCTTTTTACAATAATGATCAAGGAAGAGTAAAAAATAACACGAAATCAACAAAAACGTAACATTTTATTAAAACAATAATAATAAATACAAAATAATAATATAACCGTAAAAATACGAACTCAGTCTTGTAATGGAGAAATGCATTTCGTACCCACTTAGAATATCGTCAAACGAGATATTGTAATCAACATTACAATCAACTAATTACAGTATTTGACTAATCATAATTTAAAAGAGGAATGTTCTTTCGCTAGATATTTACATGATAAATTTACATAATTTTGAGATCTTTCTCACATCAAATATTGTAATATCTCCTGAAGGTATGTGTTCATTACTAACACCAAAAATGGAAATATATTTAATCGACTTCCTCCACAGTTGGGCCGTAGGATCCAGGTTTTCCATAGGAGCTCTGCTGACCGCAGGACTGAGGCCCCTGACCGCCTTGGTGGAGCTTCGTCATAAATTGAGTGCACTCCTTCTGCAGCTCCTGAAGTTTATGCTGATACTCGTCTTTATCAGCGAGCGAGTTACTGTCCAGCCAGCGCAAAGCATCGTCGCATTTTGACCGCGCAGCATCCCTATCAGATGCTGACAGCTTCTCACCAGCTTCATCCACAGCCTGCTTAATTGAGAAGATGTAAGCTTCTAGTTGGTTTTTGGCAGCAATTCGCTCTCTTTGCATGTCATCTTCAGCTTTGTAGCGCTCGGCATCGTTGACCATTCTATCAATTTCCTCTTTAGACAAACGGCCTTTGTCGTTCTTGATGACGATGTTTTTGGTTCTTCCCGAGCTGCTATCTTTAGCTGAAACGTTCAGAATACCGTTAGCGTCCAAGTCAAAAGTGACTTCAATTTTTGGAACACCCCTCGGAGCGGGTGGAATTCCTGTGAGATCAAAAGTGCCAAGAAGGTTGTTATCCTTCGTCATAGCTCTCTCACCCTCGAATACCTGAATTGTGACGGCAGGCTGATTATCAGAATAGGTGGTGAACGTTTGCGACTGCTTGCATGGTATTCTGGCGTTCCTTTCGATAATCTTAGTCATGACACCTCCAGCAGTTTCAATTCCCATGGATAGAGGGGTCACATCGACAAGGAGAACATCTTGAATTTGAGAGCTTTGATCTCCACTCAGTACAGCCGCTTGAACAGCTGCTCCGTAGGCCACTGCTTCGTCTGGGTTGATGGACATGTTCAAGGCTTTCCCATTGAAAAAGTTCTGTAATAGGTTTTGAACTTTAGGGATTCTTGTTGATCCACCTACCAAAACAACATCATGAATAGAACCTTTGTCCATTTTCGCGTCATTCAGGCACTTCTCCACAGGAACCAAAGTGCTTCTGAATAAATCGGCGCACAATTCTTCAAATCTTGCCCTTGAAATCTTAGTGTAGAAGTCCACGCCTTCATGTAGGGCATCGATTTCGATATTGGCTTCGGTAGATGATGACAAAGTGCGCTTGGCTCTCTCCGCAGCAGTCCTCAACCTTCTCAGTGCTCTAGCGTTGCCTTTGATGTCTTTTCTGAATTTCCGCTTGAACTCCTCAGCCAAATGACTGACCAATCGGTTGTCAAAATCTTCACCCCCAAGATGGGTATCACCAGCTGTCGCTTTCACTTCAAACAAAGACCCTTCATCAATCGTGAGGATGGAAACATCGAATGTCCCACCTCCCAGATCAAATATTAGCACATTTCTCTCACCTTTCAAATTTTTATCCAAACCATAAGCCAAAGCAGCAGCTGTGGGTTCGTTGATGATCCTCATAACGTTCAGCCCAGCAATCGCCCCAGCATCTTTAGTCGCCTGTCTCTGTGAATCGTTGAAATACGCCGGAACAGTTATGACAGCATCCTTAATCTTTTTTCCAAGATAAGCCTCGGCTGTTTCTTTCATCTTTGTCAACACCATAGAACTTATTTCTTCCGGGGAAAACGTTTTCTTTTCACCCTTGAACTCAACTTGGATCTTCGGTTTGGAACAATCGTTAACAACTTTGAAAGGCCAATGTTTCATGTCTTCAACGATTTTGGGGTCGTCGTACTTCCTTCCAATCAACCTTTTAGCGTCGAAAACGGTATTTTGGGGGTTCATGGCAACTTGGTTCTTAGCTGGGTCGCCGATCAAACGCTCAGTGTCGGTGAAAGCAACATAACTAGGGGTAGTTCTGTTACCTTGATCGTTGGCGATGATCTCGACTTTTCCGTTTTGCCAGACACCCACGCAGGAGTAGGTCGTCCCAAGATCAATCCCAATAGCAGACATAATGGTTTATTCACTAAAGTAGTTGATAAATTCACTGTTCACTAACAAAATATTCACTTGAATCGCGTCGAAGTACTTTTTGTAGAGTACGCACTTGTAACTTTATCTTAGCTTTCTCGTGAGAAACTGAAGTCTCGGAGCGGAGCTGTCATATTTAAACGGCCGCGGGCAGTTCTGGGACGTTCGAGAACAATCGGCGCTCTCCCATTGGCTGAGCAGGTCACACCCCCCTCGTTGGCGTCGACCCATCTGGAAGGTGTTCGAACGTTCGAGTATCTCTCAGATCTACCCGACCGCTCTCGATGAATCACCCCTTTGTAACTTACACCAACAAGAAGGCATTACGATGCTAACGATTTATATAACCTATTAAAGGGACGTCAGATTCTTCAAAATGAATCGATTTAAATCGTATTGATCCTTTTGAAATTAATCGAAAAAAATCGTATCAATTCTTTAAGAAAGTATCGATTTTTTGAAGAATTGATACTTTTAGGTGGATTTAGATACAAATGATTTTAACTTTTAACCAACTAAATTTCTATGGAAAAATCGACACAAATTTTTCATAATTTCCAATGATAAATCTTTCAAACTACCTAGGTACCTGAACTATGTTGTTCATGAGACAGGGGTAGTACGTATTCATATTATGTACTTAAATTCCAATAACGTCGAAGGTATATTACCTACTAGTAAATATGAAATATTTCATGAACATTCTATCACCTTGAGCTCTTTTTACTGACTTCACCCAGCAATATCATTTGTTCATAGATGAGAAAATGTAGCGACATGTACCTATATCAAAAATCAAAGCTTATGAAACAATATTACCTGACTATATTTCAAAAATATTGTCTGTTCATCCAGCTGTTGAAAAGAATCGGCCTTCGATTCTCGAATTTTTTAATCGATTCTCCGATAATTACTTGAAAAAATAAAAATAATCCTAGAGTATCTGTACTTTTTCTTATTAAATAATCGATTCTTTAAGGAATCGATTCTTTTTTTACCATCTACTTACGTAGGTAGGGGAGATGGGGGTATTGGCGGTCACCTAACTTCATGAAGCTGTAATATGCTCTAGAATCATAGGTTTGTTCCCAAATTTCACTATTTGGTTTGCTGACTATCCAAGATTTAGGATCTAGGTTCATTTTAGCGAATTTTTGAAGCAAATTAAGCTATTGCTCTCGCCTCAAAATTTGTAGAATGTGAATTTTTGAAAAAATTTTATGCAGAAATCCGTTTCAGGCTATTCTGAATCATATTCTGAAGTTTAACGCATTTTTTTATGTATGTATGTATGTATGTATATATGTATGTATATATGTATATATGTATGTATATATGTATGTGTCATTCCAGACGATAACTGTCCGTAGAATTGTGCTAGAAACTTCAAACAAATTTTAAAATGTTAAGGATACAAAACGAAAGTTCATGTTCGTTGGCCAGCATGATCGGATTACATCTTCGGGTTGAAATTTTCAAAAATGTAGTCAAAAATTTCAAAATAGACTGTTTTTTTGCGATTTGTTGTGCGAAATAATTTTTTCAGCATACTAACATGTGGTATATTCGGAATCAGCGTAAAATTTCCTATAATAGTATGTATCAAGTTTTCAAAAATTTCAAAGTTGAAAAATCAGTCAAAAATCGAAATAATGCCGTTCGCTAGTTGTGAAAATCGGTAATATTTGCATGAAACATTGTCCAAATTCAGATTGAACTACTCTTATGGAAGTATCCCTGTATAACCAATCCTAGAACCATGCTGTTTAAAACGTAGGTGCGATAGGTGGCTTTTGTAAAAAAAAAAAAAAAATTTTTTTTCGGTAGGTCATGTAATCACAACTGATGAGTTTACTCTGTGCATGTGTTAATAATTTGATTCCATGTTTGTCTATCAAAATCATAAACTAAAATTTCTCAACACGATCAATAGCGACTGAAATGTCGAAGATTTCTTCAAAAATTCGCTCATGGGGTCATGCTGCATGACTGGACTTTTTAACATTAAATTAAATGGTAACAACTTAGATCGAAATTTTGAAAAAGAGGGTTTGACCGTAATTACCCGCACTTGCGGTTAATAGCGGTCAGTGATTTGCTAACCAGAGATCCTCACAACAATCTATATTTTTAGTTCATGGATGTGAACAAGGCCAGTAAATCAACGATTCATTTTTATTGCATGGCATTCGTTTGTAAAAAACGAGCAAAATCATAGGTGAACCTTAATAGATTCGCCGAAGTTAATGAGGTAAGAATGACTAGGCAGTGACTGTCTTGAGGTAAAATGAATCACATCTAAGTAGGAAGAGCTAAAACTAGGGGAGCAATTCGAAATAAAATGAAATTTCAAAAGAATGAAAATAAGTCACAACATTCAAGTTCAAATTTCAACAGAAATTAAATAAAATTTCAAAGGACTTTTAGAGTGTGATAAAAATAAGTGACAATATTCAAGTTTAACATGGTGCACATAGTTCACACAGATAATCGTCAGGGCGCCCCATTGAGCATATATAGTGTGCCATGTGATGACACCCCTTGCACTCCCACATTAAAACACTGTCCATTTCTTCACTATCGAGACAAATGAAGCATTTTTGTGTATCGTTGTCTTCGCCGTTGTCGATACTGTCATTCTCATCATCCTCACACAAATCCTGCAGAGAAAAACGAGTAGACATCAGTTGAACAGCCTTCTGCATATCTTCAGCTTTCCAAGCCCCTTTTGCTGTTTTACTCTTTACATTTCTGGGCATCTGAAAAACATGAGTAGGAATATTACAATGTAGAAGTTGATACAAGCACTAAAAAACATCAAATACAAATAAAAACTGAATAGATTCATGAATTATTGCTTGATAATACTGTAAGAGGGTAATGACGGTCAATCTACGCATGACCATCATAACCCACTTGTAGACCGTCATTGCCCCCTTGTTTTGACCGCCATTGCCCAATCTGTTTACATCTTGAACTTTTTGGATTGTAGGTTTAATTTCCAACTAAATTTAATCAACTACATCAGGAAATGAAGTCAAGGAGTTACAGAACAATATCAGAGTGGGAGTTTAATTGAAAATATACGAAATAATTCACTTACCTTGCCTTGAAGTGAGAGCAGCCTTACATCTGTGCTTAGGCGAATTTTCAACTTGCAGCCACATTGACGGAGTGATGTCCTACCCCTCTTGACAATTAGTTACAACTCTCACCCTGAGATAGCTCCACCCATCAGAATATGTGTATGAATATACATACCTATATACTTTAGGTATGTATATTCATACACACTAAATACACTAAAATACATGATGAGCTGTCGCTCAAATTTCCACCCATCAGAATAGGTGTAAGCTCTTTTTAGCGTTCAGAAATGGGGTGACCGTCATTACCCACTGATACCCCCATACATACCCCCATCTCCCCTACCTACTTCTGCGGGTTTTTGAGGGTTTTGAATCCGAATCTGAAGTGCGATTTTCTTGTGCACGCCCACCTATCAAGATATAAAAGTGGAAACGTAAAATTTTGCTGTAGAATTACACCATTTTTACTGTTTTACGATGTTAAGGAAATTTATTAATCCAGAATGCCGACGGGTTGATGGAATAATAAGTCTTGGTATTTTTCAAAAAACCACAAAATTGTTTTCTCAAGTTAGTTTTACAGGCTCGTCTGACTCTACATTCATTCCTTCATACAGCTTTAGACAGATCTGCGCAAAATAAATAATGGAATGGTTTAATACCTACTGGACGAGTTTATACAAGAGCTAAGAAATGTAGATTCGCACAATATTTAGATGTGTATGAATATACATACCTATATACTTTTTTTTTTTTGTTTTAGCAAATTTTCTTAAAAAATGAACTATTGCAATGGCTCAGAAAATTTTAAAATTAAAATGTTTGAAAAATTTCTTCATTGAAATCCGTTTTGAGGCACTCTGAAAAGCGAATCCTGGAGTTTTAACGCTTTTTTTATAGGTATGTATGGCGTGTGCGCGCGCGTGTGTGTGTGTGAGTGCGTGTGTGTGTGTGTCATTCCAGACAATAAATCTCCTTAGGATTGAGATGAAAATTCCGTTCTTAAGCAAAAAAATCAAGCTTTCCAACGAAAGGATAAGTTCGTTGGCCAGGACTTTTTGAGCACATTAGATAGGTCAAATTTCAAATAAGTACCAACAAAATCACTAAAAACGACTGAAAATCGTTAAATTTATATTTTTTGCAGAATATTGTACAAATAAAGTTTATTAGCTGTACAATAGAGCATTCAAAATTCTATGTACAAATTAAGGTGAACTTAAAATTCATTAAAATTTGATAGAAATCGCAATAAAAAAGCTAAAAGTTCTAAACCTCTATTAGAATAGGAGATTATTATTTATAATACGTTTTTTGGCATAAAATTGATAGTTAAATATTTCCTTGCACTCAAAAAGCTCAAATTTCAAAACAACATCATAATACAATACGATAATTTACGAAAATTCGCTCATACGATCATGCTGCATGACTGAAACTTTATTTATTTTGTGATTATTATTATTATTGTTATGTATTTATTTTTGCACACCAGGGTCCAATGTGTTTCTAATCGTATGCAGTTTAGGCTAGGCTGGTACAAATTTTGCTGAAGAAATAATAGATAGCTTTTTTTTGCATCCGAATCTACCTATATGTAGCGGAAGCGTTGTTTCCACTTTCGGGAGAAAAAAATTTTTGTTCTCCAAAATCAAAATTTCCACTCGCATTTCAAGTTTTAGACCATTCTGAACAACTTTGGTTCTGTGTCTGTTTGACTGTGTGTGTGTGTGTGTGTGTGACTGTCGTGTGTCCGCAAATCCTTGTAACAAGCTTATTTTCCACAGTTTTCATCCGATTTCCCTTATTTTTCGATTCTCGCACCCGCCACGTCGACTCGGTTGCTTTCAACCCAACCTTCTACAGTGAAAAGGGCCTAATAGAAGTCAGCAACCAGAAGTAATATCAACCTTCACAGTTTGCTCCCTACACAGGATGCGGCCTACTATCACAGATTACGAACATAGTATCAATTTCAAATTTAGATAGACAGAGAAACAATCCCTTTGGATTGAGGATGGTTGAATGATAGCAATGAGAGGCAAGGACTGACCCTTTTCAAACACGCTTCAATCCATTTCTTGCCAATGTATAAAGAGGTTGCCAGATCTACTTTAATTTAAAGTATCCTACTTTATTTTTGTTCAAAATATTGTATACTTTATAACAAATTTAAAGTAGACCAAAATACTTTATATTTTAAACGAAGAAGAAAAGTTCAGCCCCCGCACCTACTTACTAGTCAAGGACAAGGTCAAATTTACTTTTTTGTTAAGTATAAAGATTTCATTCAAATTGTCAATTTTAAAAGTTTTTCTGAATTTTCAATTTCCACAGCTCTTTTCCAATTTTTAAATATTTTATAAGTGCAGTGTTTCAGAGAAAGAAAGGAGACTGAAACTGAATGAATGTATCTTTTCGAGTTCCTTCCTAAAAAGTTCCAAACGTCCTTAGTCCTTACGTGCCCAATAGGTGCACGAGATATTTTTTTAGTGAGAAAGAGATTGAAAATGATGGTCCTAATTACATTTAAATGTATGTAACACAACCTTACTGAAACATGGACTCGTTAAGATTGAAATGTCTAGTACCTAATGTTTTCTTCGGAATAAAAATGTTGTGACCTACGTACAGTAAAAATATTACTATCCATGGCTCTTTTTTAATTCCTCAAACCGAACTTTCTTATTTTCAGTAATCTGACACATTCAAGACCTTGTGCGCAGATGCTGAATGAAAAATACCTTAGTACGTAAGTCGAGAACGTTAACTTTAATGTATACTTTAACTTTCATTGAAATACTTTACTGTTCCTTTTTTTCACGAAATCAAGTTTATTTATCATAACTTATGTCTCTGGAATAGTGAAGTATTGGTAGGTGATTCATTCATATCCATTCGTTTTTTTTTTTTTTTTTTTTTTTTATAATTACCCAATTTTTTAATTTTTACAAGGCGGTAACCGGGGGTGTATAAATTTGATAAATGGAAGGTAGGTAGTGACTGGGGAGGGGGAATAAGTATCTCCATTAATCGTTGACCATCTGAAGTACAGCTGCTCCATCTTCCAGCCCCAACGGTCGAACCTTCCTTCGAGACCCTCTTATACGAAGTGAAACAGCTCGAATTATGGCGAACTGAACCTTCACTTTCACCCATCCTGTGAGTTGTGAGTAGGGACGGTTCCATTTTTCGGCCAGGACGTATGCTGCCCGTTTCAGAAAAACAGCAAATTCTTTGTGAAGGGCACCGTCACATGAGCACACTAAGGGTGTGAAAGACCCTCGGTGGTCTTCTGCAGCTCGATCATATTTCATGTGTTTTGCAT
This sequence comes from Adelphocoris suturalis, assembly GCA_030762985.1. NCBI lineage: Eukaryota > Metazoa > Arthropoda > Insecta > Hemiptera > Miridae > Adelphocoris > Adelphocoris suturalis. Next base: position 34,153,543 of record CM061042.1, read on the forward strand.
TTGCTGCTCTGCTGGCGTTTGATTCCAGTCTTCGGAGAGGTAGGAGGCAGCGTCAGCATTTATGCGATTATCAGAAAACGCCGGTCTCCCACTCTCTCAGACACCATTCACCATAACATCACCCACTAATGCTGGCTGTCCATTGGCTGACTCTTGCATTACTGGCTGAATCAAAGCTCCCCCCCAGGCAAGGTTGGCTATTCCTGCAACAACGTCCCGTAGGTACTTCATCATGCCCCCTTTTTACGATTCCTCCTTTCTTACAGTTGAGAGCATATGAGACATCAAACGCCGCTTCACAACCATCGCACTTTCCTTTTCCTTGTTTGCAGCCAGGATATACTTTATATAACCCGAAAAAATCTGGGAACCCTAGCCAAGGCCTGCGCATGACGTAGGTACCAATGTGCTCAATATTGGTAGGTTCCAACCTAATTATTTCGTCAAACTCGACTATCTGCTCTACATTTACATAACAATCAAATACGTATCCAATGACTTCAATCACGTGTTTTCAGTAACACCGTTTAGCTCGTACTTTGTACAAAAATAAAAAAAATCGACACACTTCGTTCAATGAATGCAATTCGCGGGAGATAATAAATGACAGCCTAAATCTCGAAATTTCGAGGATTCTGCCGGGGGTTTACTGTTCTGGATCGTACACGCTGTTTTTTAGTTCGAACAAAGGTTAGGAAGTGATGAAGAATGAACACGGCGTACTACAGCATCGGGATCGGCGTGAAGAGGGTCCTGGAGCGCGGGGGATGGAGGGGTGAGCAGAGGGTCGTCCGCTTGGTCGCGCGCTCGTACAGGGGCAGGAAGCTGAAGCCCTGGACTCTGATGGTCGGCTTCGGGCTCCCCTTCTTTGGGGGTTTCGGTGGCGAAGGCGATGGACACGGCAGGTTCAAACGTAAGCACTATCTAGCACAGTTGTTAAAAAAAAGGAATTCCAATTACTTTTTCCAATTACTTCAGAGAGAAAGTAATTGCAATTACCATTACCATCCATGTAATGGGAATGGTTTGAAGCAATTACTAGGTTTGTTCTAACAACGCTTCGAGAGCGACCCCCGGGGCTCCTCCAGAGTTGCCGTGGGGTTAGCTCCAAGGTCGCCCACTTTCGTGTTTGTTGGATCACTTCGGAGAGAGATGTGATAGCAAACGTAGTAGAGAAGGTGAAAACAGTTTAGAGAATGTTACACGGATATGTAGTTTACCCAAGGTAGCAAGTTATTTCAAAATGCGCATGCGTAGGGCTGGGAGCTCTAAATGAGACCCTATCAAAAGTGTGGGGCTGTTCGGGGGACCCCCGAAGCAACTCTGGGGGCACTCTGAGATCTGTTGGAACAGGGAGACTAATTCCAATTACACGTAATGGCAATTGGTTTTTCAATTACCATTACTTGTCATTGGGAAAGTAATGGGTCTTTGCAATTACCCATTACAGAAAAAGTAATGGGTAATGGAAATGGAATTACCCCCATCCCCATTACAGGAACGTGTTCTAAATAGAATAGTTGCTTGTCAGTTTTTTGACAACATATTTTTTCTCGGTACATTCCCAAAAACAGTTATTTCGGCGGATTATTATTATTATTATTATTATCAATTTATTTATTTTTTTTATTTATTTATTCATTTATTTTTTCAGTGTAATTTAAAGCATTTATTCTTATCAGCGCATTTGAGGTTCCACCTTCCAGAAGCCGGGATGATAGTAGTGAATTTTGCTCTAAGTAGGCATATTTGCCCTGATTTTTTACATATCATTAAGTGGGGATGAACACGCAGTATTAGTTGTCTAGCCTTTCTTTTATGGTTCCAATGTGGTGGTTCCTCCACTCCACGTTGTGAACGCACAGTCAAACCTTTTAACCTTCCTAAAGCGCTTACGGTTGCTCGTACAATACTCTAAACTGTATCATTCAATTAATTGAAATGATTTCTATCTACATCAAACGAAAAACTAACCCTTTATTCCCTTTTTTCTCATTTGATTTCAAGGGTCCGTTATTGAAATTAGTGAACCGAAATGCTAACTTATTGCCCACCCACATAGCAGATGTTTTTCATTTTGACGTACCCACTAAAGAATTACCGATCCATTTTTTGTGTAATCGTTACAATTCCCATTTCAGTGACAAACATTCAGAAGTTCAGTGACGTCGGCGATAAACCTGTAGAGGGACAGGATTCCAATGAACCACCTAAACCAGCAGAGCCAATAGAAAAAGATCGGAAATTCATTACTGGAGGGAATTTCAAGATGAACGGCAGCAAAAAAGACATAGAAAACATCATCGGTGTCCTTTCTAAGGCGAAATTGGATCCTGATGTTGGTAAGAATTTATTGAAGAATTGCGATTTATATGGCTTCCCAATTCTCTGTTATTGTATGTTGCCATCATTTTTGAGTTTGATTTTAAATTATCTGTTTTCCATTGGTTTTGCCCGTGCACTCGCTGCCACATTACAATTTGATCGAGAGCACTTCGTATGTCAGCGACAAAGTTATGTTGCTGGACCCGTAAAACACGATGGTGCCTTCGAAATTGCCAAAAGATGCTGTCTTCCCGGAGGAATCAGCGAAAATATGCAGGAAATGACGAAAAAAATGCATTCCCCTCGATGTTTTTTCCCGCCTTAGACCCACTAAATTTCGACGATTTTTGCTCGGGGGTCTTAAAATGTTCATTGGAGTTCCAATTTGGTCCCATTCTAGTGTCAAGGCGTGAAATTGTGTTTCCCGATTGTGGCGAACGAAAATACAGACGAAAACTGTTATTTTCGAGCTAGCGCTCTTCCTATTCTGTCGAAACTTATATACTCTGAACTTTCTATCCGACGAACCTCTTAATCGCAGAAGATCTCCCGTTGAAAGACACTTCTAACAGAAAAATAGACGGAGAAAAGAATAGCCCTTCTACCCAGATAAAATAATGGGCTATCTTTATTAAACCTAATAAAATTTTCGTGGTTTCACATAGTTTTATAAAATTTTATTTGTTGGAAAGTATTTTCCAAAAGAAAAAAGCGCATGCCAAGTTGGGCGGGCAGTATAACTCCCTCACATATTGTAACATAGACGTATAAAATTAGTTGAAGAATTTAAATGTTCTTAAAACTTGACTTTTCTGGTTCCACATACTCTTTATTGGGTACCCCTTCTACGGAGATAAACGGGCTATCTTCATTAAACCTAATAATCTTTTCGCGGTCCCACATAGAAAACACAGCAAATTATTACACAGCAACTTAGTATTTTCATTTTGCCCCTTTTATAAGATTTAATTTTTTTTCCCGTACCGTAGGGATTGTTAATGGAAAGGGAGCGAAGCAAGCAACATCCCCTACACACGTCGGATTTCAACGGGTTTTTCCCTACGGACTCGGCAAGGACTATATGCCATCGCAAATAAACATCACGCACTGAGCAAGCGAAGGGAGGATGAAAACCCACCCCGAGCAAGCGATGCGAGCAACATCCCCTACACATATCAAATGTATCCACCCTTAGTGATCTACCGTTTCCAACATGTCTAGTTTTGCCCAAGCACTCGATCTTCTATCTGCTGCCACATTTAAATTTGATCGAGAGCACTTAATATTCATGTCCCACTCAACAGTAAAAGACCGTCGCATCTATACAGCCATACCGAGCGAGCGAAGCGAGCAAGAATACTATGTTAGTTGACTATAGTTTAGGAAGTGACTATATGTTCTGTCTTATCATTTTTCAGAAGTGTTCGTTAGCCCACCATCAGTTTACATGGAGCACACGAAAAAACTGCTGCCCAAAAACATCGAACTCGGCGCGCAAAATGCTTACATGAAGGAAAAAGGAGCATTTACTGGTGAATATCAAACAATATATGTGGACACTTACCCGTGTAATATGGTAAACTTTGTGAAACAACATGAGTTCACAATAGATTGATTTATTGAATAGCGATAGAAGTTTAAAAAAATCGTTGGTACAAGTTTATGAACTTACTTTCCCTACCATGGTCGAATTTTGCACACTGACTACCGTTTTCAAAAACGAACCCTCATTTTTATTACAGATTCGGAATCTATACGTGAAATTTCTTCACAACAAACAATGATCCGAATTTTGAGTATACAAAAACATGCTCAATTACGCACAAAACTTGTAGATAATAATAACAATGTTGAGGAAAACATAGGAGATATTTTTCTGTATTCGATTAATCATTGCACCATACGTTACACAGTTTCACACCCCGCTGCCCCCCCCCCCCCCCTTTTACTATCCAAGATAAATTAAATTAAATAATACGTACTATAATAATTAATGTTGGGCTGTGGGTTGACAATGTTAATCATGGTTTAGTTGCCAGGGTTTGCAATAAAGATCACGCTTTCTGAGAAAATCAGAAAATAATAATTATTTTTTTATTTTTATAATAAAAATCCATCAAGATTTGAGAATAATGATTAATTATTAAATTTTAATAGGTAGAATATAAATCAATGATTAATCAGTAATTTTTAATAAAAAGAATAAAAATTAAGGATTAAGGATTTTTTACGATCAATGATTAATGATTATTTCCTGATTTTTCTGATCAGGAAATGGGGGGGGGGGGGGGGGGTATAGCTGTAGGTGCAAGAGCTACCAAGAGCTCAAAAGGTGAAACTTTACTTCTCATAAGCTTGGACCCACGTGCACCTACAGCTATGCCACCCCCCCCCCCCCCCTTGAATGAAATTTAAGACTCTCGATATACCTTCTATTAGGATTCCCTAAGTTGTTTTGACTGTTCCACGTTGCCCTTTAGTCTTTCATGTGGCGGTAGTGTGAATGTACACATTTTTACGCATTCACCCCTCTGATACGCTCAACGAATCCCATAGAAATGGCAAGGTATTTTTACACATATTTGTAACAGGGAATATTTGTAACAGAATATTTTTCCAATTTTTCAAACATGAAAAGTATAAGATTCATATACAATACCAAAATCTAAGACGAAAAACATTAAATAACGAGAACTATGAGAAATTAATCAAGTCCTTAGCTGAGTTATGCTTTTATTATAATATTGAAGTTGAACTGTTCTATTTTTGAATCGCTATGACCCCACTTCACTAACACATCTAAGTATTTCTTTTAAAACACATTACGCTTTCAAATTGAACGATAGGTACCTAGCTGAGATGAGTACCTACCTACCTACAAGAGGGTGAATGGGTCAAGTACGAAGATAGGTAGGAAGGTAGGTGTATAAAATTGGGTTTTTATCTTGTTTTCTTGACGTAAAATTGTTAGGTCATTGGATTTTCCAAATACTTATTGATTAGGTAAAAACCCGACTGGTTCCTATTAACTTGCCGTATTCCTGTTTACCAACTTGGGATTTTCACTTTGAACGTTTCGAACGTTGTTTTTCAGGTGAAATCAGTCCAGGGATGATCAAAGATGTTGGCGGGACTTGGGTCATTCTAGGGCACTCTGAAAGGCGATTGCTCTTCGGCGAATCTGACAGCGTAAGGATTCTGATTTACGTTGGTAGATAATTTGATAATTTTGTTTCGATATGACGTAGAAAAACTAAATAGGTAGGGTTAAAATATTTGGTGGACTCAAGCTAATCTTCAGTGGGATCTGTCCATCCACGTTGAGACAAAAACACGATGCAAGAACTGATGAAATAATGGAAATAATGCGCAGAACTTGAGGAGATGGAGAGGAAATTTAAGAATGGAGAGTGTACGGTGTAATATTGACCCGTCCACACTAGTTTCACCCAACTAACTATAAGAACTAGTTATAATCGATTGATCGGAATTGAAGACGGGACTCGACTGGAGAGAAACAGCATCGGCTATTCGATCAACGAACGAACCTTTGACAATTCACCAAGACTGTTTGCATTGAATATAATTCCCCACAACATACTCGTATCTCCTGAGGAAATTCTCTCAGAATTTCTGGCGCAATCTTTTGGAACTCTGCTCGGGCCTGCCGGAAGCTCCCTGCTTTTTACACCTTGCTCCTTGAATATTGTAATTTTATATTCATATTGCACCATTTTTCACCACTATCTGATTGTATTTTCTGTTCAAGTTCAATTCATTTTCTCTTTGTAATTCGATTTCGTTATTTTTACATATCTATACATGAATTATAACTTAATTGTAATTTCAAATTATTTAAAGCGGCAGTTTTTTTTTTCCAATAATAAACCTTTGCAATCGACCAAGAAAAATTTTTTTTAACCCCCTTCAAAATTAGTTGATTTACGTTTCAAGATCCGTAAAATCCAAAAATCGAATACGAAAAATCTGTCTGTCCGCCGTGCGCCATACTTTTTCAGTGCAGTGTCAAAAAAACCTCAATTATTTTAAATTACAACTTTGTCCTAGCATCAAAGAATTTATTTTTTTTACAGAGAATTGTACAATTTTTTAAGAAATTCTATCATAAAAATATAATGTAGCTATATATATATATATATACAGGGTGATTCCCTCGCAAATGCAAAAAAAAAATTGGGTGAAACTACATCAAAAATTGAGTAAAATGCCGCCAACCGCATATTTTTATCTTAATCCGTACTCAGGATATGATTTTTTAAAGGTTCTTTTCAGGAATACCGTGTTTTTTTCATTTTAAACTCGGATTTCTCCACTTTGCCTCATTTAATTTTAACTTTCAACCTCATTCACGGTATCAGTATTAAATTTCCTATAAGAATAGTGTACTTGGGTTCTTAAAAAGTACCATCCGAAGACCCTCACATCAGCTCAAACATAGACGATTTTGAAAAAATAATATTTCTGAAAATCTTTAAAACTTTACTACTCTTTTAAAAAGAATCCTGGAAACTGGAAAATCTCAAGAAAACTGCTTCATCTAATATGCTTTCCAACGGTATTATCAAGTTTACTTTTATTTTGTCATTTAGGGGAGAAAATAATGTTTTAATGTTGAAAAATGTGGGTTTTTCAATGAAATTGTTGGTTTTCTCGCTAAATGACCCTCCATGAACCAACGAGTATGGGGTCGGTTTCTATGTATTTTTTCTCGCTGGATCGAATGGAAACTCTTGCAGATCTCTAAACTACGTTATAATCGAGTTTTACACTTTAATTAACTAGTTTTACCCCATAACACACACATACATTTAATCGTAACAAACAAACTAAACATTTGCGATTTTAAGTGTAAAACTCGGTTATAACGGAGTTGGAGAGATCTACAAATGTTACCATTCGATACAGCGTGAAAAAATACATAGAAACCGACCCCATACTCGTAGGTTCATGGAGGGTCATCTTTCGAGAAAACCAACAATTTCATTGAAAAACCCACATTTTTAACATTAAAACATAATTTTCTCCACTAAATAATAAAATAAAAGTAAAATTGATTATACCGTTGCAAAGAGTATTTCATGAAGCAGTTTTCATGAGATATTCCATTTTCCAGGATTCTTTTTGGAAGAGTAGTAAAGTTTTAAAGATTTTCAGAAATATTATTTTTTCAAAATCGTCAATGTTTGAGCTGATGTGAGGGCCTTTGGATGGTACTTTTTAAGAACCCAAGTACACTATTCTTATAGTAAATTTAATGTTGATTCTGAAAATGTGGTCAAAAGTTAAAATTGAATGAAGTAAAGTGGAGAAATTTGAGTTTAAAAGGAAAAAAACACGGTTTTCCTGAAAAAACCTTTAAAAAATCATATCTCGAGAACGGATTGAGATAAAAATATGCAGTTGGCGGCATTTTACTCAATTTTTGATGTAGTTTTACCCAATTTTTTTTTTTTTTTTTGCGAGGGAATTTTTTTGCATCTGCGAATGTAACTATATATATATATATATATAAACCGCATGGCTGGGAACATAATTGCAGTACCAAAATAAAACAATTTAATAAACAAAACAAAAAAACACAGTTTGCAAGCAATGTCTAGAGCAATGCTTAGAGTAAACGGACCTCAAGATTTCTTGGTACCTACCGTATCATGAATGTATATATCTCAGATGGAATGTAGAAAGTTTTTATTTCCGACTAACCTTGGGGGGAGAACTTTCAATATGAATAATTCATTCCATTCCTTTATTGCGTTCCTTCATTGCAGTTAATCGGTGAGAAGATTTGCCGATCCCTTCACGACGGTCTCAAGGTCGTCGCTTGCGTCGGAGAGACGCTTCAGGAACGAGAATCAGGCAAAACCGAAGAAGTCATACTCGAGTCAGTCAATTTTATCTGTACTCTATCAGTATATTTTTAGCTAATTTTTAAAAAATTCAGCGGTTGCAATAACCATTAGGGGCGTTACTAGACAAAAATAGTGAGGGGAAAAGTATCATAAAATTCCCAACTGAACCAAAAGTTTTACCAACTCACAGGGAAATTACTCGTAAAAGAAGAAAATTTGTGATATCACTAATAAATGAAACCTGCTACCTACAGTTCATTGTCTAAAAGTACCTGTTTAATAATGTAACACCTGTGTAAAATGGTCATTTTCATGTGAGTTGTTATACGAGAATTCGGTAACATATCTTTTGTAGAAAGACCGCAATATTAATTATAGATCAACAATAATAACATTGAAGCGTGGAAGTTCACAAAATCTATTATAGATTAACAATAATAACATTGAAGCGTGCAAGTTCAAAAAATCTAAGTGTCAAAAAAAAAAGGAAAACTCGTGTTTTAGCGAATTTTTGTAGAAAATAAAGGTATTGTGCAATGGCTCGAAACTTAAAGAATGTGAAAATGACCCGGATAAATCTTCCGGAATTTATTAAAAGCACATAGAGATTTGCTAATTTGTAAGTCAGATATATTTTTGAATTGAAATAATAATTACAATTAAGAAATAATATTAATAGGAAAAATACAATTAAAGCTTTTATCTCTACTGCAATGACACTCGATTTTAAACATGTTTTACATAGTCCGCAGGTGCTGTAGCCAAAAATAGGTACCTAGTAATTTCAGGAGAAGGTTCGAGATGAGATTTTGAATGAAAAAATCTTTGTCTGTCAACTCAAAATTGGTGGAATACAAAATGGCGGCCTCTTAAATATTGCTAAATTCACACATTTCTAACTCTTTCTTCAATACTTCATAAGCCGTTCATCCATCCAACAGAAATTGTCGTTGTAGAGCATTTAAAAAACTAAGCTTTTTTTAGGCAATTGGACAGCATCGCCTCTCACTGCTGTGGAAGTTGGGCCAACATCGTTATTGCCTACGAACCCGTCTGGGCAATAGGCACTGGGATCACCGCTACACCAGAACAAGTGAGTGGAAAGTATGAACGAGCTCGTCTGTTATAATCGGAATAACAAAACACGAGTTTTAGTAGGTAAGTAGGTACTTACTTCCAAATTGGTTTCTACATTTCCCATGTGAATTTTGACAATTTCTGAGATGATTCCATCGGCTGAAAGATCATGTCGAGAGCTTTTCAAGAAGGTTCAATCTGGAGGATACCTAATATTTGAAATGTACGTTCTGGAGCATTCCTGTTTGAACGTGCACGTCGCCCACCTCCTGCCCCCTTTCCCTCTTCTGCCTATTAGTACTACACAGGGTGTCCCACCAGAAAAATACCCCCCCCCCCCCACCACTCTAAAACCAAAATTTCTGGGGTAAAAAAAATTTTTTTTAAATCTGCATGTTTTTTCCAAGGACCTCAAGTATGATCACATTGCGCGATCCGCACGTGCACAATCATGCGCGATTGATATCAAATTCGTTATTTTAAATGGAAACTCCTATTTTTCATTGAAGATTTTAATTCTACGTAAAATTTTATGAAAAAAATGACCCCCACTCGATTTTTTTGGTGCGCGCAAACGGATGCAATTCCGCTTCGAAACATCAAGATTAATTTTGACGGAGTGGGTAATTTTTTCATCATTTTTTTAAATTACCGATTTCTAAAAAATTGACGTTTGTTTTTTAATATATGAGTATGAATGGCGTTATGTAAATATGAAAATGATTTGTTCTCAAATTAAATTTAACGCTGATTCGGAAAATGTGATGAAAATTTGAGAAAAGTAGATTTAGAGAGGAGAAATGTGGGTTTTTATGACAAAAATTAGGTTTTCCTGAAGAAAAAAAAAAAACTTAAAAAAATCATATTATCTTGGCAGCGGAGTGAGCTAGGACAAAGCGGTTGGCTGAATTTTGCTGTATTTTCGACAATTTCATGGACACCCTATATGGGAATTGTCAAAATCTTTCGAAAATGTCAAAACCTATTAGAAAAATGTCCAACTAAATTATTTGCATAGTTCAGTTGCGTGATTTCCACCATATTGAACGCAAATATTTCTTTATCTTACAATGGTATCATAAATTGGGATATTCCACGTCGTTACACGAGATTGGAGCCTTTTATGTAGAGTATTTAATTTAGGTACTTACCTACCTCAAAGGGAGTCAAAATTATCTTGATTGTATACACGGTGAATGTTTCAGGCTCAGGAGGTTCACTGCATCATCAGATCGTGGATAAAGGATAACGTCAGCGAATGCGCCTCTGATATCGTCAGGATCATTTACGGAGGGTCCGTAACAAAAGACAACTGCCGCGACATTGCCAAAATGGTAGGCTATTGTTAAAATAGTTGTTAACATGGAATATGTGTTAGAAAAGTACTAACTACAAAAAACGTTACCTACACGATTGGAACAAAAAATTGAACCTAAAGGTAGTAGCCATTTTGACCCCAAAAGCTGAGTGAGCTAAATTCTGTAATGTTCGCCCAAGGAAGTTGAAATTTACAGGGAGCCTCTCTTGGACACAAGAGGCGAATAAAATTATGGGATCCGTCCTCACCAACCTAGTGAGTAAAATCTCCTGTTACCCAAGGAAGTCGAAATTTGATAGGGAGCCCTGATCTGCTGAATTTTCTACTGTTTACCGCTAGGAAGTTTACATTTATAAGGAGCCTGCGCCCCAGGGACAGCAAAATACAAATAGGTAACATAGAGAGCTTCATCCTGATCAGCTTAGTGAGCTAAATTATCTCCTGTTCCTCCAAGGAAATATAAATTTGATAGGGAGCATCTCTGGGTTAACAGGACAAATGAAATGATGGGCTCCATTCTGATCAGCTGAGTGAGCTAAATTCCATTCTTCCCCTCCCTCCGTGCTGAGTGAACTTCACCCTTGGAAGTTGTAATTTGATGGGGAGCTTCTCGGGGATAACAAGGACGAGATATCGTGAGCCAGCAGATTGCTAGCATTTTCCAGTTTCTGAATTTTTACGTGTTTTCCATTTCCACGTTTTTAGCATGGAACATGCTTTAGCCTTGGACTAACTAGCGAAAAACGTTACGCGGATGAGTCACGAAATGTTTTCTTATGATTTTCACGTACAACCAAGCCATGCTGGGGAAATAAAACTTCTTTAGTGTTTATGGGACAAAAATCGTTCTACATTCATTGTACCTACTTGTTCTTCTATTTATGTCGTAGTTTTATATTTATTTATGTTATAAATCTATATAGTAAACAATGCCGCTTGTTTTGTTGTCACTTGGTTGAGAAGTTAATCTTAGTTATAGTAATTGTAGACGCGCACTATAACAGAAAATTACCTACCTAGATACTTCCTTCTAATTTCGATTCTATTTGTCGTATGAAGCTCCTGAAAAATTTGGTTTTTGTTACTTGGTCACTTCTGCTAGGCATGTTCCATGTTTCTTGACTTTTAGCCTCGGGCTCTATGTAATAACATCCGGGGGGTCAGGGGGTCTCCCCCAGCGGGGTTAAGGGGCGGGGCCCGAAAGTCTTTTTATATATGTTTTTTCTTTTAATAATATTCAACAGTATCTTTGAAATATTATATCGACAATCTCTAGCAGCCTTTAAAACCAAGTTGCTTTCCAACTGGCCAAATATTTACGCATCCGAGACAGGAACATCCCCCCCCCCCCCCCCCCTGTTAACGCGTTTTGTAGGAAGCTCTGAAGTTCTTAGTTCTAATTCAATTTTGAACGTTTTATGCAAATTTTGAGGATACGTTTGTGTAACGGATATAGTTAATGCAAGGATTGTTGTAGGGAAATGTTCATTAAACCAATTTGTCGTCTACAGCCTGACGTTGACGGGTTTCTGGTCGGTGGCGCCTCCCTCAAAGAGGAATTCGTCGATATCATCAACGTCATCAAAAACAACAACGACGAAGCGAGCGGGAAAAAAGGCGAACCAGCACCGGCCGTACAAAGTGGGAAGGACGACAAGAAAGGGAAGAATAAAAAACCCGAAAAAATTGAGGCGCAGAGAAAGGCAAAACAAGTAAAGACCAAAGAATTAAAGAATAAAGCCAAAAATGACAAAAAAGCTGATGCTCTAAAATAAACATATAATAGAGTAATGCGGGATTATTTTTCATATCCGTCTATAAACGAACGATGAATTCTATAGCACCCCAGATTAGCTGAATGAGATCCTGAGCTAAGTTCAATGCTATTCAACCTATGAAGATGAAGTTTTAAATGAAGGGTCTTCCTCATTCCTCCAATGGTTGGCCGAGGCTCAAGTTGAAAGTATTCAGGGGTCTCCCCAGCGGGGTAAAGGAGCGGAGCCTTCGAGAAGCGCGCAGCGCCGAATTTTTTCGTGTTTTTGACTTCATGTCATAAACATGGTCATAATTCAGGTTCACTGTAAAATTAAAATAATCCCAAATTTGTAAAGATCGTAAAATTTCGTTTCAGAATATCACCTTTTTCTAAAAGAATTTAAGCTCATTCAGTAGGATGAATCAGGATCAGAATTGAAAATTGTACATTTTTCAAATGGCTCTACACTCTTTGGAAAAATTATATTTCCCGTTTTCGTAACGGAAAAACTTTCCCAAAATGTCAGCTTTTTCAACCTAAATCGAATGGCAACACTTGCAGATCTCTCAAACTCCGTTATAACCAAGTTTTACACGGTAGATAACCCATTTATTGTTAGTGCATTATTTGTTATACCCAATTTTATGAGATTTTAGGTGTACTTACAACTAGTTAGTTATGGTGTAACTCGGTTCACGGAGAGGCATTTTTCATGAGAACCCTCAATTCGTAGAAAAAACGGCGTTTCATAACATTAAAACATACCTTATTGTCTCCTCTAATGGGAAAGTAAAAGAAAAATTGACAACCGTCAGCCGTTCGTTGTCAGCCGTTGGAAAGCTGACATTTTTGGAAAGTTTCCCGTTACAGAAACGGGAAATATAATCAATTGTTCAAGATTGCAGAATACGAAATCATTTGAGAAACGTGATTTCGTAAAAGTGGAAATTTTTCAATTTTGATGAGCTTAAAAACTTTTAAAAGGGTAAAAGGAAATTTTACAATATTTCCAATGTTGTGCTAATTAGGCTGGGTTTTCTCGACCACTGAGTTAAATGTAAAATGTTTCGGGTTTCTCGAGGGTTGGTCAATGAAAAGTCTATATTCTAGGCCGACGTTTCGAAATATTTATATTTCATCTTCAGGGCTGATAACAGAGGAGGGTTATATAACAATTAGAATCTTCCTAATGTGGATGCGAGTTAATATGAACAGACAGGATGAAAACTATGGTTTTTGTATATAACTAACTTAGTACTAAATATTTATATTGTTAATTTACCTTGGAAAATTGTATTTGGACGCTTATTTCATATCCTCGTCATAGAGTTTAGTAGATAGCTATAAACTTAAACAACATCTTTGGGTATGCTGAGAAATTGAGGAAAAACTTTGGGGTATACTGAGTATACCAGTATGAGTATGTACTGAGTATATCTCAGTATACCCCAAAGTTTTTTTCTCAGTTTCTCAGTATACCCGAAGATGTTGTTAACCTACTTAACTCAATGACGAGGATATGAAATAAGCGTCCAAATACAGTTTAAGAAGGTAAATTAACAATATAAATATTTAGTACTAAGTTAGTACAAAAACCATAGTTTTCATCCTGTCTGTTCATATTACGAGTAACTCGCATCCACACTAGGAACATTCTAATTGTTATATACCCCTCCTCTGTTATCAGCCCTGAAGATGAAATATAAATATTTCGAAACGTCGGCCTAGAATATAGACTTTTTATTGACCAACCCTCGAGATACCCGAAACATTTTACAGTTGTGCTGATTGTTTTAATAGGTACCTATAAAACATTTTGCAATGAAACTGAGAGGAGTCATGACCTTGTATTATGACATGAAGTAAATATAACACGAAAACAAAGCGTTTAGAAAAAATTTCTAGGAGGAAGTTTTATTGGAAATCAGTTGTAGAATCGATCCCTAGGTTTCGAACCAAAAGTGTTAACAGAGCCCGGGCAAGCATCCATTTATCAAGCTCAACTCTTTCTACTTTCGCTCCAACCTCCTTCTACTTAAAGCAAAGGTACCGTAATTTTGTTTCGCCGAACTTTGTGTTATCTATTCAACAGAGCGTGAAGTGATATCACTTCGCCAAACTTTTTTTTCCTTTACTGGTAGTGGTATCGCTCCACGTACCCTTCTCGCTCTACGGTGATATTGCTTCACCTGGCTGATCCCTTACGAGTTCCTTCATCACAGCTACCTCACCTCTCAAAATCTATAATTCAGGATAGTCAGTAGCTAGGAACGAGGAAGTCAGTGCAAACTCTCAGGGAGTAGGTACCTATTCCAGATTGCTTTTCTGCGCTGATCACTGGTCAATAATAAAATAATTACTCAGCCCGACAAAAAAAAAAAAAATCAAAGTCGTGTCCTCGCAAAACTGGCACTGGCCAGGGGGTTTTCGAGGGCGCTGAATCCGAAGCCCGTTTTTCACGTAAACGTCTAATTTTTGAGGTACGTCACCAGTATTTTTGAAAAAAATCTCTAAAATTCCGAAATAATTTATGTTCAGTTAAAAGGTGATATTTTCGTTGGAAGTTTAACGCTGAACACGCTTATACCACATTTGATGGGTCTGAAATACCTCCTCAACGTATCTTTTTAATAAAAACTGCCAAAAAACGAGATTTTTCACAGTTTTTTCACGATTTTTCTACTGTTTTTGATAGTTTTTATAAAAATTACATGACTTGGCGACCTGAAAAAAATGATGCTATTACTTGGACTTTTTCTGCGTCGAATGAGACCACCACCAGCTCTGGAGGTGTGATAATGGATTTTCTGCGATTTTTCAAATGTCGAAAAACGTGATCTTTGGGAATATACCGAGAAAAAATAAGTTGTCAAAAAACTGACGAGAAACACGTTTTGCGATAGTTGAAAAAAAGCAAAAAATCATTTATCACACCTCCAGAGCTGCTGGTGACATCATTCGACGCAGAAATAGTCTAGCACAATGTTTTCAGGTCGCCACGTGGTGTAATTTGCACAAAAACTATCAAAAAACGTATAAAGGATATCATAAAGGTGTAGTATAAATTATATATTATATCATAAGTATAGCATAAATTATATATTATATCATAAGTATAGCATAAAATGTATATCAACAGTGAAAAAGAACATTAAAAATTTTAAGCAAGAACTCATCCTGAAATTCGTACTTAAATTTCATCAAAATATACAAAAAAAATCTATAAAACCTGTAAAAAATTGTAAAGGTCATAATCGTAAAGCTGAATATTATTTAGAGGAAGTTTTCTCAAGTGCTCAAATTTTAAAATAAATTGGCTTAAATATAAAACAGAAAGTTACGAAAATTCGCTCATACGATCACTGCAAGACTGTTAACTTATTCGCTATAAAGATTTTGCTATGCTCATAAAAAGGAAGTGCAAACAAACATCAAATAAAATAAATATTTATCGTTTATTGTACATTTTTGGACAATAACAAAAACAGACATAAAAACTGTAGACAAGAACTTAGGGTAGGAAGATTCATTTCAATTTGATGCTCTTGCTGACAAACTTGTTGATACCAGAAATTTCGCCGCCATACTTGTTGACTTCCTTTCGTACCTCCCTCACCTGAAAACAATAGATTTGATTATTCACCAACGATGATAAAAATATTAATCTTTACGTTAATACAAATTAATGTATTGTCTGGATATGTGTGTCCAGTATGGACTCCAAAACGGCTAGGCCGATTTCGATGCGGTTTTTTCCCAAAAGAATTGACAAGTTTCTGGAAAGAACATGGGCTATATTAAAATCCCCAAAACCTCCTGTAACATGTTAAATCGGGAAAAACTTGACAAAGAAGTCCGGGTAAACAACTCTGTAATTAAGAAATTACATTTCGGGTGCAAAACTCATTTCATCAAATATCGTTTGCTGAAAATAATTTTAGACCACGAATATAACCACCAAGAGGATTTCTGTCCTTTAAGCCAAACTGGGTAAGAAGGTTTTTATTTTTGGTAAACACAACTCCAGACGGGTCCTTCAACCGGAGGGCATTTGAAACCGTTCCCCCGGACGAGTTCCTCAACTCTGTTCAAATTCAAATGTGGTACAGTTCGTGTCAAGTCACATTTACAGCCCTAAATTACGACGATGGAGTGAACTCGACGTTCTGTCCACACCAACACCCCGACTGCTCATCAGTACTACATTTTGTTTTCCAAAAAGTATTCGCAATTCTTTTATTAAACGTCAAAAGTAGCGAATTACTCTGCTTGAAAAACACCAATATTAACCAAAAACGACGAATACTCGTCAATAAACATTAACTGATCAATAATGTGTCGGATATCCCTCTTACTTCATCACACAATGTTGCCTGTGGGCATCGATCTGGCGAGTTTGGCTGTAACGTCAGGAGTGATCCTGTTCCACTCTTCCCTCAATTTTTATCACAATTGATTGACGCTACAAATGTCATGTTTACCATGTAGACGTTTCAGGTGACCTCACAAGTGTTCAATTGGGTTTAAATCGGGAGACTGAGGTGGAGTATCGAGGACTGTTTTGTTCATCCCTTAGTGCCCTAGAGCAGCTTCCTATCAAATATCACATTTCTAGGGTGAATAGGAGATAATTTAGGTAACTCAGCTGATCAGAATAGAGCCCATCAAATCATTCCTTTCATAATGTCCCAGAGAGTCTCCCTATCAAATTTCAACTTCATAAGGTAAACTGGAGAGAATGGGGATGTCGAAGCTGATCAGGAAAGAGCCGATCATTTTATTCGTCTTTTGGTGTCACGGAGAGGCTCCCTACCAAATTTCAAATTCCTTGGGTTAAAAGAAGACAATTTAGTTCTTTCCTGATCAGCTGAGACATCAAAATTCTCTCCAGTTCACTCGAAGAAGTTGAAATTTGGAGGGAGCCTCTCCGTGACATGAAAAGACGAATAAAATGATGGGCTCTTTCCTGATCAGCTGCGACATACATGTTTGGCCCTATCCAAATTCGTATTCTACCGCCAGTGCTTGAGATGGGGTTAGCGTGTTGTCTTCCCAAACTTCCGACAGAGCGCTAAGGTCGCTCTGAGTTTTGATATTTCATGACGGAACAATGAAGATTTATCATCTCAAATTATTATTCCCCATTCCCAAGTGATATTACGATCTACAATCTGAACTCCCGCAATTATTGTGAAATGTGATATATTTATCTCTGTCAAATCTGCTGAGTAATGCTTCATTATGTTAACACTGTACGACCACTAGCGCCCTCGTTTTTCCAGCGTCTTGCAGACATACCTGGAAAGGCCATTCTGTTTCCGTATCCCGTCAAGTTTTTGCTCTCCCATATATCGTCTACTTTATTCGTTAAATAAAGTTTATTGAATTCCAGAACCCGTACAACATTGTTGTTTATTTTCCGTACTTATTCAATACACGTTCACTCCAGTTCACTCTATGAAGTTGAAATTTGATAGGGAGACTCTCAGGGATATTATGAGACGAATGATTTTATGGGCTTATTCAGATCACCTGAGTTAGCTAAGTTATCTCCTATTCACCCTAGGAATGTGAAATTTGATAGGAAGCTTCTGTAGGGCACTAACGGTCCTCGATACTCCACCTCAGTCTCCCGATTTAAACCCTATTGATCACTTGAGGGGTCACCTGATACTTCGACTTGGTAAACATGACATTCGTAACGTCAATCAACTGTGATAAACATTTAATGAAGAGTGGAACAGGATCACTCCTGACGTTACAGCCAAACTCGCCAGATCGATGCCCACAGGCTACATTGTGTGATGAAGTAAGAGGGATATCCGACTTGATATTGAACAGTTCATATTTATTGACGAGTATTCGTCGTTTTTGGTTAATATTGATTTTTTCAAGCTGAGTAATTCGCTACTATTGACGTTTAATAAAGGAATTACGAATACTTTTGTTGCGCATCTTTTTTGGTTGTTCTGCGATACCTACAGTTAATATAAAAGTTCACTTTCTGACAAATTTGGACATGGACAAATTTTGGGACCATTTCCCCTAAACGTTGACCCAAGAAACCAGAAAAAAAGCTCATTTTTTAAATCCAGAATATCAATTGTTATGAAAAATAGAGAATTTACAAATACTTTCGGGACCAACTGTAAGTCGGGTAGTAGGCTTCAAGGAATAAATCCTAGGGTTTGTTTGAGGGTGAGAAATAGGCTAGCATCTCGTATTTATTTATTGTCGCTTAGCGCTTTCGCCTTAATGGCCTCGTCAGAGCTTATTGTATATGCTAATACAACAACAATACAACTAATGATAAGTGATAACTTCTCAAACTTGCGTATGCGATTAATCGCAACAGTAAAATTAACTTCCCTTCCCTCAACAACATGCTAAAAGGTACCTACACCAGTATAGAATAACAAAAAGAGAATGGGTCCCCCTAATGATTGCACACCTGTATTAAGACTACAGTATTGGAAAATATATACTAAAATTATGTGCCCCATGGAAACGTACTAAACAACACCCACCCCCCACCCCCACCCCCCTCACAATATACAATAAGCTCTGGCGAGGCCATTAAGGCGAAAGTGCTAAGCGACAATAAATAAATACGAGAAGCTAACCTATTTCTCACCCTCAAACACTCAACCCTAGGAAACAATGTTCTGGATCGAGAGAAAAGCAGGCAAATAGAAGCCCTGACCAGCACACTTACTTGTCCCCTCCTGTTCTTTATGGCTTTCTTGAATTTGTTCTTGTTGCGAACTCTGGGATTCCTCACATCCTTCTTCCTCGAAGGCGTCAACCCTTTGTTCTTCATCATCTGGTAAGTTATAGGCCGTTTCTCTTCTCCATTCTCCTCTTCTTCTCCTTCATCTTCTTCTTCATCTGTTAACAACGAGAAATGTATAGTGTTAGTAGGTTTTCCTATATTTCCATTGTCATAAACAAAATGACATCCACATCATCATGAACCTTCAAATACTTTACTTTCATAGACCACGACACCCAAATCACAGGGTTTGTTCGGACACGTAGTTCGTAACCGTTCGTAATGGAACACGCCCACTTTTGGCTGTTCGGACAACATGAGAACCAGTTCTGGGAGACCTCGAACTAGCAGTTCACTGTTCGGACGTAGTAGTTCGTTACCGTTCCGAACCAGTTCTACCAGTTCTATCTTTTTAATAATTAGTTATAATAATTATAACTGGAGATTAATGAGAAAAAAAAAAAAGTACAGCTGTACTAATTAGTATTTCTGAACCAAGTAAAATTTCCTGCCGCCTTTGAAACGGAGTCTTTTTTTGTCAAATTAAGTTGTGTTGAGTCTAGGGATGAATTTGCAAGGAGTCGTTGTCTTCAAAATTGCTGCAGCAATTTGAATATACCAAATCGTGACGCCTGGGAGTAATTTTTAGGTATAAGAGGTTAAAGGTTGTTTAGATGCGAACAGGCAAAGGATTTGAATGAAGGACTGAATTTAACAAAATATTAGTCCCAAAACGCCACGTCACATTACAGGTTAGTAACTATTGCCCTGAGTCTCAATACAGTATTATAATTGGTTTCTACAAATGTACCTAATAAGGGTCCCCTTAATTGAATCACTAAGGGTCGGTTTATAAATTATCTACATTAACTGCAGGATAGCTATATGGAGTATAGCGCTATACTCAAGATAAACAATGTGAGTCGTTTCATCAATGCCGAACTACCTAGCGGATAAAATTATCCCTCAGATAAACTCTGTCTCGCAGATAGCATCCTCATTGGTGTCTGTAGGCAACAAAATAAAGGCGATTTACACATGGAGCTACATTTTCTTCATGGATTGACTATTTAAAAAAACCCAGGTCTGACGTTATTTCGACATCAGTGTCCATCATATTATTCAAGCTTGGCAAATAAGAAACCACCACATTTTTGCCGTTTGCTATTCGCATGGCATTTCTATTTCTAGAGAAAGAATAGAAATACATATATATACGAACTGCGATATTCAACGTGAATTATTATGAATGAATTATTGGGATCAGTAAGTTATGGACTTAATTTTGCCTTTGATCTGTGTTAGAATGTAAGAATGGTATCTTGTACAACTGAAACCTCAGTAAAAATATGCACTCGTCCCATTTTAGTAGATGATCTGTTACACGGGTCTGACTATATACGGTCTTCTTTTCCATTCAACAAATTATGCTTTGATAGAATCTTCGCAACTGCTGCTATTTGAAGACAAACCCCCAAATATCCATTGGAAGGTACACAATTTGTGAATAAATAAACTTGTTTGAGGTTAGAAAGCTGTAAATATCTCATTAACCTCCATTTATAATTGTTATCCAGCCGTCCAGGGACCAGATAAATTAAAACGCCAGATAGGGTTTAACAAAGGATGGATAAACCCATGGATTGTGTCATCTGGAGGATAACGCTAAACCTCAGATAAATTCCCCTTATCCATTGGATAAATGTGATCGATAAACCGGCCCTAAGGAGTGAGAAAACATTAAACATGACAACCAAATCTAAACAAAACCCAAAATCTTTTTGCAGTACCTACATGCTATACATTGAAACCTACCTCCAATGAAATGCCACAGGTTTTAGAAATTCGGCCTCAGGTATAGCCATTTACTATACCAAAACTATATGCACATAATTATCACAGGTTGCAATGCACAAACATACAATTTAATAAGTTAATGGCAATAGGTTAAATTACCTTCTGGTGGGTTATCCATCTCCTGAAGTTTGTCAGCCAGTTGTTTCTCCATTTCCTTGCTGAGAGAATTCACTTCGACCTCATCCTTCCACTTGATTTTCTTTTCTTTTTCTTCTATCGCTTTTTCCAATTTCTCTTTCTTCTGCAGTAACATTAACTTTTTCTTCCTTCGTTCTTTCCTGCAATGCAAACCATTTCTTGTTAAAATGGCCAAAATCAGACTCAACATCATATATACCTCAACAATAAAACTTTATACGGATAGCCAAGAACTCCCAATAATTCCTGAAATATATTGTGATGCATTCTGAAAAAAGCGTTGCATGTGTAGAAGGCCTCCAACCCTCAAACCAGACGAAATTCTCAAATTGAAATTCCCTATAATGGGGAATTTTTATGGTTATTTTTTATTTGCTAAAATAATAACATCTAAGCGACACCTTTCCGAAAATGGGTATCTGACTACTAAAACGGCTCTTGAAATTCATTCGCTCTTGACGTCACAGCCCCTGCACACCTGGGGGAAACCTTTAGCTCCCTTGCTCTAATACGTCATGTGTGATCTTCCTACTCGTTTATTGGCCAAACTTGATGGTCTTTTGGGCTGAAAATTGCTAATGAGGGTTTTCTAATGCGCTGAATCCGCATCTAAGGTGAAAAGTGTGAAATTCCAACATATGAAAGTTCCCCCTCGAACCTGACATAAAAACTACCTAAGAATATCTTCAGTGATTTTTATGAGACTGGCAAGCAAATCGTATCAGCTTTGCAAATGGGCAACCCTTGAAAAAACCTAAGAGCCAATATCAATAGAAAGGTTTTTGAATTTGTTGAAACCGGGATAGTTGAAGAGACTTTATCATCAATAAAGTCACTGTGTGATGTTATGAGGTACCTATACACAATACCATTCTATAATAAGCCTCTCCAGTTTGGTCACCACACTACGTCACCCATAGCTACTGTGAAAGAGTGCAACACAAATTTCTTCACTATGTTTTATCTAAGTTGGGGATTCCTTCATGGGCTATAGATTATGGAATGTTAACGGAGCGTTGTCATCTTCAGCCGTTGAGCGTCAGGAGATATGTGGCTGAGTTATTTACTTATATCCCTTATGCACAAATTATTATGTTGTGCAACTGGATTGCCTCAGCTTGCTCTCAAAGGTTCCAACGTTGTCTGCTCGCTCATCCAATTTCAATTACAACCAGCAGATAACCTGCCATATACACCTCGCCAGGCCAACATTCCAATCGAGGTTACCCCTCATTTTGATTTTTTCCGTTATTCCATTTTGAGACCAAAGCATTTTTTTTTTTTTTTTTTTTTTTCAAGAGCTATATTGGTTTATTATTTCCAATAATAAGCCTATGTGATCGTGTAGCAAAAAATTTTTATAACCCCCCCTCAAACTTTGTCACTTTACGTTTCAAGGTACGTAGAATCCAAATTTGAAATGTCCGTCCGCCGTCCGCCGTTCGCCGTCCGCCGTCCGCCGTCCGGGCCATAAAAGGCCTAAGAATTGAATTAAAAAACCCGTTCTTTCGCACATAGACTCCGTTTGGGGTCTAGTTGGTCCTAACGTTTAACCATCCCGATCGCTTTACTCGCATAGATGCTATGGGCCAAAAACGGGCGAAAAAGTGTCTTTTTCGACTCGCTCACGCCTGGCACGATTGGCAGGGGGTCACGGTGGGTGGTGAGGGGGGGTGAGCGGGGGGTGGAGTGAGAGGAGGCGCCGGCGCCGCGGCACCTTGTGGTGGGTACAGCGCCGGCGTTCCTTCGAGGCATGAATACATGTTTTTTTCAAGGTCATATTTGTGTGTTAATACCAAAGCTTTTCCTACGCATATTTAATAACATATCCTCTCGACTTTTCGTACGTACTTAGATAATGATATTATTAAGGCAATAACTATTTGAATAGATAGGAGCTCAAATCGAGAAATATAAACATGCGTATATAATTATAGAAGTATAGGTTGTGGCAACTCGAAATAGGACACGCCGAGGAGTCTGGACGGGCCTTATGACGTACGCTAGCCAACTAAAACTATGATCATACTCAATAGAAAAAATAATAAACCTTTGTGAAATAATTTGCAGCGTTTTTTTTAAAGCCATACTCATTCCTGAGGAGAGAAGAATAACTGAAGCACTCGTAAAGATTTTGAAAAATCAACACCAACAACTACAATACGGATTTGAGTGAAAAACTTTGTCCATTTCCACTAAAAATAATTACAATATTATAACTTTGTAGTAATATTGTAACTCTTTATTTTTCGCAGAAATGGACAACGTTCTTGACTGAATTCCAGTTTGAAATGGGTTTCCACAACTTCGTCACGAGTGATTGTTCATATGGACAATGAGTTAATTCCAGATAAATCCATAACTTTGAATCAGTGTGAGAAAGCTGTAACGGAATGACTCTAGCAAGAGTTCACCGTTTTTCATTAGTTACAAAGCAGATTCGTACATAGTAGTACACCCACCTGTTTTTGCCGGTGATTTCCTCTTCCTGTCCATCGACTGGTTCAGTGACTCCTACAGCAACCAGTTTGACACCCTGAGCCTCTTTTTTGACGAGTTTCTTCATCTGAGCCAACAATCCCTTCTCTTTCATCAGATTGTCCATCATTCTCAGCATCGTCAGGTACTGCCCAATGATCTTGACGACAGGATGTCGGTCGGAGTTGGAAACTTGAGTCAATTTGACGTTTATGAAGAAGGAGACGTTCATCATGAATCTAGCAAGAGGAAAACACGTCTGCTAAGTTTGGTGTAGCATATTACTTGTATTCATTAAATTAAAACCATTGAAATAGTCACCCATTGAAATTTAAAATAACGTACAGACCATTGGATTTCTGAATACAAAATATGTTGATAATGAATCAATAACTTGGGCAGAAACAATTTTGAATAAAATGTGAAAAGGTATTTTCAGTATTTATCTTGGAAGTAAAAGCAGTATTTTGAAGATTTTACGTTTGCGTTTATGTAGGGACTACCTTTATTGCAAGACCAATGAATGAGGTCCATCTAGATCCCAACATGCACTGGACTCAAAGGGATCATTAAAATCGGATGATCACTGTAGCAGTTATGATTGTTTAGAAAATTTTAGGTTTGTGCTTGCACAGAGACTATTTACATGATTCAGCAGCATTGAAATTCAAAGGGGACTATTTATGTATACACTAAGGGTTTGAAAAAATCTGACCGAAACTTGCTCATCAAATCAAGTCAACAAGATTTCTATTGAAAACAAAGCTTCATGGGTTGGTTTGCTTCGATATTTGGATTATCGATTTCTGCCTTATTGCATTAGATAACTCATAACTTTCATGTTCAATTGTATAGCCAGTAATTTACACCCTTCCCTAATAATAATAATAATCACAGTAATTCTTAGATACCCATTAAAACTGAAGAGTAAAACCACTCCAACTAGAATGGTGCAAACTTACATGGAGCAGCAATCCTTGTAAGCTTTAAGCAATTTGGTGGCTTGACATTCGGGGACTTTGAGCTCATCACACAGCCTTGACATGGGGAGGATGTATTTCTTCATCTTCTTGCAGTATTCTGAAAAGTACAATTCCTCAATACAATTATATCTCTAATCTATTAAGCCCCCTTTAAACAATGGCGAGTGCTGGCCCAGCTTAATGACCTAGCATGGGTATTGGTCCATAGTAAACTCTGGCGCGATGGTGGCGAAAAGCTCTCCTCACACTGCTCGATAGTGTACCTAAAATCATGCCAATTTTGGAATGTTGATTTGGTAGGCCTGAATATGTATGTGATTGGTGGCTTAAAATTGAGCACAGATGTTGAAGAAAACGATTTTATAGGAATGATAAAATTTTCTGCAGAAATCCAAAATTATGTGACCAGTGTTGATTAGCTTGACTGCCAAGATTACCTTACTGAACCTTCCATGTTGCACTCCTAGACTAAATGAGCTAGCGACATGGCTGGATAGAAAGTGTGAAGCCCTTAGTGTGATTGCTAGACTGGAGAGTTCTCGGAGAACCGATCTTGATAGCCCTTCGAGAGTTTTTCCTCTGAATTCCAACTATTCCAAGGCACGTCAATTTAGTGCTGAAGGAGTTCACCCGATAGACGATTGTGCTCAGTGGCTCAAGGCGTCAGTAAGATCCAGGTGGTTGTGGGTTGTCAAGAACAAAATGTGTTTCAAGTGTTTAAAATCCCACCATGCGGCTCCCCAACTGTAGAAGCGGAAAAAATTGTTCAATATGTAGTGGTGTGCACCATGTTTCCTAACATAACCCTCAAAATGAAAAAAAAAAAAATGACCTCAAATATACATATAGATTATCCTGATTCTGATGCAGTTTGCCAAACACATTTTCCCTTAGCTGATTCCTATGTCTCATCCAGACCTTCTGTGGAGCAAGACTGGGCAGCACTATTACGCATATTACCGGCTCGCCTGTATGGTAGGTTGGGGTCAGTCGACAACTACGCCCTGTTGGACGAGGGCTCTATCGTCACAATGGTCGAATCATCCCTCGCTCGTCAAATTGGTCTATCTGGCGTGGTGAAACCTCTCTCCCTATCCTGTACTGATCAGATTGTTTGTGTGGAAGAAGATTCACAAGTTGTGCACATTGAAATATCAGGCCTCTCACAAGGTGATGAGCGATTTAAGCTGTTTAATGTGCGCAATGTCAGTAGCCTAGATATATCCCCACAATCTATTATTTTGGCCGAGCTCATGTATGTCCATTCACACACTGGCTGCCCGAGTTATCTTATGCGACTATGCTCGAGTACACTCGGGCCCCAAGTGGGAAAATTTATTTGTGCTCTACACTGAACAATGACACAAAATAAACAAACAAAAATTAATGATTTTGGAATAAAAGTAATTAGGGAGGAAGATATAAAGTGTGGGGACAGCCTAGTATCGCATGGAAGCCAACTTCGCTCACAGCTAATTAGTAATAAAAAGGTTAAGGTAATTTATTAGCCTCCTCACACATGGCACTGGCACCATCGTGGCGCTGACATACTAAGGGTCATAAAACGGAAGTTAGTGAAAAAACGTTGTCTATTTCTACGAAAAATAAAGAGTTACAATGTTAAATCGATTTCGACGGTTAGACCATCATCAGTAACAAACAATAACTGAACACACACTAGAAAGGACACAGCTTATATAGTCACAGGTAAAGGGAGATTTAATCCCATTGGTTGAGAGAAAGGAAAGGGGGCTAGAGGTACAACCAATTAAGTGCAAGCTAAGTGAAGGGGGATTATAGCTAATGAAGTGAAAGGAGAGGAAGAATTACTGGTTTCAACAGTTTGAAGACCAATGGGATTCAATCTCTCATCACCTGTGACTATACAAGCTGCGTCCTTTCTAAAGTGGGTTCACTTATTGTTTGTAACTCTTTATTTTTCGTGGAAATAGACAACGTTTTTTCACTAACTTCCGTTTTGAAATGGGTTTCCACAACTTCGTCGTGAGTGATTTAGTTCGTGCAAGGGTCATTATGTAATGAGGTCTTCAAACATTTCGGCTTACAACTACGATAGGTAATGTTTTATTACAGCAACAGTAAAGAGAGAAAAAAGTGTTAGCTAACCTTTGGTGATATCCATGAGTTCCAAGAATCCTGGGGATTCTCTCTTAAGAATGTCCAACAGCTCCTCTTTAGACAGCTTGCTGAGGTCCTTAGCCACTTTCTCCTTCTCTTCTTCCGGGTCCATTGCTGCTCTTCTGTCCATCTCTTTCTTCCTTTCCTCAACTGACTCCAGTAAGCCTAACGTGAAGTCTGCACCTTCCAATTCAGCAAGAAGCCTTTTCTGTATTTCATTAGCTTCTCGCTCCTCCATAAGGGCAGCTTCCTCATCGTCGAAACCTATTCCACATCATTAAACATATTAAATTACTAGGGTAATTTAGAATACCAAGTTATTCGACAATGAAATGCGAAACTGTTCAAATTGGATCCCTTTTTTTTTGAAAACTTTCCAATTCGGGACTTATCAAATTCAAAATTTCACCCAATATGCAAATACATGTAAGAAACAAAAATTAAAAATCTTTTTTGGTACCAGTCACTTTGGTCTAGAAGATTTATAATTCCGAAGTGTTTTCATTCAATTGTATTAATTAGATTTAATTAAGCTATTAAATCAAGTAAGCAAGCGACAAGCCCTGTTTTTAGCATTTTTATTTTGCAAAAATGCACCAAGTTTAACAATTTATTTCGCAAATACCTAGTTAGCGCCACCTCGTTCTCATTTAAAATAATAGTAAGTGCCAAATCGAGCAGCGCTATCGCAACAACTAGGAGTTTGTGACAACCTGGAAACCATTCGTGACCATCGATTGCCTAATATTTTCGCGATACACAGCTTTCCGGACAATTTAGGTTCAGAATCTAAGGTCGACATTTTATCGAGGCAAAACAAGGGTAAAATATACTTAGGTTCAGAATCTAAGGTCGATATTTTATCCAGGCAAAACAAGGGTAAAAAAAAAATATATATATATATATATATATATTTGTTTTGTTTTTTTTTTAAGATTGATTCGGATGATATTTTCAGCGATTCTGCTGGTTAGCCCCCATACAATACACCATAGATTTCATCACCAATGCACAAATGTATACCCCCTGAAAACCACACTTCTCATGACCATTAGGCCGGAATTCTCTAAAAATCGGAAATCCCCGATTCCATTCTCAGATTCTTTCTTTGCATAAACCTTGGAAATATCACTTATCTGACTGATCTGGACTTAGCTTTTGTTTTTCCCCCATCTGTAAGATCTCTTTGATGTCGAACAGTAAGTACATCGCACTCATAGATACGGCGTTATGTAGTGATGCAGATTTTGGTTAAAATTTAATACATACTAACCTAAATAATCCTGATCGACGTAGTCGGTGCTGTAGTAATCTTTTTTCTTGGAGCCCCAGGCTTTAGAGTTAGGTAAACCATCATCCTTTTCCTTATCCTCTATATCAGAGTCCATTTCACTACCGAGACTTCCTTTATCGTCATCATTTTCATCTCCATCGACAATTTCTTTTTCATCGTCCATCCCCTCTTCCTCGTCATCATCGGAAGACTGGTAGACACGATAAACCTCTTCCTGGAAGATCAAAAATCGAGATATTTACACATTTTGACTTTAGTAAAGCTGACTACTTCAAACATAGTTGAAATCTGATCCAAAATATTATTCTAGGTATATTCTGAACAGGTATGTTAAACAAAAATAGTAGGTAACAGCAAGAAACAATTTGCGGATTCAAATCAGTGAACCCCCCCTCAAAGATATCAGTTATGGATTTTCGCCTTGTCCTTCGTAGGTTTGGTGTTTTGAGGGTAGAGAATTTTTCATAGGCTTCTCAAATAATGTGGTTTATTCATGGGCTGAGCGCTTTCGGCGTCTTTTGGCCTCTTCAGAGCTTATTGTCTGCTAGTTGAACCTCTTAGTTCTGACCTTGTAAATATGGTTTGATTTCTTGGGTTCAATTTGTTGTTAAATTGAGAAATATTCAAAATTTTTATGGAGATGTGAACGTGCGTGTGTCACATAATTGACGTAAACAACACCTCCAAATATAACTGGTTATCACTGAGATATTGAAGGGGCCCCAAAAAACATACTCGTATTTAAACATGAACCAATCAATAATAAGCTCTGAAGAGACCAAAAAACGGCGAAAGCGCTCAGCCCATGAATAAACCACATTATTTGAGAAGCCTATGAAAAATTCTCTACCCTCAAAACACCACCCCTCAAAGATATCCTGAACCTGCTCGTCACTCAGACTGGGAGATCATTGTAGGATAACCGGCCAATCACTTTGATATTGGAATCCTACAAAAATTTGGTCAACAAGCCTGCGTGTCTCCTTAAAAGTGCAAGGAATGATAAAGAAAAATGTGAATTATAAGTGCCAAGGGAGCCTCATTCTTGGAAACGACCACAATAGAGAAAGAGCAAAACTGAAAAACAGTGTTACCCATTCTTTGAGATGGTTCCACATACATGCTCCTATTTCTTTACTATTTACACACTTCTATCTTTATCCACTATTTTACTTACTATTTAGAAATTGCAATAAAGTTATTTTATAAATCTGGTAAAAACATCCATTCAGCTTCACCTAAAACATCCACTACTTAAATTAGGCTTCATCTTATCTGCTATGGCCTCAAATAAATTCTTATGGTTGGAGGAAGAAGAGCCATTCCCCAATTCTTCTTGTAGACTTTAAAAATGTTGAGCCTTCCCCTTGACTTAGCCCGCCAGATAGCACAACAAACATCGTGAGCCTCTATACGTAGGTACTATCCCCTTGTCACCAAATATTAGACGAATCGTAGAAGATACACCCCCCCCCCCCCCCCCCCCCAAATGCAGAATGAAGAACAAAATACTGTCAAATCACCGACCCAATACTATACCTATCACTATATCAGGGGTGAAAGAAGGAGACTGTATGGCATCCTCTATCGGTAAGACCACTTCATGGCGAGGACCATGTTTAACCAATTTTGAAAAACAAAGAAGGGTTTTTAATTGTAATTAGTAATTGTAATTTTGCCGCCAAAAGAGTTGAACCATGGCGGTTCTGGTGGTAATGCCTGAAACTAAATACTCTTGGTTAGTTTACTACTGTTGCTTTGCCCCCATTTTGCCTGTTGGTGGAAAATAAGTCCAGTGGAAAACTAGTTCACTGTTGGTTATATTTCCAAAAGTTACAGACCCCCCCCCCCCCCTCCAGGTCCAAAAAATTATGGGAAGCAGTAAGTAAAGTGTACTACCTCTTCGTCGTTAGTTTTCCGCCCTCGAGCATTGTCAAGGAGAATCCTCCCATCTTCGTCAAGTCCATCATCGGATTCTGACGCATCGTAATTGTGGACAGGATCCCTCAAATCCGCATTCGGGTCTCTCTGCTTCTTCCCTGACCTGAATAAAATAAGCTAAGTTAAGAAGCCATACACAAATAAATATAGTATAGGAAACGTAATTCATTTCATAACAATGTAGGCCATTTAAAAGTGATCTTCCGTATATGAAAAGATTCAGCATCCTTGCTGAATCGATTGAAGTGGGTGAGACATGTTGATGATTAGGGTTTCGGAAAGTAGCGGAAATTCGCATGGATTAAAACTGATGTATTTTTACGTTTTTCCGCATGACTGCCTATAATGCTTTCCTTGCCCAAATTTGGTCAAAATTTCTCCCTAATGGGAGAGACATGGTCTACTCTTAATATCTAATTTTTCCGATTACCAATGAAAGAAATTGAGAAAAAAAATTATGAAAGATCTAATAGGCAGTGATGGACACTACTTGCTGACACAAAGGAATTCTTAGGACGTAACTACACGTCCCAAAACCTACGGTCAGGCTGATAACAGTAGAGTTGCAATTTCATTTATCTCATCTAGTCCAAGAGAGGCTTCGCAGATTTCAACATCCTAGGGTGAAAAGGAGAGTATAGAGCTTAAGGGGGAGATCACTGGTGCTTTCCCTAGCTCATACAATTTCTTGGGCTGTACAAAGTCAAAAGTAGAAACGCTGCAAATTATTTCACAAAGGTTTATTACTTTTTCAATTGAGTATGATCGTAGTTTTAGTTGGCTTGCGTACGTCATAAGGCCCGTCCAGACTCCTCGGCGTGTCCTATTTCGAGTTGCCACAACCTATACTTCTATAATTATATATTCATGTTTATATTTCTCGATTTGAGCTCCTGTCTATTCAAATAGTTATTGCCTTAATAAGATCATTATCTAAGTACGTACAAAAAGTCGTGAGGATATGTTATTAAATATGCATAGGAAAAGCATTGGTATTAACACACAAATATGACCTAGAAAAAAACATATATTGATGCCTCGAAGGAATGCTGTACCCACCTCATGGTGCCACGGTGAATTATATGGGTATAACACGTAAAAGTAATAAAAATATGCATTCTCCTACACCCTTCTGCTACGCCCCTGGTCACTCCAGCCACCACAAGGTGCCGCGGCGCCTCCTCTCACTCCACCCCCCGCTCACCCCCCTCACCACCCACCGTGACCCCCTGCCAAGCGTGCGTCTAACATCATGGCATGCGTGCCAGGCGTGCGCCTAACAAGGCCCAGCATCTATGCGAGTAAAGCGATCGGGGTGGTTAAACGTTAGGACCAACTAGACCCCAAATGGAGTCGATGTGCGAAAGAACGGGTTTTTTAAGTAAATTCTTAGGTCTTTTATGGCCCGGACGGCGACGGACATTTCAAATTTGGATTTTACTCACCTTGAAACGTAAAGTGACAAAGTTTGAGGGGGGGTTATAAAAATTTTTTGCTACACGATCACATAGGCTTATTATTGGAAATAATAAACCAAAAAGTGAAACACGGAAATGACGCAGAATTAAATTCCAAATCGAATGGTTGTTTTTAAATTTGGAAAAAAATTGATTTTACCATTGACTTCCTTTCAGATCAGAAGAAGGTTATGTTCATAGAAAACCTTGAAAATAAATATCCTTGAAAATCAACTTTCAGTGTTATCTGTGGGTGATGCACCGAGCTACATACTGGGAGGATATTAACTTAAGAAATTCGTATCTTCATTAATATTCGTATTAGAGTAGTTGCTCTTTAAATTTTCAGTAGATGTTGCACTTTCATTTTAAAAAATTTAAAAAAAGGTGACATTTTTGTTTTTAAACCTTCCTAATCCCCTTATTTGGTTATTATTTTCGTATTGTTTCGGGTCCTATTTTGACTGCGCCACTGTAATCGGCCAAAAATATTTGATACCTCGGACGGAGTTCGAACTCGAGTCCTTACAACTACTGGGGTATTTCCCCCTAGTTGCAACACTCCAACGGACTGAGCTGAGGCCGGTGAATCAAACCTTTTCGACTATCGGTTATTTTCCTGGACCGTAAGTACAAGGGAGGTTCCCTATCAAATTTCACACTCCTGGGGTAAAAAGGAGAGAATTCAGACAAATCAGATGATCAGGATGGAGCCCCCATTTCCATTGTCTACATTTCCCATAAGAGAGGCTTCCTCCCAAATTTCAACTACGTTGGGTGAACGGTAAATAAACAATTATTCATCTCTTAGCTGGCGTAACCATGTCAAAAATAACTAACCTACCTAATTAGTAGGCAGGTATATTTGTTTCTACCTTCTTCATCTCGACATCGAATACGTAGTAAAATGAAGCTGGGTCTGAGCAGAAATACGCCTCTTGACAAGAAATCCCGCTGACGTTTCTCGCCATAATTCAAAACATACGATTGTTCATTGTTGTTTACATGCTAAATAGATAGTAAAGGGAGGGAGGTTTTCCAACGAGTGGTAAACGATTTTCTTGGGATGAAAACGACGAACGACGAAGTTACAAACCCCAGGCAACTGAGCGAAACAGTTTTCGCTTTTTCGTTTTCGTGGACAGTTTTCGTGTGAAAAGTGTAGCAATTTTTTAGTTAACCCCTTCCATGAAAGACATTGACATCCACGTAAAAATCCCAGACATGAAGCACGCGGCACGATTCTAGTCACGATTCTTTGTCATGAAGCTAAGGAATCGCTAAAATCGTATTGATTTGTAACCCTAGGAATTTTTCATCGTTCGGAATGTTTTCCGTGGAACAGAGGGTTTCTATGTACCTAGTTCAGGATTATTGCTAAATCGTTTCTAACTTCCCGCTGGACATATTCTTCCCTGTAATTGCATTACAATACCATTATCCTTCCTTACCTTCCTTTCTTCTTCATCTTCAATGAAATTAATACACTGAAATAATAACTGCTTAACTACCAAGAGTAAATACCTATACGAAGTAACAATGTAAGAATAAAGAAAAACTAATCAAATGTAAAGTAACTAAATAGTTAATACAAAGTCAGTATAGTATCAGTATAAGTGCACATGTGAATGAGAAATCATGGAAGAAATCTCTTCTTCCATGGAGAAATCATGGAAGAAATCTCTTCTTCCATGGAGAAATGTTGAAAAATATCGATACACCGATATTTCTACTTGATATATCGATATTTTTGTCGATATTGTTTCCACCAATATATCGATAAATCTGTATTTTCAATTTCAAAAGTTTTTATTTTCTTTTTACTTGGGGTACGTGAATATAACTATATAAATATCTGCACATTTTGCAATGTCTGTTAATAAAAAATAATGAAAATAAATTTAATCTGCTCTTAAACATTTTTAAAGAAAGTAAATTTTTTCGCCAGTCTAGCTATTTAGTTTAGCTTCTGTTCTGACAAAATCAGTATAGGTAATATTTTTTGAGATGACTACCTACGTTTTATTTTTCAATATACGTCTTCACGTATTATTGGAAGAAAATCCGCTAATTTACTTTACAACGTGGGTCACAACGCCTATGATGACAGTACACAATGGAATGGCAACGGATTTAGTCACAACGTTTGTGATGAATTACAATAAATTCAATTTCAAAATGTTTATAATAATCAGTTATAAAAGTTTCAGTATAATTAAAGAGTATACCTACATTATAAAAACGACGTTCAAGGACAATTAAGGTCGTTCCCATATTTATAATATGGGAACCGATACCTATTTTTTTACTTATTTATTTAATTTTTTTCTCCTGATACGGTCAATAATAAATCCAAACACCAGCTAGAGATCTCGGATTCATGAAAGAATAAGTACCTACCTACCTAGGTAATTTTAAATCAGATACCTACCCAGTGTTAGCCACCCAGGGCAAAGACCTACAAATCTCACGACAATTTCCTCTGTTACTTGATTTTGATTTTGTTTTGAGGTTTTCAACCATTGCGTTTCTCAGATCACGATTTTATTTTCGTATCGGCATAGTACTCTTCAACTATTCCTTGAAAAGCCTGGCCATTATTTATTCCGAATCCACCCGAATCAAAAAGTCCTATACTATTGAAATTTGATAACCTTTTTGTATTTAGTTGGTTATTAGAATAGAATAGAATAATCTTTATTGTACAAAGGGCAATCAGTCCCTCATAGCGTGCAGAGAACGCAAAGAGCTTATAATAGTAGAATTATAAGCTCTTTGAGAGAACGACATGGGTCATAAACATGAAGCATTCATCAACATAAAGCAAATCATGTCAACATATTGAATTAGAACCGCAGGTACAATAATACAATTTATAGACAGAGAAACAGCAGATGTTTATATTGTAATAAGTCTCATAGTTAGAAAGCATTCATTTGTTTCAAAGTTGTTTCCACCTGACCTACCTTTGTAAATGAAAGATTGCCAATATATCGAAATATCAATATTTTACGATATATCGAATCACTATTACAATAAATGATTCGCATATATCGATACTCAGTATATCGATATTTTCCCCGATATCAGTTACCCTAGCACATGTATCATCTTCTTCTCTCTCCTTTCTGCTGAAACTATCTCCAAGAGATGTGTGTCCACTGGTGTGTTGTGTGGTAGATCCCAAATTTTTTCCGTTCATTGCATGTTGGTATGGTTCATTCGTTTATTGTATCTTGACCCTTCTTTTTGTAATCACTTTTGCTCAATTAATTTATTTTCATGTTATTGTTGTTTAGTAAACTACTTTTATTACAAATTATATAGCCTTTGTATTTTGTTATTTAGTAACTGCAAGTTATGACGTACCTCTATTATGTTTTGCATTTCTGTATTGTATCTTTCATGTGTGGTTTTATTATGTCTGTTCATTGTTTATTGTATTAATAACAACACTGCCTTCAGATTAATTGTATTAATAACAACATTGTTATTGATACAATGTTTATTGTATTAATAACAACATTGCCAACTTGGCTTTGATTAATACAATCAAATTAATACAATCTCTGTCATGCTTTCTTCAAAATTACCTATCATAAACAATTTACTGAATTTTATCAATTAAATTTAGTAGGTAATATAATTTGATTAGGTGTAGGAATATTAATCATTATTAATTGTTCATTATACCACCCTAGATCAAAACCCCTGCCTCCATCATGGTTTAACAAACTTATTATGTTCCGTTAGGCCATCCTTCAAGTACTTATGAAGCGGTTATGTTCTATTTTCGGTTATTCTTCTATGCTATTTTCTTAAAAATCCGCTAGTAGCGTTGGCGTGTCTATTGGTTCAACCTTCTCACAGAAAACCCCGAGAAAGGTTTCATTTTGTTCTGTTTCTTTTTTTTCGAGTGCAGGTTCAGAACTCATTTTCATTTAAGTTTTACCTACTTTTATTCAGCTTTAATTGAGTTTATTTTGAAGTTTAGCGTCTTAATTATTTGCGTTACTATACGGAAGTGTCTTTTTCCTGGACATCCTACGAATTTCTCATAAGCGATGTATTTACGTAAACTACGGTTTGGTGTCAAGATCCTCTCCCGACTATAAATGGTCTTATTCCCCAGCAGGAGTCATCTCTACTCTCGTTGAAATTACTTTGTTTATTGAAATATACAAAATGAAGTTTCTTGTGTCTGAGTTGAGGTTGTTCATGGTTCGTTCAGTTAGGAAGTATTGTAGTGAAGCACTGCCGGCTGCGAATGCTGTTGGTGAGTACTTGCAAGATGTTTCTCATCTTTACTAGATAATTATGAAGTTAGTATAGGTAGGTGTCGAGACGTTTTTTTGAAAGTTAAGACAGTATAATTACTTACGGTATAGTTACTCGATGCTATAATTATTCGTCAAGAGTTATTCTCATATAATTTATTATTTTGAGGTTTTCCGGTTATGACGAACGTAACTATCAATCTCTAACTTATAAAAATTCTATGGAAATCAGAAACGCTTGCATACGAGTCTGCAACTCATTGCGACATTTAAAGTCTTTAGTAGCAGACTCGTATGCAAGCTATTAGAGCCACAGCTGATCCGGACCCTGGGCATCGTCAAGTAAATGTCCTAAAGAGGCTACATACGAAATTACAGCTTCCTAGTGTGTAAAGTATAGAAATTACTTATTAAAATGATTTAACCACCTCTTCACAAATCAAACCGGTCTCGCATTATTCGGATCACCTGCTATGAATCAAATTATCGAAACATCGAGCTCAATGAAATCATCAGAAATTAACAAGCGGTTGCAATCATGTTCACAAGATTGAGAATGATCACCTGTTTGTAAACAATTATTCATATAACCATGCTCATAACTCAGCTTGTTGGCCACGCACTTTGCTGTAGTTAACATAATATGGTTGGATTAATCGAGAGCTTTCGAACGAATGGTCAACGAATTTTATGGGATGAAAAACGACGAAGTACCATTTCACGAGCAACGACTTGGTTGTAAGAAGAAATCATCAGAAAACCAACCGTAACGCTTTTTTCTTTTATGTGCCAAAGTAAAGACATAACTGAAACTCGTAAACGAGTTCCACTATCTGCTTTACAAGCAGATACCATGTTACATGGATATGTCTTTACTGTGGAGAGAAGCCACTACAATGAGTTGTTGTTAACAGTCGACTGTTGTTAAGAGGATGAAAATGCTTCCTATGGAGTGGAGTAAATGATGCTATTGCTTTACGTTAGGAATATTGTAACCGGCTTATTAAAATTGTTTATAGTCCAATCAACTTAGTTTAGGAATGTAGCCAGGTACGTAAGGAGGGGGAAATTGGTAGCTTGAGATGTGAACATTTATCACATAAATCAAGCGCTTTCCAACGAGTGGCGAACGATTTCTGTGCGGTGAAAACTGCGGGAGTTCCATTCCCCTAGCAACGGCTGGGTTGTACGTGAACATCATTAGAAGTTGTGACATCAACTTTTGGGTGACGAAAATTTTTGGTTGACCCCCCAGATCAAAACATATCCATGTCATACCCATTTGGCACCACTTTACACAGAATAGTAGAATCGGCAGGCCAGCTTGTGTTCTTGATTTATTATCTCCAATATTTTGGAGAGAGATTTTCAGACTTGGTTGACAGCATTATTAAATATGTTCTATTAACCAATTCTGAAAAGTTGCTCCCTGGCGGTTTGCTTATTCTCATTCGTGTTTCAAGTTCCTGAGCGAATGATGATGTTGAGCAAGAATATCAACTGTGTTGAAAAACTGTTTCTTTGATGATTTGATTTAACCGAGCCAACCTGCCCTGCCACCTGGGCTATGGTTATTAAATATTCATATAGATTAATATTTATAACCAACATTAATATAAGATATTAAGCTAAATATTTTAAAATTACCTCTCTGATTCCGATTTTAGGTTCAGCAGAACCTTCCACTGCTGTGGTGGCAACTCCTCAACGTCAAGTACCAGTTGTCAATTTGGGCGATCGCAAACTCCCCTTTTTAAATCCGTATGAAAAACCAAGACAGGTTGGTATTGTTTTAAGTTTTAGTGGATGTAGAATAATGGAAAACTAACCGCACTCACCTGATCTCGATGTAATCAGCTTAGCTAGTATACGATCAATCATACAAAAAGCTCCTCGATACTTACACTTGACCATACAGGCAATCTTTCGCATTATGCCAAATTTTCTGAAGTTAGATGGCTCTGTATGCACGAAAATGTTGACTATAAATTTTATGGAAGAAAACTTTTCCTAAATGACATCCTGCACTACTAACCGATTATAGAATTATTTTTGAGCACACATTTCTGAATGTTCTGCTCTATAAGTGATAAACATTTCCCCTGTAATTTTCTGTTCTGAAGTGTAAATTCATCGAGCTTTAACCATTTCCTCTATTTTTGAGTGACTTCTTCTTAGCAAATAGTTGAAATTTGAACACATTGTTGTGCATAAAAGTGCAAAACTGGTAATGAACTTTTTTTTACACGGTAAATTGTTCTTAATAATGTAACGAACCTTTGGAAACGACCAACAACAAAAAATGTAATTTGCTGTTTTACGCTTAAAATACATAGATTCCGAGGAATCTAGTATAAAAAAGTGATCAAAATCTGTTCAATATTCCGCCCGCCTCTTTTGATAAAAAAATGGTTTCCGTCCTGATCCTGGGTTTAATGGGTTTGAAACTGACCCATGTCCGAAATTCAACATTACGTAGTAATAATTTTTGTGCTTCTGTCTTGCAGGCGTGGGTGGAAAGTTTCGACACGGTGGAAGAAAAGAAGTTGGGTCTTGTCGATCTTCATCCTTCAGTTTTCGGAGAGATGCCCCGGCTGGACATAATTCAGGAAAACGTGAAGTGGCAGCGACTATATAGATTCGTCTCCTATGCTCACACTAAGGTAGGTATATTTAAAAGTGATTTACGTCACCAAAGAACTGTTGAAAGGAGACATGAAAGAGAGAGCAATGAGGCCTCTTATCATGAATTAAAAGTTAAACTGCGCATGCTCAATTGAATGAGGCACCTTATCGGCAACAACAAACATTTAGCATTGTTTGAAGAACTTGAAGCGCCATACGTATTGCTATGTATACATAAGTGGTTCTCCCCCCATGCTGCATGTATCAGATCACACAGGTTCTCCATTAGAATCGTCTTACAGTCTGGAATCGAATTTTTGCGGGAATCCTGCAATGGTTTTTATGGATACTCACTAATCAATCAGCCTTATCATTGGGAAATACCTCCAAGAGAGGTCAGGGCAACTACTGTTGGTGACGTTGAGCTATGGGCGGAAAACCAGAGTAAAGATTGTACTCGACATTGGAAAGTAAACAAATTTATTAGGTACGCAATTACTCAGCCTTATTTTTTATTCATAGATAGAGTGGACTACACTTTCCCAATCCCTTGGACTGAAGCCAAGATATTTCACAACTTTCCTAAGTGAAGAAAAAGTTCGACTTAAGCCAGATTTCTTTCACTTAGCAGAAGTTGGAAGCCATGATTCTATTCTAAATAGTTACTATTTGAGTGGTTATAAATTATATCTCACACATCCCATGCATGTCAGTCTAATATTTGGCACTCCTCACAAGCTTCAACATGAATCGTTTACGATTTTCTTGGTTCTTGTTGGAAATGATTAATACCACGATTTTCATGAATTTCTTACCGGTTACTCATGTTGAAATACAATCACATCCAATAGTTCCAAACCCACGAATGATCTTTTGTAGGTGGGGAATGTATATATTCTATCCCCCCCCCCCCCCCCCGCCAATGCCAATATCATTGTGGCATTGCTGCCATACTTTCTTTAGCAGCCCAATAAATTCTCACTGTTATAACTCAGCGATCGTCGTTGTAACTGAAACTTTCTCAGACATGATGGTAGGTGATGACGTTTTCTAGATGATTTGCCATTATTTCTTCTTTATGATAAAGGCGCACATAGGTGGCCGCACATGGATTCCGATTCGTCATTATGTGCTTTTGAAGGTACCTACCCTATCAGCATATGAAAACATCCAGCGTCAATGCCACTTGGTAGATCAGCAGGCACTCGATATTGAGGATCACAGAGTATGCCAAGGTCCGACCAGCCCCAAACGTAAACAGGCTCTCCTTCATTTTCCTGGTCGAAATGATTCATCGTACTCAATGTAGCTTGATAGTATTGTACAATAAAGCTTAAGTAATTAGTTAACTAGTTAGTTAGGTACATTAAAAGTTAGGGTAAGTGGTGAGTTATAAAAGCATTCATGATGTTGTTGTCGTTGATAATGGCAGATGTGAGTACTTCAGTGATGTTTGGCAAATCAATATCCTCGTACCAAGTATCCCTTGTTTTAATTCTACGGGGTATGGAATATTACTGACGGAAATTATTCGTAAGGTTTGGTTTGGAGCTCGAAGTCAGATGGCACCTATATCTCCTTTTTGGGTCTCTAAAAAGATTGGAAATTGTTTTGAAACAACCTTAGCCTCTTAGCACTTAGCCTCTGTCACCCTATACATGGCCCAATGTGTCATATGATGTTCAGCAACGAGGACACACAAAATCACATCGATCACAAAATGTCCGCCTACTTGGCGCCTAGTCTTGGAAGTGTTAAATAAAGGAGAGCCTAATAAGATGGTTCTCTATTAATGATGAATTATTTTATCATAATGTCTTGATGACTTTCTTTCTTGTTAAATCTGATTCCTTTTTTTCATTTGTTAAATTTCCAGGTTCGAGCTGAAGTTCGTGGTGGTGGTCGAAAACCTTGGCCCCAGAAAGGCATGGGTAAAGCAAGACATGGTAGCATTAGATCACCTTTGTTCCGAGGAGGTGAGGAAATTATATTGGTGTTTGCACGTTGATTCCATCATAAAATCTTTGTTGTGTCGCAACAATAATAATTGAAGGCTCCGACGCGGTTGTTTTTTGTTTTTAAATTTTCGTAGACTTTGTGCCGTAAGGGCCTTAGTTGCAATGAATTGTTTC
This sequence comes from Adelphocoris suturalis, assembly GCA_030762985.1. Lineage (NCBI taxonomy): Eukaryota > Metazoa > Arthropoda > Insecta > Hemiptera > Miridae > Adelphocoris > Adelphocoris suturalis. The sequence goes on from CM061042.1 coordinate 34,193,982, forward strand.
TCATGCGCTTAGCGAAGTAAGGCAACGTCGAGTGTGGTGAGTATGTAGATGGGTAACCTCTCTGATGGTTGGGCACCTGCAAAGGTACCCAAGTAGTTTTCATGCCTCGGAATGGCTAACCCTTCTCCACTCAAGGGGGTTAGGCAATGAGTAGCTTCAAGCGAGCTCATCAGAACGAATTCTCATCCTTGCTTTGAAGGACTAAGTAATATTCTGCGACGCCAAGCAGTAAGACAGAAAGCCCCAACCTGAAATGATTGTTTAATTTACTTTACTTATCGTAAATTCGCTCTGAGAATTTTACCCCTGCAATGCAAGGTTCTGCTGACGTCATAGCGGCATTGGTGAGACCCACTAATCGCAAGGGGGGGGGGGGGGGGGGGGGGTTGTCTCTATGTAACTCATGCGTATTGAGTTTGGTAAGTAACTTTATGCAACTACCTAACCATGTCCTTATTGACTACATACTTACCTTATTACTACTTCTCTACAGGAATACCACCTAACCTGGAGGCTATGAACTAGGTTTTTACACACTGGGTTTGCCGGAACTACTTGTTCTGAGGCTAAAAGAGAAAGATTAGTTCATCTGAATGTGGGGGGATCTGGAGCCATCTACCGAAGCGGGACAAACAAATCCGCTCCACTGTAATAATTCCTTCTTAAGAGAGTTGTCATTCAACTGACATGGACTTTCTACAGAATAATTGCTCACTTCAAGTATGAATTTTGAAGTGAGAGCGAATGGGGGGGGGGGGGGGGAGGCTGAGGGCGAGGGGGGGGGGGGGGGTTTTGAAGGGTTGTCAGCTTGATGTAGGGTTGAGACACATATATTGTGCATTGGTTGGTACGCTGCATTCTTTCAAATTATGTGCATTAATTTCTTAAATTTGCAGCTGTAGAGGTTAATCGTTGCAATAAACTGTTTCTCCTGTGATAGTTAAGTTAAGCAATGTCGAGTGTGGTGGATGGGTGATTGTACAGGTAAGGGTCCCTGTTCAAGTAATTTTCACGCCTCTGTATGAAAAATCCCTCCACTCAAGAAGAGTAAGGCAATGAGAGCTTTAAGTGAAATCATCAGAATTCTGATCCTCCCTACAGAAAACAGCTGATGACATCCGATACCCGCCCAATGAAGCCCCAACCTGGTTCCTTACTTCACTGGTTGCGGGAATAATGAGCCCAGGACCCGTATGTGTCTAGCTGTTTACAACTATCTGAAAGTGTGTGGCAGCCATGTGGGATCAAGGTGGTGATTCTGCTTGAACTGCTATCTTCTTGTCTGCATTGTCCTCCAGCACGCTTCTTTGAGGAGCAGGCATTGGTTGGCTTGCTGCATTCTGTCAAGTTATGTTCATTTTCCCCCAAACAACCACCACCTTTCCTGCGAAAGGTTCCATCCACCTTTTTTCAAATATCGCATCTGTGATGGTATTACATTCTTCTCGCATAGTAGGTTTCTCCTTTGATAAGCCGATAATTGAAGCCAAAGGTTGAGCTTAACTTTGGAAAAACATGTTAAGAAAACTATTGGGTATGTGAAGAGTGTTCAATGTGATTCAGAAAATAGATTTTTATCTAGGAAAAAGCCACCAGTTCCTTTCCTGACATTGATGCCATGTAGTCTACATTCAGCCACTCTTACTACCACTGGCTACCCTTTCCAGTTCCATTTCGACTCAAGCAAAGATAAAATTATCCCCTCCCTTCCACTCGTGCTTCTAGTCCTTTTGACTCCCACACCGAAAACGGCCACCCAAGGGAATCTGGGAAGCACAAGTAGCAGGAGCAAAGAGCAACACGAGTGAAGTCTTTAAATCTTGGCTACTTTTAAATTACAAGTTATTTTATCCTGTGAACTCCATCACAACACTACAGTTTACAAAATAACGATTTTTTTCTTCCAACTCAGACTAAACACAATATAAAAGTAATTTATTGACGTGTTTAATGTTATAGGTGGAGTAGTGCATGGCCCCCGGTCTCCAACCCCACATTTCTACATGCTTCCTTTCTACCAGCGAGTTCTTGGACTCACTTCTACCTTGTCCATCAAATTAGCTCAGGATGATATCCACATAGTCCCTGATCTGGAGATACCAACAGATGATCCAGAGTTTATCATGGTAAAGGAATGAAATTTTATGACTAATAAGATAGGTTTATTAATCAAGGTAACCACGTAGACCGATTCTGCCATTTTATAGCGTCAGCTTAATGAAATCAACCACATTATTAAAGCCAAGAAAATGTTGTGCAGTTATCTGTATTTGTAGCTCAATTTCGATTTCTACAGTGCGTTCTTGTAGAATGATATTCCTCTAATGATAGGAGTTTGGCATTGAACTGGTAATATTAATGTAACGTTGTATACGTAGTGAGACAATCTAAGCTATTATCGTGATTACATTTCTTATGTCTCTACAGTATATACTTATATGTATTGAAGTTAAGGGTTATGTTTAATCCAGGAAGAAAATAAATACACAAATTTACGGAATCCTGGTTCATTTTAATAACGGTAAGGCGGGATCACATAACATAAGCTGGAGAGCCATTGGCTCGGACGGGAGACGGAATTAGACTGGCATACATTAACATTTGCCCTGATCGTCCGCAAGACAGGAGGGCGCCACTAATCAAATAATGCAGTGTTTACAAAATATAAGTTCTTGTACAATTTACATTAATACTTCACAATTTCACTGTACCTTCGGGAGCTCAAATCATATATTTATTATTACGGAATGATCGGGAAATACTACATATTATCATTGTTCCATCAGATACAACCACACTAGCGCTCGACTCGGGAGTTCGGTGAACTCCGAGGCGGGAGATACGAATTTGGTCAGAGGCGGGAATTATGAATTTTGGTCACGACCAAACATCCTCCCCCCCCAATTCCAGCGGAATTCTAGCATGGGATCTCAAGTGGCAAGGGGCACAATCTCCTAACGGAAATTGCCTTTATAACGTGCGAAGCTCGGATCTCCGAACCTACACCTGGGGGCGCTAGGTCGCGCACTCTTCTAATAGGCCAATCCGACCTCGGTGAGCATAACCATGTTCAACCACTATAATGCATGGAACAGAAGTCCATGCTGCGATGACAGGGATCCTAAGGAGTTGCGGCTATTCCAATGACTTGGACCACTTCCTCACTCATACACAAGATGATCGGAAATGAGATCATGAAATTTGCCTATTTGGCTTGCCAGTTTTTAGTTCACTTGGTAAACAGTAAAGTTGGCAGAAGGCAATGTTGCGGGAACCACTTAAAGAGGCTTTAACTAGGGAAAACGAGAGAGCTGCCTCAATCTTCCCGATGAGGCTCGGAAAAAAGGGAAACCTTTAGGAAATTTCCTCGGCCCTTTTTGTGCAGCGGGAGTGCAACGGGAAGTCTCCTACACTGACTCAATTTCGAACCTACGACGGAGTAGTTCATTAGTTTGCGAACCCGCTGAACCACTATAACTGGCTCCAGGTGTGGACACTTGACAACTAATACGTTCGGGGATGACTCTCATTCCCTGGGCGGTGTGCAACCCATTGGCAACGGTAAACAATGCAATGGATTTCGGTAATCTAACAATGGGAGCACCAAGGAATATCAAGTGCGTATGAAGACGGGAGCGGAACGCGAATTTGGTTCCTCGGAATCAGCTGACAGTAGAGCCAGGTCAGTGGAAACGGGCCCAACGTAGACCAGGTAGGTGGGAGTGAGGTAGGAGACTCCAACCATGGTCGGAATTCACGAACGCATTACACGCATTCAACTAGTCGTCAGTGTGTCTGTCTGTCGTTTGATTACGACTAACGACTGACGCGGAAATTTGAAAACAAACAAGTTCCGGAAGTTGCATTTGTTCCTTGAATACAACCTTGAACAGATGAACTTGTTACATTAGTTCCTTGGGAAACGAATAATCTATTTCACAATAACAAACACTAAGCGGGATTTGAAAGAACTAATTAAGTGCGAGATCAAGATCAATTATAGACGAGAGCGGACTCCAATGCCGAGCGCACCCGACGCGAGAGCTAGATCGGCGGATGACGCAATCTGATAGGAGGGGTATACAACGTTCGGGGGAGGCGAATTCCTTTCGATTTCTATTAGTCGGGAAAAAGTGTTTTTAACACTCGTGTTCGGAGAAGAGGTGCTAATAGCTAACGTAGGGAAGGCGAATTTCTTTTGCTTTCATTAAGCGGGGAAAGTACCCCTCTTCTCGTCGAACGACACCCCTTCACCAGCCCCCCACAGCCAGGAGCGCTGTCAGCACTAGAGCCACTCCTCTCGCCCCAAGGAAATAAATCTGCGTTCTCTCTCATACTACGGGAAATTTTCTTAGGCATGCCACCCAAGAGGTCCTCGTCTCCTGGGAAACATAAGGCGGTGAAAAGGCCTACACACTAGTGTGTCAACATTGGTCCTTTTGTCCAGTACGGGATCAGTTAATTAGGACTAGCACTCACTATTGCTCGGCATGCAAGAGGCGTGATCGGGAATCAGGTTAGTTTAGATTTAAGCGACTTGCACACTCACAGCTATGAAAGTGACATCTCAAGATGCCACTCGAGGGATGTCACCAATTTACGGGTCAACTCGCAAGCACTACTTCCAGTGACGTTGGTACAGGTAACGTTCAAGGGAAACCCTTGCTTTAAGGGCGTACTCTAGGGAAATAAGATCAATTTCTGCACTAAACTCACATAGTGCTTGAACATGGTTTTGCGGGAAGCATAGGTAGGCGATAACATGCCCAACACAACGGGAAAAGGCTTGGTGCCTCGGATCTGAGAGATTGATTTATGGTATTGCTCATGGAGGGGACCTTGAGAATAAAGTCGGCGGAAAAATGGGATCTAGCTTGACTGGAGGAAGACAATTCTAGTCAACAAATACTCATGAAGTTAGCGGAAAACATGAACTAGATTGATTGACGGGAAAACAAGCTTATTCAACAAATACTCATGAGAGTCAGCGGAAAACCGGAATCTAGATTGATTGGAGGGAAGACAATCTAAATCAACACATATCCATGAAATTTAGCGGAAAAACGGGATCTAGATTGATTAAAGGGAAAACAATCTAAGTCAACACATATTCATGAATGGAACAATGATAATAATTGTAAGGAAACTCACCAACTGCAACTTGACAGCAGACAAACTTTCGGAAAAACACTCTTGTCACGCCTCTTCCAGGCGTGACCTAACTTTCAGTGAATGAGATCACTTAATCGCGGGCAACTACGCGATTTGAGCTCGCGGGGTGACTTACTACAGGCACTTGATTCACTAAGATCTCAAAAGCACTGGAATGGCCTCGGAATTTGACGGAATGATGCTGCTGTGGCGGCGACGTAACCTCAGAATTAACTTGTTTACTAGCGGGAAGGGTCGGAATTACCTCGAGGCCCAGTCCGTGTCGAGAGTATGAATTAATATCGGGATGGCAAATTGGGAAACAGTCGTAGTATAGTCTTTCACGATTTCCTACTCGACTTCTCGACCATGTGAGGCTGTCAACGTGTCAACTCCTTTGACAGCTATTCATAACGGCAAATGGCGGCAATCTTGAGTGGCGGGAACTCGTGACGTGGAACTGGTCACAGCGAGAGCGGGTAACGGGATCCGGCGGTGCGTGTTACTCGGTTGGCACCTCACGGTTGGGACCTCTATCTGTCAATACGTGTTACTTGGTTGGCACCCCACGGTTGGGACCGCTCGTAGCTCGGGATGAAATTCTCGTTCCTTGCTGAACTTCTGCTGCAAGGCGGGGTCCATTTTGGAGAATAATGATTTTCGAACTGTAGGAAGTAGAAATCCTGGGAAATCGGGAACCTCGATTGAGTGCACTAACTCGAACCACGTTCGGGCTGACTTGATAGTTCACATTAGCTGGTGTCCTATATAATTTCGGGGTCATGGTCTTGCGTGCGAAGGTAGCTCTGGGAATTTGGTACTTACCACATTTTTCTGAGCATAGGTACGGATATTGCTCGTAGTCAGCGTGGTATGAAAGCAGTACCATTGAGCGGCGTATATATTTCAGCGGCGTTGTTACTTCGAAAGAAGTGCTTGAAATTGGGTATCCTTCCATTATAGGACGGGACAGAGGATAGTAAGAGTTTTATTATCCTTACTTCCTCGTAACGGGATCTTACGTCATGTAACGTAATTTCGCTTCTTGGTTGGAATGTGGATTCGGGTAACAGCTTCTCAGCTCGTTGGCAATCCTTTATGACGCGCGTGGTACGGGTAAGCCTGAGCTTCTCGCCTTGTCGGGAAGGGTTAACAAGGCTGAATATCACTGAATTCGTGAATATCACTGAATATAGTTTCTAACATGATCATGAGTCATGATGAGATCCTTCTGTAATACTTTCATAATGTCTTCACTCCTTGAAGTAGGTTTTAAGCCTTGGCGGAAACCATGTGCAACGTGGTCGGCTTGGGGTTAGCTTGTTGCATCGATCTCAATACAGAAAGATGACGGAAGAATTTATGCTTAGCGGGATCCACGTCGTAATTTCTGCGTTCTGAATGTAATTCGTATTAACTGAAGTCACTACACGACGTAATTTCAATGCGGAATCCAACACAACGGGGAACGCGTTCTGTTTAATGGCGGCGTCCTTTTGGTAGGAAACAGGAATATCGCGTTCTGGAACTAAGCTCAGCAACGCGATCACTAATCCCGGGTTTCGGCACCATGATTAATCCGGGAAGAAAATAAATACACAAATTTACGGAATCCTGGTTCATTTTAATAACGGTAAGGCGGGATCACAGAACATAAACGGGAGAGCCATTGGCTCGGACGGGAGACGGAATTAGACTGGCATACATTAACATTTGCCCTGATCGTCCGCAAGACAGGAGGGCGCCACTAATCAAATAATGCAGTGTTTACAAAATATAAGTTCTTGTACAATTTACATTAATACTTCACAATTTCACTGTACCTTCGGGAGCTCAAATCATATATTTATTATTACGGAATGATCGGGAAATACTACATATTATCATTGTTCCATCAGATACAACCACACTAGCGCTCGACTCGGGAGTTCGGTGAACTCCGAGGCGGGAGATACGAATTTGGTCAGAGGCGGGAATTATGAATTTTGGTCACGACCAAACAGGTTATAAAATGAGATACGAAAATCAATCACTTGGAAATTGAATACAAATTTCTTTAAATGCCGCACCAAAAAAGGTATAAATTGAGGATTCTCTGACTAATATGATGTCGTAGGTTAGTCTTTGGCAGGCTTACTGCGGGGAGGCTGCTTGATTAGATCGTGAAGTTCGCACTGCCTCTGTGCTCTTGGCTAGGCTTCCCATCTGGTGTCCTAAATGCTTACATCCACGCACCGGTCAAGGCCGGTGGGCTCGGTATTTTCTCTCTTTCGACCAGCATCCCATCTTTGTGCCACCAGCACCTGCTTGCCCTTAGGGGCTCAAGCTGGGAGTTCGCCCGTACTGCTGCTGACCTTGACTTCGTCAAGCTGCAGTTGCTGTGGTGTGACCAAGCAACACCAACTGCTCCCAAACCCAGCTCATCTGCTGAGGTCGCTCATGCTCTGCATGAATCAGTGGATGGTAAAGAACTCCGACAGTGCTCTGAATCTCCATTTTCTTCCCAGTGGGTGGAATGGGCTTCAGAGGGCATTGGGGCCCGCAACTATCGCCATTTTCATCCCGTCCGGGTGGCTACACTAGCCACCTCAGTGAGGTGTTCGAGGAGTAGTCGCGGGACTGTAGACACCCTTTGCCGTGCCTGTCGGGGCAAAAATGAGAATCTATATCATGTTGTGCAGTAGTCCCCTCGTACTCACGGTGGCCGCATTCCATGTCACGATGCGGTTGCCAAGCAGATAGCAGGTGCTTTGTCATCCAGCGGTTGGGATGTCGAAAGGGAGAGACTATACCACATACTGAGTGATAGCAGGTGCTTTGTCATCCAGCGGTTGGGATGTCGAAAGGGAGAGACTATACCACATACTGAGTGATCGGGTCAAGAAGCCGGATATCGTTGCCGTCAAGCCCGATCGGTCTGCCATCATCCTGGATGTCCAATTTGTCAGTAGATGCGTGGACATGGAGCAGACCTGGTGGGATAAAATAAATAGGTATGACAGAAATGATCTACGGGAGTTGTGCATCTCGGCAGGAAAGTGTGTGTGTGTCTTATAGATATAATACATATACAATATACAGGTATATAAGAAAAAGCGTTGAACCCCAGGAATCATTTCAGAACGCCTCATAACGGATTTCCATGAAGAAAATTTGTGAGCAATTTGGTTAACTTCATTTTTTAAAAAATTCGCCAAAAAGGCACGTTTCACGTTTCATCAGACTATTTAGACAAAATACTTTGGTACCTACAAGATTGGAACATCAGTTTTTTTTTTTTTAAGCACCAAATCCTCTAATCCCGGAAAAAGCATTGGGTTATGCTGAATGACTAAAACGTTTTAAGGAATTAATTAAGTCATTCGGTCGACTTTTCGAGAATAGTCTTGCTGTCCTTGAAACGTCTCTTCGACTTTATTTTGCAGGACCTCATTGAAACCCGCAACTGGGGCGTCAGTGTTTTGATCGTCGACGCGGACGACGTGATGCCTCGCAATATCACCATCGCCACTGACGAAATCGGTCACGTCAACCTGATGCCGGTCTATGGCCTCAACGTCTATAGCATGCTCAAACATGAAACACTCGTCCTCACCCAGTCTGCCTTGGAGCGGCTGGAGGAGCGACTAATCTACCAACTCCACCGCATTGACGCCGCAGAAAAAGGCAAAAAGTTTAGGGTGAACCAAGTTTAGATATGTGACCTCTTAGTAGGTCGTTGTAAAATGAAATCTTTGACTAAAAATATTATACTTTTGTTTTGATTTTTACCGTGTACCATATTAAGAAGCACTTCCTTTTTCCCTGTGTACCACTTCTGCATTTCGTCCATACCAACCATATCGTATCCTATGCTTCCAAGACCCAGAGTTCAATCATCAAAAATCCATACAATAATTAATTTTTCCTAGAAATTCACCATAATATAGTTTACCAAGTGTTTGAATCCCTGTAGAACAGATTCAACATTTACTTTTGAATTTTAGTATGAAAAAGTTCTACGACGTCAGGTAGTAATTTTGTTTTATCCCTAGATCTTTCAGGCCTATGACTTGGTTAAAGCGGCCCATTCACGATCCTGCTGCAGGAAGTGAGGGGAACGAAAAACTTCCCTCTCTTCTTGCACGGGAGGCGTGCAGGACTTGTGTGGAGGCCTTCCTGCTGCAGGTGTCCTGCAGAGCTCGTCGGATGGGTTTCCCATCGGACCATCCTGCAGTCCAGGGTCCCCCACCCTATCAACTTGCTAGGTCCGAGAGTTTGTGGAGCTGCCGGAAGACCTTAAATAAGGAGCCATTGAAGAATGGAGAACGCAGAAGGTAAACACAGTTTACCGTATAGGTACTGGCGGGAAACCTTCCGTTTGAGCTGGGAATGACGGATCGTGTATGGAGAACGCACTCTGAGGCAGGAGAGCGAAGAGGGGAACTTCGTTGCACTCCCCATCTCCTGCAGCAGGATCGTGAATGGGGCGCTATAATGGCAGTTCATCACTATCAAGGCCTCTAAAGCCAATAGATGACATTTATTGTGAACCACATCCTAGGTCTCCGAAGCCTCATAAATCCCGAAAAGTTTGCTCGATCCTGGGCAACTAATCATTGAACGCAAAAAAGCTCATTTTCATCCCAAATGAAATGTTAGAGAAAGCTAAACAAATAGTGTAGGCTTTGGGGGCCTATGAGATGGTATTCAGGGTTTCAGAAAAGTTGTAAAGGGTGTCCAAGGAAGGTTTTTTAAATAATGCAATACATTTTTTATTTTCGATTAGAAATTTAAAAAAAAAGGCGTATGATTATGTCCTGGCGGTCCTGAAGTTTATGTATGAAAAATTATATCTTGCATATGACCTCCTCTACCAGCCCTACAGGCAAGTGATCTATCTACAAAATTTGCGGTGACTGACCCGCACACTTCGCCGTTCAATTCTCCCATCACTTTTCGGATTAATTGTTTGAGTTCAGTGAGATCACGTGGTTTATTCTCGAACACTTTTCGCTTAACGTATTCCATGAAAAATGCCGCAAGAGGTTATGTGGTATGACCGTGTTTGCCAGCTTAGAGATATTACTGTGTCTGGAAACCTTCCCTCAGAAGAGCAATCATGTCTCTGGAGGTATGGCATGTTGCTCCGTCCTGCTGAAACCCTATGATGTCCATGTTCAACTCCATATCCCTCTCCACTTCTTCCAAACGAGGCCATAGGAAATGAGAATGAACCCTATACATTATCGCGATCTGTAGTGTAATAACCACTGCTCATGCGTGAAACTAATATCAATTGACACAGGCAAAATTCCGAGTCTAATGGAAAGATTTTGATGATATTTTCAGGGATTGTGCTGAATAGCTCCTAGACGGTCCCACATTACTTTCATTGCTGTCACATAAATAGTAGTTTGTGCGCGCTTGCGCCAACGTTAATTTATTATAACGTCGATTTCCTATCATCTATTAGTCCTATTCTCTAGTCATCTATTTTGTTCTAACTCGGGGAGTAGATAGATACAGTTTTAGGAAAATTTCCTATGAATTATATCGCGATTGTTGGATTAGGCATAAAACTAAAATTGATCGCAACAGACCAAACTCCGAGACTAATGAATTGAGTTTTATGAAATTTTCAAGGATTGTTCTGTTTAACTCCAAGACGTTCTACGAATTTCATTGCCGTTGGAATAACAATAGTCTCTGCGCATGCCCAAATATTAATTTCTTTCAACGTGGACATATCAATCATTTCCACTCGTAATTTGTTCTTAAACTAGGTAATTCTATACGTCCATGTTACACTGCCCACTGTCACATGCTATACTGCCCACCCAACTTGGCAGACGTTTTGAGCTGGCGATCACTTTGTTTACACCCTTTTTAAAACAACATTCAAATAATCTTGCAAACTACCCTCTGAAATCGGACTCATCCCCCCTCCAATATTATTTATATATTTGTACAGAAATGATTCCAAAAATACGTTTTCAAGATAATTTTCCTCACAAGAGATTGTGAATTTGCGATAATGATTCATTGTTAAGATCCAATGAGCAGAAGCTAATTTATTATTGAAATTATCTGGGCTCGTCAGACCAAAAATTCATTCAGTCTTCATCAAACGAGTTTCATTACATTTATTCAGGGACACAGAAGAAATGGAGTTAGCACAGCATCAACAACATTCAAAAATCCCCGTACCCTGCAAAGAACATTAGTCCTGGTTACTGATGGTATTGGTCAAACGATGAATACGAGATTTCATTATTCTGATGAGAATTTGGTTCAATTAACATTATACCCTGTTTACGAATGTTAAATATACATGTCAGATGGGTTTGACGTTGGTGTTTCCAATTATTACACATAATTTTGAGATACTGAAGGGAGATCTTTGATCTTTGGGAGATAGTTAATTCAACCTCATTAGCCTAATAGTATCTGAACATTTCCTTTTAAAGACTAAAGGAACCTTGAAGTGTAAAGTCAGCTGGGGTACCATAAAACTTTCTCACCCACAACAAACTCTATGTATAATAAGTGTATTACTGGGTACAAGGCACATAAAAATTAGCAACATTGATTTTTGAGACAAGGTAGATAACCCTATCGAACAATAACAAAAATCGACTCCGACACAATATTTACAAGGAGAATAATATAACAATAAAGAATTTTTTTTATATAATGAAAAATAAAGCGAAAAGCCCCGATTATCTGAAAAACATATAAATAAACCCAAAGCTTTGTGGAATTAATTATCATGGTGCGGAAGTTACGTATGGTACCTAAGTAGGATATTCAGTTTTTTAGAAATTGTTTAGCGCGACAGGTCTAGTTATCGTCCCTGTCAACTCAGGTATTGAACAACGCGATCATATCACAAGTTGTTGTTGAGAGGTCGAAGGTGAAAAGTTAAGTGGTTAATTTAAGTTGCACTTGAAACCTCCGCAGCTGGATTCTTGATCTCCGTTCTGGTTGTTGACGTTAATAGTGTCACGATTCGAGGATTCCCAAAGGCCGGGCGTTTGAATGATCTGGAACCAATAAAATAATATCTAATATATATATAATATCTAATATATATAATAATCTTAGCCTCTGAAAATGGCAAACATCGGGTTAACACGAAAAATTTATGTTCAGAGAAGTTGCATAGAAAATTAATCAATGGCGTCAAACATTTTAGAATGTGTATACACCAGTGGCGAGGTGTCCAGTCATTGTTAGATGCGACGATGACAAGCAGAGTCTGAAGTCCATACTTTTTATTTTAATTCTGTAACCAAACGAAAGAAAAAATTCTGGGTGTTACGCTTTAGGAAAATAACAATCACAGTTGAAGAGGTTTGATTACACCAGCCTCATAGCTCATATCGTTGGAGTGTTGCAACTAAGGGGCAATTTCCGTAATTGTAAGGACACGAGTTCGAACTCCTGTCGAGGTACCAAATATTTTTGGGCCGTTACATGGGACAGTTCTGATGTTTCAAAAAATCGCGGGGTAGGATGCCAGGGTGCGAATCCCAGTATAATAACAGGGACTGGACCTAGTATGTTCCAGATGGAACGTCAACCCGCTATGGGGCCAGTGCTGGACACGGAGGTCTACAAGGTCTTGGTAGACTTCCTAGAAGTCAATTCTTCATGTTACCTAACCTATAAAGGGTGCTCTAAACGCAGGCCTAAACGAGAGGAGTAATTTTGAAGTACCTATCTATTTACTCATTGAAGAGGTAGTGCGCAAAAAAGTCCAAATATTCTTCATAACACTTTCAACTCGTATCGTTATTACCTCAACATTCCCGTAATAACTAGATAAGTACCATATTTAATGATAGTTTAAAAATCACCTTTTGAACCAATTCTTCAAATGCACACTGGACACCATCCTTGGTTTTCGCGCTAGATTCAATAAAGAGAGTTGCATGTCGACGAGCGAATTTCAAACCATCTTCCCTGCTCACTTGCCTGTTATCCTGTAAACAACAAGGAGAACAATTCGATTAGGTAATTGAAGGTCTACACTGGATGTAAATATTATTATATGCACGACTTTACTGTCTCTACAACTCTTACGGTCAAAAAGGGATGTATGCAGTTAGGGAGAACGTATTTTCAGGAAAACTTGATAGTTAGAGAGTAAAACTAGAATTGCTCAGAGTCCTATGTGGATTTGTTGCGCCCATTGACTCGTTGGTGCAGTCAAGTGGCGGACCAATGAAAATGGTGGGAATTGTCAAGTGAGCTTGGTAGCGCGTCGGAGTTGAGCGCTTTGATTTGATTACGTGGGCGAAGTCTGGGCGGAACATTCACATTTTCGTTCCTACATACCTATGTCAATTAAAAATTGTGATTGGTGCCTCAAACACGCCATTCAGTTGAAATTTTGAGTTTGTTTTCGTACGTTTTTTACAATTTTTTCCCTGCGTTGAACTATATAAACTTCAAGAATATAATACGCGATGGGTATAAAAATCGAGGATTGTCCAAGGGAGGTTGGATCAAAGTGGCAGCAGCATCGAGCTTTACAAGTAATAATTCGTGGAGGGCAAATGATCAAACTCTTGTTTAATATTTTTCAAAATGCAGTTACAAGTTTCCACAATCGTCATATTATATGAAATTTTCAAGCTCACTTTCCCTCAACTTTGAGTACAATTGATGTAGTTCACAAACTTCCTCTGACTTTTAAAAATTGTCTGCACTGGTTTTCTGTGCTAAATAACACAATGGAGCGGTTGGGCTGGTAAGCAACTTACAATTTGCTGAACGATGGTATGAAATTTAATTAAAATTAAATAAGACGTTGAAAACGCTTGAGAAGCCTCTGTTTATGTTTGTGAATTGATCTACGAATCGATCTAGGGTTTCCTCGTAGGACATAATTTTTTTCCACGCACATCATGACGCGTCTATGCACCAAATATTGTTGCCATTTAGTCTGATGGGTCTGCATAATCCTGGATGTCTGGGTTGTCACGGATTGAGTGGACATGGAACAGAGCTTTTGGACTAAGGTAAACCTTTATAACGGAAATGACCAGCAGTATGCGATATTCGAGTTAAAAGGAGTGTCGACAAGTAATGGCCACGACCATGCCCTGACGTGTGGGGCAGGTAAAGTGCCAAGGAGTTATTCGAGTAGGGCTTCTCAACAAGAGGACTTTGTGATATTAGTGAGAGGAACGCCGAATGCGTCGGGATTCTTAATAAATATAAAGGATTTTGGTCATAAATAATAGCTGCTTCCTGAACGTTAATTTAAAGCTAGATTTCAAGGAACCACAAGGCCTGGAAGGTAGGATGATTTTCAAGAATTTTTTAATGTTCCAACTAGAGGCAGGCCAAACTTAACTTGAGCCCATAGAAACTTGATTATTGTTCGCAAGTCAAATGTTCAGCAACAATAGTAACCTTGTCGATTTTATTGCCAACGACCATTTTGACGATGTTGGATTTGGTGGAGTAAGTATCGAGCTCCGACAGCCAAACGCCCAGTTTGTTCAAGGTCTCTTTATTTGTGACATCGTACACAAGTATAGCCCCCTGAGCATCTCGGTAGTAGCTGGGAGTCAATGTACGAAATCTCTCTTGTCCAGCCGTGTCCTGTAAACAGTCAATGTTTATGAAACTAAGAAAGAAGATTATTGCAGCTTCAAAATATACATGACATTTGATGGGAAAATTAGCCATACTTCGAAGTTTTGAGGACGCAAATACGCAAAAATAGCAAAATATCGAGCTTTTGGATATGATATTTGAGTCTATTATTGATGTTAGAGCATTTTATACGAAAAATCAAGTAGTGATGTTCATTTATGGATAAGAAAAAAATACCGAAACAAACTTTAGCATACTTTGTTCTGTGAGAAATGAATGGGGAAATGTGAGATTCTAGTCGTTTATTGGTCTTCTTTATCCTAGTAGGCATTGCTGATAACAATAAATGAACATCACTACGCAATTAAGGGCGGAATTAATAGACGTGGGTCCCTAAGTGTAGCAGTAAGAGCATTCGTACACTCTGCGATTTATAGGTAGTCATCATTTGAGGGCATGGTGAGTGCACCTTGAGAGAGATTTCCAAATGCTTGGTCAACGAGATTCATAAACGAAAAATGGCGTTTAGCTTAGTTTAGATTCACCCTCAGTTCTACGGTCCAAAATCCTGAGTGATGGCAGAATGTCACTTAAGTGCGTCAGCTGATAACTTATTATTGATTGCTAAAATTAATTGTTGGATTATGAAGATGTTAATGTGACAAATTGGGCAAAAAAATATATTAATCATAATGATAAAGAGCTCCTAAGGCTATAGGGAGATAGAGATGAGGCGCCTTATTGTAAACGGAACATTACTTTTTCAAACTAAGTAGGGTTAATAAAATTCCATATGTAAAATTTAGCCTGTAGTCTTCAAATATGCGCCAGGATCTCAGCTTGCCAACGGTGTAGTCAATTTTACGTTTACTTGGCTAATTGTGGGGGAAAACAAAGTTTTAATGTTGAAAAACATTGTTTTTTCAATGAAATCGACGGTTTGGGGTCGGTTTCTACGTTTTTATTTCATTTTTTATTATTTTTTTTTTTTTAATTTCATTTTATTTATTTTTTTATTTTATTTTTTTTACGTTGAATTGAATGGTAACGCTTGCATATCTCCCCAACCCCGTTTAGCCAAGTTTTACACTTTACCTCATAAATTTGAGATCATGTGGTATGACAAATTCTATGTATTTTAGGGGTGAAACTAGTAAGCTAAACTGTAAATCTAGGTTATAACGGGGTTGGGGAGATATGCAAGAGTTAACATTCCATTCAGAGTAAAAAAAAATCCATAGAAACAGACTCCAAACTAATATTTTCATAGGGGGTTTTTTTTTTTTTTCTTCAAGAAAACTCTTCATTTCATTTTTAAAAAAAAAAATGTTTTTCAACATTAAAACAAGTTTTCTCGCCTAATTAGCAAAGTAAAAGTAAAATTACTACACCCTGTGATCTATTTTTCTGTCTTGGTGGGTGATAAGAACATGGAAGATCGTCCGGCAGCTCCACACACGCTTGGACCTTGCAGGTTGATAGGGTGGGGGACCCCAGACCGCAGGATGGTCCAACGGGAAACCCATCCGACAAGCTCTGCAGGACACCTGCTGCAGGAAGGCCTCCACACACGTCCTGCACGCCTCCCGTGCAGAAAGAGAGGGAAGTTTTTGGTTCCCCCCACTTCCTGCAGCAGGACCATGAATGGGCCGCTTAATTCCTAAAATTATTGATATAGCATTTCCAGACAAAACTAAACTTTATCCAAACCCAATTAAACCTTTTCCAAACCAAATTAAACTCTTTCCAAAACCAAATAAAGCCTTTTCTTTTTTTCAATCACTATATAGGTACTCTCAAAATGACCAGCATGAATAGGAATACAAATAAACTGACTTAAAATTTTGTGTATGGTTACTAAAATGTTGTGTAATAAACGTATGTAGACTTGAAAAAAAAAAAAAAATGGTTACTAAAATGTTGTGTAATAAACGCTACCATAACATAATGGTAAACCATTAAAATAATGGTTTATTATTTCCGCCAGCTATAGTAACCAGCATGCTCTGGGGCTTTCGCCAGTCTCTTTTCTAGTATCCACCTCTGTTCTTCCTCTCACTCCACCCCCCGCTCACCCCCCTCACAACCCACCGTGACCCCCAGCCAAGCGTGCCTGGCGTGCGTGCGTGCGTAAGTCTAAAACTCAAAGCCTCGAAAAAGACACTTTTTCGCCCGTTTTTGGCCCATAGCATCTATGCGAGTAAAGCGATCGGGGTAGTTAAACGTTAGGACCAACTAGACCCCAAATGGACTCTATTTGCAAAAGAACGGGGTTTTTTTAAAGTCAATTCTTAGCCCTTTTATGGCCCGGACGGCGAACGGCGGACGGACATTTCAAATTTGGATTCTACGCACCTTGAAACGTAAAGTGACAAAGTTTGAGGGGGGGTTATACAAATTTATTGCTATACGATCACATATGCTTATTATTGGAAACAATAAACCAATAAAAAATAAGCTTGACGCCTGTCAAACTTGCATAATATGGTAACTTCTTTCCAACAGTGAATCAAGGGTACCTGGAAAGTTTGTCGAATTAAGTCGGTTCGAGATAAACTATCCCGAAAACGGTACACTTTCCGGGTACCCTCAATTCGCTGTTAGAAAGAAGTTCCCATGTTATGCAAGCTTCTTTTTTTCTTCAACTCAACATACGCCTATTACACAACATTTTAAGTCAGTTTATATTCATGCTGGTCATTTTGTTTTGAGTTATTTGAGTTTTTAGTAATTGAAAAAAAAAAAAAAAAAGATTTAATTTGGTTTGGAAAAAGTTTAATTTGGTCTGGATACAGTTTTATATGGTCTGGAAATGCTATATATGATGAAAAATAAAATAGTAGTAGACAGATATTTATAATTATATTTAGTTTGAAAATCTTTTTCGTTTTAGCTCACCCATAAGGCCAAACGGACTGTGTTTCCTTCAGTGGTCAGTCTCTTAGTTTTGAAGTCAACTCCGATGGTGAGCGATTGATCTGGATGGAAGGTGTCTTCGGTAAAACGAAGAAGAAGACTGTAAATTCAAAATTTCAATTGAAGACATTTTCGATTTAATGGTGGATTTTAAAATAATGGGTCATTTTCGTTATATGAGCGCATCCTGTAACCTGTTATACAACAGCAAAACAATTTTCTGTACAAACAGAACGATAGTTGTTTTTCTGAAATTGATGAAATCATCCGTAAAATTAAAACTTGTACTTGTTAGAAAAAAGGAACTTTTCCGTTAACACTACCATTCATTCATTCTGACTTGTATGTCCAACTAATCTGTATTTTTACTAAGGGATTGACTACTTGATGTTATGTATTTTTGAGATGGGAGCTTGCGAGCATCCAGACCACCAAACTATACACAGCATTCTGATATATTTTACGACCACAGTAGACGCAAAAATAATTGGGGAACAGTTTTTAGAACAATAGAACATATATCAAGCGTTTCAGTGTCGACAGAAAATTGTTTTGCGGTTGTATAATAGAAGTTGGAGAGATCAGCGAGTTGCCATTCGATTCAGCGTACGTAGAAACCTACCCCCAAACTCGTATTTTCATAGAAGGTCATTTTTCAAGAAAACCCTCGATTTCATTGAAAAAACAATGTTTTTCAACATTAAAACATAGTTTTCTACCCTAATTAGCAAAGTAAAAGTAAAATTTACAACACCGTTGAAAATCTTAAATTCTGGCGCGAGTTTTAGGACTACAGGGCGAATTTGACAAGTAGAATTTTATTGGACCTACAGAGTATGAAAAAACGCTGCAATTATTTCACAAAGGTTTATTATTTTTTCAATTGAGTATGATCGTAGTTTTAGTTGGCTTGCGTACGTCATAAGGCCCGTCCAGACTCCTCGGCGTGTCCTATTTCGAGTTGCCACAACCTATACTTCTATAATTATATACTCATGTTTATATTTCTCGATTTGAGCTCCTATCTATTCAAATACGAGTTATTGCAGTAGTATTGCTCGTAGTTATTGCCTTAATAATATCATTATCTAAGTACGTACGAAAAGTCGAGAGGATATGTTATTAAATATGCGTAGGAAAAGCTTTGGTATTAACACACAAATATGACCTTAAAAAAACATATATTCATGCCTCGAAGGAACCCCGTACCCACCACAAGGGACCTAGGGCGCCGGCGCCTCCTCTCACTCCACCCCCCGCTCACCCCCCTCACCACCCACCGTGACCCCCTGCCAAGCGTGCCAGGCGTGCGCGCGTCGAAAATGACACTTTTTGGCCCGTTTTGGCCCATAGCATCTATGCGAGTAACGCGATCGGGATGGTTAAACGTTAGGACCAACTAGACCCCAAATGGAGTCTATTTGCGAAAGAAACGGTCATTCTGAAGATTTTACAAAATTCCCTTTTTAGATTGGTTTTTCACTATTTGAACCATCTTAAAAACGTTTATGGCACAATAGGGAAATGGGAAATTCAACTCTCTTTCCAACGGTAAAATCAAATTTGAATTTTCTCAGGTGATTAAGGGAGTAATGGCCGTTTTAGTTTCCTAAAAATTCCTAAAAAATGAATAACTCAAAAACAAGCGTTTATAAATATTTTTAGGAGGAACGTTTGATCGAAAATTAGTTGCAGAATACGTGGTTGAAGTTTTCCGGATATAACGTGAGGCAACCTGTATAGGGAGCAGAGCACCGCATGCACAGCGTGCTAGAGTTCATGTACTAGTACTGTGCATTGGCTCTGCACAGCTAGTGAGACGTTCCATCGTAGTTGAGACTTCTCCCCCGTACATATACCCAGAATAGTTCAACTCCCTTTGAAATTAGCTAAACATGTTTCACCTTACAGAAGTTCTCAATGCTTCCGCTACCTGGCATTAAAGGATACCTACAGCATAATGTGCAGAAGACTAACATTTGTTAAGTACATATATATGATCACCCAAGGATTAATCATTAATACATCCACATCAATTAATTTATACGGGGATGTTAGAGAATGGAACTGGAATGAGGTGCTTTGCCTAAAACCAATCAATTATAATTTTTATCATATCGTTCTTTATATATGCTGATGAGGAAAGTTTGAGATCTACCTACAGAAGTGCTAATTGCAAACAAAGACATAGGTAAGAACGCTCTGAATCATTCCTACGTCGATGAGAGATTACGGGCAATCTAGTCAAGGTCCCAAGAAACGAAACGTCAGGCAATCACGTAGATACCTAAGTAACTGCGACTCAATTTATAAAACTACAATAGGAATTAGGTGGGAACTGCAACGTTCAACCGTGAAATCAAGTAACCATTCGTGACGGAATGTCTTTACCGTTCCACTAGAAAAATAAAAAAAGGAAAAATTAGGTAGGTGGGTATATAACGGAATGTATTCAAACCTTGATTTTCCGACGCCACTTTCGCCAACTATGAGGATTTTCAGAGTAGTTAATACGTCGTCATTCATGGCTCATGTGATTCCGGAAAACTACAACAGTTGATGGAGGAAACGGTGTAAAATACGGACGTAAGATACAAAATACAAAGTACGAAAAAAAGGATTGACCTCAGGAATCATGAAACGCAGAACAACGAATATCCCCAGTCAGCTCTCCCCACCAATATCCTGCATTTGTTGATAACAGCTGATTATATCAGTGTTGCCCACAGAGTAACAGGGTTGCCCATAAAAAGTGAAGTGGAGCCAACACACTCTAGCGAATTGTTAGAGAAGGTAGATCAGATATTTCCACTGATCGATGGAACAACGAACGATTGTCTGGAAATGCAGTTTGAGTGCGAGAAGTTTAATTCCTTCCGCAGTCAGCGCTGCCGACGTTTGTTCTAATCACAGGGTAGAGCCCTTCAACAGCAATTCCACCCCTCCAGTCTTAATTATTCTACTACTTCTTTTGATTCATTTCTGGCGCATTCAAGTGTTTTTTTTGTCTAAGATTTAAGCTTAGGTTTGAATATTTAATCATTATTCGCTCCGTTTGAGAAGTTAGGTACCTACCTAGTTGCACTGTTTGTGAGAATTGCTGCAAAATATGAGATGAATATGCAAATCCTCACGTAAGTTCTATCATGGGCTATGCAAAAAAATTTTGGGTATTTTAAGATGATTTCTTTGGAAAAAGTGCGCTATTGTATTCACTTTGTCCGTTTATGAATGTATGTGTATCCTCGTAAAAATTATTTAACTAGAGAAGGGTTGGACTGAATTAGACAGGATGGGTCGCGAAATGATCAGCTAGTCATTCAACATAAAGTGGTTGCAAAAATCGTCAATGATAATCAGCAGATTGAGCTAATTTCCCGAATCGAAGAATCCAATTTCTATGCTATTTTTACAAAAATGAAATTAGGAACAGAGCCTCTGTGAGCCAAGTAGGATTTAACATGTTAACTTGCCAAACCACCCCCAATCAGCTGAGTGAACTAGGCTACTTTCTATGCAATTTTTATCCTCTGATGCTGAAAGATGGAGTGAAACCACTGTGAGACAGGTAGAATAGGATTTCAACTTACCAAACCACTCCAATCAGCTAAGTGAGCTCTTAGGGTGATTCTCAGAAAAAGGGCAAATTCTGGCCCCCTTTTTAGCCTGTAACCAAAGTTGATAGAAAAATTGGAGAAAATTTGCACTTTGCCTTTCAAACATCAAACATTATTTTGCAGCGCTGAGTCAAACTCGCTTTTTTCTTTTCTACTTAGAAATTTGAAATTTTGATTTTTATTCCACTAGGTATATCGAAAGTAGGAAAAATGTGTATTCCTGCAAGAAATTGAACACATTTTTACCCTAAAAAACTAAAATTTACACTTGTTTTTTGCATTTTAAAGTTCCGTGATTATTTTAGTTATTGTCTGATTTTAAAGAAATTATCAGGGATTGTGCGGGTTAGCTCCTAGAAGGTCCCGTACTAACTTCCTTGCAGACGGATTAATAGTGCGTAATATGCACAAATGTGGATTTCTTACGACGTTGATTTCTCATAGTCTAGTGGTCCGATTTCGTTCAAACAATGGTGGAGTTGGATAATATTTTATGTTACTTATTTTATAATATTTATTAACAATCATGTGCTTCAAAACTAAATTAGCACATGATCAACAAGTTGATACCGTACTAATCAACATGTAGTAGAGGGTCAAGTTAATTCAGAAAAAGCTTGTTCTTGACTTTTCAACAGTGATGCGATGCTAGCGCATTCTTACAGGAGGAAAAGTTGAAAAATCTTCCTGACCATTTGTTGAACCTGTTAACGACTAGAATACGATTTCTTTTAGAATATGATCTTTGGTTGAACGTTTGACCCATTCACCAGTATTTGAACAAGTAAATTGCGCTCTTCAAATTTGAACCTTTATTTCCTACTGAAAAACGTATAAAATTATATCTTTCGTAGTATTATTTACTTTCTAATGACTTTTTCTCGCAGTTTGCCGATTTAAAATATTCTTAAATTTTGACGATTTCCAAAGATGGATTTTGAAATTCAAATTTTAGCGGGAAACTTGCCATTTACAGATAACCACCATCCATCCCCACTTTTCATGAATTTCCATCAACAAAAAATAATTATTGACTTTAAATCGTTCAAAGAATTTCGGAAAATTTCGTAAAACTTCAAGTTTCATTTAAATATTTTTTTTATTTTCAAGAAATCCCCATCCATTGCCACCACAACCGCCAATCGCCATTTTCCTGCTCTGTGTCCTCCTTTTGGTTCCCGTTCGCACGTGAAGTTGGTCTTGCGAACCATTTTACATAGATCTTAATTTTTTTCTCAATTATTTAATCGGAAACCACCTCTATTTTCGCAACTACATAATCTAAATGCCTCCTTGGAACTTTACACGCACGTTATTCTAAATCGACTTTCGTAGTTAATCCCGGATCTTGTTTTCGTATTTGGCTAGTGAATTTTTTTGTGGTGCAACCGTTTTGCCCTCCCGAGTTCCTCTTAATTGTATACGTTTCCCGTGTTATTTCTTTCGTTTAGAACGCGATTTTTTTCAATTCCCGCGTGTGATATTTGATTTAGTAGTTTGAATTTCCGGTGTCGTTTATTTTTTCGGGAATCGGTGTATATTAGACGATGCCATCGGACGCCAAAAAGAAGCAAGCTGCCAAGAAGAAGGAACAGGCGAAAGCTCGGCAAACTGGCAAAAAACCGACTCCCAATTCCAAAAATGAAGAAAAAGAGAGCAGCCCGATGTCCAACAACGGTTCTGGAGAAGGACCTAGCAACGGAGTCGAATTATCTGCTGAAGGTGATGGTCCAAATTGTTTACTTCCTCTTGTTCGATTTTTTGGGACTAACCTCAAGACATACCTACCATTGCCTAGTTTGGCACTGATCCATTATGTATAAATGGAGTTTATAGCATATTAAGTTCGATTCGTTGCTTTACTATAAGTATTTATTATCGTATTATGAGCTTGTAACTTGATCAAGGCGCTATCGAAATCTCCCGACAAAACGTGGCCTCCCGGTTAACATGGCTATTATTCTGCTCATCACACATATCTAGGTAGGTACGTCATTTGATACCCCTGACGTTGTAGGTGATATCCTTTGTACCATACTAGAATTTACTCATTAAACAGTTTGAATTATGTAAATTTTTATTGAATGTTTGAACACTGTTCCATTTGTAGCGTTCCAGTATCGATCGACTGATTTTTCAATTTTTTTTTCGCGAGTAAATCCGTTACGCGACTAGTCGAGACGGAATTTTCCGCTATCTCCTTCATTCGGCTAACTTTCTCTCAGCTTTCCAATCTCATTTTTTCTTCTTCTAAAGCGGCATTCGTCATCCAATCAATTAAACTGTCCTTACCTAATGATGTTTAGCGATAATGGGTAGGCACTCGAGTTGTAGGAAAACTACTCTCCAGTTTCTAGATTTTCCATCTTAAAATCTATTGACATATTGATTTCAGAATTTGTCAATCATGAAACTGCAGCAATTAGGTGGCAATTACAATAATTGAGTAGGTAATTTTAGGTGGCAATTATAATAAGTAGGTAGGTAGTTTTATACCTATTATCTGCATCATCTATTCGAACTTACATTAGGTATATAATTTAGGCAAGTGTAGGTATATATAACACATCGGCTCGCAGTGTTACATCTACAATTTTGCAACTTCCCTTAAATCGTTGCTGGAAATCTGCAGTTTTTGTCACCTGTATAGTGCAGTCTCATATGCGTTTTATGTTGTTCTTTTTATCTTAACCTATCACTAAGGCATTGTTCTTGCTGATTCGCCTGCTTTTAATTTTAGGTCTCTGATTACTTGAAAAAGTAGGTATAACCAACCGTCTGCGATTAACTGAAAACCATTGAAATCATGTGAAAACGGTTCTTAGCATACCGTTTTAACAGCTCTCCCGCGGTAATTTTTTAAAATTAACTCGAGATTCGAGCATGAAAGATGATGTATTTTGGAACATATTTATGTGAAAATCTCAAAATCAAATTTTTGGGAAATGTAACACTGCGAGCCGATCTGCGATATGAGGTGTTGATTAGCACTGCCCAAATTCAACGTTAGATTTCTCCCATTAAAACATCGCTTTGTCATTTGGAAAATACGATTATTTGAACTCTTCATAACCCGCCCCCTCTTTTTACTGTTGTCATTTGAAACACCCCAAGAATGATTGACATTAATCATGACTTTAAAATTGTTTTGCCTTGTCAAAAACTGAAGTACTGCCCCCTCTCCCCCCCCCCCACTTCTAAATCGGCGGTAACAACTGTTACACATGAATGACGTAAAGCTGTTGTGCTCGATCTCGGAAGAGTCTGGGTTTTTTTACAACTCCCTACCCCCTCTCTCCTATTCCAACATCATCACTAATTAGACTTGAGTTAGGATATTTGTTTATCCTTGAGATTCGATTATCCAGATCACCGAATTATACGCAACACTCATACGACGTACACTCAATTAAAATATTCTAAATAAATCATTTTAGCAAAAAATAGATTTGTTGGACAAATTGATCAAAATCTGTGGTTAGGGGGGAGGGTTTTTCTATTTTTACTGTTTATGATAGAGGAGAATCTAAAGATACAATTTTTTTTTAATTTGAATTCAAAAAATAGGTACTTTATTTACAGAAAGTAACTTGTTTCATCCATAACTAAAGACTGCAGGTCTGTAAATCCCACAAGGCAAGGCCAAGTTTAAAGAAAGAATTTCTGTGCGTTCACGATTTTGAAAAGAAAACTATTGCGAAATTCAAGTTAAAAATAATTGGGGAAAATAATTTTAATACACTTCTTTTTCATTACTAAATACATTATCAAATAATTTTTAATATTGCGCAAGGTAAAATACGTACATATTTACCATACCTATAGATATAGTTATGGAATAAATAGATGAATACATTTTGTTTATTTGAGCTAACCTTTAAACGGTATCTCAATTTTACGAACTAAAACCTTCATACTAAAGCTCGCATATATGCGTCAAAACCTCAGAGACCTGATATAATTCATCAGGTCTTGGGTCTTGTCTTTTAGGCATGTGCGTTTCCATCGTGGGAATAAAACCGAGATCCACAGCACAGAATGGCTTTAGGACGCGCTGTAGACCACTCGATCACTAAAGTCGCCTAGGGGACGTAAGAATAAGAAGAAATGAGTTAGGATACTTTATAAATTTTCTTTACATTCCTCTTTATTTAAATAGATATTTGTGATGTTGTACAGAGGCGTTATGCTTGAAGCTGGAGGCCGACGCCAGGCTGAACGCAGAAGCACGATCATGCACCGGAGCTCTGGCCAGCCACCCCCGCTCGAGGGACATCAAACTGGACAACTTCAGCATCACATTTCACGGCTGTGAGCTCTTGCAGGACACTCGTCTGGAGCTGAATTGCGGCCGTCGCTATGGCCTGATTGGCCTGAATGGAAGTGGTAAGTTGACATACATGATAGACTGTAGATGAATTGAATGCTATAACAAGGTATCAAAAAAGTTTTAACCCTTTCGTGGCTGAGCAGTCACTTGCAAAGTGGCTGCCCTTTGTTTGACTTGTCTGAGGGACCATGCTCCCCCTGGGGTGACTTTTACTTCACCCTTTTTCGAGATTTCAGAAAAAAGGAATAAGTATAGAGGTCAACTGCTTTTTTTTTTTTTTTTTTTTTTTTTTTCCGCTGACAACGAGGCTGAGCTTTCTCTTCCTTTGTGTTGGGCTCTCCACACATTGGCTACCAATTAAAACACCCATCCCCTCTCTTCTTGTAGAGAACTGTCATGGGACTACTTTTTTTATTACTTCTGGTGTTAAGCTCTCTTGATAGCCTGTTATTCTCAAGTTTGGTATTGAGCCTCTATAGGCTTGCATTGCACGATTGACAAATTGAAGAACCACCTATCAGTTGAGCGAGCTCGGTAGCTCATTTCTCCCATAATATACCTAGGAGGCTGAAATTCTGTATGGAGCCCCTATTATAGGTCTGCTGTGTACGATTGACAAATTGAGGAACTACCCTGCCAACTATCTTGGTTCACATGCGTATTTGAAACAATGGATAAAAATAGCTATTACCAATTATTTATCATATTATAACTTGCACTATGAATTCCATTCCATTATTACTCATAATTAATCATTTGATTTTGGCTATTTCAGGAAAATCCACTCTTCAAGCAGTATTAGGTAACCGTGAGGTGCCTATTCCGGATCATATTGATATTTTCCATCTGACTAGAGAGATGCCTGCTTCAGACAAGACGGCCCTTGAGTGTGTTATGGAGGTTGATGAAGAAAGGATTCGTCTTGAAGAGCTCGCAGATAAGCTCATTGCATGTGAAGATGATGGTAAGCCTGTTAGAGGGTCAAAAACGAACTGCAATTTTTTAAAACACATTCAGTGCTGATTAGACTAAAGTTCTATTCCAATATTGGCACCATTGATTAACCGATTATTTGTTCCATTCTATCTATTGTTCTACCTATCTATTGTGATTTCCATCATTATAAGCTAATGGGACTAATGGTGTTTCTTTACTGTGCGAAGCATCTCTAAGCCTTTCAAGTTTCGCTTAGCATAGAGATTGAATTTTCGTAACAAACCAATATCCTGTGTGTACTTGGAACCAAACTGCATGGATAAAAAATCAGCAGAACTGTTGAATGTGATTGCTAAGTATGTATGCAGACAGTAACCAACACTAGTTGTGCAACTGTGCTACTGATCTACTAGTAATAATCCGTTCTTGAGGTTCGGGAGCTCCTGCTCCCACAACTAGAACAACAAACAATTGAAATTGGATCATGAATTTATCTCTTTTGTTTCTTATAGATAGTTCCGCTCGTGGAACAGTTCCAAATTACTGATAGCTGAGCTCTGATGGGGGATTCTGCACCCACGCCTTCCTTTATACTCCACCCCCTTTTCTACACTTTCATCCTTCATCGTTGTCAACCAAATCTTATGGTTTGGTTAGCCAAACCCCTCTTCATTCTCCTTGTGACCGCACCCCCTCCTACCATCAGTAGCAATATGTATCTATAATTTCCTACAAGACTTGACAGGCTCTTCTTTTATTTTGGTATGTGTAATGGTAGAATTCACTGAAATGACGTCGCAGAGCTAACGACTGGGAACAGAAGAGGGGAATACATATTGTGATTAGGAGTTGAGAAGTAGTGTAAACTCGAATTGAAACCAGATTGGAATCACTACGGTTCTTGAACACAATGGAGATCTGAGGCACAAAGGGCTGTATAAATATCGATTGGCTGAGTGGCTTCAAACAGTTTCACCGAGTGATTACCAACCTGAGAGTATCAGCACACCTCTTATAGATTTACCTACTAGTTGGAATGTGGACATCTATGGTTTGGTGATCTGGGTGCAAGCATTGAACCCGTTAAAAATTAATGATGGTTGCAGTTTAACACGAGCTCGACCTGATTTGCAAGGCGGAAGGGCTGGTTTCAAGGGTATAACGAATTTTTTGGGAAAGCTAACGATATCTAAATGTGAAAATTACGTGAAAGAACCTGCAATCGCTGAAAGAGCATTCTTTTCTCCTGACCTCAGAGAACATTTAGCCAGTCTGAATGTATCGAAATGTCAAAGGAGCATTGTTTGATGTCCATACGTATGTGTGATACGGATGCCTTCTCTTTGTGGCTGGAGAAGGTAGAAAATATCTGGCAGCATGTAAGCTTCTTTCACCCTCCTTGTGTATGCCGATGGAGTTCATTCCCCACAATGGTTGAGTAACGACTGAAAAATGGGCAAGATGCAGAAGATGGTGCATGGTTAGATTCAGTTTTGCTCTTTCCTCAAATGTGCATCCGTGGAGTCCAGAAAAAGTGGATTTTGGGCAAAGACTTGCCTACTGGGGTTCCAGGATGGAGCTGCTTTCCCTGGGGATGTCTTAGTTGGCTAAGAGCATCACAAACGGATGGTTCACACTTTGAAAGTTCTTCTAGATATGACACGTTTGTTTTTTAATGCAATTTTTACAAATAAACGTTCACTAGTTCTAAAACCCATGTTATTTCTTTCAGAATCCCAAGAGCAGCTGATGGACATATACGAGAGGCTGGATGACCTCTCTGCAGACACAGCTGGAGCTCGTGCTGGCAACATCCTTCACGGTCTGGGATTCGACAAAGCCATGCAAAACAAGAAGTGCAAAGATTTCTCTGGAGGTTGGCGGATGAGGATCGCCCTCGCACGCGCCCTTTACGTCAAACCCCATCTGCTTCT
Organism: Adelphocoris suturalis; assembly: GCA_030762985.1. Taxonomy (NCBI): domain Eukaryota; kingdom Metazoa; phylum Arthropoda; class Insecta; order Hemiptera; family Miridae; genus Adelphocoris; species Adelphocoris suturalis. Next base: position 34,222,457 of record CM061042.1, read on the forward strand.
TCTGGACGAGCCAACTAACCATTTGGATTTGGACGCATGTGTGTGGCTTGAAGAGGAACTGAAAACGTAAGCGATTGTTTGGACTTTGCCCTTTTAACATTGGTATCTGTTCTTCATACTAATCTTTTAAACCGTTAGAGATTGGTAGAGTTTCAAGGAAACGTACACTATGTTGAATGAATGATTTATTCGTAAAGGCCTTCCGGTGTTACGAGATTACACTATCTTTATTTATTGAGTCTTCATTTAATTTTTCCTTTCTTCTACGTCACACTAATATCCATCCTCCCCCTGTCTGAAAAACCAATTTAGAGGCTGAAATCCGATGATTTCACTGTGAACTATTCTCCACTGAGCAGTGATTTACAGTTTCCAGATGCCCCTTATTTATGCAATTTCCTGAATAGTTTTGTGTATTGTTTTGCATAGGTTTGAATCAAGCATCAAAGTTCGTTTCAAAAAAGGCTACTTACTTAGTTCTCTAACATGAACTTTCTCGACATTTACAGATATAAAAGGATTTTGGTGATAATTTCGCACTCGCAGGATTTCATGAATGGAGTTTGCACAAATATCATTCATCTAAATAAGAAGAGATTAAAATACTACACAGTAAGTTGAATTCAAATTCGGCGTTTCTATTAGGAATATTGTAACAGTAGTCAGTTCGTTTGTTTGAGACTCAATCATGCCTAAGGTTCAGTATGTAGCGGGATTGATGAACAAATTTTGCATGAAACACATTTTTTGTGACTGGAAGATTTTGTTGGTGTAGTTATGTGCCTATCGTTTCAATTCACTGGATTTGATATTATTAAACCATTCCAGTGATTTAACCGTTGAATCTGAAGTATTCCTTTAATATTATAAAAATCTGATTATTTAATTTTCTGATCATCTTGAACGTGAGTATGTCGTAAAAACAGTGGTTCTGTCACTCAGTCGTATGTAATGAGTACCTATTACCCTCGAAATGTTAGAACAAGGAATCATAGTATAATACGATTTTTCTTGAAAATTCGCTTTTACAATCATGCTGAATGACTGGAATCTTGTTTTCTAGGCCAATTGTTTTCTGATGTACTTTCTCACTATGTTCTAGGGTAATTACGATGCTTTCGTTCGTACAAGATTGGAACTGTTGGAGAACCAGATGAAGCAATATAACTGGGAACAGGATCAGATATCACACATGAAGGTATGTTTTTTTACTTAATTTTGAATAAGAATACTCAATAGTATACCTACCATGTACCTAGTGCCTTCTTTTCTCATTATTAGTTAATTATGGTTGCTCTACAATATTGGTTTATAACTTAGCGTAATAAATGATGAGAATCAATTGTGATAAGAGCGCTAGTCTCACGCGAAACAAGAACCGCTAGTGTCACGAATTTCCTTGTTTTAACGTTGTGTTGGAAATCGTTTATAGAAACCTATGCATTCATGTTTCTGCCAATCAAAAATTGTATTTATAGTCCGATCAAATTAGATAAATAAATGTAGCTAGGTGCTTAAGGAGGGGGAAATCAAGAGCTTTCCAACTAGTGGCGAACGATTTCTGTGCGATGTAAATTGCGGAAGTTACATTTCCCTACCAACGGGTTGGTTGTATATGAAAATCGACCGAAATAGAAACTTAGCATTCTTTTTGTGTTAAATTTTCACAGATAGACCCCCACGCCTTAGACATATCCATGTCAATAGAACGTCACGTAGGTAGAATGGTGAGGCATAGAATGATAGAAATAACGATTTCGGGCCACATTGTTTTAGTATGTGCATGCTTGCATTCTATCTCAACCAATAGAAAATGTTGTAGAGTCAAGAAACTCTGAAGTAACACAACACAAATGGGGTGGGAGTGACCTCTCGAGTTTCGAGTGGAAAATCAATCATTACTTTTTTTAATACCAAATTTCTCGAAACTTCGAATTCTCCTCAGAATTTGGGATTATTCAGTTGTCGAATGAATCCTAATTCCGGTTTGAATAGATCACGAATCGTCTGAAGGGACCCATGCAGAAACAGATATCTACTCTCCCTCTTATCTATTTGGTTCCTCAAACAGCTTCTCGCTCTTTTACACGTACCTTTATAAATAACTCATTTTGTTCCTATTTAAACGGCTATCTTTACTTGGGTTCATTCTGCGTATTTAAGTTGGCTTTTCCTTACAGAATTATATCGCAAGATTCGGCCACGGATCGGCCAAACTTGCTCGTCAAGCTCAGTCCAAAGAGAAGACGCTCGCCAAAATGGTGGCTCAAGGTCTCACTGAGAAAGTAATTTCTGACAAAACAGTCACGTTCTACTTCCCGTCCTGTGGTACTATTCCTCCGCCGGTCATCATGGTTCAGGTGAATATTGAATTTTTATAATGTTATACATTTCTTAACAAATGCAGTCATGTACTTGAGCATAAAAGAACCAAACTAACCTTCGATTTATTAGTCAACCTGTATTTTGGTCTAAAGATCTATGACCCGTCCAGACTCTTCTAATTCCACAAACCTGTGCCATATACGATAAACAATTGTCTACGAGTACACTTAATGAATAAATTAGTATCCTCCTTAACTGAGGAAAAAAGAGAAAATAACTGCTTATAAAATAATGCTGATTAGATCATCATTTAAACCGTTGCTCAGTGCTAACTAATACCTTTCCTAAGATTCCTTTTCAAGTATTGCCTTAGACTAAGCAGTTCCAATTGTATATATATTATGGTAATCGTTCAAATACATTGTGGGGATGCAATCCAAGATATCTACCTACCTTGTGTAAACATTATTGAATGGTAAATTTATCTATGGAATATTAGAGTAATTTTCAATCGTTGGTATAATTTGCTTTTCGAAAATGTCAAGTGGTTTGTATGCAAAGATGCAGTAGAGTCATTACACCAAAAATCTATAATGGTTTTCTGTAGGCGTGCGACTTTGTTTCTATCCACAATACTATATTAAAACTCGATCTCTAGAAATAAGAAACTATTCGAAAAGGTGCATCCACATACTACAATGTTGTAGATGGCATGCTAACTAGGAATAAGTACTGGTATTTCATGATTTATTCTTTTTACAGAATGTGAGCTTCCGGTACAACGATTCAACTCCTTGGATTTACAAGAATTTGGAATTCGGTATCGATCTGGACACGAGGTTAGCTCTGGTGGGACCCAACGGTGCTGGAAAAAGTACCCTTCTAAAACTTCTCTATGGAGATGTAAGTGAACCGCAAAATCACTCAGTAACTCTAAACCCATTAGTGATATAACATAATTACCACTCAACCCAACAGAGTGTTAGGTCGAGTGGCTTTATATTAGGGATGAGAGAGAGATATCAAAGTTGTGCAAATGCCCAGGGAGCCCACGCAAAACACCTCTACGTGCCCAATGATGGTAGACGGAGTGGGAAGGCATGCACGGAGAGCCGGCCTCATTTGGTACACAGCATGGCGAGCGTTTTATTCAGTTTGTGTCTGGGAATCAGATAAGGTGGATTGTCGCCAACGTGTAGCTCTGTTGTTGCTGGATGAAGAGCAAGAAGCTGATGATTTGTTTGAGAGGATGCTGGGAAACGATGAAAAGCATTTGATATATCGCCAGAGGCCGCGAAGGTTGCTACCGCCTTCTGATACGTCGGCATTTGTTAGACGACGAAATTAAATTCAAAACATATTTCAGACTCTCCTGCAATCAAAATTTTCCAAAATTGTCTTCATTGAAATCCGTTTTGAGACATTCTGAGAAAGTTAAACGCTTATCATATGTATATATATATATATATATATATATATATATATATATATATATATATATATATATATATATATATATATATATATATATATATATAACCGAATGAAATGGCTCTACAAGAGCATGTAAATATTCAAACAATTAAAGGAAAAACAATTGTCAACACGAAAACTAATTTCGTAGCTAATCTTGGACCACGCTTCTCCATGGCAAGAAGGGTGGGTGTGTGACAACAGTTTGGCATGTAATGGGTCCAAGATTGTTTTCTTTTAGTTAGGATTTTCTTTCTATTCATATCATTGATTCAATTATATATACATGTTTACAGTTGGTGCCTACTGAAGGTATGATCAGGAAAAACTCTCACCTCCGAATCGCCAGGTATCACCAGCACCTTCACGAGCTCCTGGACCTCGACATTTCGCCGCTTGATTACATGTTACAGAGTTTCCCAGATGTCAAGGAAAAAGAAGAGATGAGGAAAATTATCGGCCGTTATGGGCTGACTGGAAGACAGCAGGTGAGTTTTTCAAGTTCATACAGGCTGAATGTGCTTCACATGCTAGGTACTTTATGGGCGATTTCACGTTTTGAGGTACTGTACTGTGCAGTTTGGAATCAGTGAGGTTTCGTTAGCCACCACCCACCCCAAGTTCCCTTCATATTCTCGAGGTTCTGAACACTCTAAATGTGGGAGTGGGAACTCCAGCCAACACTCCCCACTGTTCTCTACCCGCCCGTGTGACCCCACTGCCTAGGCCCCGTCTTGAAAAGTTGAAAACACCTCAGTTGACACATTCTGTCTGTGTGTTTATTGAATTCCTCCATAAACTCACAACAGGAAAACAATCACGAAGACAAATTATTGGGGGGAAGATTATTGATGATACAGCAGTGGAAATCAGCCAAAAGTGGGAATTTCCACTGCCTCCCAACAAAATAGCTGTATTTTGTCAGAAAGAGTTCCAATCCTATTCCGTCACATTCTGTTGAGAAGTATTGAAGGTAATGTTGCGGTTTCAGCACAAACTGAACATCTTTACCGATATTTCAACGCACATGAACCTTGGAAAGTGAAGAGTCACTATTAGAGCCCTTCCTCCCGTCTACCCGAGTAGATGCCCATCAGTGAGGAAGAAGCGGCCGTCTATCTGGATAAACGTCCACATTGGTGGACTACATTCTATGCTGTTTGTGCTGTTTATCTTTCTTGTAGAAGGTTGGAGAGGGGGGGGTGATAACAGGAATAAGATTGACTGTCCCCTCATATTTGTAGTTGGAAAGCTGGGTCAAGTGCAAGTGGACAGTCTCATTAGTTCAAAACAACTCTAATTAGCTAGTGAAACGGCAGAGAAGTCTCGGTCATGTCTAATTAAATTTATTGTAAAAGTCAAATGAATGACTATAAACAACCAAATACAAACTTGAGTGAGTGCAGGTTGATATCCTTCCCACACATCTGTACTTAGTCCAAGACCTCAAGGGGACCTATGATTGGTCAGGAAATGTTATAACACTTAGTTACAATAGTGCAGTTCGTAACTTGAAATACCAAACTCAAGATACGTAATGCGAACGACATAATCCCAGACAGATCAACTTTCACAGTCACTCCGTAACAGTTACCTCTCTCGGCTGAGACTTTTCCCAGCAAACAACTACTTAGCTCATTTGTTTTCACTTGAGAATGAGAAATTTGCACTTGGTATGGTATTGTAAAATATGAACAATTTTCACGCAGCCTGGGGAAAAAACAATTTTGGACGCTGTAGATTTTCTCTCTTCCATTAGGGCTTGGATTGGAGTTCCAGGATGATCGCATAAGTTTTACTTTTGGGTTGATGGAAAATAAATAACATGAGAAATATATGGGCTGTTAGTACTCTGAACTCATTCAGATTTTAATTAGTTTATATCTGTTTGAATAATAGAAGAAATGATTTTTCTATTTCCAGGTCTGTCCGATCCGCCAGCTCTCTGATGGACAAAGGTGTCGCGTAGTGTTCGCCTACCTCGCCTGGCAGGCTCCCCACCTCCTCCTCCTCGACGAACCGACCAATCACTTGGATATGGAGACCATCGATGCCTTGGCTGATGCTGTCAGCGAGTTCGAGGGCGGGATGGTCCTTGTTTCTCACGATTTCAGGCTTATTTCTCAAGTAAGTTGAAAGTTATCATTTTAACATTTGAAGATTTTCCTTGTTTCAGCCAGGCAAAAATACATTTAGTTTTAGTTCTTAGTTGATAAACTTTTTCAGAAGGCCCCAAAACGGATTTCCATGAAGAAAATGTTGGAAATTTTCAATTTAAAGTTCTTGGAGCCATTTTAATAGCTTCATTTTTGATGAAAATTCGCTAAAACCGCCAAGGAAATAAAATGAGAACAATGAATCACGATTCATCAGTATTACCCCATCGATTCACTGGGTAATGAAATTAAATAAATAAGAAATTACGTAGTGTTAATAAGAAACTAGTAACATTGAATACTGGTTTAACATAGTGAATTTGTTTTTTCAAATATTTATTTGTGATTTACTATTCATTTTTTCTCGAATCATTGATTCCAAATTAACAATAAAGAGTATTGAGCCCAAGCCACCACATTGGGCTCAACCATAACTTTTATGTGGGTACCAAGCCATGCGGGTATTCATGGCAATGAGTGTGCAGATGCCCTTGCAAGGAGAGTCATTGGTGATAACTCCATTGATATGATGCCTATACGCATTGAGGATCAAGTCTCCTCCATGCAACATAAAGCCAATTCCATCTGGCATGAGCAATGGCAGGGTGAGGTCACTGGTCTGCGTGGTGTCCTTCAGGAAACCTCCTTTCCTAACCCAACTTTCAAGGAGGGATCGAATGGTGGTCAACCGGGTTGCCACTGGCCATACCCGTCTTACTCACAGACACCTGCTTAGTGCAGAAGCTCGAGATGTTGTGCGCGGGAGGTGTGGGGGTGATCTGTCCATCCGCCACTTTCTGGAGGACTGCCCATACATCTAGTCGAAGTTTTATTTCACTTTGCTGATTGTATATAGTAGCATGTACATAGTTATTAGCCTATTTTTCGTCTAGTCTTAGTTGTATTATTTTTATTTTTTATTTATTTATTTATTTTTTTTTTTTTTTACCACTTTGGGGGCTGAACAGTGGTCATCACTGTACACCTCATTTTTTTCCTCTCCGAGTTCCCGGTGGAGTCCATGATGGCGTTCCTTTTTAGTCAAGGATGGCATTATGGCTCCCCTTAGAATCTTGCCACTTCCAGTGTCCCTTTGGACACCTTGTTCAGTGCCGCTAATGACCCTCCTGGTTGAGGTGCGGCGCAAACCTTAAAAAAAAGAGTATTTTAAATGATGAATTGTTTCATTTTTATTGTTATATAATAAGTAAATGAGTAAGTAACATTGAAGATTGTTTAGAATTTATTTATTCTTTCCCCTTAATTGTTCAGTCCGGAAAATCACTGGAAAAGTTAGGGAATTTTGAAATGTTAACTTGACCGCCTCCTTGTGACATTGCGTACATATTTCGTTTCAGGTTGCCGAAGAGATCTGGGTGTGCGAGAAGGGAACCGTCACCAAATGGAAAGGAGGCATCCTGGAGTACAAGAACCACCTCAAAGCCAAAATCATTAAGAAAAACTCGGCGGAGGAAGCCAGCAAGAAAAAATAAATTATCCATCATTTTCCACTCATCTTTTTCATCCAATAAAATCAACAACTATCAAATTTAGAAAGTTGAATGATGTTTTGCAGAAACCAAGGATAACATCTTCTTCAACTTTCCCATCAAATGTTGCAGCATTAGATGAATTTGCGTTTCTCGTGGCTGTAAGGATTTGCAATAAATTTAATTTTTCTCGGTAATTTTTGAGGGTCTTTTTAACTAAAAACTGCGAAAACGCCGAAAAAAATTCCGTTCTCTCAGATCTCGAAACTGTTCACTCCTATTTATTGTGGAATATAATCATGTTCTGAAACGATACATCCGACCTTTCCTTGAATTAAAAAACTGTAATATGGTATTTTGATTTTTGAAACGAATTTCAAGTCTGATTTGTGTGTAATGGAATGCGTGTTGACATCGAGTTGATTGAGAAAATGTGGACGTTCGATAAACGTTTCGTTGTGTTGGGAGTGTGGTGAAAGTACCCGGCGGTTACGGGGTGAAATCACTGAGTTTTCGTTTCAATAATTGAAATTGTAATTATTTCTTTATGGAATTTATGACTAATAAAAGAGTACCTACCTTTACCCGACGTATGACTTTTCATTGACCTTTCTCCTTTATTTTACGACGTCAAATTTATAATAATATATGTGAGTTGAATAATATGAGTGACACATGATGTTGATCATGAGCTACGTTTACCATCACTGAATTCAAGTAGGTACCTACCTAAATCTCACATAGTTGTCATATCTTCATTCTGGTTGCTTCATTATGACACAGTTCTCTGTCATAAGGGCTGTGGCTATGCGACTCCGGGGAACAAGAAGAAAATTCAGGTATAGAACAGAATACGATGTACGAATATACATTTAAATTATTATAATTCACGTGGTGGGAACTATTCCCCCTCATAGATCAGTGATCTGTGCCAAGGGAGGGGGTTGCATGTTGATCAAAATGCGGAATGAAGAGAAAATTTTAATAAGTCCTAGGCACGTACTAATTGCATACTTGTGAACAAAACATTCAACTACTCGTTACAATTAAACAATAAATCGTACAATTATTTTTATGTAGAAAGCATCGATTTGTAATTAAAAATATGACAAAATTGGCTAAAAAGATGAACACTTGTGGCATCAAGGAGAAATCTTATAGTAGGTACCTACCTAAATGGAATATACGCTAGAAGTAATGGCGTCGCATTGCGACTGACTTGCAGTTATAAGATACCAAAATACATCTTTTTTATAGGAGGATCCGCTAATAGAAATGGGATAAGCTAATGAAACTGGAATATATCGCAGGATGAATGGTAAATTGTGATAGAGGTGGTGGATAGCAAACGGCTTGAAGGAATTGGTAATGAGATACCACCCTGGTCGTCGGTCTCATGATGCGATCCAGTGTATTTGGGTGCTTAAGATTGTACATTAGAGCATGTTTGATATAAAGCTGCTTCATTGTGAACCTGGGCCTCGATAAATAATTCCACACTTGAGAATCTACGAGATTAGTTAATATAAGGAGAACCTTCAAAATTGCTTTTTGAATAACTATAATTGGCTGTAGTGAACCACTACTTGCGTTGCCCCACCAAAGAATTCCGAAGCTAATCACCGACTGTTGATGCTGTTTATACAATAAAATAAGCAAGGATTTTGAAAAGCAATTCCTAATTTAAAAAATACTAACGAAATTTTTGCTGTTATTAACTAAAGACCTAACCTGCCCCTTCTAGTCTATGTTTTCATCTATTACAATACCCAAGTACTTAGCGGTACCTACCTACTCTCAAGGTGAAATTTCGCCAAAAATCACCACGTAACGATTCTTTATTTGGACAGTTCAAATTATATCTTTACAAAAAAAAAGCCTTCTGTCCTTAAATTGGTTTTTCATTCTCTCCAACGTTTCTCCCCAGAAACTGGGGCTCCTTCAAGGAGACAAAATTCTAAATATGAAATTCAAAATTTGTAAAATAAATAGGTACTTATCGTTTTCTGTTTTGTGATATAAATTCGAATTCAGTTTAGGAAAATCAAATTTAAAATTGTTTAAGTTTGTGTTGGTAACAATGTTTTTCTGTATGTTTTACCCAGTTCACTAGAGTGACGGTAATTATAAATTTAGAGTCCCTCAATCAAATACGAGTAAATTTTGCTCAAGTTTTGAGTGTCTTTTTGGAAGTTAATTGAATTTGAATTTTTTATCTTAACCATTTCTAGAAATATTATTTTTGAAAATTATATTGGTGAGAAAAATTAAGAGATCGCTTTCGAAAAAACTTAGTTTCGGTTTCGTGGTGGTCGGACCGTTAAATAACTGTCCACTGAGACAAATCCTCACTTGTCGGTAAATTGACATGCAGAAAAAGGGTTTACGACAAACCCCAGCTCAATAGAATGCTACAATCTGACGTAAACTAAGAACACATTAAGAAAAAAAATCGATTTTCGCGTCTTCAAACAAATGGTTGCCCAATTGGTCTGTTTCAAGGGTTTACAAAAATTGTATAGGTCATTAAAAAACTGAGTGCATGCTGAACAATTTGAAGAAAAAAATCTTCAAAAATGGATAATTATTTAAGGGTTTACTGCTCAAAATTCACTGAAAAAAGTAAACGATTTTTGAAAAATTTTGTTCAAAATTGAGGGATCACAGTGGTTTTTGCATTTTATTGAAGTTCTGAGGGTTGAGCGGGGCTGGGGGCGTGAAAGCTGGTCGCTAGGAATGCACCTAGTATCAAAAACGTCTGCCGAATCGGGTGTGGCACATATCTTCCTCATTTACCTATCATGAATGCACAGATCATTGAAAAGTTTTAAATGATCTTGAAAAATTCCATAGCGGAGAAGAGTAAATCAAGAAGAATCATGAAATGTCATAATTGGTCAATTAAGACACGAAAAAATGATACTCAATGTAATTTACGTTTGTGCAAGCAAAGACTGAACTGATGAGTTGAAAACAATGAAATAGGGTCGGGACCATCTACAACCTAAACCGCGCATTCGCTGCCAATTTCATCAAAATCGGATGAAAACTGTGGAAATTAAGGTCATTACAAGTATTTCACATTGGCGCATGCGCAGTACCTAGCTATTAATGATATAATCTTGTTGAAATTGATATGAGGTAATCAAGTCATCTTCTTCCAACTATCATCCAAATTTAAGCGAAATTAAACGACTAGTGTGAAAAAATAGTGCATAATGAAATTTACGTTTGCGCATGCGCAGAGTGAAGTATTGATTTGGCAACAATGAAACTGACAGGGGATTGTCTACCCCCTAGTTCGCACATTCCCTGAAAATTTCATCCAGATCGGATGGAAACCGTGGAAAATAGGCTTGTTACAAGGATTTTATATTGGCGCATGCGCAGTAGCTATTAATGATACAATCATGTTGAAATTTATATAAGATGATCAAATTGTCATCCCCCAACTATCATCAAAATTTGAGGAAAATCGGACGACTGGGGAGTGAGGAAATAAATGATGCTTGTAGCAATTTAAGTTAGCGCACGCGCAGGGTGAGGTATTGAGTCAAGAACGATGAAACTGGTAGGGGACCATCTACCCCTTGGCCCGCACATCCTTTGAAAATTGCATCTAAATCGGAGGAAAACTGCGGAAAATAAGCTTGATGCTAGGCTTTGCGGACACAAGACACACCACACACAAACACGGAACCAAAGTTGTTCAGAACTGTCCAACACGTGAAATGCAAGTGGAAATTTTGATTTTGGAGAACAAAAAATTTTTTTTTCTCCCGAAAGTGAAAACAATGCTTCCGCTGACTTTAGGTAGACTCGGAAGCAAAATATATAAATGAAATGAAAATGGACGATCTGAGATATAATTACCTACCATTTCTTGCTTTAAAAATTATCCGCACCATCCTGTCATTGAGTGGGGCCCTCCAGTCAATGACAGGATGGTGTGGATAATTTTTAAACAAGAAAAATTGTAGGATATCTCATTTCCTACCGTTTGCTCAAACCGTGATCTCCTGAATTTCGGACCAATTGTGCACAAATGCAGTATGAAGAGGTCCAAAATCACCCGGGCGCCCCTACGGACACGGTGGTGGGCGGACCAATTTTTCTACTGCTAGATTTTCTTTCTGATGAAAGTGATAGAAAGAGGCGCGGTGCCACCTTCAAAATCGGGTCTTGATTGCATGATGGCTACACAAAGACGGGACGGCGCTTCAAATTTTCATCGGCGCCCGTTTGTAAGGAGGAAAAAAAATGAAATTTCCAAAAATTGAAATTGTTGAAAATTGGCCTAAAAATGATTTGCTAGGCGAATTTCCGAATTTTTTCCGTTTTATAGACATTTGAACGCTCCAAAGAATTGTCGAGAACATTTTTTTTTTTTTTTTTTTATAGTTTTCAAAATTTTTACAAGGATCTTAGGATTGAGATAAAAATTCCGTTCTTGCGCCAAAAAATCAAGCTTTCAAAATGAAAGAATGTGTTCGTTGGCCAGCACTTTTTGAGCACACTGAATTGGTCAAATTTCACAAAATGTGCCGAAAAAATCACTAAAAAAGGCTAAAAACAACTAAAAATTGTTGAATTGATTTTTTTAGCAGAATATTGCTCAAATAAAGTTTATCAACTATTAAATAGAACAGTCAAAAATTTAAGTACAAAATTATGCTGAAAATTTACTTAAATTTCATTAAAATTTGCTAAAAATCGATAAAATTGCAAAAAAGCCAGAAATCCAAAATTTCTTCTTGAATGAAAGATTCAACCTTTACTAGGGGAAATTACAAATGGCTATATTTCCGAAACCAAGAGCGGTGCCACCTTAAATGTTGGACCAATTGTCCAAAAACCCTCTTTCTATAATTTTCTTCAAAAAAACAGATCTAGCAATAGATCTTCGGGCGCCCGGGTGTTTTTGGACCTCTGAACCTCTTCATACTGCATCTGTGCACAATTGGTCCGCAATTCAAGGTGGCATCGCACTTGGTTTCGGAAATATAGCCATTTGTAATTTCTCCTAGTAAACGGTTCGCCCGTGGCACTTGTACAAATTTTGAATAAAATTTTTAAGAATATTCTTCAAAATTCGTTGGAGTGTTTAGATAGGTATCTATAAAACGGATAAAAATGCAGAAATAACTTGGAAATTCACCTGGCAACTCATTTATAGGCCAATTTTCAACAATTTCAATTTTTGGAAATTTTATCATTTTTTTCCTCCTCACCTACGGGCGCCGGGGAAAATGTGAAGCATCGACCGTCTTTGAGTAGCCATCATGCAACCACGACCCGATTTTGAAGGTGGCACCGCGCCTCTTTCTATCACTTTCATCAAAAAGAAAATCCAGCAATAGAAAAATTGGTCCCCCCCACCACCGTCCCTACGGGCGCTCGGGTATTTTTGGACCTCTGAACCTCTTCGTTAGGGTGCCCACTATTTTGAGAAAGGTGGAATTTTGATGACCTCCTCCCGAAATTTTGTTTAAAATGTCAAAAAATTACCCTTGAATTTTTTCAGATTTTTTGCATAACATATATACCTTCGCCGGTAGCTTGATTTTGGTTTTTGAAATACCTACCTACCTTTTTTTTTGCCAATATCAGACTTTTGAATATAACTTTTACCAACTTTTTTTGTAAAATTGTGAAACTTCGTGTAGTTACGTTTTAGGGGTCGCTGAACTCGAATATGCAGTCAAAACAAGTCGACAGCAACAACTTTTGACAGTTTGGAATCTCAAAATCATGTCAAAAAATGACAATTTTTCAAAATTCATTGTAAAATTATGAAAATTCGTATTCTTATGTTTTTTGAGTAGCTGAACTCAAATTTGCTGTCAAAAAATCAAAATTCTAACAAAAATACAAATTTTCATAATTTTTCAATGAATTTTGAAAAATTGTAATTTTTTGGCATGATTTTTACGATTTTGAGATTCCAAACTAACAAAAGTTGTTGCTGTCGACTTGTTTTGACTGCATATTCAAATTCATATTCGCGAGTTCAGCGACCCAAAACACGTAATTATACGAAGTTTCACAATTTTACAAAGAAGTTTATAAAAGTTATATTTATTCAAAAGTCTGATATTGGCAAAAAAAAAAAAAAAAAAAAAAAGTATTTCAAAAACCAAAATCGAGCTACCGGCGTAGGTTTTTGTTATGATGTAAAAACATCATCAAAGGGTCATTTTTTGACATTTTAAACCAACTTTCTGGTGGAGTTCATAAAAATTCCACCTTTCTAAAAATAGCAGGCACCCAACTCTTCGAACTATCTTAACTTTAAAAATAAAAAAAATCGAAAAAAATGTATTGCTAACGTCTCTTGGCAATATTTTCTGTTGCTGGAATCTATTGCTAAATTCACTCTGGTTTAATAGACCAGTCCAGGTTTGTAAAGGATCGTTGACTTTCGGAAGAGATTCGGCGATGTGATAACCCAAAGCCTCATTTCGCTCAACGGATCCTCCTATGGAAATCTGGAGAAAAAAAAAATCAGGTCGCCAGAGGGTTTGATCCTCGACAAATCAACTGAAGATGAAGAGATCGTCTCAAATTTGACGTTGACAGCAAACGAATGGCCATCGTTGACAAGTTGACATCATTCCCCTGAAAACACCCATGAGTCAATGCGGTAAAAATTGCCGGCAGTACAGTCCCTACCTGGATGATCTGGGATTCAAACCCTTCGGAACAGTAATTTCCCCAAAACAGTCCCGTTTTCATCTTTGAAGACTATCTTTTTCACTTCCAAAACCTCTTGTGTTCATCTTAATTGCGGGAACCCTCATTATCCTAATCGAAAATGATCAATTTTTAATTAGTGAGAATTTTTTATTGAATTTACGAAAGGCGGGACGATCTAGACTGTACTTGTATGTTCATTGATCTCCTGCAATCTCTTAACCGCTCGTGTCAAAGGCTCTTTTTTTAATTCAATCTGTTTTATGAAAATGTTCACATTTTTCCAAAGCAAAAATTCACAAAAGTCAAAGATTTTTTCCGCTGATATTTCTTTGTTTAGGAGTAAGATCGGATGGATAATAAATGTAAATTTTATTATGACGAAAAGCGTGTTGAGGGCGGGAATGTTGACTCGGGCGGTAGTTTGATGACGTCACAGCTATATAAACCATCACCCCGCCCTGCGGCCTACCATTTCTTGCTTCGATTTTGGAGACAGTACTCGAAGAGAAGCGATCTTCACCGGCTTTTCGACGGGACCTAATCCAAATTTCCTCCTTTTGAAAACAATCTCTACACCACCTCATCAAAATGGTAAGCAGATTGATTGATGTAAACATTTCTAATTCTTTTAATGTTGAAGTAGTACTGCAAAAATAATGAAGTTGTGCCGGGCTATTATTCCAAGGTCAGCTAGCACAAAACCGTAGTTTCCTATTTATAATGATATTTTCATGTCATGTTGTGCAAATCTAGAAATAAACTAAGGAATAATACTATATTTTGCTAAGCATGTGTCACATTTTCCACTCTAACAGATTTTACTATGCCGCAGTAGGTCGCACCTATAATTCGAAATCTGTTTCTCACAAGGCTACCTACCAAGTAGAGAACCCATGGCTTCCAATTGCCACCGTCTTATCGTTTTCCCGATTTCCTTATGCCTTTTTCAGTATTTCTTGTTTCTGTATAGGTGCCAGCCTATATGAGTGCCCAGAGGCATAATTTATTGTTTCCTACCTAGATGATAGTTGATTGAATTGATTTATTATATGGCTTAGTTAGAACTACATACCTCGACAGTATGTGTAAATAGCGGAAGTTTCGGGATCGACACCGAAAGATCCTAGGCTGAATATGGGTTTATTTCCATTACTTGTGTTAGTTTACAAAAACAAAATTATACCTATAATACACAAAGGCATTTCTATTGGAAATTCACTTTCGTGTTGCAACCTCCTGCGGTTAAGGCTTGGAGTTTGGTTTTGCACAAAAGGTAGAAAACTTGAAGCCAGTTCATGTAAATTGCCTTGAACACTTGAAGACTCGTGTGACTTTGTAGGTGGGGCTGTTCTCAAAAGCTTTACCTCCCTACACAGTCTCCCCGAATAATAATCCGGGTTGACTGCAGGTTTTTACACCTCTTTCTGGTTGACTGCAGGTTTCAAAGTTTAAAATCTCAGTTTTAGGGGGTTTTCCGACCATTTTCCCGACTTTTCCGATTTTGTTTTCATAAAATGTTAAGCTCGTCTTCCCGAATAACAATCCGGGTTGACTGCAGGTTTTAAAGTTTAAAATTCCAGTTTTTTTTGGATTTTTCCGACCATTTTCCCGACTTTTCCGAATTTTTTTTTCATAAAATGTTAAGCTCGTCCTCCCGAATAATAATCCGGGTTGACCGCAGGTTTTCCACACCTCTTTCTAGTTGACTGCAGGTTTTGAAGTGTGACTGCCAAATTGGGAAACTCCATAAAATAATCTTAATTCATGTCAATTAGTACTGCCAACTCTGAATTTATTTGTTGAATCTAAAATGCCTATCCTAGCTACACGTATTTTTTTAAAACCACAGCGAGTTTGGCTTTTTGTTTAAACACCAAGGGGTGGGGATTGTAGAAGTTTTCTAAGTTGACTTCGTGACCCTGAGAAGAACCTTTCAAGCTGGAAGGGGATCCTGGGGAATTTCCATTAGATTCATATTCTATTCATTTTCGACCTATGGATATTAGGAGTTACATATTAATGAAAAGCCTTGTAAAAAGTGGATTGGCATTGGATTTTTAGGAATCCAAAAAATGTACCTATTTATTGGCTCAATTCGATAGTATATTCATTATTGCATAACGTCGATTTCTTGACAAGGAAGTTCCATTAGAATTGTGGTTTCTATTTACGTATTATAAATTGCGATTGTGACTGTATTTACCAGAACATTAGTTAGGTACGACTCACGGTCTTATTGACGTCATGTTTTCTCGTCCATATGGAGAGCGAACAGAAGAAAATCCAGCGACTGGTCTTTCGATCCATTGAGAAGATAGGAAACTCGAAAGCCAAAATCAAAACACTACCTACCAACGTGCTCTTTTTCCAACAGTTTTTCGGATATTTATTTATGAAAATGTAGGTAAAATACAAAAATGTCATCCTTTGGGTTGTTAGAAAGTGATGCCAATTTCGGACAAGTCCTTGCTCGTCATGTTATTTCCAAGTTTCTGGAAAGGAATCCAATCCAACTAAAAGGCCAGGAACCAAGGCCGAAAATGGGTTGTAATTTCTGGAGAAAGATTAGGTTTTGAAAATGTAGTCTGTTCTGGGTGACAAAATCTTTGTCTGCCATCTCAAAATTGGTGGAATACAAAATGGTCCCCCATTTTAGTTTTCCTCTAATAATTCCTAAACTATTCATCCTACGGACATTTTTATGCGTTACAAAGTTGTAGAGCATAAAAATGCAAAGCGATCTGATCCAAAAACTATGAATAATCTCCCAAAATGAACGAATTACAAATAATTGAAGGTTGGGCTAATTTTTGCATCCTCCCCCCGTCTAGACGTTTGCCCTTCAAAATCGCCTAGCAGCCTTAATATTGATCTGATTTAGGTCTGCCAAACTTCATTCGATTCAGGATTAAATACTTTCCGAAGTTCATATCGAGCAAGTTTTAGCTGAGACCTTTCTCCATTGACTTGCAGCAGAATTCATGAATTGTATGTCATTTTTGTATATAAAGTTAGCAGAAAATGCGTTTTACTTTGTAATTTACTGGGAAAGGGTCTCAGCTAAAACTTGCTCGATATGAATTTTGGAAAATATTTAACCCTGAATCGAATGAAGTTTGGCAGACCTAAATCAGACCAATATTAATGCCGCTTGGTGATGTTGAAGGGCAAAAGTCTAGACGAGGTAAGAGAGGACTGACCCAAAATTAACCCGATTTTCAATTGTATGTAATTCTCTTATTTTAGGAGATAATTCATAGTTTTTGGGTCGAATCGAGTGATATTTGTATGCTCTACATCTATGCTACATATAAAAACTTCTGTGGGATGGATGGATTTTTTCACTAGTATGGACTATATTTTCATAATCTAATCTCGAACCTTCTCCTTAAATGACCAGATACCTATTTTCGGCCTTGGCTCCTGGACTATAAGGACTGAAGAAGGAAAATACATTACTAGAAACGTCGGAAATCCGTGAAATAACTTCTCATACTCCATTTTGTTTTCTTGTTTGGGGATCGTATTACACAACAAACGTGTTGCTCTTCTGTCAACTAATGTTCAGTATCAAGAGAGTTAGAAACTTGACAGCGTTGCGTGTTGAGTCGGATTTTCGTCCTTATAAAGTCATGGAGCGTGACAAGTCGATGGAGTGCATTGACTCTAATAGGACTGTAAGGTGGGGGTGGATTCAATGAGGACGGAATCAATTATTTGGCTCATCCAAACGTGAAGGAAGGTGCTATGAAACGTTCTATTCTCTTGTGGCAGTGGCTATAGCCTAACTGCGCGACCGTAAATTGGTCCCCTATACTTTCCCAACACCCCCTGAATGTTTTGTTCGACGCTTCAGCTGGAATTTCGAATATTACATTTTTAGGGCAGTAGGTTTGGAAAAGCCCCCAATAAAGTATGTTGTTTTGAGAGTCGGCCAGGATAATAAAATTCAGGTCTTGAAAGGCAACGTTTCGGTGTATTTATACATCATCATCAGGGCTTGGAGAATTCAGGCAGGTTTCTACATAGTCATTTTGTAGTTTATAACACATGTAGTATGTACATCCGCTAGGATCTTGAGAGTCGGACAGGATAATAAAATTCAGGTCTTTAAAGCAAACTTTCGATGTATCTATACATCATCATCAGGGCTTGGAGAATTTAGGCAGGTTTCTACAAAGTCATGTCGTACCTAGTTTATAACACATGTAGTATGTTCATGTGTTATAAACTACGAAATGACTCGGTAGAAATCTGCCTAAATTCTCCGAGCCCTGATGATGATGTATAAATACATCGAAACGTTGGCTTTGAAGACCTGAATTTTATTATCCTGATCGACTCTCAAGATCCTAAAACTGTGCTAATTATCACATAGCGGTCTAGAAACTGAACCATATTGGTAAAATTTTAATCTGCATTAATAATAGGGGATTCTCATTCGAAGTACGAGTAACACAGTTAGTAGGGAGGAAGCACGTTTTGCGAACTTGGGCGCGAAAATGTCATATTTTAGGTCTATAGAAAAGTAAGCAAGTTACCGTTAGAATTTTTCTTCTAATCCATGTATTATGAAAGTTGGAGCGATAGAGACTGTAGAGTGTCTTTGCTAACTGGGACACCTTGTTCATGTACTTACTTATGAAAAAGTAAACTCCAGGAATCGTTTCAAAATGCCTCAAAACGGAATTTGTTACGAAAATAGGATTTTTAAAAATGTTGGAGCCATTGGTTGCAATAATAGCTTTATTTTCTTCGAAAAATTTGTAGATAGGGTTGGCCAAACGTCAAAGCTTATGCGTCGGTGATTCTTCTCAGTCCACCTAAACCATAGTTTTCTCTTCCGAGGGGGGAAATTTACTTTATAGCAGATATTTTCTTCCATATCTAGTTTGAATGAAAAAAAGATGAAACACCGACCTAGTGTAGTCCCAGCCGGGTGGGAGCATACCGAATTTCCATAAAATCGCCTCCACAAGTGTGTTCACACGTCTAATTTCCCCAATTCGTTTTATTTTCTGTTCCTAGCTTCTATCTCCCAATCGTTACTACTCGTTTTAAACCACCACTGACACCAACTGAAAACATCTTGACCAACCAGGGTAATGTTTTGTTGTCTGTCTGTCAATTTTGGTTTATCCTGTGTAATCAACAAAGAAAAAATAATTTTAATATCCCCCCCCCCTCCCTCCCAATATCTTGGTTTATGTTTTTAGATGTGTAGAATACAAAAATTGGAAAAAATCCGACCGTACGCGGTCCAGAGCTTTTCTCCAAAACTACTGGACCAAACTTGATGAAATTTGACTCACCAATATTATTCATCGTTCGGGGATTTGCCAGTGACTTCGGTTCAAGATCAATTCTAAAGGGTAGTAATTACGGGCTGAAAAATATTGAAAAATCGAGATCTCGATAACTTTCAAAGTGACAGTTAGTAGGTAAATACCTACTCTCCCCCCCCCTTCATTTTTAGACATCATCCCAAAGAATCGTACGAAACCACCCGGGTCGCTTCAAGTTCATTCGTTTGCTCTATCGGCTAGAACTTTGGCAGGTAACAAAATCAACAACATGGGAGCAAATCATAATTGGTGGAATATAGCGAAAATCGACTTGTAACTGCGACGCTCCTATCAGTTGATAGGCATACATAATTCCAATGGAATTTTCACTCCACGTTACCGGGTTTATTATAATTTTTGTCATCTGCAGGTGGTATAGTACCTATATATGTACTCTATAATTGATTTTAAGTTGGTGGGTCAACTGTTGTTAAATACTAGGAAAGTAGGTATGTTACTTAATTAATTTCTCTTCGGTAGGTATCTACCTACTACACCAATGCAATCGATTCAGATACCCAATGCATTCCTGATAGACTTCGTTTAATAATTATAAACAGGTCTGTGATCGTTAGATAACAAAATTCTTGCTGAGCGTAACGCAGAAAACGTAGAATAATGATGATAAAATGACAACTTTGATTTAGAATTGTTCACGCTGACGCTGTTATAATATATGGTTCTGATTGTGATAATGATACCATTTGCACATCTTCATCCTCATGTGCAATATATCTTAATAGTAGGAATGGAAAATTTGTAGTCGTTTGGTGTAGTAAAGGGATTGATTGGGAGTCAAGCAGCAAGTCCGCCGTTGAATGTGTCGAGAATGAATCAATCATTTTCAAAGACCTTAATAGTGTTAAATGATGGATCAATCCCACTATGAACTTGTTCACGCGAATAATTTTTCATTCACAAAAATGGTTTGTCACGTTGATTAACTTGCTATTGGTCGTGAATGAAAAGCAGTTCATACGTCAATTTCTTCTAGATCATTTATATTTAGAAAATGGTTCATTTGAATTTTAATGGTTTTTTAAGACGTCCTTCTGAAGCTAGTTCTTACATTGGCATGGCTTCTTAAATAAGGGGGACGGCCTAATAGAATTGATTTGGGGGGGGGGGGGGGGGGGCCCAAGCATGAGAGAAAAAATATCCGAATACTAAATCCGTTTCAGACCATTCTAACAAAAAAATCTGGGTGGGGGGTTGGCGTGTGTAAGACAAATTTTGAACGCTTGCTCAGCCTACAATTCTTGATTGATTTTCGTGATTTTTTTTTAAATCTAAATTTAAGTCTATTTCTGCAGCAACTCGGAAGTTCTGAATTTTATGATGGAAGGGGGAAGAAAAAATGAAGGGAATAATGCTGAAAAACGTGTTTTTCTACTTATTTTGTCGACGTTAACGATTTTGGTGATTTTTATTTTTTTCGACCCCATCTTTGATCTAGTTGTGCAACTTAAGACGAAAATCTTGAAGTCTCCGTCGGGAGGGGGTAAATACCGATCCTTTTAAACGTTGCCCAAGCTACAATTCTCAACCGATTTTTGTGATTCTTATTTTGTTGAATTATTTTACTACTTCGATGGTCCCTTTATCTCAGTAAATTAAAATTTCCTGGGTGGGGGGATAATAAATCGTAATATTTTGATCAACTACTGTGTTTTCTTATGATGAATGGTGAGAAATTCCTTGTTCGCCCGAATGCTTAAAAACCGTGGAAAAACCAGGACTATGACTTCTACCGAATTATGACAATCTCCCTTGAAGTGATTGATTCACGTAAAAAATTCCACAGGATTCATTGATCTTCTCTTGATTCTCATTGATCTTCACATTTGATGTTCTCCTAAATACAGATTGTTACTTCGACAGTAGTATACAATGAGATCAGGAGTTGAGAGTTTTCTCATAGTGTCAAAAATATCTGAATGCGGCCCACGTGTACGATTTCCTTTATCAGCGCTACATTTGTTTCATGTTCAATGGTTGGGAGCAGCATTTTCAGTTTTTAAAAAGCATTCCTGTGGTGGACCTGGACCGCGTATAAAAGGGAAATGGCTTGGTATAGCTCTTTCATGTTTACGTGATTATTCCGCCTACATCTTGTCCTTGCGGAGATAATCGCGTGGAATCCTGATGGTGATGACAGCATGAATGTTGTTTCCTACTGAGCCCACGCTTAAAATGAGATCATCCTCAGGCAGAATGTGAAGTAGCTGCCTACGTCTATCGTGAAGATATTTGTAGTTTATTGGTCACATCAGCTCAGCTGGCCTTAGTACCCACTTGTGGAGTAATTCGAGGAAATATGTGGGCAGATGAAAGATACATATCCAATTTATGCAATTATTGCTTATCAGTGAACGCTCAAGTGCGCTGGCGTTGATGAGTAGCAAGAAGTGCATTTAATTATCAGTGTATTTCAGCTAAGCATATCATTTCTGCGGGAATCAAACTATTCTTCCCCCGATTGGAAAAAATTCCTCAGTGACAGGTGGGAATTTTCATGACTACAAAGTTGTCTCGATTTTCACGTTTTAGCTAAACTTTACTCGGATGGGAAAAAAGGACTTGTATATTTCTTGAGTTCATTCCTAGGCTGTGGAGTGGCATCATCTCATCCCTGTTGTATTGTAAGCAACGACTAGAAAATAGAAAATGTCATCGTGGAATGATTTTTTCTTTACAACCATACTGAAATGCAAAAGTTAGCCGACAAGGTGAGGTCGGGAGGGGGCCAATGTTGTGTCGAAGTTCTACTTTGTTACTTATCTCGACGGGTCCTGTTGCAGTGGTTTTTTGAAGGCATGGCAATGCGAGATAAGCGTCTCGTTGGAAAATTTTGCTAATTTTTACTGTAAAACCCGTCAAGTTAGAAGCGATTGTGAGAGTCCTTGAGTTTTTTATTTTTCTAAGGAACTCCCCATTGCGAAAAAGACGTCGCCACTGCGGCGTTGGTTGTATTGATTAGTGGCGTCACGGGGGGCAATTGCCCCCCTCCCTTCCGTGTCTGGGCAGGCGAACACTTTGGGCGTGGTCCCTCACTCCCTGGCGCCACTAGCTGATTTGGCCTTTACAACACAGTAGTGATGTAATTTCTTTTATTTTCCTTCCATCATCAGGAGGTTAAGGGA
Source organism: Adelphocoris suturalis (assembly GCA_030762985.1). Classification (NCBI taxonomy): domain Eukaryota; kingdom Metazoa; phylum Arthropoda; class Insecta; order Hemiptera; family Miridae; genus Adelphocoris; species Adelphocoris suturalis. Next base: position 34,245,085 of record CM061042.1, read on the forward strand.
AAGTATTGCAATCTGGAAGTATTGGAATCTGTGGGTGTAATCATCATCTAAACTCTTACCTACACATTTCATACAAAATGAGTGTAGGGATGGTGGAATACGTATGCCTTCATGTAAATCATGTTCACAACATTGTGATCTTGATGATAAATAATACATAACATTTTATTTTATCGTCGTACACTTAGAATCACGAGTAGAGCTGTCAACATTTAATACCTGAAAAGTCTTCAACAAGAACAAACAAAACAAGTTCAACATTAAAAAGTATCGGAAATCAAAATCACCTCTCGTGAACGGTCGGTTTGGATAAATCGCAAATCTCGAGGAAAACCTTGATATTTATTATGCAACACCTAAAACATTTTAGGAGCAACAAGGAATCAACTTCCAACCCCAAGTACCTTACTTTCTGTTCCGTCTCGTTCCTCCGATTCTGAGTGTAACGGCACGGATAACTGACATTTTGGTTTTGACTCGTATCCTATACATGACCACTTTTGGTGGTTTGGTGGTTTTGACAACTTTTTCGCATCTACCATGGCAATTCTCTTCAGAAAACAGTTGAATTCCCTGTGAAGGGCACCTTCACATGAAACTTGTAGGACAGTAGTAAGTGGAGTGAAGGAGCCCTTTGAATCCTTTGCTGCGGTCTCGTGTTTTACATTAGCAGCTCTCTGGGAGATTTTGGTCCGATTTTGGAACCTGTAAAATGAGGCTTCTGCTTTAATAACGTGGGTGTCTAAGTAAGCTGGTCTCTTCCTCGTCCCATAGACTTTTATAAACGACCATTGTTGGACTGCTATCAGCATTCTCACGCATGACCCAGCTCCAGTCCCACTGAGTTCCATGTCAGGCCTGCCACCCTTGCGCGCTGATCTGGTCATGGCCATATTTGATCCACCGTTTTCGCAATTCAATGCATGGCTTAGATTCATTGGCTCGCAGCATCTATCACATTTTCAAGAAATCCCTGAAGTTTAACAAATTCCACGAACCATATATATAATAGTCACGTATGGAGTAGGGATCTTGATCAAGAAGTCTTAAATTTTCATGTTAAATGCGTGAATCGAACTCGGGAAATTGCATACAATGGGCTGAAGATGCAGAATAAAATGATTTGTGATGCATGCTGCGTTGTACTTTGGCCTTCTCTAGTAAAACTGAGGAATTTGCAACATTCGGAGCACATTGCGCGTTGTATAAGAGTGATGGAAAACGATAGTGTCTGTTTTCAAGGGGGAACCCTTGAAGCGACCTTAATTCTGCTAGGTAAAGGTATGATTTGACGTGAGGTATCTCATGATTTTTTGGCCGTTATACTGGTAAATATACATTAAAGTCAGTTCATGACATAAAAATGGGCGTAAATGGACGCGAAAATGTTCAAATTCAGAATCTTCAATCATGAAAATGTCTCTCAATTATGAAAATTCTCGGGAATTCCATTTTCTCGTCGCATTATGTCAGACATAGGTATGTGAAAACCTGCGTTAGAATGAGGGATACCCACATTTATACTTCTTAATGACTGCAGCTGTCATTTTAAGAATTAAGAATCAATCCGCACTCTTCTCGTTAAACTTGAATTAATTTTTAACTTTTTCAGACATAGTGGGTAATTCTAATTATATTCGCTTTGGAGGCAGGGGCTTCAAGTAAGGGCGTTGGCCATTTCCATTATTTTTGCATAGCTCACCAGGTGTTTCGTGTTTTCCCCTCTTTATCGATCATCCTTAGAATTCCCCATGAGTAATATCGCTATTGCGTGTCGGCTCGTTGTCCACAGCGAAGCTATTCACGCCAACGATTGTGATATATGCCTTTTGTAATATGATGCGGTCCTTTGTCCTTGGTCTAGTGTACTGAATCGTGCGATAAATGACTAGTTACTATATATACTGGTTTCAGATTGTTGTTGCAATTTATCATAATTTCTTCTAATCTTTCCCTCAGTAGTGATTTGGTCTGGATGAGATGATGACAATAGTCTGTCTTGAGATGATGACAATAGTCAGTCTTGAGAAAATAGGGCCTCATCCGATTCAGATCTGACCTCACTGAAACCGAATCTGCGGGAAAAAAGAAAAAACATTGCAAACTATCACCCATAGGTTTATTATTTCTGTATTAGTTAGCTCATCGGTGCAGGTTACTGACCCATAGTTATTGTAGTGGATTTATTGATTGAGTTTCACCACAGTTATTGTCAAAGTTCAACTAAATAGGCGTTGGAAAAAAAACTGCACCTGTTGAGATTTGTACCTTTGTACAAGATTTGCCTCTTATGTCATTAAAAGCCTCCCTTAGCAATCAAGGTAATTATGTCAGTGATATCCTCCGGGTAACTCCAGACTATAAAGGAGTATTATAGGACTATTATGGGGTAGACCACCTTATGAAGAGCGAAAGGTTGAACGAACAGCATCCGGGGTGGTCTTATTCAATTTATTGAAATAGTTTCTATTAAAGTCAGCCAAAATATAGGTACTCATTTATTCCGAAAGTTTTTGAAATATACACACAAAAAAATCCTTTCATTTTACCCTTTGAGGTTGACTAAAAATGATGCCGAGACACATTCTCTGTAGGGGTATCAATTAAATTTCGTAAATTTTGGTCCGCTAACTCGAAGGGACTCTCTCTCTCCTCTCTCTCTCTCTCTCCTCTCTCTCTCCCTCCTCTCTCTCTCCCCTCCCTCCACCCCCCTTCGACTTTGGTTCACAAATGAACTAGACCACTGTAATTGTCACGCAAAACAAATGTTTAACCCGACTCTTGAAGTTTGATGGTTTAAGTGTCAAGATACGTAGATTTTAAAAAAATATCCGTCCGTCTGAAGCTTTTCTCCGAAACTACTGGACTAAAGTTCATTAAATTCGACTTGAAAATCTTATATCAGTTGGGGATATGTACCAGTAATCTCGTCATTACTTTTGATCAACACCAAAGAGTGAAATTAAGGGGTTGCATTATTGAAAAAATCTTGATTTCGAAAATATTTGAAATAAAAGGGTGGTTTTATCGTTTGATTTGTACAGCACTCAATTTGATAAAGCGAATGAGACCACTCGGATCATTTTACTACCAACCGTTCGCGCTCCAGATGGGTTTGTAACGTAAGCCGTTATTAGGTTATTACTACATAGTCATTATTATTGCTTTTGTCTATTCTTCATAATACCAGCTGATATCATTCTCAAGTAACCCTCAGTTGCGGACGTGTCCGAAGAAATCACTGTACTTGTGGTTGAGATGAAAAATCTTCAGTTGAAATCAAAGTGTGTACCCACGGGTATAGTGTACCCACGAGTACGTCTTCCGAATTTGAACATTCCCAAGAACGATTGTCCTAGAAGAAATCTCATGTGAGCGAATCGAATTTCGTAGCTATTCACCTCTTGAATGTTGAGTGTAGAATATATTCGTGTGAAACGAAATCTTGGGCACAAGATATCTATCAGCAAGTGCTTTGGTAGAAAACTATTCTGTGAAGGCCATTAGTCCTGCTAACGACCCTTGGGGGCACCAATTGATACGTTTCTACATTCCCCTCACGTTTCTGATGCCCATGGGTTTATATTTTTACGTGAATGTCTATAGCAGTTTTGTCAGTTTATAATTAAAAGTTTAGAATTTTGAAAATCTTTATAGTTTCTTCAAGATTTTCCGAATTTAGCTTCTTCTTGAAGACGGAAAGTTTTAGCGAAGTTTCGTGAAAAAATGAAGCTTTTGCAATGGCTCGGAAAATTTGGTGAAAAATGCCTTCAAGGAGATCCGTTTTGAGGCATTCTGAAACGATTCCTGGAGTTTGGGCTTTCAGCACTTTATGAGCACATTAAATTTCACAGTTCAAAAAAATGTGCTAAAAAAATCACTAAAAATGGCTAAAAAACGGTCAAAAATTGTTGAATTTCAGTCAAAACAAAATCATCGATATTTAACTATGACGTTAGAAAAAATTTTTGGCACAGAATTATGCTGAAAAACGTGCTTGAATTGCATTAATGTTTGCTGGTAAAACTATAGAAACTGCAAAAAAGGAAAAAATCGATAAATCCAAAATCTTTTTTGAATTGCGGAATTTCTCCACGTATGAGTTTTTTTGCCATGATATTGTTTTCGACAATTTATTTTTACTCAAATTTCAAAGCATTAAACAATACAATTGAGATAGGTGATTGAAAAAATCGTTCATACGATCTTGCTGATGACTGGAACTTTTTTTTCTTTTCTTTCGTTTTCAGAACTTTCCATTTTCTATTTCAGTAGGATTGATTTTGATGAATTCTAATTGGTTTGTATTTATGAATTCATCGTTTAGTTATCTGAACATTGTAGCGTGTCCTGAGTATACAGGCAACGATGTGATCCTTCTGACGACATCGGATATGACAAGTTTGGGGCCACTTGGAAACTGGTTCCCGTCATATCAATTTCTTCGATCATGGGTTTTTAGGTAGCGTTCTTCGTTCAACCTGCTTAATTGCAACCTTCAATTCACACAGATTCCGATATATGGGGAAAAAAAAAATGATTGCCCGTTTTTAATGAAGTGTGTTTGGTAAAGCGGCTCATTCACTGCTGCGGGAGATGGGGAGTGCAACGAAGTTCCCCCTCTTCGCTCTCCTGCCTCAGAGTGCGTTCTCCATACACGATCGATCCGTCATTCCCAGCTCAAACCGAAGGTTTCCCGCCAGTATACGGTATTCTGTATTTACCTTCTGCGTTCTCCATTCTTCAATGGCTCCTTATTTGAGGTCTTCCGGCAGCTCCACACACGCTCCGGACCTAGCAGGTTGATAGGGTGGGGGACCCCGTACTGCAGGATGGTCCGATGGGAAGCCCATCCGACCAGCTCTGCAGAACACCATCAGCAGGAAAGGCTCCACACACGTCCTGCACGCCTCCCGTGCAAGAAGAGAGGGACGTTTTGCATTCCCCTCACTTCCTGCAGCAGGATCGTGAATGGGCCGCTTAATTGTAGGTTTTCTGCTCCAACAAGGATTATTGACTTTGGAAGGATCTGTATAACGGTTACATAATATTTATTCGGTTGGTCGTATCAGACTCCTTTACTGATAGGCTCAATTGAGAGGAAAATTTTATGTACGGAGAAATGTTGATTTCATTATAGATATTATTTCATTATATTATAAAGGAAGAATGGGAACGAGCGTAGCAATAGAGTCGCTGAATGAGAAAAAAAATGTTCAGTTAATTTTCGTAACTGTTTCGTGGGTCTAATTAAGGTCTCCGTAAAAAGGTATACACTACGTTGAAATGTCAGTTTTGTTTTGCGCGCAATAAATTTGGTGTATTGAGTTACAGTTTTAACGAAGTCTCTAACTATTTGATGAACATGGCTTCAGTAGGTGTATCAAAACGGAGTTGATGGGTAATGTCAGAGAGACCCAGATTCCCAAGATCTGTTGGAGAGGGTAAATAATACTAAACATTACTTTTTTCACAATTACCAGCGTTTGTGAAGTTTTGTTCAATTCGTAGATATTCACATTATTTTGGGGTTCATTTTATTTTATTCCCTCTCAGAAACACGTGACGTGACGAAAAAGGTCGCGGTGCCCATCCCTCGCTGACACAGACTTTGAAACTGGGTCGCTCCAACTCTCAATTCCCTTCCTTGAGATAATTTTCCTTCTTTGGCCTTCGTTTGATAACCAAATATCACCTTCAACGGCTATAAGCACGCAAACTTCGAACTGCATTTATCATAAAACAGAACAAAGCATTCCTATCCTGATGAAACGGAACCCCTCTGTTTTAAAATGGTGCTATTCCCTATACCTATCTAGTTGAACGCTATCGTTTCGGAACGCCATTAAACGAATTCCCTTAATGTCATTTTTCAAAAATTTAGATTTAAAACTTTTTAGAGCCAATGCAATAGCCTCATATTTTACGAAAATTTGCTAAAACCACGCCTTTCAACATTAAAAGGTAATTTTCTTCCCTATTTAGCATAGTAAAATTATTAAAAAAGTATAGAAGAGTATATCATTGGAAAGACGCAGATTTCGCAGCTTTTGTGAAAGTGGTCGGTCTCTAAGATTAATTTTGATGGAGTGGCTAATTTTTAAACATTTTTCGAAAGGGTGAGCCACAGCTGGAAAAGTCAGGGACAACCTGGAATTGTCAGGGATTTTTTAGCTTCGGGAAAAATCAGGGAAATGCCAGAGAATTTTTTTAATGAAAACTTTGTGTAATTGAAAAAAATGCAGCGTTCTTAGGTATATTCTAACTCCTAAACAATCGAACTTCAACTTAAAATTCTTTTGAAATTCGAGCACCTTGAGCACTCTAAACAAAATTTGCTAAATTGCTGGAGTAGGCTTTTTTCTTTTTTACATTGTACGTTTTTCGTTTTAGAAGTAATAAATTAAAGGTGAAGCGTTATACATTAAAAGTACTCAGTCATGCAGCATAGCTAATAGAGCGAATTTTCAAAGAAAAGTGAATAAAACTTAGGGGACAGCCATGTGACGAGATCACAATGAAATTTTAGGACACTCAGCCGAACTTGAAAATTTGGTCAATGGGCATTTTTCACCTAAAAATCTATTTTTCTCTCTTATTTGTGAAGCTTAGAGATCTGGGAGTGGTCGTAATCGAATCAGCTCTGAAAAAATGCTTCGACTGTGGCACCCCACATGGCCTATTGTCAAAAAACTGATTTTTTAAAGAATTTTTTGAGACATTGTAGTAAATTGCAAATTTGAATTTGGCGATCGGGCTGGCCAACGAACTCGACGTGTCTTTTGCCAAGAAGGAACGATTTTTTTAAGCCGTATTTTAAGGGAGTTTCTGGGAATACACCCTATATATTATATATATTATATATATATATGTATATATATATAGTTTTGATGAAAGATGAAAACACTCGCGTGTAATATTATTTTGAGGTATTACAGAAGGTTGGAAAAGATAGGAAACACTTAAATAAACTTACAAAATTGAGAGAATATTTCGCTGTGTCAGCGTCGTCAGCTCTAGTCTGACTAGAGCTGACGACTGACGGCGCTGACACAGCGAAATATTCTCTCAATTTTGTAAGTTTATGTAAGTGTTTCCTATCTTTTCCAACCTTCTGTAATACTTCAAAATAATATATATATATCTAGGACGTATGAAATATATATATAACGTTAACATCTAGGATTGTATGCTTTGATGTACGAAATGGATTTGTAGGGGGTCCCCGCCCCCTTCCTCCAAATTTTTAAATTTGAAACCCTAAATAGCTCAATATTCCTTTATAAATTCGCTTAAAAAAAACTATTTGACTTTGATATTTTTTATCAGGGAAATCTGAAGTTCGGTCAAGGAAATTTCAAATTTCCATTTGGGGGCCACCTTGTTCAAGTTTCCCGATTTCCAAAAGAATTGACTTCAGTTTTTAATAAATGAGTCTGAACATTAAATAAATATGAAAACTGTCTGTCCTTTAAGACAATTTAACGCTGATTCCATCCCATAAGTGTAGTCAAATCGAAAGTAGATTCAAATGGAAGAAATGTGGTTTTTCTTGTCATAAACAGGGGTTTCCCGCAAAAAATCCTTCAAATGTCGGCAACGGATTGAGACAGAAAGGTTTATTTAACACCTTGAACCGATAACTCTGAGCCTTCACCCATATAAAGGTGACTTTCATATTTTCGTTTTCCAGCTAAAACGATGTAAAATCGTCTCTTTCAAAAATATGACATCATTCAGAAGGTTTCCATTGAACTTTATGACGTGTCAACGTCCGCGCTGTAGGTGTGGTAGATAACCGCCAGGGTAGGATTTTCTCTTCGTAATCGCTAAAAATACTGCGGCCTAACCAATTGTTTGTACGTTCAGTTGTTGACCGCACTTATCTCGACGCCCCCACATCGATATCTGAATCGATTAATTGCTTTCCTCTCACAATCCCATTTGATCTCGTTAAAATTCACTTTTTTACTACATTTTTAGTATTCTGTAGGGGTTTTTTTTCGCCACCTTGAAAACTATTTGTTATATTGTGATTGGTCGTAAACTCGTCCATTGTCTTTTTTGTCAGACGTAAATTTTTGTCGGCAAAGGTATATCGAGGTCATACTCCCCCTCTCTCTACCTCTGCTCGCCGATCTACCTTCGATCTCAGTCGGTCCGATGCGTCTTCTTCCGAAACAGTTATAATTTCGCAGCGTTCGTAATTGATACGTTTTGTCGTAATTTGTGTGCACAAGTGTTGGGATAAAACCTTTGGTTCTTGTAAACAAGCCTGAAATGGGGAGATTTTCCAAATCACAAGTGAGTCACTCAAGATTGCAACTTATGTTTTCTTCTCCGTTCTTTCTCAGTTACATTTTCTACTTGATTGTTAGACTCATCGGTCTTATCGTGGTATTTAGATTCAATACGTATCTGTGCACACAATGTGAGGAGCCAGACCAAATAGCACCTTCACATAATCCTCCATGAGCCCGATCTGGTACATAATGGCACATGGTATCCAAGATTTATACCCTATGGGGCATATACATCTACAAACACCAATGAGGTCCATTTCGAGCCAAAAATTGATCAGAGATTGCACGTCCTTTATCAGTAAGCTGGGTTTTAATGTAAGACAAGACTCCCACTGCATTACAATAAGCAAACAGGTGTAGGGCACACAGAATTATGTACCCTTCCTGAGACTTTTAAATCCATATCAGCATGTCTGTGCTGACATCAGCATCTGTGTAAATCCACATTATCACATTTCTCTTTGGAATCCTCTTATTACTCAAATTTCGTCTTTGCTTACCACCATACTAATATTTTTAACGTACATTAACTTCCATATTAGTTTTGTTCTCAATATGTTGCAATCCTGACGGTAACTTGACAATTATTGATAAGCTCAAGCCTGATTTTAAATTTCTCCTTCAAGAAAGTAAGGATCATCCCCGACGTTGACTGACCGTGGATTCCATTTAAATATTTTTAAAATCCTTCTTTTCCTGTAAATCAACCATTATACAAAAAATATAACTTTGGAGGCAGCACTTTTTGTCCATTAAATGTGCGCAGAATTGAAAGAAAAAATTCAAATCCGATAAAAATTTCAATTGAAAATACGAATAAGGTACTCTAAATGAATGTATTTTTTAAGTTTTAATTTGTTTTTAAATGTAAATGTTTTCAAGTTTTGTTTTTAAACGTTTTTAGGTTCTTACATGTAAATGAATGTGCTCAAAATTGTGTTGGAATTCAATTTGCAAGTTCTTGGATTCGAATATAGATATCGTGTGTGTAGTTAGGGGATAATTTTGAAGTTTCTCCCATATCAACTCAAAATATAGTCGAATGTTTGCGTGTTCTGGTCGGCTGGATAGGGCGTGGTTGCCTGTAGGTGAAATAGCTCTTGAAAGAGTTGACGATAACGCTGGGCGATAATTAATGTCAGTTAGCGACCTCCAAGCTCCAAAACTGCAGAATTCGGACTGCTAAATTTCAAGATTGGCTAGTGATATCACGCTAACATGACGGCGATTCAGCAGCTTGTAGCAGTTTCTGCAAAAGGTCTGGCAGTAAATCACAACATGTGTTCCTTCTTTCTTTCCACCTGATTTCTTGATATACAAATTGGTTGAAAAAATTATGAAATCGATTGAAAAAATTATGAATTTCACAGGAAAAAGTACAATGACTGATCGACTGAGATTTTGGTTCATTTGAGTTTTATGTCATTCTTCAGGCTTTGTAAAACTGCTGCATTTGGGAAAATATTTTTCAATCTGAATTGAAAAAATTCTTTGAATTTGAATTTCTGTGAAAATTGGCAAATAATTGGTAGCTATTACCTCAATTATATAAGTCGCCTTCGAGTTTTACTTGAGTTGAAACGACGGATATTTTAATATATACTTGGATTGAATTGCAATAATTTTGACATAGGAATTGTATATATGGTCGTTTTTATATATAAAATTGTTTACAGACTTCAAAGAGGTTTTACTTAATTTTTGATTTTTTTTTTTTTTTTTTTTTTTTAATTTCCAATGTCAGTGACGTTGCATTATTGATATTCTGTTAATATTTGTCGTTAGCAACACGATTGTGAATTTCCACATAAAATCTAAACCCCGAGTGAAATAATTTCTTGGCCAATTAACTTGAATTCACGACATAAGATAAATTATGGGGTATATGCCTTTGATAATATCAATTGGGTAGGTAATTAATTAAAATGTTTCAATGTTAGTAAGATGTATCAATTAACCTTGTGAGCTTCACAGATGTGATGGTTAATCAAAAATAATTGGGTGAGCCTTGTTTCCTCCAGATCTGAGGAACCTAATTATTGTTTAATGAATGGATTTACGGAGTTAGTTTGACGCTCAATAACTTCTTAATAAGTTTGGTATTAATATTTTTGACTGACTTCACAGTTAAAGTGTATTGCTCCTGTATATCGAAGGAAAAAAACCTTTTGGCAACACGGTACAAGCCTAATTTCATATAATATAAACAACAAATCATCCAGTTATGATGTACAAAACTGAAGAGCGAGAGAAAAATCAGCACTAAAAAACAACTGAGTTGAGAAGGGAGGAAAAAAAAGAGCTTAGATTTTTTTTTTTTTACAAGTTTTATTGCGCCACGTGATAGCAACTTATAAGCAATATTCATGTGATAAATTATTATACATTTTCTAAGATCTAATATACTTCACTTTAGACCTATGTTCTGATAAATAATTAAGTCACTAGTCTTGACGTTCATTTTATTTCACTTAGCTCATGTGGTTTAGTTCTTTTAAGCCTTTCTAAGTAGATCTTCGGTGTCATCCTCGTAAACATGATCTCTGAGCCTCAAAAGGTGATTGACGGCTTGTTAGCGGATAACCTCATTGACAGATTCAACTTTCAACTCATAGTGTAATCTGTCGTTTCTGAAGTATCTGTATGCGTCAACGCAGGTACGCAGAACATTATTCTGAAAGCGCTGAATAATTTTGCGGTTACTTTGTGCAGTGCACCCCCACAGTTGAGCACCATATGTCCAGACAGGTTTGAGGACTTGCTTGTACAATACGAGCTTATTGTGGATAGACAGTTTTGAGCGTCTTCCCCATAAGCCAGTACATTTTCCTGAATTTGATAACTAATGCAGACGTTTTCTTTTTAACATGTGATTTCCACCACAGTTTGGCATCGAGTGTCATCCCAAGATATTTAGCCTCATTGACATAAGGAATCGCCTTGTTGTCAAGGAAGGCTGGCACGTAGTTGATCCTTTTATTTGTGAAATTAACATGTACAGACTTCGCTTTATTCAATCTAATTCAAAAATCTTTTTGTCCATTCATGGATGCGGAGGATGGAGTGGCTTAATTTTGTAACTGATTCAATGTTTGTTTCTCCTGTCGCCAATATTGCGGTGTCATCTGCAAACGTGGCAGTTGTATTTTCCTCAGTTTCTGGTAGGTCGCAAGTGTAAATCAGGTACAGTAGTGGGCCTAGTACTCTGCCTTGTGGCCCTCCAGCATGAATCTTCAAAGGCTTCAAGAAAGCGTCGTCTTGTTTGATTCAGAAGTATCGGTCAGTCAGATGAGACTCCAGAATTGCTGCATAGCATGTTGGTAGAATTTTTTGAAGTTTGTGTATAAGCCCTTCATGCCAAACTTTATCAAAAGCTTAAAATGATGACGTTAGAATTAGTTTTTACCCCCCATTTCAAATTTTAGTTGATAGCTTGAATTACAAACAAATTAGCGCAATAGTATCATCCATGTATAAGGGCCACTTTCACCAACAACATAAACGAGTTTAAGTTAGAAAAGATTAACAAATAATCGAGATTCCAGCTAATCGTCTTTCACCAAACCACTTTAGGAGTTTAAACTCCTAACGAGGTGGCTTGAGGTTAATCTCCCAATCTCGGCAAGTTAACTCTTGCCAATCTCAGATTAGTGATAAAAATGATATCGAGCAAAATGGCCGCGCACCAACAGCTGATTCCTCATACCTCTACAGTTTGGTTCAGTTTATTATTATAGTTTATATATAGTTTATTGTTATTCAAGTTTTTGATGATGAATTCACGCGATTTATCGCTCGGATTAATTTGATTCCTCGGATGAGGACGATGTCCTGCAAAGACGCCCAAGGACGATCCGACGGCGCATTCCACATTTTGACGGGTTGGACGACGTCGAATTTCGGCGGAGATTCCGGCTCCCAAAACCGACAGTTTTGAAAGTCCTCGAGCTTATCGACACTCACCTGGAGTTCCCTTCGAACAGGTATAAGTTGGAAAAAGGCTTTTATACCATCAAATCGATGAATTATAATACGAAATTGATGTAGGATGGTAGGAAAATAAAGTATAATCGATGATGATAGCACGTTATAATACGATGTTGAATTGCTATCCCTTGTACAGTATGTACCTACCTACCTATACCACATAAAATAACTTATGTACATTTAAATAAGGTGATCAACCGTCCTGCTTCCGTCAAATGATGTCGACGCTTAAAGTGCAACATGTCGTATCTAATTTATTTCAACTTTTCAGGAGATGCAAAAAACTGTTTTTCAGTCTTAAAAGTGCACCAATCTTGCAATTAGCACTTGCATAAAACTTAAATCAATGTTATGGAACAGTTTATAACAGAAAATACAACGTAAACATTAACATTGAAAAAATCACTGAGATAGGACATATTGGCCTAAAGTTCTCCTTGATACGTCATGTTGTCGGGGATATTGGAAGGGGTAATTACAATGGAACAAAATTTGTCAGGGCAATAATTAATGAAAAATTATTATTATTTATGTTTATCGATTCATTGATTGATAGGAACCGTAAATCATCTATGGAAGTTGAAAAGTTAGTAGGTATTTCTCACTCAAACTTAAGTTCTTACCATTTAGTTGAAGAAGATAATGGGAAGTAATAATAATTATTCAATCATAAACAGGTACTCATTTCAATAGAAAAAAAAAGTTTTATTTTACAAACGAGAACCACGTAGAAAGTAGAAGAGACTGGGTAACAAACTGTATACATTATCACAACCAGTCTTCAAGTTATCTTTAAAATCAATCTTTTAACACCAACGAACAGATAGGTTGACTTGGGCAATTAAAAAAAGTCACAGCCCTTCAAGTTATCAGTAACTACCTAGTAAAAAAAAAAACATCGTAGAAAAAGTTTGACTTGGTACCTTCAAATAAAAGTAGTAGGAAAGTTTGTAATAAAATCACAAACACCCTATGGGGGTGTTAAGTAGAAAATGTATGACTTAGTACCTAAAAATAAAAGCAGTAAGAATGGTTTCAATAAAATCACTAACTTTATAGGCGTCTTAACTTAGCTAATAGAAATAAGTCACAGCTCCTATCTATAGATCACAAAATTAAACTGAACATTCATCCCACGCAGGACTTCCCACTCTCTCTGTCCCTTTTGGCCTGTTCTCTTGCTGTAATAATCCTGCCACGTTTTCTTGTCAAAGGAGTCTGTTCATGATCTTCTGATGGCATCATGGTTGTCTCTCTGGAAACAATACTAGCTTCTTCCTTTTGATTAAGGGGGTCATTGCCATAGGTTATGAGTTGATGCCACCCCTGCTTCATTGGCATCAGAGATGTACGCTAGGGTTGAAATTTCAAAAGAAGAATTATTCTCTTCAGAACTAGTATTATTGTTATTATCAGGCAGACCATCATCAACCATGCTGGACACTGGCAAAATTATGACATTATTAGTTTCCTCTGGTGTGTTAGTCACTGCCAGTGGCACCTCCTGCGAGATTTCAATAGTTTGAATGGTAACAGGGAAGACCACACCTGCGAGAGGAGGAACTTGGCTATTTTCTGAGGCACAGAGAGCATCAATATCACTCGCAGCTTCATGCATTATGTCAGTGGATCCCAAGGTATGGGTCATCAATTATACGGGTGGCTAAGTAACAATCGTCATAGCTCACTAATGAACCCCTCAAAATTCCGTCATTTTCAGCAGCACCTATGAGATCCTCCAGAGGCACTAGAGAATAGTCATCACTGCTGGTTTCTGACAGCTCACTCATCTCTTGCGACTCTTGATTATTCATTGTACTGAAACATGCGAAATAAAGGCTAGTGAGACTCAGTTTTATACAAGAAGGCAGGTAAGTCAATGTTGATGTACCCACTTCTTGGCTCACTAGCCAACGGAATCATTCCATAACGTAGGTACAGAGAAATAATGATTCGGTAGGTAGGTAGCTAAGTAATTAGTCACAAGCAAAGCATATTAAAACACTGCATTGCACAGATTAGGATTCTAACTCTCTTGTTTCAACTAATTTATCAGGGATAACTGAAAAAAGTCCCCTCAAATTGCCCGAAAAACAAGAATAATATTCCTGAACAACATATCGTAACTCAAAGTAGACAGCTCACAACATATCGTAACAAGACCTTCACTTTTCTGAACAGAATAGCGTTTCCCTATTCTGATTTTCAAACAAGTTCTTTCATTCTTTGTGTTGGTACAAATCTGATAGTGCTTAGAAACCTAAAATAAGTTACTTTTAGTACGAATAGTATTGGGTAATTACCTGGTAACTTGGTGCACCTCGCGACGGAGTCAGCTTGAGGTAAAACTGATGAGCATGGAATTAGATACGACATGTTGATTAGGACTTCTTGATACGATAAGTTCACATAAGGTTCGATATAAGCGCTAGCATCGATTTTATCACTAAACCAGCTGTTCCATTCGATTCCTCGCGTCTTTTTTACTCTAGTGACGTGCATAACTCAAAACGGCCAAAAACTGAGATACGACATGTTGCACTTTAAGCGTCGATGTGTCACACTTTCTTTGTTGGAAGTCAACGAAAAGTTGCGAGTAGATAGTAACTAGGTAACTAGATAAAAACGGCGTGGGTAAAAACGGGTCGTGGTTGTGATTCACTGCTTTATTGTCTTGATATGTCGGACACATGGCGGGTTTTCTAACTGTCGTTTCAAATTGTCCAATTTTTCATTGGACAGTTTCCAGAATCTCCGTTAGGGAAACTCGATTATTCCAATCTTGGTTTAAACGAATTTTGGGTTGGTGAAAGACGCCAAGGTTTGATCCTCGAGATTATATTTAATCGAGTTTGGCCAATCTCGGATTTATAAGTTGTTGGTGAAAGTGGCCCTAAGTCGTTGTTACACGTCATTTTTTCTTTGCGTTGTTGGATGACAATTTTCGTTTGAAGTTTCCGTAAAAATGCGTTGTACCTACGTTAAAATGAAAGATTACTCAAGGTATATGGGACAGAATTAACAGACTTCTTACTAGTTTGAAGTATAGATTTATGGAATATGTCTGCTTTTGGTGAATTAGGGGGGACGATACAGTTTCTCTTGCTAGCCGGGTCAATGTATAAGGTAATTGGATGTGGCGATTGGTAGGTACAGCAATTGACCAACTGAATATTACCCATATGGAACCTTCTGTTTCTTCTGTCTGTTGTTTACCTCTGTTTGTCTTCTGGTAAGGCAAGGCATGTTCTCTCAGTATACATCATTTCATGAAATTAATTGCTTGGTATCTTTTTCAGCGTGAATGTATCTCAATCCACGTTGGACAGGCCGGAGTCCAGATCGGCAATGCCTGCTGGGAGCTCTACTGTCTGGAGCACGGTATCCAGCCCGATGGGCAGATGCCTTCGGACAAGACCGTCGGAGGCGGTGACGACTCCTTCAACACCTTTTTCAGTGAGACCGGAGCTGGCAAGCACGTGCCCAGGGCTGTGTTCGTCGACTTGGAACCCACTGTAGTCGGTACGTGGAGTTTGTATGTGTCTTGTAGGTAGCAGCCATCGTATTTTATATAACACTAGTTTTACCCTGCCTGCATCGCTAGTCCAATTGGTTATAGAGCTCATTCAGTGGATTACAGTGATCAAGCATTTGTAATTTACTATACCACCAAACCAGCTAGAAGCCGTACGGGTTAGGCGTTGCAATGAACCGTTTCTCATGCGATTAGCGAAGTTAAGCAACTTTCAGCATGGTGAGTACTTGGCTGAGTGACCGCCTAGGTAACGATCTCCCGTCCAAGTAGTTTCCACGCTTCTTTACGGCGAACCCCTTTCCTCTTAAGGGGGCGAGGCAATGAGAAATCATCTGAACGAATTCTGTTCCTCCTTTTGGAGGACAGCTGGTGACGTCTGCGACGCCCGAGGCAGTCGGACGAAAAGCCTTAATGTGGAATGGTTGTTTACTTTCACCAAACCAGCTACAGAACCAAATTAAATAAAGGACTCACCATTTTAGCTCTGAATTTCAGCACCATAAGTTGAATATGAATAAAATCAGCTGCAGAGCTCACTCAGCTGATCAGAGTAGTCCCCCAAGTTGCAATTGTCGTTCATCACACCCTGAGAGGCCTTGTTTAAAAAAGTTCAACATTTTGAGTTGTATAGGAACAATATTTGCTACCCAATCTGCTGATTATAGCGTTTCACCGTTGTAATTGTATTCTACCACATTCTGAGAGGCTCTTTCTAAAATTCAGGCCCTCAAGTTGAACATGAACGAAATTGGGGTACAGGGCTCACTCACTCAGCTGTTTAGATAGGTACCCCGAGAGGTAGTTTTACTCGACCACACCCAGAGACTCCCGGTTCAGAATTTCATCATTTCACATTGCATATGAACAAAGTAATCTACGCAGTTCACTCGACTGATTGAGACTTTTCCAAATACAATTTTTCTGAAATAAGGCGACATTCCAAGTTTTTGCATTCGTTTACTTCATCTCTTCTGTAATCATATTGGTAAGTAATGTGTTACAGGGACGTCCCTATGAATGGATTTTATATCCATATCCGTTTTGGTGAGTATGACATTATTATGACGGGATGGTTTCTGTTTGCAGATGAAGTACGTACCGGAACATACCGCCAGCTTTTCCACCCTGAGCAGCTCATCACCGGTAAAGAAGACGCCGCCAATAACTACGCCCGTGGACACTACACCATCGGCAAAGAGATTGTGGACCTCGTTTTGGACAGGATCAGGAAGTTGGCCGATCAATGCACTGGACTCCAGGTTCGTAAACGTGGACAGAGTTAAGATTTTTATATATTGAGCCTCATGGTTCTGATGCTGTGTAGCACCCCTCCTGGCTTTGTAGAGCCCCCACAGACTGCGGCACTTACTATAGATTAGGGCTTAACAAACATCGTTTCCCACTTTCCTCGCGAAAAGTTCTATATGAGCTATCTCGAAATAGTTTTAAAATTATGCCTGATTCGACCGATTGCCTCACATTTTATCCATGTTGGGCACATTCAGTTATTGTTACACAGAACCGATTTGTGTCCTTTAATTTGTTTCATTCAGGCGACATGGAAAGAGCAATTCCTTTTGATAGTTTCACAAGTTTTCTCATGTCCTTGTGAGGCATGACTTAGTTGTCTGGCCCTTTGCTTTGAGATATTCGTAAATCATTTGGTTAGACACCTGAGTGGCGTTGCCAGTATTTCACCTACATTGTCTCCCAGTTTGCCACACACTTTGTAAGCAACGTTTAGCAACGCAAATTAGTTTTGGCACTATGGCCAGGGATCCTCTTGTAGTAGGACAATCAGTTTCCCGAGTTGAGTTTTGATCAAGTTTTGTTGAGTTGTGGGTGTTATGAGGAAGATGTATCATAGAGCAACCCTAGACACATTTGTTTGTTTGTAGTTGTCCATAATCTACGGGGCTGCTTGTGTTCAGGAGTCCTTGATTCAAAACCTGTTTCTTTTCTGAACTGTTAGGAGTAATATCGAGTGACCAAGCTCTACCATACCTGTGCTGTTTTGGATGGATCTATTTTATCAAGCAACCCTCTTCATAGATACCTAATTACCATAATCAACTGATGCCATCTTGTTTTGCAGGGATTCCTTATTTTCCACTCCTTCGGCGGAGGCACCGGCTCAGGATTCACCTCCCTTCTCATGGAGCGACTCTCCGTTGACTACGGAAAGAAGAGCAAGCTCGAATTCGCCATCTACCCCGCCCCCCAGGTTTGTATGAATTTTCTCGAGTGTATGATAGCTGCTGCCCACGTGACGCTTGTACAGTACATCTGTTACAGCATAACTGTTATTTTTTATGTCCAACAATGGTTATAACTTATTTTGTTGGTTATCTTGCTAGTTATCGAGACCGCGTTTCATTTTCAGTCACGTTTCTCATTTCGTGTTGTGTTTGGTTCATTCTTCATTCAACTAGTTTTAGCACAACGGGTTTTGTTTTGCGAAATGATAAATCTTACATAATTTACATGAGATGAACTCCCAACGTATTTTCATGAATTGATTCAGCATTAAATTTAGGATAATTAGGACAAAAAACGGAAAAATTATATTATTTTTTAAACCAAATCCTACTTATGAACGCCCTCATTAGTAATGTCAAATAAAACTACTCGCACCTGTTCATGTTTCTACGTTGTTAGCATAGGATCAAGTTCATATTTTATTGTAGTTCATAACTACCATGAAAAAATCTGTTTTTTGACATAACACTGCCCAAAAAAAATTTGAGGTCTTTGAATGTGGAAATGCAAGCAGTTTTTCATAATTGACTCGTATTTCTGAGTAACTACACAGGGCGACATAAAACTGAAGTTTTAACATACTCTTGATATTTGTGTAGATACCGCATGCAGCGTTCGTACTGTAGGGTATTGGGGATGTGGAATATGTCATGAACTCGGATTGTGATTATCTAGTTTTATTCTTAGTGACTAAGGGCTTGAAACAGTTGAAATTTTGGAGTTCACATAAAATTGTATTACAATTGATTGCAATTCTTATCATATTTCATTCTCAATTCAATGAAGTTCAATTCTTGAACCAATTCATCAATCCAATCCCGATGGTGATGACATTTCCATCATAATTACATATTTTCAACTATTTCCATTAAGAGCAAACAAATAATTACAACCTGAGTTCATATCTGGATTCAGAACCACTAAAAACATAGTGGAATACATAGCATAGGTTTTAATAGTTTATATTTCGTTTGGCTGCAAGTGTATAAGCTTTATTGTGCTCAACAATATTGACAAATTTAGTAAAGCTGCTTACATTTCCGAATTCAGCGATGTCTAAAGCCTACAGATTCACTGCAATTTTTCTAGTACCTCGTCTCTCCTTACTTACACCTTTTGTAGACTGTACCTAACGCGTAAATCTGGAGTATTAATCAGATATGATTTTCCACTATGGATTATTGAATTTTGTTCAAGACCTTAACGATTGATGTGATCATTTCTGTTACTTATTTCGTCACTATGTATCTTGCAGGTTTCCACCGCTGTGGTTGAGCCCTACAACTCAATCCTGACCACGCATACGACACTGGAACACTCTGACTGCGCTTTCATGGTCGACAACGAGGCCATTTACGACATCTGCCGAAGGAACTTGGACATCGAGCGCCCCACCTACACCAACCTCAACAGGCTCATCGGTCAGATCGTCTCCTCGATCACCGCCTCACTCAGGTCAGTTACATACCGGGTATGCAAAGAGGTTTTATAATTCCAGGCCCCTGAAATCACCAAAGAAATCCTGGTATTTGAAGCTGCAGCTATTTCCCTACACATTAGAGAATTTTTGTAAAAAATGAAGCTATTGCGTTGGCTCCAAAACATTTAAAATCAAAATTTTCGAAATTTTATCATTTAATAATGATTAACAGGACGTTTCCATTTGTTTCCGACCGTCACGTCCCGGCGAAAATATTGATTTTCACGTACAACCAATGCGTTACTCGTGAAGTGAAACTTCCTTAGTTTTCATAGCAGGAAAATCGTTCTCCACTTTTTGGAATGCTCTCATTTTATCACAACATCTCATGATCCCTAAGCCACCGTACTATCAAGGAAAGCTGGTTTATTACGCTAAGTTATAAACTAATATTGCTAAGTAACCATAATGGACCAATAATGTGTAAAATTAATCATTATTACATTATCTGACTGTAGAACCGTAGGTCTACTACCGTCCGTTTTTTATCTACCTATAGAAATCCGTTGAGGAAACGAATCATGGAGTGTAACGTTTTTCCGCCTATATAAATGTATATACTCGTATATGTGACATTCCAGACTCCTGTCTTCAGTCTGAAATTATCAGTCTATAAAAATCAAATTTTAAATTTGATTTCCATAATATAAATAATTAATCCATAATAAACTGATAATTCTAAATGCTATTTTCATTTAAAATGAACATGGGAAAAAAAACCACGAGTAGGGAGGCAGTTGGGAACCGCCCTAATTTCTTTAGGAATAGCGTACCGAAATACTTACCAGTAGACCTACTGTAATTATGAGTAGCCTATATAAAATTAGATCTTCATAACTTTTGTATTGATTAAGTATGTTTTGTGAATCCCGGTACTGGCATTATATAATGATTATTTGGTCACCGGCGCCATAAAAATCTGTGACTTCTATATTAAAATCCGTGACTTTCGGAAATATCCGTGACCTGTGGACACCCTGGATGAAGGACAATAGAAAGCAATTTAAGGACAGAAAGGCTTTCTTTGACCAGTTTTAAAATTATTTAAAACTGGCCGAGAAACGTTGCAGCACTGATATTGGCATTCATACACCTCGATTTATAACTAGTCAAATCCATAACTTGACAGTTAATAAATGTGGCTTTCTGTATTTCAGATTCGATGGTGCGCTAAACGTAGATCTGACCGAATTCCAGACCAACTTGGTTCCCTACCCCAGGATCCACTTCCCTCTTGTCACTTACGCCCCAGTGATTTCTGCTGAGAAGGCATACCACGAACAGGTACCCCATAATTTTAAAAAAATAATTATTCATTTGTGCAACATTTATAATATTGTTTTTTGATTGGGGGGGGGGCTGTGCCATTTCCTTGTTTTGAGATAAACGAATTTGAACGTAAAACGACAAAATCCTTGGTTTACTTCCAAAAACTTGACATTTTTGAAGAGTTTTGCTATTACACTGGTGCATGAAATGCAAAATTGGCAAAACAAATCAAAATCCACCACTATCATTTTTGTTTAAACTTAACCCCACAAAGTTTCAAGCGCCCCAATAAATAGTGTAAGAACGTGTTATATCTTCAAAATCGTCTTAACGAAATTCAGATTCAGATCTTAGGGTACGTACTTGAATTTGTACATTTACCGATATATTCATTGGTTATTCAAATTAACGTTGCTTGGCTATAATAAGGTTAAATCTTCAATGATGAATGATTTGCTTGAACACCAGAAAAACAGCTCGCACTTAGACAACAAACTAACCTATATATAAATAAAAATCACTAAAAATGGCAGACAATGGCTTAAAAAAAAAAGGATTATTAGTATTTCCAAAATTTAAATATTTATTAATTTTTTAAGTAGAATATAGAAAACATTTACCATCTATGAACAAGAACATTAAGAAATTTTTGCATAATATCTTGTTGATACACGTACCTAATTAAATTGCATTAAAATTTGCCTGAAATCAACACACGAAAACCCAAAAAAATTGTTTAAAATCCAACATTTTTGCCTTGATTTATATTTTTAAATTCTGTGTTCACCAAGTGTTCAAGTCTCAGAGCAATTCAATTTGTGTGTATTTAATGAAATTAAGGGGGGGGGGGAACTAAAATTTGCTCATATTATTGCATGACTGGAGCTTTTCTCGACTAAAACACCGTGTTTGGCTACCCTCAAAACCTAAGGTACCGGTCCGAACTCATTTTCGACAAGATCGAGTTCTTCTGTTTTTCCACTGTAGTTTTCAATCGGGAATCGAAAGAAATTATAAAGTTGTTGATGAATCTAGTAGTACTTGAGTGTTATTATAATGCATCTGGTATTGAGTATCATGGATTTCATTTCAACTTGTCCCTTCAGCTTTCCGTTATGGAAATCACCAACGCTTGCTTCGAGCCGGCCAACCAGATGGTGAAGTGCGACCCGCGCCACGGGAAGTACATGGCCTGCTGCATGCTCTACAGGGGTGATGTCGTGCCCAAGGATGTGAACGCTGCTATCGCACAGATCAAGACCAAGAGGACCATTCAGTTCGTCGACTGGTGCCCCACTGGATTCAAGGTGAGCCAACCTTCAACTTTATTAAGCCACAGGATTTCGAAAATGCTTGGATCAATTAGGTAGGTTTTGATTTTTGTTAACCCATTCAGTGCGGGTCTCAAAAGGCATTGTGACTTGTCACATTGTTACTTTTTAAAAATTGTAAAAAAAAATCAACACTACACAAACCTGTACTTTTCATCTGCCTTGAATTGAAGTTCAACATTAGTATGATATTCATGCATTCATTACAAAGGTTAGAAGAAGGATAAACTCAATAAAAATCAAGAAAAACGTGCCAAAAATTAGGAAAACGGGCTTGGATTGGACCCCATTTTCCTGGCTCAGAAACATGCAATCCGCCAAGGGAGTGCTCAGAACTGCTATCTGATTCATACTGAAGGTAAAAACCACCGTATGGGACAGAAGAATGCGGCAGCCCTTTCCACTGACCGATGAATAGGGCTCGGGGTCCTGGAGGGGAGTGGTGTGGTAATATTACCACACCCGCACGGCGCGAAACCCCAGCTATTACCATCCATATTACCACCCTGGTATAGTGAACATGAGCTGATTAGTGGGGTGAAAGAGTAAAGTGGGTAAATCTTCTGCCGCCTGATCATATTTTGCATGTTTTTCTTGGGCCCGTCTAGCTATGGTTTCCCAGTCTTGGGAGGTGTAAGAGTCGGCATTAACGATGCGTGTATCGAAGATCTATGGCCTCTCTCTCCCTGACCCCCTGGATTTTTATGTCTGCTATCAGGGCAGCAAATGATCTATTTGTTTCACGCAAAACAGGCTCCGTTGTTGTCATTTCAAGCATCATCACTGGTCAATTGTCCAATGTTGTAGATAAATTATGGTTGAAACATTAGTCTGGTTTCCCTTTATTTCCTCTTAAGTTAGTCGATATATTGAAGATGCTGGATTGCCTTAATCGTATTTTATTAATAGTTTCTATGATTTTTTTCAGGTTGGCATCAACTACCAGCCACCCACAGTCGTTCCAGGCGGTGACTTGGCGAAAGTGCAGCGAGCTGTGTGCATGTTGTCCAACACAACTGCCATTGCTGAGGCTTGGGCCAGACTCGACCACAAGTTCGACCTCATGTACGCCAAGCGGGCTTTCGTTCACTGGTAAGCATCCTATTGCAATTTTATATATTATTTTCAATGATTGGCCAAGAAAAAAATGTTTTAATTGCCCCTCAAAACTTGTTCATTGATATTTCAAGATACTTGAATTCCAAAAATATTGTTTGGGAAGAAATAAAATAAATACAAATAAAAAGCCGTTTGTATGACGTCCAATGTTTTCTTCTGAAACTGCTAGACCAATGTTCACGAAATCAATCTACTCTAAAGAGCTCTTAAGTTGAAATATTTCACACTCTAGTTGTTCGGTTTCGCTTAAATTTGGATGATTGTTTGAAGAAGATGACTTGATTACCTCATATAAATTTCAACACGATTGTATCATTAATAGCTACCGCACATGCGCCAATGTGAAATACTTGCAATGACCTTAATTTCCACAGTTTTCATCCGATTTTGATGAAATTGTCAACGGATGCGCGGTTTAGGTTGTAGATGGTCCCGTACCTATTTCATTGTTTTCAACTCATCAGCTCATTCTGCGCTTGCACAAACGTAAATTACATTGAGTATCATTTTTAAGTTTCCTAATTGACCAATTATGACATTTCTCGCTCCTTCTTGATTTACTCTTTTCCGCTCTAGATTTTCTTCAAGATCATTCAAAACTTTTCAATGATTTACGCATTCATGATAGGTAAACGAGGAAGCTATGTGCCACACCCAACTTGGCAGACGTTTTAATCTCATGTTGTGTTGCAGGCAGGTGGAGAAGTATTGGATCAATCTGATCCGCTGATCTGCCTATCATGTGCCATGTTATACCATTTCAGTCATCATGCTCTAATGCTCATATTTTTATGTTTCATCAGGTACGTCGGTGAGGGTATGGAGGAAGGCGAGTTCTCAGAAGCCCGCGAAGACTTGGCAGCCCTCGAGAAAGACTACGAAGAGGTCGGCATGGACTCCGTCGAAGGTGAAGGGGAAGGACAAGAAGAATACTAAACTGTATAACACACACAGCCGGCCCGATCTTCACGCCAGAGATACCGGCCTCGCTAAAAGCTTGTTTTCTATCTGTTTTCATTTTATACCTTACCTATATAAACCTCGTTTTGTGTCTTTGACTTTTTTCATCTAATGGAAACCTCGAGTAACGCGCCAAAGACACAGAAAAATTGATCTTTTGTTACGTTTTTACCAGTATTTATTTAGAAGCAGAGTGATTTAATGGCGTTTAATTAAAAAATCAAAATTAAATTAAATTGGTTTTTTTTGTCCCGTTTCCCTCAACATTCACTGATTGATCCAGGGTGCATCTGGAATTGTGCTCATTTTGGAAAACATCGTGAGGTTTCGTTGAAAGTAAGGATTTTGGCTCTATAATGGGGTGAGAGCATTAAATTTTGTAAGTAAATGCATGACATTAATTAGGCATTATATTATAATAAAGGAAATGAAACTCGGCAATGGCTCCAAAAATTTTAAAGATGACATTTCAGGGTGGCCCCCAACTGGAGAGGTCAGGGAAAACCTGGAATTGTCGGGAAATGTTATGGAATTTCGCAAAAACCACCGAATGTCGGGGAATTTTTTAAATGAAAACTTGGTGTAATAATTTGAAGCGTTTTCAGGTATAACTCCTAAATAATCAAACTTCAATAGCGTACTTTATCATTCTAGGTACATATTATTTCATAGGTGAGTTATACGATTGACAAAAATAATTATCAAGAGTGGTGGTTAAATTGTTCAAAAGTAACAACGCTACACGCACATAAAAAAGGAATGGATGTGCCATTGGCTTCCCTGGTAACTACATCTCCTGATGAACCATTTGTGAGAAAAATCAACGGAGTATTGAACTAGGGAGAAAAAACCCAGCAAAGTAGTGGATTGGTCCAGTAAGAGTCCAAAAACTAGTTTGTATGTGTAAGCTAGGACTTCTAAGGAGGGAGAAATTGGCCCGTTGGAATGTGAAGTCAGTTGTTATAAATTCTCTGAGCAATTTTCCAACGAACGATTTTTGTGGGATGGGAAATCAGGAGGTTATACTGTCTCTGGTAACAATGAATTAGTAGTAGGTGAAAAAAAGCGTGACATTTTTCGCTGTCTGACGAAAATTTTGAATTATCCCCAGAGCTAAGAAATCCATGTAAGGAAAACAAAATTAAACTCGAATGATTAAAATTTGTACTTCAACAAATAGCTTCAGATCACAAATTGAGAGACTATAAAATGTAAAAATAGAAAGTCATGCAGCATGATCGATCGTAAGGGTGAATTTTCGTAAATTATCGTATTACATTTAAGTTAAATTGTTATGATATTTGAGCACTTCGAGGGCAATGAAATTGTTTAATGTAAGTAGACTACATATAAGTAGTCTGTTTTTTCTTCTTTAAATCATACGATTTTCGTGTTAGAAGCATTAAAGGTACATTAAAATGACGAGAAAACAAACAAAAAAATTTGATATTTTTTGTCAGGGAAATCTGAAGTTTGGTCGGGGAAATGTCAGGGAAATTGAAAATTTCCATTTGGGGGCCACCCTGCATTTTCTTCGTGGAAATCCGTTTTGCAACATTCGGAAACTATTCCTGGATTTGAATACTTATGTATCGGATAAACATCTAATCTCTCTGGAAGTCTAATCTCTTCATGTGACCTATAAAAATGTTAAGTTGGTTTGTATATCCTTCAAATACCCAAAAAGTTCTTCACCGATTTCCATTCGGGTGGGCACAAATTGACGAGAAAGTTTCAGGGATGGTTTTAGGCTATATCATAATCCTCTAGATTAACTCCTTGGTTGTAAACTTGGACTTCTCTGCCGACGTCGCGCCTGGGTAATCAACTTCGTAATTAGGGAAACCCCGATCGAACACGCGTCGACATTTTCACGTCGAATGTTGATGGGGTGGGTTAAGATGTAAAGAACTTTCGATAGGTAACAAATTCAACGATTTTGGTGGGTTGAGCTGAACAGTTTCTATTCGTAAGGATAGATCATCAATAATTGATATAAAAATCGCCTTATCAACTGTAGCAATGTTGTTCGGGAGAGTTTTAACGTTGTTATATTAGGGTTAAAATACCGTGGGACGCTTTTACCAGTACCTATTGCTTGGGAAAAAACCCAATTTCTAAAAAAACAGCTTAATACTTTCTCCTGTTTACCCAAGGGACTTGAAATTTGATAGGGACATCAAGAGACGAATAAAATGTTGGGCTCTTTCCTGACTAGCTGGGTGAACTTAACTATCTTCTTTTCACCCTTGGAATGTGAAATTTGACAGGGAGCCTAACCACGAAGTTATGAGACGAATGTAAAGACGGGATCCAACCAGATCAGCTGATGACAGCTAAATTCTCTCCTATTCACCCTGGGAGTTTGAACTTTGAGAGAAAGCCTCCCTGGGGCATCGAGACACGAATTGAACGATTGGGCTCTTTCCTAATCAGCTGAGTGAGCCAAATTATCTCCTTTTCACCATAGAAATGTGAAATTTAACAGGGTGCCTCTCTAGGAAATTAAGCGACGAATGCAATGACAGATTAATTAGATCTGATGACTTGGCTCTATTTTCTCCTATTCACCCTAGGAATTTGATAGGGAGCCTCTCAGGAACATCAAAAAACGAAGGAAATCATGCGCTCTTTCCTGGTGAGCTAAATTTCCCTCCTTTTCACCCTATACAGGAATGTAAAATATGACAGGGAGCCTCTCCACGACATTAAGAGACAAATGTAATGACGGGTTCCAACCAGATCGGCTAAATTAGGTCTATTCTCTCTGTAATGTATTGCTCAAGATTTATTCAAAAACTGACTATTCAAATACATCATACATAGAAACACGTTGCACATGATTACACAACTCGTAACTAGAGTACTAGTTATCTAGAGTAACCCTACACTCTCCTATTCACACTAGGAATTTGAAATTTTACAAGGAGCCTCTGTGACATTGAGAAATGAATAAAATGATGAGCCCTCTCCTGATCAGCTGAGTGATATACTATCTTGTTCATACTAGGACATTCCAATTTGTCAGGTAGCCTCTTTGGAACAACAAGAATCGAATGAAATAACACAATCCATCCTGATCACCTGAGTAAGCTCAATTCAGTAACATACCCGCAACCGCGAGAAAACTTTTTCTATTTTTTTTGGTGCAACTTTTGTTACAACTTTAGAATTTTGGAACTCCGTTGGGTGTAGTATAGAGTTACTAGATGGTAAAACACGATTGGAAGACTTGAGGACAAAACATCCAAATGGAGGACAAATGTTTCAAGATTGAAACAATCATAAGTAACTTAAAATGTATTCAAACATATATAAAAACCAATATTAAAACAAACATCAAAAATATAAGTACCTAACTATATTTGTTTTGATTCTCATCCATACAATCACAAAGCGAAGCGTGGCTACAGCTAGTACTGTTATATAAAAATCTAATGGTGTCTGTGTGTGTTATTCAATCACGTAATAACTACTGGACCCATTGAGCTGAGATTGTACATGGACGTTCTTAGGGTCCCTGGTTAGCACAGGCTTTATTACAATCCTCTAGACTTACTTCTTCATCGAGAACTGTGCTTTCCCTAGCAACGTCGTCCGAGTGTTTTTACAACTTAGTAATAAAGGAAAAACCTGACATGCATAGAACTTTTCACATCAAATGTTGATGGGTGGATTCACGCGTAAAGAACTTCCGATAATAAATTCAACGACACCACAACGATTTTGGTGGGTTGAGCCGAGTAGGTTTTATTTGCAAAGATAGATCTTCAAAAATTTATATTCAATGTTGTTCGGAAATAGTTTTAACGTAACTAAGGTTATGTTGAGGGGATACTTGGTTGAAATTAATTAGGTACAAGTGAAACATGATTGCTGAAATTTGAATTGAAGCCTTTTTGTGACTGCTGGGTAAAAGCGGGTCCGTGTTACAGAGTAACTGGCTGGTTTTCCATAAAAATGACAGTAGTGTGCTTACAAAATCACCACATATTACAAAAAACGGCTTGACCCTTTGAGAACTCCCGACGAAATACCCGTCCAAACTAGCCAGCCTGTGTGCCCACAGATGAAATATTTGTTCGCAAGCGCCTGGTCCCTAGGGACTCCGGACGAATATTTCGTTCAACGACATTTTCAAATAAGAGAGGGTAAAAATCACTCTGCTCTCACTGTTAGCGCTTCCTACCGGCAATCTCACTATCTGCTTGATTCTAGCTTCGTTCTCAGTGTGCTTTCTGCCAGTTCGGAACGATTCTGGGCAAGCGCAGACGAGTTTTATAGTTCGCAGTGCCAGAACGCCGAGTTCGGCGTTCGCAGTGTTTTGCGAACCCAGTTCTGATCGGTTCTAACAGTCCCCAATTTTTTTTTTTTTGGAACTGTCAGAACTCGAACGCAAGGACGTAGTTAACGCATGCGCATTTCACAATTTTTCGGAGCTCTTGGAGTAAACAATACTCTCTCTTTGGCTTGGGTTGTGCGTGTTCCCTGTAATTTTCCCTATAAAATTTCGCTTTATTCTGTTGTTCGCTGTTCTTCATTTAAATTTCTTCATCGAAATGTCAGCTAGTATCTCGTCAAGATCGGAAAGGGATAGTTTCGACGATGATGGAGAAGTTTCATGGTTTGTAGACGATGAGGACGAGATTGAAGTTGTAGTTGGATCTCGTCTACATCCACGAAACTCGAATTTTTTTGACGAAATCGGGCCAAGATTCGACGACTAAGAGTTTGTTTACCATTTTATAATGAGCTGTGGGCTCGCGGAGAAGTTAGCCCACCATCAGGCCAGCACCCTCCACCATTACTACCGTTCTGAAATTTTTTGCAGTGTAGAACGCGGTTCCACAAGTTCCGGAACGCCCTGAGATTTTCCGCCCCAATTCTGATGAGTTCGAGAACTGTCAGAATGCGCACTGAGAACGAAGCTTCTAACAACATTCGCTAGAGGTTTTATCATCAGTAGAAGTGTATCTTCATTCGTCCACCAGGTTCGAATCTCGACCGGCTTATCTCGTTCACTAAAGAATTCGGTCAATATTTGAAAACTGTTCATTAAGTTACACTGAACATATTATTCAACAGATATCGTGTAATATCGTTCATTCCCTCCAAGGTGATGGAGGTTTGGCGGGTTGTCTCAATGGCTGAGGGTCGCAGTTCATGCTCATCCATTTGGCTGCCTGCGTTCTGAAGGGAATGCCAACCTCAAACATCTCTCTCTGTCGCTCCTCTTCAGTATAAGGGCTGTACCTGAAAATTTTTAAATTAATTCATTTATAACTAGCTGTGCCCCCTCCCTGGTCCAAAGCCTAAAATAATGTAAATCTCGGCACACCACCATCTACAAGATGTTTCAGATAAGGAAGACACAGTTCGAACTCGAGTTTTTCTGATTCGGTGTTGAAATGTCAATAAATGGACATCATCAGGTGATTCAGCATGCAAAATATCCTAAAATCCAGTATGACAAGAGGTATCTAAGTATTTCACAATTTGCGCAGTATTAGAACGGAATTACCAGTACTCAGGTTTCCATTTAAAATAACAAAGTTAGTACACATATGTGCAAAAATTTTATGTTTGAGATCTACGGAAAAAAAAAAAAAAAAAAAAGTGGGGTTACGATTTGAAATTGTCTTATATCCCATGTATTAAGGAAAGTTATCAGGTCCAATTCCAGCATCAGGTTATCAGGTTCCGTTCCAATTTTCAGCATCTTGAGTTGAATTGGAACGAAATTAGCTAAACAACTTACTCAGCTGATGTGAGTAAGCTGTGAGTGAGTTGTAGTTCTTTCCCAAGATGTGATTAAAACTCCACTCAACACCAATATGGTCCCCGTTCATAAGTTCAGCATCCTAAGTTGAATAGTAACAAAATTAGCAATAGAGCTCACTCACTGATTAGAATAGTTCCTATTCCACACCTCGAAAGGACTCGTTTAAATTTCTGCATCTTAAGGGGCGCCGAATGTTATATATGCGGTTTTATCAACTTTTCCTGATCAATATTGGGCCAATTTTGATGATTCTTGCGGAAATCTACTGGTTTTGAAAATTTCCAAAGAAATTTTCAAATTCCAAAATTTTCAAATTTAGATACCATTTAACAATTTTACTTTCAAATTTTGAGGTCTGTTTTCATTTTAGGTTTCGAAAATAGAACGAATGCTGCAAGAATCATTGATATCGGTCGGTTATTGGCTGAGAAAAGTTGAATAAACCGTTTGGTCGTATTTTGAATTTTGAGGGAGCTTTGAGCCTTTTCCTGGATTGGACAGAGTTCGCGCATCTACCGCTAGGTATCACTACATTCAAGTCAATCTACTCACCGTTCCCGCTCTTTTGGTTGGAAAGGTGCCAGTCGGTCTACTTTTGGAGACCTTACGGCGACCCCTTAACTTGAACAGTAAGAAAATTAGCTACAGAGCTTATTCAGCTGATTAGAATGGTTCCAGATGTTGCAATTATTTACTCTACCCCATCTCGAGAGGTCCCATTCCGAATTTCAGCATCTCTAGTTCAATTTGAACAAAATAAGCTACAGAGCTCACTCAACTGATTGGATTGGTTCCTCTACCACACGTAGAGAGGCCTCGTTCCAAATTTCATCATCTTAAGTTGAATAGTACTCAGCTGATTAGAGAGGCCTCCCATTTGCAATAATTATTATACTCTACCGCATCTAGAGAGGCCTCGTGTCACATTCCAACATTTTATGTTGAACAGTAACAAAGTAAGCTACAGTGTTCTTATACCTACCACTTGTGTCGCAGTTTCCATCTATTATAAACATGAAAATTGTTAACATTTTTTCAACCTTTTAGAATGCTCCATAATGGATGTTACCGATGAGAAATGGAGATATAACATTTCACTTTGTAGCCATTACAATAGATAATTTTCTATGAAAATTCGCTGAAACATGTCTTTATACACATCTAAAGTACCTGATCTCACTTCCAGGGAAATCCCATTCCATAATCTTTGGTCTGTCGACCTTCGTCCGTTGTCCCTGAAAATCAGAAAGAGAACAAAGGTGAAGAAATGCTTCAACATTTCACATTTTCATTCTTTTGGTTATTTATATTGAAGAAATACTACGCAGTCATTGGTACCTACATCTAAAAGGGCAAGACGTTTAATAGATTGCAAAACCATTCAACATTTATGTAATACGGTAATTCGCTCATACAATCATGCTCCATGATTGCAACTTTTTTATTTTTATTTTTTATAACGATCTGAGTGATTGCTGTTGGCGTGGTGGAGGTGCGGATTGTTAATAAGTAGTCTCTAAATTAATTTCGTGCATTTATCAAGGGTTGTCGAGCATTTCTGCGTTTGGGCCTCTTCAGGATTTTACAATACATAAAATTAAGCAATATCAGTGCTCACGAAGTGAGTCACATGATAGCGCATTTTCTTGTAAGGAGATCCGCGTGAAATAGACGCTTCCTGCGTTGAATAGTAGACAAAATGGCTTTGGAGCTCAATCAGCTGATCAATGAACTCTCATGCGTAAGTGGCCTCTGATACATCTTTACCCTCCCGATGTTACAGATTACATCAATACCCAGTTTCATCAAGATCGGACGTCGGGAAGTGACATCTAAACGATTTTAAGAGAACATACATACATTAACGGACAAAGTGAACACAATAGCTCATTTTTCCTCTTTTTTTTTATGCGCTAAAATTCAAAAACTCAATCCTAGCAAAATGTAGGTTGGATGGACAAATAGATCAGTGGTTAGAATCGAAAAAAGTACTTTTGCACTGGTACTTTTGAAGCTATTTAAAAAAGGGTGGCGCTTTTAAAGGGTTTTCCCACGGTGGTTGGCGCTTCATTCATTAGTTTCTAAAGTTAGCTTAATCTTGAAAAAAGTGTATTGATTAAGAATACAATTTTTTATTCACCTCGAAGTCTCTGCGCTGGACACTTGCAGGTAACATCTGGTCAATAATGCTCCATTTTATGTATTATTGAGTCCTGAGGAAGCTCAAATGCAAAATCGCTCGACAGGGATCATAAACTAGTGGACTGCCATTCAAAATCCAACTCCACCACCCAAGTGGTTAGACCGTAGACAAATTGAGCAAAACTTATCTTTTAAAAAAATCACCTGTTTGAATGATTCGCAACCGCAAATGCTCGAAATGGACATGCAACCTCCAGCAGTGACTTCAGCAGCTTCTTCTTTCATGGAAGGTATAACTGGCTGGAGGGGCGTGCAAGTCGCAACATGTCCTAAGTGCCTGTGAACTAGATGGTTGTGGCACTGACATCCAAGTGGTTGTCCTGGAGCCTGGATGGAAGGAATCTCATATATATCTCACCTTGAAACTACTTTGATGGTTTCCTATCATAAAATTTATGTTTTAGCAAAATCAAAGGGCTAGCAATAAGATATCTCGTAAATAACCTACGCAATACACCAGTCCCCCCCCCCCCCCCCCCCAAAAAAAACCTGTGAAAATTTGGTTCTTTTATGACGTCTCACTGAAGCTAGGTCATATAGGCGAGGCTTTGATGGACGTCCTTTTATAGAATTGATCGGAGGGGGTGCGGGACAGCCTAAGCGAAAGAAAAAACAACCGAAAACAAATCCGTTTCAGAGCTTTCTTACCCCGAATCCGTGAAAAACTGTATGTCTGTTACAAATTAATGTTGTTGTCCCGAGGTTACAATTTTAAACTGATTTTAGCAATTCTTTGTTCGTTCGACCTCAATTTCGTTAAATTGTGCAACCCTTCTCACAGATAGTATAGAGAAAATAGGGGATTAATGCCGAAAATCGTGTTTTTCAACTAAATTTAGTCAACGCAGTCCAGGCTACAATTTTCAACGTATTTTCATGATCATTGTTTGTTCAATGAAGCATCCAATGTAGTTTTTAGAACATATTTCATGAGTTTCACAAATAATTACGGGGGTAATACTGATAAATCGTTATATTTGCTTTGCTCTCAGCTGATTTTTGTTTTTTCAATCAATATTTTAGACCAGTAAATGCAACTTAACTTGCGTGAGTGTTTATTAGCGTAGGTATTGATCAATTTTGCGTATTCAAACTTTACCAAGTTTCAAATTTATGATCAGTGGGGATGATAGAAGCGATTGATTCCGATAAATCACTACTTTTAATTCTTCCCAGCTGTTTTCTATAATTTTACTTGTTTACTAAATAATAATCTTCAATCCAAAAGGTTAAGCTGGGTTCACACATGATTAAATTGCTATAACAGAAAATTGACCCATTCCAAACGAGTGTACCATACCAACGAACCCACCCATATCACTATGTACGTTCGGAACATCATTCCAACATTGTTGTTACCAACTTGAGTGCAATATAAGTCACCATTAAGGTGTGGCGACACAGCGACTGTAGTTGACTCGACCAGACTAGAGCCACTGTAATGGAGACCTGGATAGAGTGCTACACTGTCTCCACTGAAAAGACGGATGTTAGTGAAGAACATTGTCTATTTACGCGAAAAAGCTGAGTTACAATGTTAGATCGATTTTGACAGCTAATTTATCATCAGTAAAAAACAATAAATGAACATACAGTAGACACTCTGTGGTCTATATAGTCACAGGTGAAAGGGAGCTTGAATCCCATTGGTAAAAAGAAGGGAAAGGGAAGGGAGCTACAACCAATCAAGTGCAAAGAGAAAGCTCTTGACTTGACCAGAGCCACCAGAGTGGGCGCCAAATTCGGAGTGCACCAATTCAGTCTAGTGTGATCATAACGCCGCAGCAGTATGTAGTTCAAACACGGCAATTCTTATCAATGAGGAATCAGAACTCAAGTCTGACACATCTAGTTTATGATATAGAAAACGCTGCAAATTATTTCACAAAGGTTTATTATTTTTTCAATTGAGTTTGATCGTAGTTTTAGTTGGCTTGCGTACGTCGTAAGGGCCGTCCAGACTCCTCGACGTGTCCTATTTCGAGTTGCCACAACCTATACTTCTATAATTATACACGCATGTTTATATTTCTTGATTTGAGATCCTATCTATTCAAATACTTATTGCCTTAATAATTTCATTATCTAAGTACGTACGAAAAGTCGAGAGGATATGTTATTAAATATGCGCAGGAAAAGCATTGGTATTAACACACAAATATGACCTAGAAAAAAACATATATTCATGCCTCGAAGGAACGCTGTACCCACCTCATGGTGCCACGGTGTATTTTATGGGTATAACACGTAAAACTAATTGTGGTGAAAACCACCCCCTCTTGTCAACAGCCCTTTTCAGGGCTACCAAAAAGAGGTAGACACAACACAAAAATATTTATAAGACGTCGAGTTATAACTCCGTCAAACAAAATATTTCACCAGAGAGAAAATACGAAATTCTCTCTCAAAAGTGAAATATTAACTAATAACATACAAGGCGACCTCCCTAGACACTTACTGGGCGAGAGAGACGCGACAAGTATCTCGAACCAAGTCGCCTTGAACGAGAAAACTCAAACAGAAAATCAAACGTCCTCTAGAACTAGCAAGGACAATTCAAACAAGCCTACTCGCCAATCAGAAACACTGATTACACGAGAGACAATAGGCGAACCAACCAAGAGGCGGCAAGCAACCACCTCTGGTCCAGCAGCCACCCCGGGGACCCCGTCTGAACAACGGACGCAGGAAAAACACCCGAGGTCCCCGTCTAAACTCAAGGTCGTCGGCTCCGCGACGGACGCTCGTAAGCCACCCCCGGGGACCCCGTCGCAGCGACGGACGTGGGGAAACCACCCCGGAGGACCAGCTCAGCTATCATACTCGCAGATACTGAGAAAACAATGTGCGAGCCAATGAGATTACACAGTCGAATTAATGAAATTAAGCGGACCAATCAGGAGGCGGCAGGAGGCGGCCACCTCCCTATAAATACCCCGCTCGGAGCCCTCCGAAATTCATTCCACTCTCCGCTCTCGACGACTACACTCAGAAGTACGAAGATTTCTACACGCTCTACGCTGACGAACCTTCTGCATCCCGAGTTCATCTCAAGAACGGCTTCCTACTGCTTTCTACAAGGCCTACCTTCTCTCCACACAGATCTCGCATTGGCATCTACGAGTCCAGTGATTATTCATCCTGCTCATTGCCCAACGTAGTTCATCTGTCAGGACGCCACCCGGTACATCTATCGATATTCTCTTTAGATCGTACGCCCGCTGGGACGTTCCTAGTCGTGTCGCCCGGGTTTCGTAGCACTAGGCTCGTCACCGACCGCTGTGGGCACGCCGGTAAATTACTCAGCTCATACGCTCTAATTTACCGTCCAAGGAAGTCTTTTTCAAGACTACAAGGTAGGACCCTGACATACGAGCAAAGGAAAGAAGCTCTGTCAAGCGAGTCCACCTTCTAAACCCTCTATTTCTATACATAGAGGCATCGGAAACGAGCTAATAACTCGGATATTTCGATGGAACGTCGGCCGTCCTATTTCCTCATGCAAGGGGAGGTAGACCACGGCGCGGCCGGGCCTCTTAGCCCATGCAGCGCTACCTACACGCTGCCCGGCCAATCCGCCGGTCCCAGCGACGGCTCAAGGCTCGATCCTCACGACGAGATCGCCTTCTCACCTAACGTATTCACGAAGGAAACGTTAGATCAAGCCTCACCCATACAAAAGATCGAGGATACCTTTCAGACCCGCTCTGAAGTCAATCATTATGATTCGACAAAGCTTTCCGAATATCCACGATATTCGACACAAGGCTACCCGGCCGATCCGAGTGTCAAATACATTCCAAATGTACAAAAAACAAAGGATACTTTTCAGTACCTCAACCAAGCTCAACATATTCCTCCTACAGATATAAATCTTAGGCCGGAATATTACAAAACGGCTCAGTACCAAACTGATCGAACCCAGCACCCACTATGCGAGCCCAGTGCTCCACGCGGCTGCGACACGAACTATCTCTCAGTTCATCCCGCCAAGCAAGCTGACCTTGACGGTTTCGCTCACATTCCTTACAGGAATAACCCAGGGACTAACCCGCATAATCAGAATATAAATGTCCCACTTGGTCTACCTACACCAAGTAAAACATATTTAAATCCACTACAAATGGTGACCCCGCCTTTGAACAGGCTTAACACGGAGCATTTCGTTCCCTCTTATGAAGCTAGTGGATTTCAGGGAACCACTGCGGGCGTACGACCCCCGCCGGGCCTCTACGCCCCACATCTCACTCAACAACCCTCTACACAAAGTGGCTTTCGAGCACTTTTAGAGGAGATGGGAGATTATCAAAAACCAATCTTCCAAAAGAAGAATATCGATCGTGCACTCGCCGAGTTCGATCAATACTGCGTGCGAAAACACCTGAGAACGCAGAACGAATGCTTCTCAGCTATATACAAGTGGGTACCAGAAGAAATGAGGGAAGCTATCGACTCAGCTTACCTCACGGCACCCCACGCACCTTATGAAGAGGCCAAACAGCGCCTACAGCGAGAATACGGGTTGTCCTTACAGGACAGGCTCCTCGCACTCGAGGACCCCGCATCTCTCGCCAAAAAACCCAGCACCAAGTACCACGAAATGTACTCTAAAGCTGTTGGGTACTTCTCAGAGGCTCTGATCACTCAAAAGTGGATCGAAACTCTACCTATCGAAGCACGAGGTATGGTCGCAGCTCAGCCTACCACGACCGCCCGGCTCGACCTAGCTGATACGCTACACGCGTACAAAACAGAGAATACCTCTCTAAACATACGAGGAGTAGAATCTACTCCGAAACCCATGAAAACTGGTTTCAAAAAGGCCCTCTCACAACAAGCTGAGTTCAAACCCCAACCAGTAGAGAGTAGGCCTCACAAACCGACGGCCTATGTCTGTCGAAACCACGCACGTTTCGGTAACGAAACTCGCAAATGTGCAGACCCAGAACACTGCACTTGGAAGGCAAACACTGCTTCCAAAACTAGCAAAAAGGCAGCGACTATAAGCCAGCCTAAAACCTGGGTTTCAAACGAAAATACTCAGAGATCGGTACAAGAAAGTACCGTTCCAACCTCCGACGTAGAGAGTTCGGAAAACGAATAACTGCCAGTGTATCTGAGCCTATACACCGGCAGTCTACTGAGTATAAAAGGCTTTTTTTCAAGTGCAAACTAAATGGCACTGAATTTCTCATCGACACGGGAGCAGAAGTGAACATTCTGCCCCACAATGTCACCAAAAAATTGGGCTTAAAAATTCGTAAGTCCAACGTAAAGCTCACAGCAGCTAACGGAGCCCCTATAGACACACTAGGGCGAGCTGACACGACAATTAACATCGGCCTCGGAGACATGACCACCGATTTTATGATCACGAAAGTTGATCTAGCGATCCTCGGTATACCATTCCTCGAGTCTTGGGATATCGGAATACGGGTCAAACACAAATACATTTATAAAGATAAAATAAAAAGCTATGCCGATCAAAAAATAGCTG
Source organism: Adelphocoris suturalis (assembly GCA_030762985.1). Lineage (NCBI taxonomy): Eukaryota > Metazoa > Arthropoda > Insecta > Hemiptera > Miridae > Adelphocoris > Adelphocoris suturalis. The sequence goes on from CM061042.1 coordinate 34,282,809, forward strand.
CAGTCATGAACAAAAAATTCACTGACGAACAAATAGCAGCTACTATCCCTCATCGTGACAACAGCCCTCAACCAGAGGACGTGCAAATCACGGAGGACGAAAACATTCGCTCTATCATTGAAAAATACAATGATAAAATGAGCAAACTTCAAGGAAAGTGGAAAAACAACGGGGTTTACCACCGTATAACCACGGAAGGAACACCAGTACACTTCCGAGCAAGACCCATGGCGGGCGAAAAACGGGCTCAAGTCAAAAGTACTTTTGACAAAATGCTTTCCGAAGGCATAATTGCACCATCAGATTCCGAATGGGCATCCCCGTTACACTGTGTGCCAAAAAAAGACGGGTCATGGAGAATCACCGGCGACTACCGTTTCCTGAACGCGAAAACGAAGAAAGACGCCTACCCTCCTCCTCACATTCGCTCTTTCCAAGCGAATTTACATGATACACGAATCTATTCGACAATAGATTTAAAATCGGCATATTACCATATTCCGATGCACCCAGATGACGCTCATAAAACTGCAATTATTACACCTTTCGGTCTTTATGAGTTTAAGAAAATGAGCATGGGTTTGGCCGGAGCGGCTCAAACATGGCAAAGATACATGGACAGCATCATGCGAAAATTTGATTTCGCATTTGTATACCTAGATGACATCCTGGTGGCTTCTAAAAATTATAAAGAACACATGAACCACCTCAAACAAATTTTTGACAAGCTAGGGGAACACGGACTTCGAGTAGGTTTTGATGAATGCATTTTTTCAAAACCTACCGTCGATTTCCTAGGTTTCACTATCTCGAAAGAAGGGATAATTCCTAAACGAGATAAAATAGAAGCCATAGAACAATTTCCTAGGCCAATAGACGTACGAAGTCTACGCAGATTCCTAGGTATGTGTGGTTTCTACCGAGCTTGCTCAAGTAAATTCGCTCACACGGCACAACCTCTGTATGACTCCATTCAGTCAAACAAAAAAAATGACAAAACACCTATCGAATGGACATCAGAGAGAGAAAAAGCTTTCAACAGCTTAAAACAAGCAATGATTAAAGCTACATTACATAATATCGCTCATCCACACCCTACAGCAGAGTGGAGATTAGTCTGCGACGCATCCGACACACACATCGGAGCGGCACTGGAGCAGGAAATTACAGACAAACACGGCTCGAAATCTTACCAACCATTGGGATTTTTCAGTAAAGAAATTCCGGAACAATGGAAGAATAAAGCATCATTCGACAAAGAGATGTTCGCCGTTTACCAAGCTTGCATTCATTGGCACAATGACTTGGACGGCCGATCTTTTCATATTTGTTCAGATCACAAGCCTCTGCTAGGCACGATGCTTAAGAAAAATGCACATTTTTCTAAAATGAGATTAAGATGGCTAACATACATCTCTCAAATGACGAGTGACATTCGTCATATACCCGGAGAGAACAACGTCGTCGCCGACGCACTCTCCAGACCCTTCGATCCAGTTGAAATTCAAACAAAATCGATTTCAACCCAAACTGACGAGGGTCCACCCATAGCCGAAATTTCGCAAATTACGGCTGCAATAGAGTGCAATCTTCTACTGCACATTTCAAATGCACAAATTCGTTCTCCTCCTAACGCAGAGGACAAATTGAAACTCACACGAGTTGAATTCCCTCAAGGAGAAATTTGGTGTAACCTAGACCTAGGACACCCAAGACCTTATATTCCAAACGAAATAAGGCAAGAAATAATCAGCCAAATTCACAATTTGGGACACCCAGGTATACACTCTACAGTGTATAAAGTTAAACAAAGATATTTTTGGCACGGACTCCGTGCAGATGTCTCCAACTGGGTCCGAGCGTGCGAGACTTGCCAACGAGCAAAAATCACTCGCTCCGTGAAGCTCCCTTACTCCGAATTTGAAACGGCTAACAAATTTTCACATGTACACGTTGACATTACCGGACCCTTACCTTTAGCTAAAGGAGGGAAACGTTACATTCTAATGATGGTCGATAGAGCAACGGGTTGGCTAGAGGCAGTCCCTCTTAACAACATCGAAACAGCCACGATCACAAACGCCTTTATCAATATTTGGGTAGCTTCAAAAGGCGTACCTAAATACATCACAAGTGATCAAGGCACACAATTCGAATCAGATCTATTTAATTCCATTATGGAACGTCTCGGAGTAAAACATACTCACACGTTACCATACAAACCGTCAACAAACGGAATGGTAGAACGCAGAAATAGATCTTTGAAAGAGGCTCTCAAAGCACAAAACGAAAATTGGCTCGACGCCCTTCCAAAAGTTCTACTCGCCATGCGTACGGCAGTAGACCCAGCAACGGAAACTACACCGTTCCAAAAAGTTTACGGAATTGACGTACCACTCCCAGGAGACATTTTCGTAACTTCTACAAACCTTTCTGAGCCTCTCTTCTTCCGGCCTACACATATTAAACATAATAATACGAAGTATGCCGTCAACATGCCCAAAAACTTGGATACATGTACACATGTCTATATCAGAGTGCCCACACAGCTCACCTCTCTGCAATGTCCTTACACGGGACCATTCAAAGTGGTTAAAAGAGATAAGTTTTCGGTTACAGTGCAAATTGGCGAACATACGAAAAAAGTTCCCAAACAGCAAATAAAACCAGCTTACACTCTAAAAACAGACGAAGCTGTGTCACTAAACAAAAATCAGGCAGAAAATAAGGAGGAGACTCCCCGAAAATCTGCCAGAAGGCACGTCCCCTCTACCAAATTCGACGAGAGGTGGGTGACTGCGCTCGAAACACCCCAGCCGGCGTCGTCGTTAATAACACGACGTCTTGGGGGGGCGCCTGTGGTGAAAACCACCCCCTCTTGTCAACAGCCCTTTTCAGGGCTACCAAAAAGAGGTAGACACAACACAAAAATATTTATAAGACGTCGAGTTATAACTCCGTCAAACAAAATATTTCACCAGAGAGAAAATACGAAATTCTCTCTCAAAAGTGAAATATTAACTAATAACATACAAGGCGACCTCCCTAGACACTTACTGGGCGAGAGAGACGCGACAAGTATCTCGAACCAAGTCGCCTTGAACGAGAAAACTCAAACAGAAAATCAAACGTCCTCTAAAACTAGCAAGGACAATTCAAACAAGCCTACTCGCCAATCAGAAACACTGATTACACGAGAGACAATAGGCGAACCAACCAAGAGGCGGCAAGCAACCACCTCTGGTCCAGCAGCCACCCCGGGGACCCCGTCTGAACAACGGACGCAGGGAAACCACCCGAGGTCCCCGTCTAAACTCAAGGTCGTCGGCTCCGCGACGGACGCTCGTAAGCCACCCCCGGGGACCCCGTCGCAGCGACGGACGTGGGGAAACCACCCCGGAGGACCAGCTCAGCTATCATACTCGCAGATACTGAGAAAACAATGTGCGAGCCAATGAGATTACACAGTCGAATTAATGAAATTAAGCGGACCAATCAGGAGGCGGCAGGAGGCGGCCACCTCCCTATAAATACCCCGCTCGGAGCCCTCCGAAATTCATTCCACTCTCCGCTCTCGACGACTACACTCAGAAGTACGAAGATTTCTACACGCTCTACGCTGACGAACCTTCTGCATCCCGAGTTCATCTCAAGAACGGCTTCCTACTGCTTTCTACAAGGCCTACCTTCTCTCCACACAGATCTCGCATTGGCATCTACGAGTCCAGTGATTATTCATCCTGCTCATTGCCCAACGTAGTTCATCTGTCAGGACGCCACCCGGTACATCTATCGATATTCTCTTTAGATCGTACGCCCGCTGGGACGTTCCTAGTCGTGTCGCCCGGGTTTCGTAGCACTAGGCTCGTCACCGACCGCTGTGGGCACGCCGGTAAATTACTCAGCTCATACGCTCTAATTTACCGTCCAAGGAAGTCTTTTTCAAGACTACAAGGTAGGACCCTGACATACGAGCAAAGGAAAGAAGCTCTGTCAAGCGAGTCCACCTTCTAAACCCTCTATTTCTATACATAGAGGCATCGAAACGAGCTAATAACTCGGATATTTCGATGGAACGTCGGCCGTCCTATTTCCTCATGCAAGGGGAGGTAGACCACGGCGCGGCCGGGCCTCTTAGCCCCCGCAGCGCTACCTACACGCTGCCCGGCCAATCCGCCGGTCCCAGCGACGGCTCAAGGCTCGATCCTCACGACGAGATCGCCTTCTCACCTAACGTATTCACGAAGGAAACGTTAGATCAAGCCTCACCTATACAAAAGATCGAGGATACCTTTCAGACCCGCTCTGAAGTCAATCATTATGATTCGACAAAGCTTTCCGAATATCCACGATATTCGACACAAGGCTACCCGGCCGATCCGAGTGTCAAATACACTCCAAATGTACAAAAAACAAAGGATACTTTTCAGTACCTCAACCAAGCTCAACATATTCCTCCTACAGATATAAATCTTAGGCCGGAATATTACAAAACGGCTCAGTACCAAACTGATCGAACCCAGCACCCACTATGCGAGCCCAGTGCTCCACGCGGCTGCGACACGAACTATCTCTCAGTTCATCCCGCCAAGCAAGCTGACCTTGACGGTTTCGCTCACATTCCTTACAGGAATAACCCAGGGACTAACCCGCATAATCAGAATATAAATGTCCCACTTGGTCTACCTACACCAAGTAAAACATATTTAAATCCACTACAAATGGTGACCCCGCCTTTGAACAGGCTTAACACGGAGCATTTCGTTCCCTCTTATGAAGCTAGTGGATTTCAGGGAACCACTGCGGGCGTGCGACCCCCGCCGGGCCTCTACGCCCCACATCTCACTCAACAACCCTCTACACAAAGTGGCTTTCGAGCACTTTTAGAGGAGATGGGAGATTATCAAAAACCAATCTTCCAAAAGAAGAATATCGATCGTGCACTCGCCGAGTTCGATCAATACTGCGTGCGAAAACACCTGAGAACGCAGAACGAATGCTTCTCAGCTATATACAAGTGGGTACCAGAAGAAATGAGGGAAGCTATCGACTCAGCTTACCTCACGGCACCCCACGCACCTTATGAAGAGGCCAAACAGCGCCTACAGCGAGAATACGGGTTGTCCTTACAGGACAGGCTCCTCGCACTCGAGGACCCCGCATCTCTCGCCAAAAAACCCAGCACCAAGTACCACGAAATGTACTCTAAAGCTGTTGGGTACTTCTCAGAGGCTCTGATCACTCAAAAGTGGATCGAAACTCTACCCATCGAAGCACGAGGTATGGTCGCAGCTCAGCCTACCACGACCGCCCGGCTCGACCTAGCTGATACGCTACACGCGTACAAAACAGAGAATACCTCTCTAAACATACGAGGAGTAGAATCTACTCCGAAACCCATGAAAACTGGTTTCAAAAAGGCCCTCTCACAACAAGCTGAGTTCAAACCCCAACCAGTAGAGAGTAGGCCTCACAAACCGACGGCCTATGTCTGTCGAAACCACGCACGTTTCGGTAACGAAACTCGCAAATGTGCAGACCCAGAACACTGCACTTGGAAGGCAAACACTGCTTCCAAAACTAGCAAAAAGGCAGCGACTATAAGCCAGCCTAAAACCTGGGTTTCAAACGAAAATACTCAGAGATCGGTACAAGAAAGTACCGTTCCAACCTCCGACGTAGAGAGTTCGGAAAACGAATAACTGCCAGTGTATCTGAGCCTATACACCGGCAGTCTACTGAGTATAAAAGGCTTTTTTTCAAGTGCAAACTAAATGGCACTGAATTTCTCATCGACACGGGAGCAGAAGTGAACATTCTGCCCCACAATGTCACCAAAAAATTGGGCTTAAAAATTCGTAAGTCCAACGTAAAGCTCACAGCAGCTAACGGAGCCCCTATAGACACACTAGGGCGAGCTGACACGACAATTAACATCGGCCTCGGAGACATGACCACCGATTTTATGATCACGAAAGTTGATCTAGCGATCCTCGGTATACCATTCCTCGAGTCTTGGGATATCGGAATACGGGTCAAACACAAATACATTTATAAAGATAAAATAAAAAGCTATGCCGATCAAAAAATAGCTGCAGTCATGAACAAAAAATTCACTGACGAACAAATAGCAGCTACTATCCCTCATCGTGACAACAGCCCTCAACCAGAGGACGTGCAAATCACGGAGGACGAAAACATTCGCTCTATCATTGAAAAATACAATGATAAAATGAGCAAACTTCAAGGAAAGTGGAAAAACAACGGGGTTTACCACCGTATAACCACGGAAGGAACACCAGTACACTTCCGAGCAAGACCCATGGCGGGCGAAAAACGGGCTCAAGTCAAAAGTACTTTTGACAAAATGCTTTCCGAAGGCATAATTGCACCATCAGATTCCGAATGGGCATCCCCGTTACACTGTGTGCCAAAAAAAGACGGGTCATGGAGAATCACCGGCGACTACCGTTTCCTGAACGCGAAAACGAAGAAAGACGCCTACCCTCCTCCTCACATTCGCTCTTTCCAAGCGAATTTACATGATACACGAATCTATTCGACAATAGATTTAAAATCGGCATATTACCATATTCCGATGCACCCAGATGACGCTCATAAAACTGCAATTATTACACCTTTCGGTCTTTATGAGTTTAAGAAAATGAGCATGGGTTTGGCCGGAGCGGCTCAAACATGGCAAAGATACATGGACAGCATCATGCGAAAATTTGATTTCGCATTTGTATACCTAGATGACATCCTGGTGGCTTCTAAAAATTATAAAGAACACATGAACCACCTCAAACAAATTTTTGACAAGCTAGGGGAACACGGACTTCGAGTAGGTTTTGATAAATGCATTTTTTCAAAACCTACCGTCGATTTCCTAGGTTTCACTATCTCGAAAGAAGGGATAATTCCTAAACGAGATAAAATAGAAGCCATAGAACAATTTCCTAGGCCAATAGACGTACGAAGTCTACGCAGATTCCTAGGTATGTGTGGTTTCTACCGAGCTTGCTCAAGTAAATTCGCTCACACGGCTCAACCTCTGTATGACTCCATTCAGTCAAACAAAAAAAATGACAAAACACCTATCGAATGGACATCAGAGAGAGAAAAAGCTTTCAACAGCTTAAAACAAGCAATGATTAAAGCTACATTACATAATATCGCTCATCCACACCCTACAGCAGAGTGGAGATTAGTCTGCGACGCATCCGACACACACATCGGAGCGGCACTGGAGCAGGAAATTACAGACAAACACGGCTCGAAATCTTACCAACCATTGGGATTTTTCAGTAAAGAAATTCCGGAACAATGGAAGAATAAAGCATCATTCGACAAAGAGATGTTCGCCGTTTACCAAGCTTGCATTCATTGGCACAATGACTTGGACGGCCGATCTTTTCATATTTGTTCAGATCACAAGCCTCTGCTAGGCACGATGCTTAAGAAAAATGCACATTTTTCTAAAATGAGATTAAGATGGCTAACATACATCTCTCAAATGACAAGTGACATTCGTCATATACCCGGAGAGAACAACGTCGTCGCCGACGCACTCTCCAGACCCTTCGATCCAGTTGAAATTCAAACAAAATCGATTTCAACCCAAACTGACGAGGGTCCACCCATAGCCGAAATTTCGCAAATTACGGCTGCAATAGAGTGCAATCTTCTACTGCACATTTCAAATGCACAAATTCGTTCTCCTCCTAACGCAGAGGACAAATTGAAACTCACACGAGTTGAATTCCCTCAAGGAGAAATTTGGTGTAACCTAGACCTAGGACACCCAAGACCTTATATTCCAAACGAAATAAGGCAAGAAATAATCAGCCAAATTCACAATTTGGGACACCCAGGTATACACTCTACAGTGTATAAAGTTAAACAAAGATATTTTTGGCACGGACTCCGTGCAGATGTCTCCAACTGGGTCCGAGCGTGCGAGACTTGCCAACGAGCAAAAATCACTCGCTCCGTGAAGCTCCCTTACTCCGAATTTGAAACGGCTAACAAATTTTCACATGTACACGTTGACATTACCGGACCCTTACCTTTAGCTAAAGGAGGGAAACGTTACATTCTAATGATGGTCGATAGAGCAACGGGTTGGCTAGAGGCAGTCCCTCTTAACAACATCGAAACAGCCACGATCACAAACGCCTTTATCAATATTTGGGTAGCTTCAAAAGGCGTACCTAAATACATCACAAGTGATCAAGGCACACAATTCGAATCAGATCTATTTAATTCCATTATGGAACGTCTCGGAGTAAAACATACTCACACGTTACCATACAAACCGTCAACAAACGGAATGGTAGAACGCAGAAATAGATCTTTGAAAGAGGCTCTCAAAGCACAAAACGAAAATTGGCTCGACGCCCTTCCAAAAGTTCTACTCGCCATGCGTACGGCAGTAGACCCAGCAACGGAAACTACACCGTTCCAAAAAGTTTACGGAATTGACGTACCACTCCCAGGAGACATTTTCGTAACTTCTACAAACCTTTCTGAGCCTCTCTTCTTCCGGCCTACACATATTAAACATAATAATACGAAGTATGCCGTCAACATGCCCAAAAACTTGGATACATGTACACATGTCTATATCAGAGTGCCCACACAGCTCACCTCTCTGCAATGTCCTTACACGGGACCATTCAAAGTGGTTAAAAGAGATAAGTTTTCGGTTACAGTGCAAATTGGCGAACATACGAAAAAAGTTCCCAAACAGCAAATAAAACCAGCTTACACTCTAAAAACAGACGAAGCTGTGTCACTAAACAAAAATCAGGCAGAAAATAAGGAGGAGACTCCCCGAAAATCTGCCAGAAGGCACGTCCCCTCTACCAAATTCGACGAGAGGTGGGTGACTGCGCTCGAAACACCCCAGCCGGCGTCGTCGTTAATAACACGACGTCTTGGGGGGGCGCCTGTGGTGAAAACCACCCCCTCTTGTCAACAGCCCTTTTCAGGGCTACCAAAAAGAGGTAGACACAACACAAAAATATTTATAAGACGTCGAGTTATAACTCCGTCAAACAAAATATTTCACCAGAGAGAAAATACGAAATTCTCTCTCAAAAGTGAAATATTAACTAATAACATACAAGGCGACCTCCCTAGACACTTACTGGGCGAGAGAGACGCGACAAGTATCTCGAACCAAGTCGCCTTGAACGAGAAAACTCAAACAGAAAATCAAACGTCCTCTAAAACTAGCAAGGACAATTCAAACAAGCCTACTCGCCAATCAGAAACACTGATTACACGAGAGACAATAGGCGAACCAACCAAGAGGCGGCAAGCAACCACCTCTGGTCCAGCAGCCACCCCGGGGACCCCGTCTGAACAACGGACGCAGGGAAAACACCCGAGGTCCCCGTCTAAACTCAAGGTCGTCGGCTCCGCAACGGACGCTCGTAAGCCACCCCCGGGGACCCCGTCGCAGCGACGGACGTGGGGAAACCACCCCGGAGGACCAGCTCAGCTATCATACTCGCAGATACTGAGAAAACAATGTGCGAGCCAATGAGATTACACAGTCGAATTAATGAAATTAAGCGGACCAATCAGGAGGCGGCAGGAGGCGGCCACCTCCCTATAAATACCCCGCTCGGAGCCCTCCGAAATTCATTCCACTCTCCGCTCTCGACGACTACACTCAGAAGTACGAAGATTTCTACACGCTCTACGCTGACGAACCTTCTGCATCCCGAGTTCATCTCAAGAACGGCTTCCTACTGCTTTCTACAAGGCCTACCTTCTCTCCACACAGATCTCGCATTGGCATCTACGAGTCCAGTGATTATTCATCCTGCTCATTGCCCAACGTAGTTCATCTGTCAGGACGCCACCCGGTACATCTATCGATATTCTCTTTAGATCGTACGCCCGCTGGGACGTTCCTAGTCGTGTCGCCCGGGTTTCGTAGCACTAGGCTCGTCACCGACCGCTGTGGGCACGCCGGTAAATTACTCAGCTCATACGCTCTAATTTACCGTCCAAGGAAGTCTTTTTCAAGACTACAAGGTAGGACCCTGACATACGAGCAAAGGAAAGAAGCTCTGTCAAGCGAGTCCACCTTCTAAACCCTCTATTTCTATACATAGAGGCATCGGAAACGAGCTAATAACTCGGATATTTCGATGGAACGTCGGCCGTCCTATTTCCTCATGCAAGGGGAGGTAGACCACGGCGCGGCCGGGCCTCTTAGCCCATGCAGCGCTACCTACACGCTGCCCGGCCAATCCGCCGGTCCCAGCGACGGCTCAAGGCTCGATCCTCACGACGAGATCGCCTTCTCACCTAACGTATTCACGAAGGAAACGTTAGATCAAGCCTCACCCATACAAAAGATCGAGGATACCTTTCAGACCCGCTCTGAAGTCAATCATTATGATTCGACAAAGCTTTCCGAATATCCACGATATTCGACACAAGGCTACCCGGCCGATCCGAGTGTCAAATACATTCCAAATGTACAAAAAACAAAGGATACTTTTCAGTACCTCAACCAAGCTCAACATATTCCTCCTACAGATATAAATCTTAGGCCGGAATATTACAAAACGGCTCAGTACCAAACTGATCGAACCCAGCACCCACTATGTGAGCCCAGTGCTCCACGCGGCTGCGACACGAACTATCTCTCAGTTCATCCCGCCAAGCAAGCTGACCTTGACGGTTTCGCTCACATTCCTTACAGGAATAACCCAGGGACTAACCCGCATAATCAGAATATAAATGTCCCACTTGGTCTACCTACACCAAGTAAAACATATTTAAATCCACTACAGTAATAAATATCCATTCTCCTACACCCCTCTGCTACGCCCCTGGTCACTCCAGCCACAAGGTGCCGCGGCGCCTCCTCTCACTCCACCCCCCTCACCACCCACCGTGACCCCCTGCCAAGCGTGCCAGACGTGCGTGTGTGTGTGTAAGTCTAACACTCAAAGCCTCGAAAAAGACACTTTTTCGCCCGTTTTTGGCCCATAGCATCTATGCGAGTAAAGCGATCGGGATGGTTAAACGTTGGACCAACTAGACCCCAAATGGAGTCTATGTGCGAAAGAACGGGTTTTTAAAGTAAATTCTTAGGCCTTTTATGGCCCGGACGGCGGAGAGACATTTCAAATTTGGATTCTACGCACCTTGAAACGTAAAGACAAAGTTTGAGGGGGGATTATACAAATTTTTTGCTACACGATCACATAGGCTTATTATTGGAAATAATAAACCAAAAGTCCATTGATGTCACTGTGCTGCCAACAGATTACAGTACGGTGAATTTAATAACCTTTTTGTCAAACTGAATGATATTCAGTTGCATAACTATTTTAGGATTTCAAGAGATTATTATTATTTTCTTTAGGAATTTTTAATGGCTTCACAAAACAGGAAACAACTTTCTGAACACAAAGCAAAACAAATAAATCTTGCAATTTTTGTGCAGTATGTTTTTATAATTACTAGATATTATTTTGGAACAAAATATACCTAGTTTTTTTAGTACAATTTATTAGTAAATCTGGCAACCCTAGTTTAACTCGTAACCAGACTGAAAAGTTGGAAGTGAGGAACGGCACTTAGTAGCAGAAGGGCGCAAGAAGAACAAGGGGTTTAAAATTGGGATAGAGGGGGAACCGGAATTAGGACCGATCCAACGAGACTGGATTCGGAACTGAGTCCGGTGGGTGGTACAAGTCGAGTTTGCCTGTTTTGGTTGAAGTGTTGCCGCTTCTCTTGAAAATGAATGGATGAGTTCAGGCACATAAGTCAAGTCAAGCACAGTCGCCACATCTTTATTATGGGTGCTTGTACATTTCCAACATCCCTTAAGCGAGCGGAGAAAACCTCGAAAGAGTAGTTGGCCCCAAACTAAACTCCCCTTTGAATTTGTTTGGCACCAAAAATGACATTTCCGGCTGAATCAAGGAAACAGGGCAGTTTGTTCAAGTGCCTAAGTAGCGAGCTTTATAACTCAACTGAGTAATATACATTTATCAAGATTAATTTTACCCAAAAGTCAAATGAAAATAAATAATGGCAGGATCTTACACTATGAATTGTGTCTTCCAATGTTTTTGACTGAATTTTCGGCGTTCCGCTCTTTTCAACCATTTTCCCTCCACTATTTTGGCTGGCCAGGTTATCTTGGAGATGTGTGGTCGCAGGAACCTGCTCAGGATCGTATTTTTTATGGAAATCAGCACCTCTCGGGGTCCAGTCAGCAATTTGACAGTCGTCTTTACCTTCTCTCTTCAGCTGAACGGGTATCTTGGCGCCCCTATAAAAGTTTATTCATTTATTTACTATCCAAAGAGGGCAATGCAGAATTACAAAGATAATAGGAAATTTAGAGCTCCATATTGCGGTAGCGGTAGGTATAATGAGAATAGAAGTGTGGAGGATAAAATAATAGAATCTATTACCTGATGAACAATGAAAACAGAAAATGAATCATAAGAGCTGGTTTTAAAGAAGTCCAGCGCTGAGTTTATACAAAAGACACTAGTGGGCTTGTCGGGGGATTCTATTGAATGGCTGGTTGTGAAGGTAGTTTGTAGCGGAGAAATCAGCATGGAAAAGTGTTGGGCTACGAGAGTAGAAGAGTTGGAAGTGCAGGCTGACTTCTCGAATGAGCCCTAGGACAGAAAAATCATACGAAAGAGCGACATACGTCAAGATTGACAAGACCACAACGAACTGCAACAACTTGTAAGCTGAATTCATCATGTGGTATACCTATGCATTTTCCAACCAATATATCTCTCCTCGGGGCTCTCTACAGTTGGTTTTTGCGTATATGGTAGTATGGTGATCATACAATTGACCCTTATTCCAACAAAAATCTGACTAATCGCAGTGTAGAGTGAACAAAACTGGGACAAACTCCGCAATATTCCTCTTGTGCTAACCCAGGGTACGCATCCCCCTAAAGATCATGGATTCAATACAAGAGGTGGGTATCAAGACTTAAGTCTTTCACATGTGTCATTTGATTCAGCAGATAACGGAAATACAATAAAGGTTAGAGATGAATCAGGGTAAGCGATGGAGGGACTTCACATAACACCTGGAAGTCTTCAGGCTAGGATTGTTTCTCCCAGCCCATTCAATCAGGCGAGAATTCTGAAGAAAACAGCAGTAATCAGTCGAGCGAACCACACTGTATATACCAAAACAATGGCAAAGATGGCAGAGTAACCTACAACCAATGAAATAAACTTTCAAGTCTTCCACAAGGTAGCTAAGGCCGTACCTTAAGATTTTGGCTGTTGAAGTCGAGGCTCGCACTGACTTCAACAGAGAGTTGGTTTCATAAATCCGGGCATTCCCTGAGTTGAGGCTCCGCTCGAGCAATTGTGTGACTCAACTACTCGACTGACGATTATGAATTCCGTTGGCGTCTCGAGGACTCCTCCAGCGATACTTGAGGCACTTCAAGGATGTTCTTGGGAGGATGTGGTTAAGATGATCTCTGATTGGCATGTGGAGTGACATGTAAGGTTATCCAACAACCTCTGCAGCAGTAAACCGTTGGAGGTTGTTATTGGAGTTGATCTAGGAGGTCTGGCCCAAGCACGAGAAAGAACCCCCCCGAATACAAATCCGTTTCAGACCATTCCAAGACAGAATCCATGAGAAAACATATTGATAAAAAATAGATATTAAAATAATCCGTGATTAACTGCTGAGTCTTGCTGAAATCCTGCTTTCCCACCTTATCTTATCTCACCTTTATATAAAAAAAAAAAAAAAAAAAACAAATTTTGTTCACAGAGATGGCAGACGAACAAAATAAATTTGCAGAGGAGATGAGGCCGTTGGAGGTGGAGCAGGTGGAAACACTCCAGCAGCCATTTTTAGCGGCTTTTTATTGTGTTTTTGGATTCTACGCATCTTAAAACCAAATTAAGGGGGTAAAAAAAATTGTTGCTTCTTGGTCGATTACAAAGATTGAAAAATGAAGATTGAATGCTTATGTATACTGATATAGTTGGGAACGCACTTATGAATTTCTCCTGGCATATATTTCCGAGTGTCATCCAACTGCATCTCTTGCACCACATCAGGCCGCTCAATGGTCGCACCGACTGGATTCGTCGTGTAAAGCGAGTCACCAGTTTGTGGATCTGGTGCTGGCTGGATAGGTCGTCCAGATGGATCGCTCCACCAAAACGGCGGTTCTGTCTCACAGGCATCCACTTCTCTTTTCTGGCCTATCCTCTTCACACAAAGAATTATGTTGCTATGTTACAATCGTTGCTATGGGTTCAAAATATAGTAAGTAAGTAGGTACCTAACGATTGTTTCATGGGGTTGATGTGAATACTACCCAAGCACACTTTTTCATTTTTGTGGAAAATATAAATTTAAAGTTTTGATTTAGAAAAAATGATTATTTATATGGATTTATTTAATGTACCATTATTTATATATTATACCATATAAAATAAGTACTATAATTATGAAATGCATTTGTTTATAGTTAAATGTTACATGATGTATTCAAAACGCAGCAAATTATAACACTAAGGTTTCTTATTTTTGCATTGGATAGCCCTTCTATGCAGGTCACTCATCTAAAATTATTAAACGAAGTATTTTATACATTATCTAAATACAACTGCATAGGCGTAGATGGGTACCGAGGAGAAATTAATTAAATTAAACACCTATAATTTACCAGTCCACCTGTATTTAACAGAAGCTGATATTGTTACGGGGGAAACCCTATAACATTGCCCACCCGGACCAGTCAGCGTAGGGCATACGGGGTAAGTCGCCAATGGGTATAGACAGCTCATGAATACTTATAGACTTCGTAAATAAACGTATAAAAATACTTAGGGCGCCACTTCTCGAAGAAAATAAGAGAAACCACCTGACCAGCTGAGGAGGGTCTGGCAAGGTTGAGGTGAGATTGGAAAAATAACAAAAGAATTACATATTTGGAAATGAAACTGTAATCTTCTTAGGCAAATCAAAAACAAAAATAATTATATTGCAAAATTTGCGGGGTAAATTTGCTTGGTGATCCCTCCATACTAGAAACTATCCTACTTACCATTTACCTAGCCTAATCTTAAGAACTATACTCTTAAGACTACATGGCCGCAGATGAGAGACGATGGAGAGGATGATACCGAATAGACTAAAGAAAGTGTCCAAGCAGAATGGGTTGGAAGTCGACAAGATTTGGAAGTAGAAAACTTCCAAACCACAATATCCTCACAGCGTCCTCCAAGTTGATGGATAGGTATAGTGAGTGAGGAAGTGAAAGGTGCTAACGACAGGAAATGTGATGTTTACAGTATTTTGGCTCAAGAAGGATTTAATTAATTATTGTTTCATATGATTTTGGGTCCTATTTCAACTACGCCACTGTAACGGCCCAAAAATATTTGATACCTCGACAGGAGTTCGAACTCGCGTCGTTACAACTACGGAAAATTTCCCGTAGCTGCAACACTCCAGCGATCTGAGCTGTGAGGCCAGTGTAATCAAACCTCTTCGACTGTGAGAGTTATTTTCCTGGAGTGTAACATTTCCCCGGAGTCAAATACCAGCCGTCTCGGTTGGTTTGGGGTCGGACAAATGACGAAGTGAAACTGCAGGCCCCTGGCTCAGCAGATGCTTGCTGGAACGAGTCAGCAGTCGAGCGAGGTTATTGTCACGGTGTATTTTGACTCAAGCGAGTGAGGAAGTGAAGGTGGTAACGACTGGAAATGTGATGTTTACAGTCTTTTGGCTCGAGAGGGATTTAATTAATTATTGTTTCGTATGATTTTGGGTCCTATTTCGACTGCGCCACTGTAACAGCCCAAAAATATTTGACACCTCGACAGGAGTTCGAACTCGCGTCGTTACACTCCAACAATCTGAGCTATGAGGCCGGATTGATCAAAACCTCTTCGACAGTGAGAGTTATTTTCCTGGAGCATAACATTTCCCCGAAGTCAAATTCCAGCTGTCTTGGCTGGTTTGGGGTCGGACGAATGTCGAAGTGAAAGTGGAGGCCGTTTCCACAGTCTTTTGGCTTGAGAGGGATTTAATTAATTATTGTTTCGTATCATTTCGGGTCCTATTTCGACTGTGACGGCCACTGTAACGGCCCAAAAATATTTGATACCTCGACAGGAGTTCGAACTAGTAACGGGACATTTCCCGTAGTTGCAACACTTCAGCGATCTGAGCTATGAGGCCAGGGTGATCAAACCTCTTCGACTGTGAGAGTTATATTTTCCTGGAGCGTAACAGGTATATATCTAGTTATCTTGTTCTTCGGAGTTTCTGTCTTTCCCTCATATGCGAGGTGGGATTATTGACCTATATACCAATAGAAAATATTAATAAAATTATTACTATATTAGTTCCAAAAAGAGTTCTTATCTTTTCACTGATACCTTGGCGTCCTCATCAATTTTGTTCTGATGCGCTTGATTTCTTTTCTTCATCTTTTTCTCTTCAAAAGCCTGTCTTTCTTTTTCAAGAGCAGCCAACATAACTTTGCGGTTTTCGTTCTTGATGTATTCCAACTCGTATACTATCGATCTTGGGAACAGACTCCTTTCCACAGGTTTAAATTGTGTGTCCACATAGCTATTGTACCTATCAAATCAATGTTAAGTAAATTAATAGAATAGAAAAGAGCAATGCTATGTAGGTACCTATATAAATTATGTTGGTGTTAAATAGTAAAGAAATAGTGTCTTGCCCTCCGCTAAAACCAAAAACATGGATCATGCTTCAATCGCCGTAATTCAATTCTATGCTTTTTTATGATGACGATGAGTGACATAGCTATTAATAGTAAAAGTTGAATAGGTAGAAGTGTTCCTAGTGTTAAATGAAGTTTAGTTTGTAACAGTCTGACTGATGATGGGATGAAACCCGAAATTTTTCACTCAGGTGCAAAAAATTTGGTCCACTCCCTAAAATGGAAGATTTTACGAAGTTGCGACTAATATTCTCTTGTTTTCGACTGGGTTACTGCCTGAACTGACGCAGAGGCATTGTTTTTTGTTTTCTAGACGGATGAAATTGTTTTGATCTCTCAACGATAGGGAATCGTATCGAAACGTGATCTTGTTTCATTGCCTCCTACTTTCACGTTATCTTCCAAACTGCGAATATGTTGTTCATCTCTTCCACAGCAGTCCTCAGCTGAGGATCAAGTGTTTTCCTGTATGTTGAGCGCATGAAAAAAAAATCAGTTTAAGAGAAAAAAAAAATCTTTTTCGCCGGAAATGGTCACGGAAGCTGTAGCTCTCATTCATGATGGAAGGTCACTGAGATGCCGCTTAAATGCTAGGACGGCCTTATAAAACCGTCCGTGCCACTGTTAGATGTTTTCGAGATCGTACTCTAGAAGGCAGGGTTCTAGCCACCCATGAAAAACAACAGCCGCTCAAGACAGGTACTTGTACACCTTAGCTTTAAGAAATCGACGATTAACTGCTTCACAAGGTCGTAACTCACTTGAAAATGCAACGGGAGTGGATTTAGGTGTTTGGACAGTTAGGAGACGATGGTGGGATCGGCATTTGTCAGCCAGAAGACCCGCTCGCGTTCCAAGTTTAACCCGTCAGCACAGGATGTTGCGCCTTCAGTTTGTTCGAAATCAAAGTGCTTGGGAACTTGAAGAGTGGAGGGATGTTATTTTCAGCGATGAGTCTAGGTTCAGCCTCCGGCCACAATGACTGGAAGAGAGCCCGCCGCCCAAGCATTCGAGCGGCATATCTCAGTGAACTTCCATCATTAATGAAAGCTACAGTTTGCGCGACCATTCCCGGTGGGAAAGACATTTTTTTTCTCTCTTAAAGCGATTATTTTGGGAGGAATGCACTCAATGTACAGGAAAATACTCGCCCCTCGACTGAGGACTACTGTGTAAAAGATGAACAACATGATCGCAGTTTGGAAGATATGTGAAAGTGGGAGGCAATGCAACATGATCACGTCTCGACACAATTCCCTATCGTTGAGAGATCAAAACAATTTCATTCGCCTGGCTGAAAAACAACAAACAATGACTCTGAATGAGTTCAGACAGTAACCCAGTCGAAAACAGGAGAATATTAGTCGCAACTTCATAAAATCTTCCATTTTGGAGAGTGGGCCATATTTTTTGCATCTGAGTGTAGATTTTAATAAGAAAACAAAAAGTTGTAGAACTAGTCATATTTAAATCACCCAAATTAATAATGAAGTTCTATTAAATAAACTGAGAGAATGTCATTGAGATACCAGAGGTCAAACATGTCTTCTCCGACTTCATTCAAGGGGCTTGCAAATGAAGATTTATTGCTCCACACAATCAAATTCCTGTTTTGAGGAGACACTGGAGGCGGGATTTCTTCGTGGACCCCAGTTCTCGCGTGCCACATAGTCCGCGGTGCGTTCAAGTACCTAAGGAGAGAAATTATAGCATTTTCAAAGTAAGTTCGTCCTTTCACAAAATGAATTCGTCCTTCAAAAAGAGGAAAATAGACAATAAAGAAGTCCTAAATGACCAATGTAAGTATTTATATTACAAGGAATTATAAAAGGTTCCTTCTGGGTAATGTTGAGCGCTATGTTCCTTCAAGAATGGACAGCACAAAATCTGTGAATTGAACTACCATGGAATAATATTCAGCGCATAATTCAAAACCACGCTCTGCTACCATGAAACGGATTTAGGACGAATGGACTTGGTTTTATAATTTAAATACGCTCAATAAATAACATGAAAGGAGTGAGACAGCTCCATTTGTACTTAATAGTGCTTATTTTAATTCCAGCTTTCGGAAACAGACTGTTCAACCCAACGAAACATCGCAGGGTAGATGCACTTTCCTGGATGAGAAAACATCACAAATCCCAATTGACCAATGTAAGTATTGAGCACTATGTTCCTTCTCAACAACCAGCCCAAATGTAGTTAACTGAATAACCTTAATCTGAAAACCTTAGTAGTGCTTAAGTGCTATCTAAAGTTCCCATTCTCTGATATTCGAATTTGATATACCTACCTACTGACTGCATCTATAAGATTTGAGAAGGAGCGTTCAACTCTGCGATATACCGCGAGGTAGACACACTCTTCCAGTTGAGACAGGAACCGTGACACATGTTTGCGATATTTCGTAAAACCTCACCTAGGGTCCTTAATGTACTTCGGTCCAACGCCTCCATACTGCTCTTTTGAAACGCCATATCTCTCATCGCCAGCGGATTCTTTCACTAGTTGCACCCCGATATTTGTCTGAGTCATACGCATTGGCGATAAGGGAGTATGAGCATCTGAAGACGTATAGCAGGGATTGATGTCCTGAAAGAAAAAGGAACACGATTATAGTACCTAATATAGAAGCACAAACAATGTGATCCTGGCCAAAAAATGGGTTTTCACAGGTAGGGGAAGGTTTGAGAGATCATATTTTAAACATTTAGTCCATTTTGAGTGAGAAAAACTTTATCATCTCTAAACAGTTGCAATACATAACGGCGACCTCACAAAGATGGCTAAAATTGCATATTTCCAAGTTTTTTTTCAAACATTACTAAATAGTAAGACCAGAGAAATATTCATCTGTACCAAATTTGTTCCCAATTTCGTACCAAAATTGCTGCCGTACTGGGGGTGTCTAACGACACTACACGTGTGGACCCAGGCCCAGGGGCAACCGCGGCCTCCCTACATGTGCTGCAATCATGCAGGACGGGGTGGGGTTAAGCAGTAGGTGCAGAGTCCTCTTCTCTGTGCCGGGCCAGCGACCATTCTTGGCCTTTAAGGGCTGTGCCCATACTGGTACCGCCGGCGGGTGGGGACCCAGGCTTTCAGCTCTTCCAGTGTGCCTCGCTGGGCTGGTCCAGCCTACCACCCATTAATAGATGGTTTCGCGGGGGTAGTAGGTTTCACGCCCTTGTAGTCTCCCCTGTCCCTATCCAGGGGGGTGACGGCTAGAAAGTAGGCCTTGCTGGGGTGCGTGCCCCCTTCAAGGTGGAGTTCTACTGGCCTCAACCAGGGGGAACGTGCTAAGTGGCCCTAAGGTCTGCGATTTCTGATGACAAACTGTACCAAATTTGTAGAGCATAGAAAAACAGTGATTTGACCCCAAGAATTATATCCTTAAATAAGGAAGTTCCAACAATAACCCCCTTCCCACTTGAAGACTTTTTTCCTTCAAAAACCACTCCCTTATTTTGGCCCAATTGATGTATGATAAAGCACATATGGCTAAGCGTTAAATACTTTCCGAGGTTTGTATGGAGCGGGTTATCTGTTCAGACGTCCCAATTGGGGTGACCATGTGCCACCATGGCATTGTGGGCTCCAGTGCAACCTTTCGGCTTCAGGCTCGTATTAGAGTAGTTTCTATGTGCTGCAGGCGAAAATGTGCTCTCATGACAAAATATCTCATTTCAATATTTCTTTGAACTTTTCAGTTTTGTTGGTCAGCTATTTTTTCATTATCATGAGGAAGGAATGGTTACCACTGCCCAATCGTCCTATGTGATCTTCCATGAGAACTTTCTTTATCAATACCGTGTTTGCAGAATGAGCAGTCGTGTATCACCTTAGTTCTACTAAATTGTTTCTTGAAGTCATTCTGGACAGTGATACAACCTACAATGCGCCTTTACGACAGGAGGCCCGTGCTCTTAAAAACGTTTAAAAACTAAAAATAAATACATTACTTTAGCTACTAAGGTAGAATAGAATGTGATAACTGTAGTCCAACATTGAGGCTTGAGTACTGTTTGGCCTTGGCCCATCTTATAGATTTAGGGCCCTGATTTCCAAAAATAAACTTCAGATCACAGTAAATATCACAACAAAACTAAAAAATATATCCAGAGTATCCGAACCCAACAATCCCCTATCAGGCCCATCTATAAAATATAACACAAAGATACTGTTTGGACGCTTCGTAACAAGACTGTAACGTTATTGCATTCGCTCTTACCTTTAGTATCAATCCGTCTGGCACGTCAGCATCCTTGAGGAGTTTTTCTTCGTCTAGATTGAAAACTTCTAAATTCATGTTGTTGGGTTCTTCGCCAAGTTTATGTAGGGCAAATTTTCACTTTCTGAATGATCTCATTGGCAAATGACTTGAAAATCCTAGGATTAACAACGTATTCAAACTATTAATACACTACTAACGACCTACGAACATTGATGGATGTTTTCTAACTAAACTCCTCTGGTTACTACATCACCTAGTAGGCAGCAAAACACATGAGAAAAAACGAGTTCCACTATCCGCTTTACAAGCAGATACCATGTTACATGGATATGTCTTTGATTGGGGATTTCATAACGGTTGTATTCGAATTTTCCTCGACTGTTGTCAAGAGGATAAAAATGTTTCCTATGGAGTGGAGTAAATGATGCTATTGCTTTACGTTAAGAATATTGTAACCGGCTTATTAAAATTGTTTATAGTCCAATCAACTTAGTTTTGGAATGTAGCCCAGGTACGTAAGGAGGGGGAAATTGGTAGCTTGAGATGTGAACATTTATCACATAAATCAAGCGCTTTCCAACGAGTGGCGAACGATTTTTTTGCGATGAAAACTGCGGAAGTTCCATTCCCCTAGCAACGGATGGGTTGTACGTGAAAAACACTGAAATTGTGACACAAATTTTGCGTCACGGAAATTTTTGGTTGACCCCCCAGAGCAAAGACATATCCATGTCAAATCTACAGGGTAGCGCCCTGTGAAACATCTTAAGGAATCCAATCAAAGTTACAATTTTGATGTGACAGATAGACAGTTTGTAGAATTTCTTCATTTTTGCCCAACGGGGGAGGTATGTTGAATGTACTAAATTCGAAATTATCAAAAGTAACAGATCTGGTAAATGTTTAAATGAGTATACCTATCCCTCAATATATTTCACCACTGATAGGTCCATTTCTATAAAGCTTGGAATTATCCCTTCACACTGTTGAACCCATATTTAGTTATTTCCCCTTTTCACGTCATCGTACATGAATTCGTGTACTTAGAACCGTTTTTACATTATGATTCGCTGACAAAACTTCAATTTTGGCATCCCGCTTGACGTTAGTTCCCACACGCCATTTTTCTTTTCTGCTACACTTATAAACTTAGCTTCTGCAAGATTAAATTTTTTACACTTGTACTCTTTGTTTTGGTGAAACACTTGTTCTAGTTTACCGTACATTACAAGTACCTGTACTTGTTAATTTGTACACTTGTTACTTGTTGTTTTATGAAATGGGCTCCTGATAGCAGGTGCCTCCCTAAGCATCACCCTAAAAATTTAAACCTTTGTAATCGACTAAGAAAGAATGTAAAGACGAAACGCTTGCATGCGAGTCTGCAACACATTGGAACATTTCATATCTTTAGTTGCAGACTCGTATGTGTTGCAGACTCGTATGCAAAAATCAGCTAATAAATCTTCCTGTAACCTCCTCTCAAGCCAAATGCTTCTGCTTGGAATATGGGAAATAAGAGTTTGATCCGCACCCAACTCGATACTTCGTTGCACGGCACTATCCATTTAAGGCTAATCTCTCGAGGAAAAATCGTTTTCTCACAAATGAATAAAATACTGAAAACAAAACAACTTACCTCGTTCTAGAGAGCGTGACAACCACTGATACGTGATATAGTTTTCAATATGAAAAAGAATGAAAGTTCCATACGTACTTCCTCACAGGCCGATTAAGATAACTTCAAACTTTTGATGTTCTGGACAGCTCACAATTCTCACTGGGCGAACTCTTGAATGGTTCTAAAACTTAAAATGAAGCACTGAACGAGGACCAAGAACCACACATAACTAATAACCTCTATCGATTCGTGAGGAGCTGACTTCAAAAAGTGATTTGTGGACCTCAATCATAGCCAAACCCAGCTAGTAATTCAGTCTCCTAGAACTTGCATTCCAAATATGCATTTAAACGATAAATAATCATAAATTTTCTAATCAATCACCTCTGTTTCTGATTCGATTAAGATTAGGGAAGCAGGCATGTTTTCAATAGGTCAATTGATGGTGCCAAGCTCCCGCACTTTTTTTAAAAATAAGTACTCATTGATAAATTTCCTTGTTCTGGAGATACTCAGGTAGGGTTCTCATGCCCAGCAAGTAGGTTCAACTAGCCCAGCCATTTTAATTTTTTCCCCAGATGATTGCCAACAAAAAATTATGGACAATTATTCGAGCTGATGTCCCTGGGGTTGGGAATTTGTGAATATGAGATGTTGATGAAACGCTGCTATTCAGCCATTAAGCGACAAAAGATGTGCTGAGTTATCCCTTCTCCACAAATTGTTAGATGGGCTCTCCTGTGTTCGCCTTCAGGTTATCTGCCCGCTCATCTAAGTTACATGCAACACCCACTCCTCAGTTTTTCATTGCCAAGTCAACTTCCTGCTCGAAAAAGCTTTGAAAAAATATGATTTTTCATGTTTTTATATCATTTTGTCAACTATTGATTTACACAATTTCAACTCCACTTTATTGCTGTATTGTAATTTGGGCTGCCGGTATATATAAGGTATATGACAAATTAATGAAAAATCACCTTGACTTCAATTTTACTGATCACAAAGCTACTATAATTAAGGGTTCTTGAATCTATTTCATTATTTTCCATCCCAGTTTAGGCATCAGCATTGAGCAGGTGTGCGGAGTTAAGCCAATAACGAGCAATGCACTTTTTTTTCTTTTTTTTTTAAAGGTAATTTGAGAGGAATTCAAAAGAGTCGCATCTCTATCTACAGCTTTTCCCGTAAGCCCAGGTTCTTCTAATTCATTACATAACTATGGAAACGCAATTTAATACATGCAAGTATAATGTTAATTTTTTCTTATTCCAGAGTCTTGGCCTTTCTTCTAAATATTGTAGTTTGGATATAATACGTTACAGTGGAACTTAACAACATTAAACAATTTAAACTGAAAAAATTAAGTTTTAGGAGAATAAAACAGGACAAGAGGTTCAAGGGAAATCACCTTAGTTTACCTAATCATTCAACTTTCCGTAATTTCTGCCTACCTCAAAAAATTGTTTGGGTTAATGTGAAATATATTTATTACAACCCCCCTAAACATCCCAAAAAATAACGAGATTCTAGACCCTGACCATCCTCCAACATCCCATAAAATAATGAGATTCTAGACCCTGACCAAAATCTAAATTCTTACTAAGGAATTGACTACTTGATGTTATGAATTATTGAGACTACTCATCCAGACTACTAATTTAATCAGACAACTGATCTGTTTAAAATCTCATGGCGACAGGAGCGCTGGGAATGCCACGCAGTGGGTAGTCGAACTAAAGAGCAAGTCAGGGTTTAGAGTCTCGTGTCTCGTCATAAAATATACATTGAATTGATATTCATACGAAAAAATGTAGAGCTAGTAGGTATACAAAATAATACTGGACAATCATTGAAGATATAATTTTTGTATACAGTCAGGAACCAGATTTACAACATTAGACAATTTTGGTACCTAGGTATATTCATATAAAAATATTTCATTTCTTAAATGTGACGATTTCAAAGTAACGATAAGCACTAAGTGAAATCGTAAAAATAAAATTATTGTAATAAATACCTTTCAACAAGATTGTTACGGTAGTGCGCAAATTCAGGGTCGTTACTCAAGTAATAGTTTGCATAATCGCAGCCAAATTCACATTTTTTCCTAGTAATAATGTATTTTCTCCCTAATGAAGTAACCGACAAAAACCATCCCCACTCTAGTAAATAATATTGGTAAATAATATAGGTTTTAATATTAAATTAAAATCTCATTGTGGGAGGGTGAAGGTATTAAGGTAATGGTAAGGATGAGTGAAACTGTTATCTAAATATTGTTTGAGGACAGTGAGCCTGTTGGATAAAGTGCTTCAAACTTTGATGGTGACATTCCAGCAGTTATGCTTGCTAAGCGCGAAATAAAAAGGCAGAGGTTGGAGCGTCCGGTTATGGACTCTTTGCCGCCATCCTTGCTTTTGGTTCAGTACAGCTCTTTGAAAGATCACCATCCATTCAGCACTGTCAGAAGATGCTGAAGCCTGTGAGGGAATATGGTGGAATCACACCTATTCAATGGATTCCCAACCACAGTGGTGTTAAAGGAAATGAGGAAGCAGACCGATTTGGTTAAAGAAGATTCCAAAAAGACTCAGCCATGACAGAGCCAAGCGAAATCCACTGTCATAAATAGTGCCACAATATACAAATTGTATTGAGCAGAAGTGCTGGAAATGACTGGGAGATCCTCTCAACTGAGGAGGGCCACATTTCTCTTTCTTTCCCAAGGAAAATCTCAGTCGCCTATTTCAGGATGAATGCTTGCTATGACTACCTCCATAAGCATTTGTTCAGATTAGCGGTATTAGACTTACCAATTTCTCCATTGTGCAACGGACGCCAGCCACCTCATGTTGTGCCCAGCATTGGAAAAGATATGCTCGTCCTCGCCAGAAGAAATAGCGTGTGAGGAATACTGGACAGCGAGATGTCAAATAAATACTACTGAGACCTGACTTCTACAAAAAATATTAAATAAATCTATATTTCTTAGTTTACCCACTACTAAACTGCCATTAGCTGATTGGCCTTTACTTGGAGAATGATAAACACACGAAAATTGGTGAGAGGAGCCAATCGTCGATTAGATTGCTTTTAGATTTGATAAACTGGCCCTTTGTGATTTTGATAGGCTTAATGATCTTTCCTCGGTTATTGATGAAACAAAGTTCTCTGAGTCGACTAGCATTAGTCAGCGTGCGTGAGTGTTCCGCAATACAAGCCACAATTTAGGAGCATCAACTGTAAATTAGGTAGGTAGGCTCTTTAGACATCCGGAATTAGCTGTATAGTTTTTGGTGACGATTCTACGACAGGAACTTGTCTTTGGCGACAACGATCGTCGTCAGATCATCCAAAAATCGAGTTTGGTATCGTTTTCAGGAGTTTTCGCTTCACCGAATCGACTGAGACTACTATAAAAAAACGTTAGAAGTTGTCCTTGACGACAAAACGACGTCGTCCATCGTCACTGACGTCAGCCATTGTCAGATCATCCCAAAATCAAGTTTGGTATAGTTTTCAATAGTTTTTGCCACATAGAATCGATTGAAACCACTATAAAAGCTTCAACCGTTGTCTTTGACGACAATACGACGTCGTTGTTGTTCCCACGGACATCAGTCATTGTCAAATCATCAAAAATCAAGTTTGGTAGCAAAAATTTGTACGTTACATAAAACTTTGCACCTGGTCAGCGGACCCTCATAGCACTCCCAGCGGAATTATACAAGTTCTGTAGTACTTGATGTCTCTAGCAAAGTCCACATACAACATAAATTTTAAAAACAATACTCTTTTCTTTTTTTAAACCTTATTATATTCACTGCTGACATGTGCGTAGGAAGATGAAGTCATTTACGTTTTCCTAAACGGGCTTCAGATTTCCTTTCTAATTCTTCCAAATCATCGCTTGAACTGGAATCTTTCCGTTTCTTCTTCTTCTTATCTTTTTTCCCTTTTTTTACATCCTCCGATGCCACCTTTTCGGTTTTAAGTTCATCAACGTCTCCTCGACCAGCTGGTGTGTTGGTGATGTCAGACATTTTAGCATCTCCTCTTACAGGTAACGCAACTTTCTTTACGTCTTCCGATGGTTTTCGTTCAACTGAAGCCTCAGACATGATGACTGCTTGGTAGTTAAATGATGTGACGATGGGTGTAATACGTTGATCCAGCCCATCATCTTTAGAATCGATGTAGCACACGTTTGTACGAGAGTCATCTTTGAAGAGGCTGTCACCTATTGATTCCCTACATACAAAACAAAACTATTAGGTAGGTACAAACATTAGAATGAATAAATCTAAATCAAACTAGAGTGAACAAATGCACTTCTTATTTGACAAATGTCTACGTGTATCAAACTACATTAGCTGCCTTATAACAAAAACATAATACCGATAAAACGGTGAGGAACAAATATCAGTTATGAATTCTAATGTTACCTTAGCTTTTCCTTCGATACGACGTTCTTTTGGAGAATGCTGATCTCGTTTTTGGTGCCCAACAAACGGGTGAGAACAGTTTCTTGATCCAAGGACTTGGCTCCCAGAGCGAACCTGCCAAATCGGTACCTCTCCCACCTGCAAATGTAATAGAATTATAGAGAAAAAACGAAGAATTTTAGTGAATTACAATGGGAAATTAATGTATTGCAATGACTGAAAAAAGATACTTTTGAAAATGGTTACTGACACGAAAATGCGTTACGAAATTACTGTTCAGTTTTCTAATGTGTTTTCTTTCCTAATCGACCTACAGAGCTGAAATTTGAAATGGAGCTCCTTTGTGACATCTACAATACAATCACAAGAAGAGACATAGCACTTGGGTAGCGCCACTTACCCATAAATTCCGATGGATAGATAACCCTATCAGAGTACATATCTACAACTTCAAGAACAACAAGGAAATTATTGTCCCATGAGTATTTTTAAAAAGCACTGGAATTTAAATCCTCAATAAAGTGGCCAGTTGAAATCATGCCTGCTTCCCTCTACCGAATCTGATAAAAAACATAGATTACTCATAAGGAAACATATGATCATTGATTAGTTAGATCGATTTTGTGTTCGGAAGGCGAGTTTTAGGTGTCCTAGGCGGATACAAGGGTAAGCGCGACTTTTATGCAGTCCTACAAACACCTCAAGATATTTTTGAAGTTAACTCACCACGAATCGATAGAGGTATCGATTTTGATCTCTTATATCTCTGTTTCGATTGTTTGGGTACATTTATTAGGATTTTGTACAGCTATATGCTAGCACTCTTTATTTGCAGTTTGTTCTTGGTTCCCTTTCAGTGCTTAATTTCATATTGTGAAGGCCAGTATAAGTGTGTGAATTATTGTGTGAAGACAGTCATAGCTTAGAACGCCAAAACCGTAAGAACTTTAGGTACCCACAAATCCGTTCAAAATGTCCACTCACCTGTACAGTTTTCGAAGTTTCGCTCTTCTCTCTCTTTCCGCCTCCTCTTCAGGGCTAAGTCGCTCCTCAAATTGAGAATAGTCAATTATTGGATTGGTAACTGGAAACATGAAAATGGTTTTTGAACAATATAATACACATGTACCTACTTAAGAGTTTAGTTTTGTCCCGTTATATATAATATAAGCGAGTTCCTGGCACGTACATGGGCTATATTCAAATCTCCAAAGCCTCCTGTAACATCCTACATCCTGACCGTGACAGAGAGCGCATTCCTAACAAAGAGCAGAGTTCAGCATTCTTAACAGCTCGTTACTTTATATCTGCATCTGTTCCATTGTCACTGTTTTTGGATTCATTGTTACTACTATTTCCTCTTCTTCTCTCCAAAGAAACTGCTCGCAACAAACTACTTAGTTCATTCCACTCTCAACTCGCCATAAACTAAATACCAATTAGCAATGTAATTTCGAGTTTTAAATACATTTTCAGCCCACTTTGAGCAATGTTTGATTTAATAGAGATAATTTATTTTTGAAGAAAAAAATTTAAAAAAATCAAGCAATTCATATCATTTTCCATTTTTTGCCAGTCCAGATTGCTGGTCAGGCGGTGCCTACACTGACCAGCTGCCACATCATCTTCTCGCATCTGGAAGGAAATCCGAAGGTTTTTTCAACGTACTAGCCCTCATAGAAAACGAACGGTTCAACCTACAGCGTTTCAGATAGTTTCAATCGATTCTTTGGGATTACATTTATCATTGACAAGCAAAACAATTATCACTGTTACCGTGAAAGTTTTCGAGCTCTCGATTTTTGAATATGTTGGCCCTTAATTACTACCCTTTAGGGTTGATCAAAACTGATGCAGATGTTACTGTCACATCCCCGACTGATGGATGATTTGTGAGTCAAATTTCATAAACTTTGGTCCAGTAGTTTTGGAGAAAAGCCCTAGATGGCGTACGGCGGACGGACGGATTTTTTTTTTTTTTTGGATCCTACGCATCTTGAAACGTAAACCAATAAATTTTGGTTGGTTACAAAGGTTCATTATTGAAAATAATAACCAAAAATCGCTACGAATCCAACGAGACAAGACGATTTCTGCCCTTTAAGCCAATCAAATTTTATTAGGGCAAGAAGGTTTTTTTCTTAAAGGTAACATAAATCCAGTCGTAAGGTTAGTGTTTACATATCTGCTTAGCACGCAACTCTGTACTGCTAACGTCACATGATTATGATAATTTTGTTAATATATTTTTCTGAAAGAACTGACAAAATTCATTTCAAACGTACCAATCATGATGGTAGAGACACGATCACAAACATTTAGGATGAGTGAGAGAAGCGTGCTAATTTCGTTCATATTTAACTTAATAGCTGTATTTTAGAACGTAGACCTTTTGGGTCTCGTAAACTACAATTTTACTACAGAAAACCCCTTTTAATCAGATGAGGAAGCTCTGTAGCTAAATCAGTTACCTACATCTCCGGGAACCACTCTAATAAAATTAATGAGATCTGTAGCTAATTTCGTTCATATTCAACTTGAGATGCTGAAATTCGGAACGAGACCTCTCTAGGTGTGGTAGAGTATAATTTATCCCAACATGTTGAACCACTCTAATTGCTGAGCTTAAAGTACAGCAATTTGAGACGGAGCCTTTGTGGGTATAAATGCATATGAGGAACGACACTAATCAGTTGAATGAACTCAGTAGCTAATTTCGATCATATTAAACTCAAGATGCTGAAATTAGGAACGGACCTTCTGCGTGTGGCAGAGTATAACACCAACACGAGAAACCACTCCAATCAGCTGAGTGCGATTTGCAGCTATCCTCGTTCACACTCAACTTGACGACAAATTTACAAAGGAGCCACTCAAGGTGTGGTAGGGTACCTAAACATAATTGTAGGGACCTACTGTATTCATTCGACTCTTTTTGTCCCAAAGAGGGTCTCTGTCAAATTTAAATTTCCTAAGATGAAGAAGAGTGAATTTAGCGCATTCAGCTAATCAGGAAAGAGCACATAATTTATAGGTATTCGTGTAGTTAGCCATTTCTTCATACTGAATACTGGTGTGAGGGTGGAAGTATCACGGCTTCTTCCTTTTTATGTGTTTATTGACGTCACAACTAGTTTCGCTCTTCCAAAAGGCCTTATCAGGTGCTACAATATAACAATTGGTTTTATAAATAATGGTAGATACAGAGGTACTATGTGCTATTTGTTATCTAATAGGTACAGGTACTTACAATAGGGGGACAGATCCATACGAGGTGTATTTTGTCATGGTGTTGCAGAAGTTATAATTTCAGTCTCAGTTGTTAAAATTTCGTCCAATGGCTTGAAAGGGTCTAGAAATTATGATCATATAGTATAGATTTAGTTATATGCTAGGTATGATAAGTTATGAACTGATGAAATCTATACTATATGATCATAATTTCTAGACCCTTTCAAGCCATTGGACGAAATTTTAACAACTGAGACTGAAATTATAACTTCTGCAACACCATGACAAAATACACCTCGTATGGATCTGTCCCCCTATTGTAAGTACCTGGACCTATTAGATAACAAATAGCACATAGTACCTCTGCATCTACCATTATTTATAAAACCAATTGTTATATTGTAGCACCTGATGAGGCCTTTTGGAAGGGCGAAACTAGTTGTGACGTCAATAAACACATAAAAAGGAAGAAGCCGTGATACTTCCACCCTCACACCAGTATTCAGCACATAATTTTATTCGTCTCTTAATATTCCAGAGAGGTTCCCTATTAAATTTCACAATCCTAAGGTCAAATAGGGAAAATTTAGCCAATTCAGCTGATCAGGATGGAGCAGGTCATCCTCAATATCCTAGAGTGAACAGGAGAGAATTTAGCTCGCTTAGCTCAGGAAAGAGCCAATCGTTTCAATCGTCTCTTAATGTCCAAGAGAGACACCCTGTCAAATTTAAATTTCCTGGGGTGAACAGGAGAGAATGCTTCTCACTCAGCTGATTAAGATGGAGCCCGTTAGACTAGTCTCAAGACGCTCCAGAGAAACTCCCTAATTCCAACTTTCTTAGGGTAAACGGGGGAAAACTTTGCCTACTCGCGATTAGCTTCATTTAAAGCCTGGTTACTACGGTATTATGGTATTATACCTCGAGGATTGTTTATAGGCCATTAATAACTTTGCGTGAAGCTCAGCTGCTTTCATTTTCTCAACGGTTTAGACAGCTCAAGATTTAGCATAAATTGGGGTCTTTCTACGAGTGGTGAACCATTTCCGAAGAATGAAAACTGACGGAGTTACATTTCCCTAGCAACGGCTCCGTTGTAAGTGGAATTTATTTAAAATAACTCCCGTTAGGTAAACTTCAAGCGGTATCTCAAACATTTTTGAGCTAAAGAAATATCTACGTCAAAAGGAAATTTTGACCGGATCTTTGAAATATGATTGTCATTTAGAAAGAGAGGTATAAAAAGTTGAATATAACTAAAAGTTACATTCAAAGGTGTATAACAATACGCCACTTAATTAACAACGTAAAAGTAACAATAAGAACCATAAAACCATCCACATAAAACTAAAAGCAATCTTCCAATTTTATTACGACCATCAATGTTCTGTTGTCGTTGGATATGGTCACTAAACGGTACTTTTGATTTTTCAAACCGAGAATGGGATTCACAATAGGAGCAAAAACCGTTGTGATTTGCACGATATTGGGGATCGCCGAACTTTCTGGCAAACACACTATAGAGGTATGTAAAATGTGCAAATTGTGGCTATGATCCTTATTTATCAATATGGATCTCATATTGTGCAAGATCTGAGACCACTTTCCTTACTTTTTGTGAATTACCAAATAAAATTAAGCTACAACAAACACTAATTTTTTTTGGATAATTGAACTTAGGAGAATCTTAATAGTTGAAATGCGTTTTGGAGCATACAAAAACGATTCTGGGAATTGAATATTGTTTCGAAGTCTACCTCCAGGTAGAGGAAGCATTGTTTTAATAAATATCGTCTAAAATAAATGGAGATAAAAAATGTCGTCTCCAAAATCAAAATTTTCACTCACATTATATTTTAGACCATTCTGAACAACTTTCGTTCAGTGTTAGTCTGTCATGCGTACGCAAATCTTTGTAACAAGCTTAATTTCCACAATTTTCAGCCGATTTTGATGAAATTTTCAGGGACTGCGCGGGTTATGCTATAGATGGTCCTCTATCAGCTTCAATTATTACTTCATTCTGCACACATGCAAACGTTAATTACTTCAAGAATCATTTTCTCGTTTCCTAATTGGCCTATTTTGACGTTTTACGCTGCCCACATCTTGAATTAGTATTTTACGCAATGGAATTTTTTTAAGATCATTTAAAATATCTCAATGGTCGATTCATTCATATTACTTGTTTGTCTATATACACCTGTTATCTGCCAGAAACCGCTTTCCTCGATCCATTTTTAAGAAAAAATATGAAAAATTGCCTAAATTAATGGAAATGTAACTTCTGAAAATCATCTATACGAATAACATATTGTGCTAAGCTTCAGACTTCTTTTCTTATTTGTCGTGATTCTCAAATAAAATGAAGCTGCCGCAAACGCTCAAAATTAGGTGTGACTCGTAGCTTCCTCGTATCCGTAACATGAATGTGATGCATGAAGTCTTCCAATACCTAATAAGTAATATGAGAAGATCAACCATTCAATCCCTGAAATTTTCATCGAAATCAGACGCCTGCTTCGCTCAGCTTGCACAGCAGCTACTAATAAGATGATCGTGACGAAATCTATATTTCGAATTTGAGCGAGAGCGGATGTCTAGGCCGGGAGGAAATGGTGCTTGATGGATTTAACGTTTTCACATGCTCGGAGTGAAGTATTGATTGGTGAAAAATGAAACAGCTTCATTTAGATTAGGTCGTCTACAGCCTAACCAGCACATTACTTAAAAATTACGCAAAAATCGTGTGGGAACTGAATAAATTAAGGTTGATATAAGGATTTGCGGATACACAGTCAGATAGCCAAGAAACAAAAGTAAATCAGAATGATCTAAAACGTAAAATGCGAAAGTAAAATTTTGATTTTTGAGCCATAAATGTTTTCGTGTTGCTTTAGATTTCAGATTCAGGTGGTTGTTGTTATTCTGTGGCTGTCATTGTTTGTCACGAGTTTTCTAGTCTGGTTTCTCGTTCCTCCTCAGCGTTCGTTGGTGTAATAGATACCTATCGGGTTCCTAGTAATTTTCTGTAGGTATTATGTGATTGTCCCGATCAGATTAATGCTGTGGGTCGAATTTCGGAAAATGACGTGGGCCACAAAACCAAAAAAGCATTTTTGGTCGACAATTACTTTCATCACCTTTTTTTTTAACGCTGAGTCTGTTGAGCGTGGTTAAAAACTGTCCCAACCATACCCAGAGGTCCTAGCAAGCACACAGAGACGGATGAATTACTTATTATTAACTCTCAGAAAACTTATACAGGTATAGGTACCTAACAAAAAGACAAAAAGGATAATACCTAGAAAAATTCCTTAGATGTTGAGCTTTTCCAGCCATGATGCATGACTAAAACTAAACTGAGAACTAAAAGAGCGAATTTTCGTTAATTTTCTCTCCTCTTTTCGGAACAAATAATCGGCCAATCATATAGGAGTATGTAGGAATTGTACAAGAATCGTCGCGAACATAAAGCTTCCACTTTTTCTTCCGCAAAGAGTAAAATACTAATAGCATGGAGGCAAAAAGAGATCTGCCCTAGACGCTTGACAAGAGTGTCAGCGAGGAGAGCTGCAAAAAATAAAACATCAAGATGTATGAACACTCCACACTTATTAGGTAGGTACCTACCGACCTATACAAACTAGGTATGTACCCTACCTATACAAACTAGGTACTTCTTCAAACGCTAATTTAGTCTCTGATGCTACCTGTACCTAAACCTATTTTGAAATGGTTGCCAATCGCTTAACAAAATTACTCGTATTGGATCCATTTTGATACCTAACTCACGATTTCTCCCACATTCACCAAAAAGCAACGAGATTTAAGTGTAAGCGGGAAGCCGGCGAATACACATCAGGCACTATGATCAGATGACTAGTAGCCCGGAATGCCAGACGGATGCGCTAAATGTGCCTTTCGGTGTGCTCCCGCGAGACTCTCCTCTCCTAACTCCCACCAGTATATCTGTCTCTCTACAACTTTCTGCAAGCGTGCGGTTTGAAACTATAAACAAATATCCAGTGACGTCTTAGCTAAGAGAAGTGTATTAAAAAAAACTTTCAACACCTTACAAACTACATGTGCTGGCTGTGTAGTAATTTTAAAACAGATGCAAAACAAAACGGGGGAAAAAACTAGAATTTCATCAAAACCACTCAATCCATTTTTTAGAAAAAAGCGTTTTAGCAAAGTTGAGAAGAATTACACACATTTTTAAAATTTAAATTGAATTAAATTCTGGATAATTAAACTTAAGAGTATTTCAAATATCGACGGATTTGTTATATGTAATCCTACATGTTGTTCAAACAGGGGCCTACATCTGACAAGCCACAATCAGAAAAGCTATGGAAACAGAGAAGATATGAACACTATAAATCCTGGCTGCAGTTGGCCTTGGAGCAAACTGGTCGAAAAGATATCAAAATCATAAGGTTAACTGCAGCATCAACGACCAGAGTATGATTTATCGTTAATGAATTAATTCAACTACTACTTGAAATTATGTCCATGGACGCCAGGGACACTGGGAAACGGGTTTGGTGAAGGTAACTGGCGTCCAGGAAGAGTTCTTTCGCCAAAAAAATCAGCAGTTCAAAAGAAAGGATGAATTGAAGAGCTGACATAGAAACGCAGTCAAGTTCAAAAATCTTAAAACAAAATTTCGTCAAAATGCAAGTAAACAGTCATGCCAACGGCGCAGCGTGGGAAAAGCCTTATGTCCTCCCATTAATCGTTTAGTTTTGGCGACGGTCGCTATACTGCACCGTGACTAAATCCTGAAACTTTTGCATGAAGAAGAGATTATGTTTGCCCAACAAATCTGATAAGAGGTCAGAGGGAGTTCCTGTAAAATTTGATTTTTGGACTTCAGTGCATTTCCAAGTCAGCTCCTCAATTGTTTGGCGAGCACTTTTTGATCACAGTTCTTGGTTAAATTTTAAAAAATGTGCCCCCCTCCCCCCCAAATTCATGCTGAGATGGAGCTGACATGGAAACGCACTTAAGTTCAAAAATTGAAAAACAAAATTTCGTTGAAATACAAGTAAACAGGCACACCAAAAGCGCAGCGTGGGAAAAGCCTTATGTCCTCCCATTAATCGTTTAGTTTCGGCGACGGTCGCTATACTGCACCGTGACTAAATCCTGACACCTTTGCATGAAGAAGAGATTATGTTTGTCCAACAAATCTGATAAGAGGTCAGAGGGAGTTCCTGTAAAATTTGATATTTGGATTAAGTGCATTTCCATGTCAGCTCCTCAATAGTTTGGCCAGCACTTTTTGATCACAGTTCTTGGTTAAATTTTAAAAAATGTGCCCCCCCCCCACAAATTCAGTAAAAAAAAGGCAAAAGTTGTAAAATTTGTGTTTTCTTAGCATATTATCATTTGTAAAAGTTGACAAACTATGATTTAGAACTGCTGCTATTGTAATTTTCTTAGAAATTAATATACGGGTTGAATTTCAGGACTATAAATACTTGATATTCTCAATCAAATTCAAGGCGAGAATCCACCAAAAATTAAAGAAGTGCACGATGGATTTCCACACAGTTGAACATGAGGTGGTGATAGATAGACTGATTTGCACGAAATAAATGTCCAGCTTCGCCGACCCAACAGGGATTTTTATTCGAGCCAACTCAAAAAATGATGGGCACAGGTGGCACTCGACCAGCTGACTTCGATATAATACTGGTGATAATAAATAGTTTATATAAAAAATATAAGATGATAAATGTTCGGAATAAATTATTTAAACAAATTTTTGACATTTCAGCAGTTAGGATTAATGCGAGGGAGTTAAAATGTATTAATGTAGGTGATCCTAGTCAATTCAGCGGACACAAAAACTTGCTCAAATATGTGCTAAATGCCTTTCAAAATCCCTCCAACGTCATATCCACACTGTGTCCAATTCAAGTTTAATACATCACCCATGCTCAATATCCTCTATACCATAACTGCTATGTTTGATAATAAATACGACTGAAAATGTTGCCCAAAGATGCAACTTTGAAAACCTGGCTTATCTTGAGTCACACCATAGAGTCAATATATCAAGTGTTGACTATTGGTGGCAAAACGATAGTAAGGAGCTTATGCAACAGTTTATCGAGTGAGTAATCATCAACGAAGCTACTCCATCAAACGACTTTGCCGCTGCAGCTCATAATTTCGAAACTTTCTTCGTTAACTTCCCATTCCCTCTCATTCGTCCGGCGTTATTTATTGAAGTTCATAATATTTGCATTATTAAATTTTATTGTCTTATTGCGGGCTAGGGGGTAGACGGTCCCCTATCAGTTTCATCATTCTTGACTCAATACCTCACTTTGCGAATGCGCAATTAATTCTACCAAGCATCATTTTCTCACGCCCTAGTCGTCCGATCTCGCTCAAATTTGGATGATAGTTGGGGGATGACAATTTGATCATCTTATATCAATTTCAACATGGTTTATCATACGTTGTTGCTATCATTAATACCTTAATTTCTACTGTTTTCATACGATTTCGATGATATTGTCAGAGAAGGCGCGGGTTAGGTTGTAGATGGTCCCCTATCAGTTTCATTGTTGCCAAATCAATACTTCATTCTGCGCAAGTGCAAACGTAAATTCTATTTTTTCACACTTTAGTCGTTCGATTTTGCTTAAATTTGGATGATGGTTGGAAGAAGATGAATTGATTACCTCATATCGATTTCAACAAGATTGTATCATTAACAGCTACTACCTACGCATGCGACAATGTGAAATACTTGTAATGACTTGAATTTCCAAAGTTTTCAATTTCCCCGTAGTTGTAAGGACGTGAGTTCGAACTCCTGTCGAGGTATCAGATATGTTTGGGCCGTTACAGTGGCGCAGTCGGATTAGGACCCGAAATCATACGAGCCAAAAGACTGTAAACATCACATTTCCTGTTGTTAGCACCTTTCACTTCCTCACTCACTTGAATCAAAACACACCGTGACAATGACCTCGCTCGACTGCTGACTTGTTCCAGCGAGCATTTGCTGAGCCAGCGGCCTGCAGTTTCACTTCGTCATTCGTCTGACCCCAAACCAG
This sequence comes from Adelphocoris suturalis, assembly GCA_030762985.1. NCBI lineage: Eukaryota > Metazoa > Arthropoda > Insecta > Hemiptera > Miridae > Adelphocoris > Adelphocoris suturalis. Next base: position 34,320,172 of record CM061042.1, read on the forward strand.
CCGAGACGGCTGGTATTTGACTCCGGGGAAATGTTACGCTCCAGGAAAATAACTCTCATAGTCGAAGAGGTTTGATCACCCTGGCCTCATAGCTCAGATCGTTAGAGTGTTGCAACTCGAGGGAAATTTCTCAGTAGTTGTAACGACGCGAGTTCGAACTCCTGTCGAGGTATCAAATATTTTTGGGCCGTTAAAATAGAACACATAATATGGTCATGCCGCACAACTGAAACTTTAAGCGTTTGCCGTAATTGCCACTAACCATCTTTGTTGAGAGGGCGCTCTTCCTGCTGCTGAGTCCTTTCATCGACATCTACCGCAAGCGAAGCCGGTTCTTGAGCCTGAAGAGAAACGAACGAAATGAAACCAATAGGTGCTTAACAAATTGCAATATTAGCACTTTAGTCATTATATTTATAATGCTAGCGAAATGAGAGCAGTGGGTAAGCTTAATTTCCTGGTTTCGGACAATGAGGTATGAATAAACAGGGTGAGAACGTCAAATAGATCGCGACTTTACTCAATGTACCCCTCCATTATAACTTAACATGAATGTGATATAAGCAACAATTATTATAAATTAATTTATTATTTTTATCATCAATTAATAACTATTATTATTATAAACGATTATATTTTGAATTAGGTACCCCTTCCATTCACCCCCAACCATAATAAATTTGAAACCCTAAAGGTTTGTTGCATAACAGGACAGAAATCTGAGCCGAACAAAAAAGTCATGGAACTCAGATGATACCAATGAAAAAAATCGCCTTATCAATTTTACCTTCCTCTATGGTGAAATTTGAAACGCCTGACACACCAATAGGTACTTCAGAAAAAACGAAACTAATTGAAGAAAAAAAAAAATAAAATAAAATAAAATAATAATAATATACATAGCATTTGCAAATAGAGTTAATCTTTTTGCAAATAAAGTTAAACCTTTTACAAATAAATTCAAACTTTCAGCTGCAGTATTTAAGTTGGATTTTTAACGCATATCAAAGAACATGAACAAAGAACAAGATCATAAACAAAGAAAAGGGCAAAGAACACGTCTTCAAAAACAACGTCCTTTCTAATGATGAGGTGAACAAGCCCTTCAAATGAAGGCGTTGTCCACTTGCAGCCGGAGTTAAATTGATGAACATGTTCATTACATAGTTAGAGCAGTCGTTCGGCGTAACTTCTCCGACACTTCGAGATATAACTTCCACTAAGTTATGTTCCCCAGGAACACTCATAATTCTTCGAGCCGCATTCTTAATTTTTGAAAATGCGTGTCCTGCTGGGTTGAACATAGGGGAATAAGGCGGCAGAAATTTTATGCTCATTTGGGAAGAATTACTGAAGTCATTAACCTCTCGAGCCTTGTAGATTTTGGCATTATTCATTACTAACACTGTGTTTCCGGCTGACGTCCCCACTCGCTGTTACACCTCTTGCAGAAAGTTTTAAATTCATTTGTAAAATGTTCAACTCTATTTGTAAAATGTTTAACTTTGTTTGCAAAAAGATTAACTTTATTTGTAAAAAGGTTAAATTTATCTATAAAAAGATTAAATTTATTTGTAAAAAGTTTAATCAAAATTGCAAAAAGATTAACTCTATTTGCAAATGCTATAAAACAATTAATAATAATAACGAAAAACGGTCGAGAATGGTGGTTTGGGCAGTTTTAGAAAAGAAGGTTTGTTCGGACAAGCAGTTTTGAACCAGTTTGGAATTGATAACCTCTGATGACTTCTCTCCCTCCCTGTGTTTTCTCCAAAACTTGAGGTTATTCGTTTTGATGTAATTTGTATACATTTTTGTTATAGTTTATTAGGCCTGTCACCCGGCTACATTTATTTTGAGACTTATTACCCGCGTTTCGTGTGACGAATACTTGACAGATTTTCTTAGTTTATTACATTGCTCATAATTAATACACATAAATGTGTAATCTGATCTTAATATTGTTTCAAGGATCCATTTCGTATATCTACATGTTTAACTAGCTCGTGTAATTATTATGAGACTTTATGCGTGATCATTGTGGCTACACTGTTTTTGAGGTGAGCCTCGCTCATTGGACGAGTCTCCCCTCTCTTCGTTCATTCCGTTGTCGGACGCTATACGTTTTGCTTCCTTCGATTCCCTGTTACATAAAGCTTTCTCTAGTTCAATCTATGTACAATATTGCATCTCACTTTATCCTCGTTCAAAGTGTTTAATCGAGTCTATATTTCATTGCGCTCTCAAATATATACGTTCACTCAAGTTATACGAACTGTGTATTGTGTGTAATTCACCTTCAAGTCCCCACTACTGCGGTAAGTGATTGTCTTGGGTTAACTAGCGTTATACTTGCATACTAAACTAATTATGGTACTTGACTTGTTCATTTGTATTTGCTTACGACGGCTTTTTGACTCGGTACGATATCGTCACATAAGCACCGTCTTTACTAAGTATGTGTAAAGAGGTCGTCATTTCGTATTATATCCAATTTCAGCCACAGACGCCCTACTGTGTAAGTTATAACAGATCGACGGGATTTCAGGTTAAGTTCGGTGTTAGGCCGGAGTGTCTTGACGCTATGTCTAGTCACCTCTCCGCTAGGCGACGCTAAGATCTACACAGGAATGGGATGACTCCAGCGTAATGGCCGCCGGAAACTTAGAGGCATTTTCGACTAAATGAAGTTGGAAATTCTTTTGTTTTCCTTAGGGCTCTGTGAGTCATTTCAACTCAATAAAATCGATTTCCTTGTGGATTTCTTTCATCAGATTTGAATCTTATGTTACGAAAGAAGTTTTGTTTCCGAAAGTATTTCCGTGGTCGAGCAAATAGTCGGGACGCCGAACGCATTGTCTAGATGCCATGCTCGAGCTCGTTGCCAGTTACTAAATCCTCTGTCTCCAGCGCGGTGAGGCGAAGTCTGAATTTTTCTGATCCCAACAGATAATTCAGGCGCCGAGTTACGAGATAGCAATTTCGAATCGCTAGCCCGAGTCAGAGAAGGCTGGTCTAGGTGTGCACACTCTCAATTTATTTATGCTTCGACCACAGACCAGCGGGTGCACATATCGAGGCTACCTCTGGCGATATACAGGGTACCTGGAATGTCTGAGTGCCAGCTGTGTGATCTGGATCTTTCCACCAGCTTCCCAATAGGCCGTAACTCAACAGGGTATGTGAATTGGGCTAGGCCCTCGGAGCTAAAGTCCCTACGAATCTAACCTTTCAAAAGAAAAGGTTGAGGCGCAGAGTAGATTGCAACTAAATTTAGACCATGGAAACAAGGCCTTGAATCAAACACTGGAACCCTATGCTTTCAGAAATCCTATTTGGGACCGGCGCTGTCTACTCCGTCCTTCTGAACTAGTTAGGCGTGCGAAACCAGGTATGCCGATTTAACTCGGATTAACATATCACAGTTCAAACCCGAGACTCGTTCTTTGACTTTATAGGAAGGATGGGTCGCTACTTTCTGACTTGAATACATATATCAGAACAAATCAGAAATAAATGGGACAGCAGTCGGAGATCTTGTTTACTTTATGACGGAGCTGAAAAAGACGCAAATCGGATACCTTGTCACTAGGGAGTGCACCCTTATGAATTTTTGAAAAGAAAAGTAAAAAAAAAAATAAATAAATAAAAAATAAGTACGAAGACGTAGCAAGTTATGAAGTCAGTCGTTTAGATTTAATATATATAATCCTACCTAATTTACAGAAAAACATAAGAATGTTCTCGGTCAACCGACCGACTCGGCTGCAGAAATATGGGTAAAAAGAAAAAGGCGGTTTGTTTTCTCATGAATATGATAGAATATCTATGATTGTGTAAATCCTATGTCTTTATAGATGTTTTTTTTTTTTTTTTTTTTTTTGTGTGTGTGTTTTGAATCCTGTGTAGTATAGGCTCTTAAGCCTGGGAGGCCTCCCCCATAAAATATAAATTTAACGTCTACCCATAGAATAGATCTTTCTGTAATCTTTATATATATGCCGTTTCTGTCAAATTAAAATCAAGGTAGACGACTAGGTGAAGGAAATTGATTCTTAAACCTGCTTATGAATTTATCGGACTTTATGAATAAACATACTAAATGTATAGGGAATCAATGGACATTTATCTAACACGAAGTGAAATTCCAGGTCAGACCATGTCACAAACTGAGCCTGTCGTCGTCGGAGATGATGATGTGTCATTGGATGGACAATTCGCCAGGAACATGTTTTATGATCGAATGTCACTGTCGCCCTCTCCAAAACCAGACTCAGAGCCTGCTTCAAGGACGGTGGAGGACATGTTCCGGAGCCCCACTCCTCAAAACGAATCAGAGGTGGAAACGCTCAAAGTAAAGGCAGCACGGTCATCCGACGACGTTTTTGTAAGGTATTTGGAGGGCCTTAAGTCTCAGATGGAGGTAAATTTTGGTTTGCTACAGTCTAAATTGTCTGATTTGAATGACAAGTACGTTTCGCTATCCCGAGTCGCAACACCTAATCAAACTTCAGATTCTACCCCGTCTTGCTCTTTTCAAACACAAACTGCTGATCATAATCTTCCTCTAGTGCCCCCAACTAGCCAAGTTCAGGAAAATTCATCTGTTCAATACCCTAGTGTAGCTCTGGTGAACCGATCTAATGCGACTCGTGAAGATACCCATATGGAAGTGGAAATGAGTTCAGGTTCTGAAACTCCATTTCAGAATGACCATGATACTTCTCCTCATAAGAATTCTGGTACTTTAAATAAAATCAACCCTAACTATTTTGTACGTCCTAGTGCAAGGCACCAGTACCCCAATGTGCATACGAATTCGTATAGGGTACGTAAGATCGACGCTGTTAAACTAAGACCTTTAGAGAAACGACTTGATAGGGTGGATCAGTTCAAGTATTGGAAAAGAAGTGTTGTGGGTCAACTTGAAACTCAAGAGTGTGTTTTCGTATTAGATCCCTCAGAATCGGCACCTAGTGATTTTTCCGAAAAAGACATAGAAATTGCTAGGAAAAAGGTCAGATATTTTATTTTTGAGTCACTCTCTCAATATTTCCAAGATCTAGTACAGGATCTGAGAGACCCTAAAGAAATAATGGACAAGCTACAATATACCTGCGACCCTGCCTCAAAATTTCAAGTCAAACGTTTGGTCCAAGAATTTAATTCAATCCACTTCAACCCTAAAACGGAAAAAGCTATCGAATTTTTAAATAGATTTGAGGAAATTAGGCAAAAACTTGCTAATATAAATGCTGACATGCTTACTCCGGATTACATTAAGACGATTTTTGAGCTGTCGATCGATGAGACTGTCACTTATCAGAAGGCTGAACTTCATGGTTTTAAGTTCACACTAGAGGAGCTTCGTGACATGCTCTTAGAGGAACAGCTCAGGAATGAGCAATCGTCTTCGTGTGAATCAAGCTATAGTCTGTTACGTAATCGAATCGCTTCTTCCAGGGGTAGAGGTGGGTTTCAGAGGGGAAGGGGTAACCGTATGCGAGGGGGTGTAATTCCTAAAGTCTCCACTCCTCCCTTTAAACAAAACACACTCTCCGACTCATCTTCGAAGAAATCCGGTTTCTGTGTCTACTGCAAACGGAAAGGTCACACCAGGGCTACATGCTTTAAAGCTAACAAGATTTGTTTTAATTGTGGTATTTCTGATCAGCATATAGCTAGCAACTGTCCAAACCCTACAAATGTCCGAACTCCTGCTTCTAAATATAAAACCCCTAAAACTTCCAATGCACCGCTTAACTTGACCCGCCATAGGCCCTCGTTAGCTTCCAAAAAGCCGAAGCTTTTCACGATGCCTCTAGGGCAAGCCAAGCGATTGGCTCAGGAATTCCGGAATCAACCTGACACTGCCTTCTCAATAATTGGATCTACTGAAGGGGACGACAAGGCATTGGTCTGGGTTACGATGGGGGATGAAGAGGAGCAGGTAGTTAGCACACTTAACTATGTTAGCGAGCGCCAGGGACAAAGCTCTGCCTTCAATATTTCTGAAGGTAAGCGGAATTTTAAAGCCATTATTGACACCGGATGCACAGAACATCTCACATCAGACAAAACCCAGCTAACTAATTTTCAACGTTTACCACAGACTCGTGTGTTTAAATGCGCTAATAGCGACGATGGAGCGGACCTATCAGTAAACTATCGTGGTGATCTTAAGTTTATGAATAACGGTCAAGAGTCTATGTTGAAGGATGTTCTGTACACTCCGGGCTTATCGAATAATTTGTTTTCAGTTCGTAAGGTTACTCAGGCTGGGCTAAATGTTTTATTTTCTAAAGATAAGGTAGAGTTTATTCAACCCTCCACAGATACAGTAATCAAAACTGGATATTTTCATAACAATCTCTGGTGGATCGAATTACCAGTGTCTTCTCCTCCACCTGTCAAACGGACCAGGGCTCAATGTGACAATTTGGGTTTCAAACGTCAAAAGTCAGGGTTAGCGTTCAATGCTTCTCAAAATCAGCCTTGCAGTCCCACTGAGCCATCGGCTTTCGACGCGAAATTTGAGCTAAAGGGAGGGAGCGATTTATCTAGTAATACCCATTCTCTTGAATCAGCGGGAGGGAGAGGTCCACTTACGTTTCAGCCCGCTGGGGTCCCTGCAAGTCTGGGAGGGAGAAGTGTTGAGAAGCATAAACAGAATAATATAGTAGAATCAACTCTAAAGAACTCAGACATACAAGATCAATAGAGCCAGACCTGACTGACTTACAAATTGCCAAATTTGATAGGGAAAACTTAGATAAGAGTTATAGTTCACTGCTAGATTCTGATATTCTGTGGCATATACGTTTGAACCATGCATCAAAACAATATCTAGAAGCAGCTAAGAACAAGACACAGAGTGGAGAAACCTTTCGCAACTCTCTACTCTGACTTGTTAGGTCCTATAAGCCCTTCTAATTTCAGAACTGGGGATTCGTATATAGCAATTTTCGTGTGTGATTATTCACGTTATGTATTTGCATATCCTATGAAAAACAAAAAAGAGGTTCACATGGTACTCCGTAAATGCCTTCTAGAAATAGGGTCAATAACTTCTCAAACAAAGAGTGTTTTTCAAACTCAGATCAGATCGAGGTCTAGAATACCAAACTGTAGAAATGAAAAAGTTGTTTTCTGAAGAGGGCATTGTCTGGGACCCATGTCAACCACACACTCCTCAGCAGAATGGATGTGCTGAAAGAGTGTGCCAAGAAATTAAACATAAGGTTCGGGTGAATTTGCTCTCAGCCAAAATGCCTTACGCATTCTGGGGGCACGCACTCAAATATTCGATTTATGTATATAATAATATGCCTCATTCCTCTAACTTGTTTAAAAGTCCTTTTGAAATGGTCAAGGGTTATCCGCCTACTCTCAAATTCCTTAAACGGTTCGGTTGTCTTGTACACTATGTGGATGTAAATAATAAAATTAAATTTGCTCCAAATGCTAAAAAGGGATTCTTACTAGAATGTAATGAAACAGGGTATGTCATTTTCTCAGAACAACATAAAACCCTTGTGAACTCTAGTGATGTGAAATGCATTGAGACCATAGTGTATGGGGATAGAATTAGAGATTATCCTAGGCCTCTGGCTGAAATTCTTGATATGGACGGGGAATCTGCTTAACACAGATTCTCCCACTAGGGAATCTCTAGACGTGAGACAAAGTGAGAAATCACTGCTTGTTAATATGGTAAATCAGCGTGATGTCTCTGACTGTGTAGAGCCTATCTCATACCAGGAAGCTATGTGTTCTCCGGATAGAGAACTATGGGAAGAGGCTATGCGTAGCGAACTTGAATCACTAGAGGAAATGAATACCTGGGAACTCGTGCCTAAGGTTAGCCTACCACCGGGTACCAAAGTAATCAGATCCCGTTGGGTACATAAAAGGAAAATGGAAGCGGACGGCACTCAAAGGTACAAGAGTCGTCTAGTTATTAAAGGGTTTGCTGACACTAATGAGTACTTAATTTCCGAGATCTATGCTCCAGTGGCTCGTCTTGGGGATGTTAGAGTGTTCTTGTCTGTAGTGAACAAACTTGAGTTACATCTTCTTCAACTCGACGTGACCACCGCCTTCCTTCATGGGGCTCTTGAGAAGCCTGTGTATATGCATGTCCCTGAAGGCTTAGAGGAACTTTCGGACCCCCCATGTGAGTTAAAAGGAAATTATGTGTGTCATCTCAAAAGATCGTTGTACGGATTAAAAGTCTCCCCAAATTTGTGGTATAAAAAGTTCAGTAACATCCTGGTAAATTTGGGATTTGAGATTTACCCGTTTCAAACTTGTATCTTTAAATGGAAACAGGGCGCGAAATATGTTTTACTTATCATTTATGTTGATGATTGCCTCCTGGCATCAAATGATAATCAGATAGCCTTAGAAGTAGTCAAGGCTCTACAAAAGGAAATCAAAATTAAGAATTTGGGAACTCCTAAGAAATTCCTGGGTTTTGAAATTGTTAGAGACAAGCCTCGCAAACTACTGTTCATTCATCAGAGAACCATGATTCAGAGTTTGGTTAACAAGTTTCTACATTCCGAAGAAAGTATCAGTGAAATTCCCATGTCACCTACGACATGTACTCTAAGTGCACAATTACAATCGAGTTCAGATTCGGAATCGTCTCCTAATGTTCCATACCGAGAGGTAATAGGTGCTCTTTTGTATATTCAAAATGGAACGAGACCAGATATTTCTTTCCCAGTAAATTTCCTTAGCAGAAACCAAATAGGATATACTTTGAATGATTGGTTGTGTGTCTTAAAGATTTTAAAATACCTTAAAGGAACCTTAGATCTTGGTATCATGTATACTGGAAAAACCGAGAGTCTGATCGCCTACTCCGATGCCTCACTAGGTACCAATGCTCTCAATGGTAGGTCGACTACAGGGTACATAGTTACATCTCTTGGCGATCTGGTGTCATGGAAATCTAAGAAGCAAACGCATGTGGCTCTTCCAACTTGTGAATCTGAATATCTGGCAATGTCGGAAACATGCAAGGAAATCACAAGTATACGAACTCTGAGCAAGTTCCTTATAGGCTTTGACATGCGTCCAATATTAAGATGTGACTGTGCTCCTGCCATATCGGTTGCCATGACCAATGATTCTAAAACTCTTAAACATGTTGTGAAACTTTCGTTACATTATGTTCACGAATTATTTAGAAATGGCGAAATCCATATAGAATGGGTTTCTACCTTGGAACAACTTGCGGACTGCCTTACTAAGGCTTTGCCTCGTGATAAATTTATTGAATTTAGAAATGCTATCATGACCAGAACTAATGCCATACTGTGATATGTTTCAGGAGAAAAGGAACCATGGGCCTAGTCTGGCCAAGACTACCACAAGTTGTAGCTGTATTTGACATGTACCTCCGAGCCTCAACATGTCAACAAGGACTACCTCAGACTACAGCTGGATTCAACATGTTTCTCGATGCCTCAACATGTTGCCACTGCCAATGGCCACAGCTGGATTCAACGTGTTTCTCAATGTCTCAACATGTTATGTCAACTCAGTACCAGTAGCACCAACATCAAGTGCTTGTCGGTTCTATCCGTCTTCGAAGTTAATGTTCGGTGTGTGCGTGTTGAAATTCGTATGTTCAGTGAAACAGTGCAAGGTCATACATGAGCAATGTTACCTACTAAAATATTATGTCACCCATTTGTATCACATTAATATTAGAATCTTAGTAGGGAACTAAACTGTACACTGTTGTGACTAGATTTACTTTTCTGTCGTAAGACTAGCGTGTAAGAAAAGTGCTTTCGATTGAAGAACTCTATGACCATAGTCATATCGATCTAAGACTGAGTTTCATGATCTAAGAGTAAGATTCGATGCCTTCAGCATGACATAACGACATGTGTTCATTGTGATTCTGTCATAGCTAAAACAGATTAAGTCTTGTGAATACTGCTTCCTCATTTGAAGAGGAGGGAGTGACAAAGTAGAGTCTCCAAATGAGACACCTCTGTGATGCATGGAACTTCATTCCATGCAACCTAGACCACAAATAAGTTATGATACGTGTCCTGTTGTAAACTTCATGTTTGTGAATCCAATAGGATGATATTTAGTATTGCTCATAATTAATACACATAAATGTGTAATCTGATCTTAATATTGTTTCAAGGATCCATTTCGTATATCTACATGTTTAACTAGCTCGTGTAATTATTATGAGACTTTATGCGTGATCATTGTGGCTACACTGTTTTTGAGGTGAGCCTCGCTCATTGGACTAGTCTCCCCTCTCTTCGTTCATTCCGTTGTCGGACGCTATACGTTTTGCTTCCTTCGATTCCCTGTTACATAAAGCTTTCTCTAGTTCAATCTATGTACAATATTGCATCTCACTTTATCCTCTCCTACACAAACTATTCCAGAACTTGAAGAATCCACGATGATGATGAATAATGATGAATGATCAACAAGGATTGAATAGGTAAACATGCTAATAGCAACAATAAAGAGAAGAGATCAACAATAGGGGACTCGACAAACGATAATACAACAACAATATTTGAAAGTACGGCGGTAGGTGCAGCACTCGAGGCGGGGCCAAGATTGTTTACTGAGCACATCTAGAACTACTAGTTCTGGAAAACAGACAACTATTCGAACTGGTTCGGAACGTGACCAGTTATGAACGGTTCAGAACTGCTTGTGTGAACAAACCAGGATTGGTTATTAGTTGTCCCACACCCCCTGAATCAATTTCAATAGGCTGTCCTTCTACTATTGAAGCCTAGCTTTATAAGGACGACCTAAAACGCCATCTTCAAGCGATAACATACCTTCTTATAAACAAGAATATTAAAGAAAAACTTCCAGTCAAGCGGCATGATCATATGAGCGTACCTATACTATTTGTAAATTACCATATCATCGGTGTATTTATGAGGGGTATTCAGGGTCCATTTCGAAATTCGAATTCATCGAAAAGTCTTAATTTCATGAGCTTTTTCATCGATTCATCGAAATGCTAAGTGGCCATCTTGGGGGAATGGTGAAAGTCAAATCAGTACTAGTTACCACCTAACCAGGTTATGAATAATAAACAAAATTATTTGTGAACAATACACATAAAACTTATCATTCGCGTACCTTTTAGAGGAATCCGTCGTCACCAGCAAATTTTACCATTACTACTAGTGGAAATAACCCTTTAGATTTAATACCACATAAAACTTAACTACCTATAAACTTAGAGTAGCCTGTAATTCAAGAATTTATACAACTTAATTGACGAGTCAGTAGATCTGAATAAAGAGAATGACAGGGTTATAAAGTAAGGTTATATAGATGTTATATTGATAAGGATGTTTCATTGAGAAACCGGTAGGATCGTACCTACATTTCGATGTCTTGACATCGTAAATTGAATCCTAGTAAATGAGCCAGAGCATAGATGGACCATGAATATCCCTGCAACAAGGGTACCTGCCTATTATTATTTGATTTTAATAACCGAATTCATCGAAAGGTGACAGTGGCATGAGGCTCCATTGAGAAAAAGTTGAAAATGTACCTAAGTAGTGCCCCACACGGTAATTGTTAAAAGCCAAATTCGAGTAGGTTACTTCCTAACCAGGATATAAATAATAAAATATAGAATATTTGTAAAATATTAAATGTATAACCCAAGAATCTATAAACTTTTTTGACTCATCAGTGATCTGAATAACGAGGATGGTAATTGTGACTTATTGATAAGAATGTTTCGCTAAACAGCCGATAGGATCGTTGCTACTTTTCGATGATTTGATTCAAAACTTGACTTTTGAAGGCACCTGGTCGTACATCAAAATCGTAAAAAACGACAAACGGGCGCACTGGAACCCATAACCATAGCAGGTTTCTTCCTAACTAGGTTATAAATAATAAAATATTTGTTATACAATAAGGCCCAGTTTATCAATCATAGTTTAGACAGAGAGTTGACAGAGCATTTCTGACCAATCGGAATCCTCATTTACCCATCAAATCAAAACCCCGGGAAAATTAAAATGGGCTAATAAATCAAAGGGAAAAAAAAAAAAAAAAAAAATTAAAAATCCCAAAATATGTTTGGATACCTAGTTAACAATTTTTGTACTTACAAAATGATCAATCAAAAATAAAAAGACAATAACTTAAATATAACACATTACGAAAAATTCTTGTATAGTCAGATTGCAAGATTGGTACTTTTTGTTACAATAGGTACATGAAACTCGTAATGGAATAATATGTGGATACTCACATGTGGCTGTAGATCGTGGACATTTTCGCTTTTAGTTCTCCTTCTATCATTTTGCTCTGATACATCAAGAGTACTGCTTTCACGACTGTTGGTTCTCGACCGAGATTTAACCCTTAGACTGCGGTCTCGTTTGGATTTTTTCCCAACTTGTGGTTTTGTCCCACTTTTGACTTTGGGGTCGTCATCCAGAGCCCTCAAAATTATGATTTCATTCCCAAACAAAGCATACACCTGGTCTAATTTGTTCTCTTCGTCGTCATATTTGGTGGACTTGTCATCGTGAGTTATAGACAGTAGGAATTGCTTTTTGGCGTTTTGGTAATATTTTAAATCTGCATCAAGACGAGCGCGGAATGTCACGTCCGAATCGGCAACAGCACTAATTCCACTATTACCCACCAGGGGTTGTCTTTCTGGAGGGGGTATGTCTTCGGTTTGGGCTTCACATAGACTATCGTCTGATTCGGTTTCATAATCGCTGAGCCCACAATCATCATCTAGAGGTTGTTCAGTTTCTAAAATGGCCATGTTTTCTTCCGAGTCTGAGGAATGTATGCCACCTACTGATCCATGAGTTAATGGCATAACCACAAGCTAGTTATTGACCTAGAAAAGAACAAAAACAAAATCACTCAAGATACATTTTAAAAACCTACAATGTTGGGGGTGGCACATAGCCTGGTATCTGTAACCTGCATGTTTAGATCGTTGAATTTTATTTTTATATTCATTGATAATGGGTTCCTTGCCACTGAGACCAAGCAAGGTCTACTGTGATATAATCCTCTATTTTCCATTTAAGAACCTTTTAGAACTAATGGCCCCTTTCCAAAGTGTCGGAATCTAGTTGGTGCAGTTGTAGGACATTTACAGAGTCCCTTCCAAAATGTTATTAAGGTGAAACGTGAAACCTTAGTAGAACTGTTAATAGACCTGTTATGATACGAGTCTTTACGCCTCTGTCATTACTGAGTCATAGATCTGCTCTTTAGGGGTATAATCAGCCATGTGGGAGATGTGCATGCCACAGGCAGAGAAATGCTGATGCCTTTGTTGCAAGACGGTTGGCTTCCTCATTTTGCTTCCGAGACTGCAAGGCAGCGGAAGCTTTGTTTTCACTTTCGAAATGAAAAAAATTTTTTTTGCTCCAAAATCAAAATTTCCACTCGCATTTTGCGTTTCAGAGCCTCCTGAACAAATTTGGTTCCGTGTCTGTCTGTCCGTCCACATTTCCTTGTAACAGCCATAACTTCCACAATTTTGATCCGATTTTAACCAAATTTTCAGGGATCGTGCGGGTTAAGCTCTAGACGGTCCCCTATCAACTTCATCATGATCGAATCAACGGTAGCTTCTGCGCAGGCGCTAACGTGAATTCCTTGTGACGGTCATAACTCAGTCAATGTTGAACGGATTTCAGTCAGATTTTCAGGGATGATGTGGGTAAGGTCCCTTGAGGTCCCATAAGACAATCATCATAATTGCATTAGCGGTACGCTCTGCGCATGCGTGAACGAAATATTCTTGTTACGGTCCTTGCAACAGCCGTAATTTCCACAATTTTGATGCGATTTTCTTCAAATTTTTAGGGATCGTGCGGGTATAGCTCTACATGGTCCCCTATCAGTTCTGTCATGATCGAATCAACGCGCAGGCACAAACAAAATTTTCTTGTTTCGGTCATAACTCAGGCAATTATGAACGGATTTCGGTCAGATTTTCAGGGGTCCCGTATCACATTCTTCGCGATCATCAGCAGCGGTACGCTAGGCGCATGCGCGAAAGTCCTGCATGGTCCCACATTAAAATCAAAACTTTCCTTATTAATCTCATTTATTATATGTACCATTCAGCTTCCAATTTTCCACCTTATTAATTCCCTGATGCCAGAACCGGTCGTTTCTAGTTTTCTGGAATTTAATGGTGACGTACTGTGAAGGTCACGAGGAAGCTCATGTGCCATTCCCTTGGCAGTGTATTCTTCTATTCTCTCATGCCAGGTACCCATAGCAGAGTAATTCTGTTTCCTTGGGCAGCCAGCTTGAGGGAATTTAGGCAATTTCAGATCAACTGAGAAGTAATGGCATAGAATGATATTGCCTTTGAAGCTGCCTGACTGTCTGATAATATGTAAATTTTCGTGCCTTTGAGTAGTTTCCTGGCAACCTCTTGCGCACATATTTCAACAACATGGATTTCCACCTGGCGGCCTTAGGTAGAACCCCCCTTTCACCCTAAGAGCGCAGCCAGAACGCGGATGCCTTGAGGGAGGATGTCGATGGCTATTGTGCTAGCCATCCATATAAACAAATACAAATGTTTGAATGTGGGTGGAAAGAACAAGGAAGCAGGTGGAGCGATGCCAAGCTCAGTGCGATGTCGATGATTTTGAATTCCATAATAATTTGATCCTGGGAGGTCGCTGAAGTTGCAGTTGCATCCATGCTTCCTCTTCTCTGATTGGCTGGTTCAAGGACGCACTCCTCTCCACATGTTTCCGTTGTTTCATATTTCACAGCCGCTCCTCTCCCACTGCCTCACCCTATCTTCAGCCCCCGCATTCTAAACATTGCATATGGATGGATGGATGGCTAGATATGGATGGCTAAGATATGGATGACTAACTATAGCTTTGGATATGCTATCCAAATATTCGAAACCAATCCTTTTAGTAAAATATAGATTATTTAAATAGATCTAAATTATGTTTGGAGGTCTGGATGCTCGAATTTCAAAAGTATATATCCTAAATAAATCCTTTTGGAAAAATGTGGACTAATTAGACAAATAGATTGAAACCTATTACAATATTATTGCATCTAAGCCCTCAACTTTCGATCAATGTGTTATAGTTGCTGGTTGTTACCTCCAATTAGATAGAGGAGGGGGACTAAAGTTTTTGACTAGGCCAAGACTTTAGAGCTAGCTCCCAATATTTTTATTCTACATTTAATTAATGTAAATCGTTTATATCGAGTATCAAACATCAACGATGTAAAAGAGGGGGGAGTGTAACGATTCCAAATTGTATTTTTTAAATTAGAAAACGATGGTTTGAGCTGGAAAAATCTCTTTTTGAAAATAGAGGGCAGGACTAATGTACACCGCACAATCCTTAGCTAAACATGTGTACATACCCTCAAGATAACTTCCCTCATGGACCTACTTACAACACTATACTCACACCTATGATCACATGCATCTGAAATATATTGGTCAAAAATCTGCTAATCTACTCCACAGGTAGAACTCATTAAACTACAATAAACTCATACACTATCAGACATAGGGACGTCTCTGTAATGCATGGAAAGCTACCAATAGGATTTATTCTTGGGAAGTCAGAGTAGCGAGCATCCAGAACACCCATTCATGTGAAAGTACCTACGCATCACATGAATATATATAATCTGTAATTATAGTATATATTATAATATCCATAGATGGCCCGCATTATGCAATGGTAAGTACCTATCAGAAATTCATATTCACTTCTGTACCACGAAACAGATCTGATGTAACATAAATTCGCATTTTACGGATTTGTAATATTTTTATGGTGTTGGGAACAGCATCATCTATTTGTCCTCCTTCCACCATATTCCCAATTAGTGCTTTCAACTGAAACGTAAATTATAAATAAATTAACCAGATTTCTGATACGTGTTAAATATCGAAATAAAAAATGTTACGTACCTACTTGCCAGAGTGAACTATCCAATTGTCATCTCAAGATATTCAACAACCATCTCCTAAACGTTTACTTACCCTCCTACGTCGTATTAGTACCAATTAAACATACAATATTTAAAGTCTCAAAATGTTTACAAATAAAATGTTTAATATTTACCTATATAAAAAAGTTTAATGAAGACTAGCTTTGTTTTACACAGTTTGTTATTTGTTTACTTACGTATTTGACCTCTTGTTCATCAGTTTTCTTTTGAAGCCTTGAAACCTGACCTTTCAGAATAAATATGGATTCTAGAAGAATTTCTCAGCTCCATGATGGAGCGTTTGCTGCATGATCTTAAAAGTGGTGAATATTTCAAATAAAGATGCGAACCTAGTGGCAGTAAAATGAAACGCTCATAAACTGTATTTTTCGGGACACAGGAGTCTGGAAGGCAATGAAGGTTTTCTCAAGAACACGATCTGCCATATTGACGGGGAATCGTCAGAAACATCTCCATGAAATAGAAAAACCGAACCCCTAAATTGTACCTGTTCCTAAACGTGATTTTTTTGTGAGCCCGTAAATATTAATTTCATGGTTGAATAAGAATAGTGAAAAATTTTCTTCATGGCTCAAATTGGGATGTTTCGAACAAGACACAACATTTTTAGGCTCAAAAATGGTGGAAATTGTAGCCAGAAAAATTCTCTTTCCGAATGACATATTGTGAAGTATTGATTTTGCCATTATATATATGAGCAGAACCACAAAATATTTACTCAGACTCGCTTTACTTAAAAAGCGGATTTTATTCAAAAATTCCAAATATCCGGAGTTCGGTAGGGTCGAGAATGTCTAGAAATATTCTCTCAGAAGTCCAGAAACTGGGAATTCAATTACAAGGTTCTGTTTTACAAACAAGAAAAAGGCGCTGGATATAAATCCCTGAAATTTTTGAAATTTTAACATAATTCAGGGATTTGTTCGTACAGAAACTACACAGACAATCTTCACGTTTAGCATGTATTCGGGCGCAACTTCGCATTTTACAAGGAGACGCGCTCGTTTCAAAATACAACTCTATCAATGCCAAGGGTTTTCCGAAAAAGACGGGTCGCCGTTTGCTCGCATTTATTAGGTAGTAAACAAAACAATTTTGAGTACATATACGCACATGAATCCTATATTTACAGATTCATGAAAATATCACGTTTAGGGGTAAGGTTTTATATTTCCTGGGGATGTTTTTGACGATTCCCCGTCAATATGGCAGATCATGTTCGTGAGAAAACCTTCATTGCCTTCCACACACCTGTGGGGGGGAAGGTATACCACATAGAAAACTAATGAGCGTTACCCACGTATTCGTTTTATATTCTTAAATGGAAATAGATTCTATTCTGTGGTGAAAACCACCCCCTCTTGTCAACAGCCCTTTTCAGGGCTACCAAAAAGAGGTAGATACAACACAAAAATATTTACAAGACGTCGAGTTATAACTCCGTCAAACAAAATATTTCACCAGAGAGAAAATACTAAATTCTCTCTCAAAAGTGAAATATTAAAGAATAACACACAAGGCGACCTCCCTAAACATTTACTGGGCGAGAGAGATGCGACAAGCATCTCGAAACAAGTCGCCTTGAATGAGAAATCTCAAACAGAAAAACTCAAGGTCGTTCAGCCACCCCCGGGGACCCCGTCACAGCGACGGACGTGGGGAAACCACCTCGAAAGACCAACTCAGCTATCATACTCGCAGATACTGAGAAAACAATGTGCGAACCAATGAGATTGCACAGTCGAATTTATGAAATTAAGCGGACCAACCAGGAGGCGGCAGGAGGCGGCCACCTCCCTATAAATACCCCGCTGGGAGCCCTCCGAATTTCATTCCACTCTCCGCTCTCGACGACGACACCTCTGAAGTACGAAGAATTCTACACGCTCTACGCTGACGAACCTTCTGCATTACGAGTTCATCTCAAGAACGGCTTCCTACTGCTTTCTACAAGGCATACCTTCTCTCCACACAGATCTCGCATTTGGCATCTACGAGTCCAGTGATTATTCATCCTGCTCATTGCCCAACGTAGTTCATCTGTCAGGACGCCACCCGGTACATCTATCGATATTCTCTTTAGATCGTACGCCCGAGGGACGTTCCGAGCCGTGTCGCCCGGGTTTCGTAGCATTAAGCTCGTAACCGACCGCTGTGGGCACGCCGGTAAATTACTCTGCTCATCCGCTCTAATTTACCGTCCAAGGAAGTCTTTTTCAAGACTGCGAGGTAGGACCCTGACATACGAGCATGGGAAAGACGCTCTGTCAAGCGAGTCCACCTCCCAAACCCTCTATTTTTCACACATAGAGGCATCGAAACAAGCTAAAAACTCGGTTATTTCGATGGAACGTCGGCCGTCTTATTTCCCCATGCAAGGGGAGGCAGACGACGGCGAAGCCGGGCCGCGTAGCCCCCGTAGCGCTCCCTACAGGCTACCCGGCGAATCCGCTGAACCCAGCGACGGCGCAAGGCGCGAGCCTCACGCCCGGACCGCCTTCTCACCCGACGTATTCGTTAAAGAAACGTTCGATCAAGCCTCGCCTATACAAAAGATCGAGGATACCTTTCAGACTCGCTCTGAAGCCGATCATTACGATTCGACCAAGCTGTCCGAGTACCCACGATATTCGACGCAGGCCTACCCGGCCGATCCGAGTGTCAAATACACTCCAAATGTGCAAAAAGCAAAGGATACTTTTCAGTACCTCAACCAAGCTCAACATATTCCCCCTACAGATATAAATCTTAGGCCGGGATATTATAAAACGGCTCAGTATCAAACTGATCGAACCCAGCACCAGCTATGCGAGCCCAGTGCTCCACGCGGCTGCGACACGAACTACCTCCCATTTCAGTCCGCCAAGCCAGTTGACCTTGGCGGATCCGCTCACATTCCTTACGGGAATGACCCGGGGACTAACCCGCATAACCGGAATATAAATGTCCGACTTGGCCTACCTACGCCAAGTAAAACATATTTAAATCCACTACAAATGGTGACCCCGCCTTTGAACAGGCTCAACACGGAGCATTTCGTTCCCTCTTATGAAGCTAGTGGATTTCAGGGAACCACTGCGGGCGTGCGACCCCCGCCGGGCCTCTACGCCCCACATCTCACGCAACATCCCTCTACACAAAGTGGCTTTCAAGCACTTTTAGAGGAGATGGGAGATTATCAAAAACCAATCTTCCAAAAGAAGAATATCGATCGTGCACTCGCCGAGTTCGATCAATACTGCGTGCGAAAACACCTGAGAACGCAGAACGAATGTTTCTCAGCTATATACAAGTGGGTACCAGAAGAAATGAGGGAAGCTATAGACTCAGCTTACCTCACAGCACCCCACGCACCCTACGAAGAGGCCAAACAGCGCCTCCAGCGAGAATATGGGTTGTCCTTACAAGACAGGCTCCTCGCACTCGAGGACCCCGCATCTCTCGCCAAAAAACCCAGCACCAAGTACCACGAAATGTACTCTAAAGCTGTTGGGTATTTTTCAGAAGCTCTGATCACTCAAAAGTGGATCGAGACTCTACCCATCGAAGCACGAGGTATGGTCGCAGCTCAGCCTACCACGACCGCCCGGCTCGACCTAGCTGATACGCTACACGCGTACAAAACAGAGAATACTTCTCTGAACATACGAGGAGTAGAATCTACTCCGAAACCCATAAATACTGGTTTCAAAAAGGCCCTCTCGAAACAAGCTGAGTTCAAACCCCAACCAGTGGAGAGTAAGCCTCACAAACCGACGGCCTATGTCTGTCGAAACCACGCACGTTTCGGTAACGAAACTCGCAAATGTGCAGACCCAGAACACTGCACTTGGAAGACAAACACTGCTTCCAAAACTAGCAGAAAGGCAGCGACTATAAGCCAGCCTAAAACCTGGGTTTCTAAAGAAAATGCTCAGAGATCGGTACAAGAAAGTACCGTTCCAACCTCCGACGTAGAGAGTTCGGAAAACGAATAACTGCCAGTGTATCTGAGCCTATACACCGGCAGTCTACTGAGTATAAAAGGCTCTTTTTCAAGTGCAAACTAAATGGCACTGAATTTCTCATTGACACGGGAGCAGAAGTGAACATTCTGCCCCACAATGTCACAAAAAAATTGGGCTTGAAAATTCTTAAGTCCAACGTTAAGCTCACAGCAGCTAACGGAGCCCCTATAGACACACTAGGGCGAGCTGACACGACAATTAACATCGGCCTCGGAGACATGACCACCGATTTTATGATCACGAAAGTTGATCTAGCGATCCTAGGTATTCCATTCCTCGAGTCTTGGGATATCGGAATACGGGTCAAACACAAGTACATTTATAAAGATAAAATAAAGAGCTATGCCGATCAAAAAATAGCTGCAGTCATGAACAAAAAATTCACTGACGAACAAATAGCAGCTACTATCCCTCATCGTGACAATACCCCTCAACCAGAGGACGTGCAAATCACGGAGGACGAAAACATTCGCTCTATCATTGACAAATACAATGATAAAATGAGCAAACTTCAAGGTAAATGGAAAAACAACGGGGTTTACCACCGTATAACCACGGAAGGAACACCAGTACACTTCCGAGCAAGACCCATGGCGGGCGAAAAACGGGCTCAAGTCAAAAGTACTTTTGACAAAATGCTTTCAGAAGGCATAATTGCACCATCAGATTCCGAATGGGCATCCCCGTTACACTGTGTGCCAAAAAAAGACGGGTCATGGAGAATCACCGGCGACTACCGTTTCCTGAACGCGAAAACGAAGAAAGACGCCTACCCTCCTCCTCACATTCGCTCTTTCCAAGCGAATTTACATGATACACAAATCTATTCGACAATAGATTTAAAATCGGCGTATTATCATATTCCGATGCACCCAGATGACGCTCATAAAACTGCAATTATTACACCTTTCGGTCTTTATGAGTTTAAGAAAATGAGCATGGGTTTGGCCGGAGCGGCTCAAACATGGCAAAGATACATGGACAGCATCATGCGAAAATTTGATTTCGCATTTGTATACCTAGATGACATCCTGGTGGCTTCTAAAAATTATAAAGAACACATGAACCACCTTAAACAAATTTTTGACAAACTAGGGGAACACGGACTTCGAGTAGGTTTTGATAAATGCATTTTTTCAAAACCTACCGTCGATTTCCTTGGTTTCACTATCTCGAAAGAAGGGATAATTCCTAAACGAGATAAAATAGAAGCCATAGAACAATTTCCTAGGCCAATAGACGTACGAAGTCTACGCAGATTCCTAGGTATGTGTGGTTTCTACCGAGCATGCTCAAGCAAATTCGCTCACACGGCACAACCTCTGTATGACTCCATTCAGTCAAACAAAAAAAATGACAGAACACCTATCGAATGGACATCAGAGAGAGAAAAAGCTTTCAACAGCTTAAAACAAGCAATGATCAAAGCAACATTGCATAACATTGCTCACCCACACCCTACAGCAGAGTGGAGATTAGTCTGCGACGCATCCGACACACACATCGGAGCGGCACTAGAACAAGAAATTACAGACAAACATGGCTCGAAATCTTACCAACCATTGGGATTTTTCAGTAAAGAAATTCCAGAACAATGGAAGAACAAAGCATCATTCGACAAAGAAATGTTCGCCGTTTACCAAGCTTGCATTCACTGGCACAATGACTTGGACGGCAGATCTTTCCATATTTGTTCTGATCACAAGCCTCTGCTAGGCACGATGCTTAAGAAAAATGCACATTTTTCTAAAATGAGATTAAGATGGCTAACATACATCTCTCAAATGACGAGTGACATTCGTCATATTTCCGGAGAGAGCAACGTCGTCGCAGACGCACTCTCCAGACCCTTCGATCCGGTTGAAATTCAAACAAAATCGATTTCAACCCAGACGGACGAGGGTCCACCCATAGCCGAAATTTCGAAAATTACGGCTGCAATAGAATGCAATCTTCTACTGCACATTTCAAATTCACAAATTCGTTCTCCCCCTAACGCGGAGGACAAATTGAAACTCACACGAGTTGAATTCTCTCAAGGAGAAATTTGGTGTAACCTAGACCTAGGACACCCTAGACCTTATATTCCAAACGAAATAAGGGAAGAAATAATAAGCCAAATTCACAATTTGGGACACCCAGGTATACACTCTACAGTGTATAAAGTTAAACAAAGATATTTTTGGCACGGACTCCGTGCAGATGTCTCCAACTGGGTCCGAGCGTGCGAAACTTGCCAACGAGCAAAAATCACGCGCTCCGTGAAGCTCCCTTACTCCGAATTTGAAACGGCTTACAAATTTTCACACGTACACGTTGATATTACCGGACCCTTACCTTTAGCTAAAGGAGGGAAACGTTACATTTTAATGATGGTTGATAGAGCAACGGGTTGGCTAGAGGCAGTCCCTCTTAACAACATCGAAACAACCACAATCACAAACGCCTTTATCAATATTTGGGTAGCTTCAAAGGGCGTACCTAAATACATCACAAGTGATCAGGGCACTCAATTCGAATCAGATCTGTTCAATTCCATTATGGAACGTCTCGGAGTAAAACATACTCACACGTTACCATACAAACCATCAACAAACAGAATGGTAGAACGCAGAAATAGATCTTTGAAAGAGGCTCTCAAAGCACAAAACGAAAATTGGCTCGACGCACTTCCAAAAGTTCTACTCGCCATGCGTACGGCAGTAGACCCAGCGACTGAAACTACGCCTTTCCAAAAAGTTTACGGAATTGACGTACCACTCCCAGGAGACATTTTCGTAACTTCTACGAACATTTCGGAACCTCTTTTCTTCCGGCCTACGCATATTAAACATAATAATACGAAATATGCCGTAAACATGCCCAAAAATTTGGATACATGTACTCATGTCTATATCAGAGTGCCCACACAGCTCACCTCTCTGCAATGTCCTTACACGGGACCATTCAAAGTGGTTAAAAGAGATAAGTTTTCAGTTACAGTGCAAATTGGCGAACATACTAAAAAAGTTCCCAAACAGCAAATAAAACCAGCTTATACTCTACACTCGGACGAAGCTGTGTAACAGAGCCAAAATCAGGCGGAAAATAAGAAGGAGACTCCCCGAAAATCTGCCAGAAGGCACGTCCCCTCTACCAAATTCGACGAGAGGTGGGTCACGGCGCTCGAAACACCCCAGCCGGCGTCGTCGTTAATAACACGACGTCTTGGGGGGCCCCTGTGGTGAAAACCACCCCCTCTTGTCAACAGCCCTTTTCAGGGCTACCAAAAAGAGGTAGATACAACACAAAAATATTTACAAGACGTCGAGTTATAACTCCGTCAAACAAAATATTTCACCAGAGAGAAAATACTAAATTCTCTCTCAAAAGTGAAATATTAAAGAATAACACACAAGGCGACCTCCCTAAACATTTACTGGGCGAGAGAGATGCGACAAGCATCTCGAAACAAGTCGCCTTGAATGAGAAATCTCAAACAGAAAAACTCAAGGTCGTTCAGCCACCCCCGGGGACCCCGTCACAGCGACGGACGTGGGGAAACCACCTCGAAAGACCAACTCAGCTATCATACTCGCAGATACTGAGAAAACAATGTGCGAACCAATGAGATTGCACAGTCGAATTTATGAAATTAAGCGGACCAACCAGGAGGCGGCAGGAGGCGGCCACCTCCCTATAAATACCCCGCTGGGAGCCCTCCGAATTTCATTCCACTCTCCGCTCTCGACGACGACACCTCTGAAGTACGAAGAATTCTACACGCTCTACGCTGACGAACCTTCTGCATTACGAGTTCATCTCAAGAACGGCTTCCTACTGCTTTCTACAAGGCATACCTTCTCTCCACACAGATCTCGCATTTGGCATCTACGAGTCCAGTGATTATTCATCCTGCTCATTGCCCAACGTAGTTCATCTGTCAGGACGCCACCCGGTACATCTATCGATATTCTCTTTAGATCGTACGCCCGAGGGACGTTCCGAGCCGTGTCGCCCGGGTTTCGTAGCATTAAGCTCGTAACCGACCGCTGTGGGCACGCCGGTAAATTACTCTGCTCATCCGCTCTAATTTACCGTCCAAGGAAGTCTTTTTCAAGACTGCGAGGTAGGACCCTGACATACGAGCATTGGAAAGACGCTCTGTCAAGCGAGTCCACCTCCCAAACCCTCTATTTTTCACACATAGAGGCATCGAAACGAGCTAAAAACTCGGTTATTTCGATGGAACGTCGGCCGTCTTATTTCCCCATGCAAGGGGAGGCAGACGGCGGCGAAGCCGGGCCGCGTAGCCCCCGTAGCGCTCCCTACAGGCTACCCGGCGAATCCGCTGAACCCAGCGACGGCGCAAGGCGCGAGCCTCACGCCCGGACCGCCTTCTCACCCGACGTATTCGTTAAAGAAACGTTCGATCAAGCCTCGCCTATACAAAAGATCGAGGATACCTTTCAGACTCGCTCTGAAGCCGATCATTACGATTCGACCAAGCTGTCCGAGTACCCACGATATTCGACGCAGGCCTACCCGGCCGATCCGAGTGTCAAATACACTCCAAATGTGCAAAAAGCGAAGGATACTTTTCAGTACCTCAACCAAGCTCAACATATTCCCCCTACAGATATAAATCTTAGGCCGGAATATTACAAAACGGCTCATGATACCATCCGTGAGTAGTGAGTAGTTTTCTTTCTATGATTTTTCAAAATTCGCACTGGTAGGTAGGGGGTGCCCACCCAGATTGGAGGGGTGCTTTGACGTCACCAGTGTGCGAAAATTTGAAAAATCATATAAAGAAAACTACTCATGGTAGGAGAGTGCTGATGAAGCCAAACTTCTCAGGATGGAATCTTCTTCCATTTAAAAATAGTTAAAATAAATTTTTCGCACCCATGGGTAACGCTCATTCTAAGACAAGGCGCAAATAGAAACATTAGAAAAACCTGCTCCCAGTTCCTAAGTGCAAATTAAAACGCAGGGTTAGTTGGTGAGTCACTTCCTTGAACAACGTTTCAGTCGTTCAACGAGATTTCATCAGGGACCATACAGTGATAGAAGTGCTAATGTTGGAATAGAGATTCCTCGGAAAGTGAGTCTCAGTTTGAAAGAAATTCCTAGACTTTTCTAGTTCATCGGGTGTGGGTCCTACCTTTGACTTTGGAAGGAAGAGTGTATTTTGAGAGGACAAAAACAACGAATATTACTCAAGAAATCTTCTAACAAAAATCACATTTAACTCATTATCAGATACATTAATAATCTCATAATCATTATCTCATATTTATGCATACTTATTATTAATGATTCCTTTTTTTCTCAATAATAATCATTCATTTCACTTTCCTACTTGTATAATTTATCAGCATTTTTTATTGAGCAACACAATTGTCATTGCCAAGTTTCAAGAAGGTAAATACCTACGACTACTTTATTACTTTAATTTATTTTTTAGGAATTTATTTTTATATTTCATATTATTACTTATTTTTATTTATTTATTTTTTATTAATATTATTTTTCAAAACATAATGTGAATAACAATTTTACAAAAATATAGTGGGAATATTTTTGATATAATACAAATGTAGTATGGTATTACAATGTTTGAAAACTCACAACTGTTTAAATCTGCTTCCTTTCAGATTCCCGGATTTTTCACTTTTCACTTTGTTCCGCATGTAATCAGGGTGATTGGAACCTATAATACTCTACTCCTAATAGCCTCAATAACTTGTTCTTCCATTATGCAAGATAATGATGAGTACGTACCAACTCATTTTGGTCTCCAAACGAAAACTGTGGCTGACGGACTGCATTATTTACTTCGACTTCCTGCCCGAACATTCATAATTCTTCCCTACTAATAAGCAACTAATAAGCTTCCCAACCTCGAGTAGTGAGGAAGCAAAAAGAAAGAGGAAGAGTGTTTTTACCCAATCAATGTTTATTGGGTAGGTAACCTCAGTGAACTTGTCAGTGAAAACAGGAAGAAACTTTTTCTAATGGTCCATATACACAGACCGGAGTGAAGTTAGCAATATATTCCAGCAATAGAATAGCTTTCCAAACGAAAGGACGATTTCGTTTTTAAGCATATTATATTCGGAAAATTTCAAAAAAGTGTAGAAAAAATCACTAAAAACAGCCAAAAACGGCTAAAAATCGTTAAATTTTTTTTTTTTTTTTGCAGAATATTGCTCAAATAAAGTTGATTAATTACCTATAAAATAGATCGTTAAAAATTTATGTGAAAAATTATGCTAAAAAATGTACTTAAATTTCATTAAAATGTGCTAAAAAATCGATAAAAACTCCAAAAAAGTTAAAAATAGAAAATCTCTTTTTGGATCTTAGAATATTATTCGGAAATAGTTTTTGCCATGAAATTGGTAGTTAACAATTTCTTTTCCCTCAACGTTCTTAATTTCCAAAACAATGTACTAACATGATATAGTACGATAATTTACGAAAATTTGCTCATACGATCATGCTGCATGACAGGAACTTTTGGAAAAAGTAATTGGTAAACCGATTACCATTACGATACCTAATTAGAATGGTAATCGCCATTACTCCAGGAGTAATTGTGAGGCCAAGATCCAGATTTACATTCCTATTCCATAGAATTTTTTACAAGAAAAATATACTGCAATATGACGGAAGTACTCCGAAAAATAGTCATTCTTCAAAGGTACTTTACAACTCTGGTGCTTACCTACGTGTGAATTACAACCGGCGAAAACGTAAGTAAAAATCGCCTTATAAAATCCGGCAATCGCATCAGCTGATCTTTTGCTACACTGAGTTTACTACACTTTTGTCACTTACAGATGAACCAGTGATGCGTACGCAGGTATTTCATTAAATCTCGTTA
The DNA here is from genome assembly GCA_030762985.1 of Adelphocoris suturalis. Classification (NCBI taxonomy): domain Eukaryota; kingdom Metazoa; phylum Arthropoda; class Insecta; order Hemiptera; family Miridae; genus Adelphocoris; species Adelphocoris suturalis. The sequence goes on from CM061042.1 coordinate 34,347,073, forward strand.
ATTTTCAGTTGGTGCTTGCCTTGTATCGTTAATTTATTACCAGAAATCATTTTTCAACCATGCTCAACCAAATGGGTAAGGATGTTAAATAGGAATAAAGTGAAAGACGGAATGTATTGGGGCTTAAGTACTATTTTTTGTATTTAAATATTGTGAAAATAATTTACAGTTTTTGGTTTTTTTTTTTTTTTCAGTTTCGTGTGTTGATCATAAATTATCTTAAGGTTTCTTGGCGGTGATATCGTCAATGTTTTCCTGTAACAGAAGAATTCAATTTCAATCAGAATTTCAATTCAATCATGCATTTCAAGGATGGAAACTATTCTAAAGCAATCAACTGCTCTTTTTATGACATTTTGGTGTTAAACATAATGTCAACAGTAGGTACATAGCAGTGGAAACCATGATCTTACGAATTACCTACTGTCCACAATATCCACTCTTTTATTTCATAATGTATCTTAATACTGGTAGGCAGCTTGCGTTACCTCTACTACTCCGGTTGTCCGAGCTATGGTAATTTCAGTGGTCGTTTTGTAGACCATAATGAAAAGACTTAAAAGTTCAATATATGATGAAGACCCCCAGCCTATAGCACGTGCTAACATCATAATCTGCTTTTAGTTGATAATTTGCCACGATAACTCGTGCATTTGACTATATGGTCCCCCCTCTGTTATCCTCCCACTATTATGAGAACATCCCACGGTTTTAAAATCAGCTACTTGTGAGCTATGGTCATTTCGATGTCCCTTTCAAGGACCACAAGAAATTAAGGCTTTAAAGGTTCAGTACCTATATATAATGATCCCCAGCCTAACCCTCCAGCTAACACTATAATTTGCTTCTAATTGATCATTCATGTTGAGTAGGACTTAAGTCTTTGACTGCAAGATTTGCTCTTTACAAATAGGTCCCCCCTGTACCTTTTCCCCATAATACAAAGCCATTTCGAGCTGAAGCGTAATTCTTGCTGAGGCGTGGAAGGTGATACTCAAATACCAGGTGCACAATATTTGAAAAGAGTTGACAGCTCTTTTCATTACCATTCTGGTAATGAATTTTCTACAATACTGGAAATTATGATCCAGACACGGTGATAACGGTCCATTCTAGGACCTTCGAGAAACCAGCTCTTCAAACCTTCAGTATAATAAAGGAGATCCTTGATCCCCTAATCCTGTTCTGAATAACACCATTATTCACCTTCTACTTCTTCTGATGTTCATTTGGGGTTCGCCAGTTTAGTAAAGCCCGTTAATAACATAAGGTCGACTGAGCGCGAGGTTCCATTCTCAACAGGGTCGATTCAGCGTGATATTGCACTATTGCTTTGAAGTAGCAGGGTAACTTGTAGCGTTCCGATCACTAATCTACCATGGAAAAGCTTGGAAATGGTGAGAAGGGGTGTTTAGGAACTTGGGAACAGGTAGGTACAGCAATGGTTGCGCTAAATCAACCCTATCAGTTTTGAACACTGCGCCCAGTCGACCAGTAAAAGGGATTTGCTATGAATCGGGATACACCCTAATCATTTACCTTGAGCTCCTTGGCAGCCTTGACTCCCTGGTCGATGATGCTCTTGAACATGTTCTCAACTTCTTCTTGCTTGCCTCCTTTCTTGCTGAAATCCTTGTAGCTCTTTTCGATTTCTGAAGCGATCGATTCCCAGGTAGACTTCAAAGATTCTCCGAGTTTCTCGGCGTTCTTGGAGATTTCGGGGTTCTCTTTCTTGAGCTTGTCCTGAGCTTCCTTCAGTTTGTCTTTCACGTTCTTGAGGGCTGCATTGGCATCGGGGTTGTTCTTGATCTGGTTAAAAATCAAAATCGGTCGATTAGACAACAAGAAAATGACACTCAATAAAAGTTACGATTGCGCATGCACAAAAGCTAGTGATATTGGAGTGGTGAGGTTCATTGGAGACCATCTATAATACCTCAACCAACTCTACGATCCCTTAATTTTTCATCTAAATGGAATGGAATGGAATCTAAATGGAATGGAATGGGCCTTGCTAGTTTCAAGGATTTGTGCTTCGCACATGGGTAGCTGCTATTATTGGTGCGATTGTGATGAAATTCATACGGGGCAACTAAATTGTAATTTTTCAACTACCCTTCGAATTCGAGCTAGATCAGAAGAATAGGCCATAAGAAAATGACACTTTATGTACTTTGCATTTTCCCATGCGTAGTGAAAACTATTGACTGTTGACTGATGAAATTCGTTCCTTTCGACTGGTACTTTCTTCAAAATGTCATCAAAATCAGATAAAAACTAGGTAGGTAGGTAAAGAAATTCAGTTTGTTTCAAAATTTCACATTCGCGCTCCCTTAGCAGCTATCTACTGATGATACGATCGAGAAGAAATTTGAATGGTATGATTAAATCGTCATCTTCCAACTATCCCTCAAATTCGATCGAGATCGGACGACTAGGCCGGCCGTGATAAAATGATGCTTGATGGGATATACGTTTGCGTGTGCGCAGAGTGAAGTACCTTTTGATTTGTGAACAATAAAATCGATAGTGGACCATCTACAACCGTACGTTCTCAAAAAATTTCATCAAATTCAGATGAAAACTGAAGAAAGTAAGTTTTTTTAAATCGAGATTTCACATTCGCGCTTACGCATCAGCTACTACTGCTACAAACGTGTTGAGGTTGATATGGGATGACCAAATCGTCTTCTCATAACTATCCTCTAAATTTGGGTGAGATCAGACGACTGAAATTTAGGTTAATGGAATTTACATTTGCGCATGCGCATGAAGTAGTTAAGAACAATTGATTTAAACATCAGGTATCTACCTACACTATTATGAAATATTCTATCGAAATGTCTTTACCAACGAAATTGTGATTATTACCTGTTCTTCAACCTTGGCCCTCCATTTCTTGATTTCTTCTCCCAATTTGGCGTTCTTGTCCTTCATAAGCTTGACGAGTTCATCTCCAGTGGGGTTCTGGCTTAGTCCGATGTTCTTTTTGAGTTCGCTCATCGCCTGAGAGAATTCAAAAATTTCAAAACGTGACAAATTATATTAATTATTAGCAATCACTGTATGTTGGTTTTGAACCACCTTCACCCTATCTGAAAGTTGGTATAGGATGAGAGTACCAGTTATTGGCCACTCGCTTTTTACCCTTAGTTTTTTAAAATCCTGATGTCTCAATATCGTAGGAATAATTTTTCCACGTCAAGTTACTAATTTAAATGCCAGTTAAAAGTGTAAGAAACAAAGTCCCAGTAGTGCAGCATGGCCTCATGAGCGAATTTTCCTATTTTACTTACGTTAAGTTGTTTTGAAATTCGAGCACTTTGTGTGTAATAAAATTGCTAACAATAAATTTGATGAAAAACAACTTTTTCTAAATAAAATTCAGCTTTACAAACAAATTTTTTATATTAACAGTTTTGGACAGTACTTATTATTATTATTTTTTTAAAGCATATTTTGATGAATTTAGGTACAATTTTCAGAAAAATTTAAGTTAACCATTGGAATTAATTATTAATGGCAATGGCCGAATATTGTTAATATACCTGCAGAATGTATGTCATTTTAGTTGGTAGTAAATCGAATAATAGAGATTTAAAATGTAATCGTTATCTGTGCTTACCTTTTCGAGTTTTTCATTTCCTTCTTTGATGAGTTCCTGCAAGCTATCAGCTCCTGTTGGAGCGTCGGCGAGGATCGCCTGGACAAAGAAATTAGTCTAATTAGTTTAACCCATTTATAGTATAAATTAACGCGAAGTTCCTACGTACTGTACCTAATTCATTGGTGTACTATACCTGTACCTAATTCATAGGGGTGCTATACCTGTCTCATCATGCATAGTTGAATGTACCTATATGAGATGGATATTATGATCCAATTCATAAATTATTCCTTTCATTATTCTAGTTTGAAAGTTTTAATTTTTAACTGAACAAGGTAGGTACCTACCTATAACATTTCCACAATGTGTGGGCCATGTCCTTTTTCCTATTTTAATTATTTTAATCACTAATTTAAAATATTTCTCCAAGCCCTAATTTTTATATGTTTTTGACCCAACAGCTGTATTTTGAAGAAAAATATTGTTTAAAGCTTGTATTCTACTTCTGTTAATGTATTTTGAAAATTAGTAATACTTCATGTATTATATTCTAAGGTGTTCATATAGTACGTAGGTATTTTGAGGATGCAATTCGTTCTTTGGATTTTAAAAAGCATTTTTATCAAACAGTTGGTGCTTAGGTACCACCTAATACTTCTATCAGTGCAAAAGTTTATCGGAAATATTCCCTTCCCAATGCCAAAATTATCTGCAAATTTGAGGAGTTTATTTTTACGTTTTCAGTACGTTGCTATGAATATTAAGTGTATTTATTGCCCATTGATAGATTGGGCATTCTAATAGTCTCAGATTTTCGTTTACTGTCCCATTCGAAAAATCTCTCTTGAACACTATTATTCGTAAAATTTAGATTTGATGTAACAGGAAGACCTGATCTTGTAAAAGTAAGTTTTACGTTGCCTAAGCTATTTATTTGATGAACCTAGATAGTGATTAGAATTGTATATTACGAACCTAGGTAGTACTAACAAAAACGTCTTCGATATATTTACAACAAGTTTGGTTCGATTCAAAAATTTGTTAGGTAATATAACACAATAATATTCGAAGAATTTCCAAGAATAGAACGATATCTATGCCTGTCTAGCTCAATATCTCTTAGAAAGCTGGTTATGTGAACACTTTATCTCGTTTTTATTACTTCTTATTTAATATCTATTTCGTCTGATAAATAATAATCAGGAGTATTGAAATTTCTCTTGAGTCAGCTTCTGATAAAGGGTGGAAAGTTTGGTCTGGGAATAAGTGAAGGTTTTTCCTGATAGCGGGTATTAACAAGATTACGGGTTTCGATTCGATTTCGGATTTGGGTTATTTAATTTATACCATTGAAATCGGCCGAAGTAAAATGCTCTCTCAAGATTTTTTTAGTTTGAATTTCAAACTAGGCACCTTCTCGTTAGACCAACAGACCACAAGAAGATGGTCCAATATTGAGGGACATGTCCACAGCAAGCTCATTGTGGCCGAACTCAACACCAAACTTACTGAGGGACTTCTCACGAAAAACCGTCGGGAACTTAAAGCAATAGTCGGCTTACAACCGGCTTCGCACCCCTACGTTTCCACCTACATCGCATAGGGGTCACACAAAACTTAACCCTATGCAGACTGTGCGAGGAGATAGAAGAAACAGTATTCAGCATAATCTTCGAGTGCCCTGCACTCACCTATCGCAGATTTGAACTCTTTGAGGCACAAACCCCAATGATGTCTATTCGAAGCGAACAATTAATCAAAGGACTCACGTCCCTCACCAGAGGGCTGAATCTCTTTGATTAAACGCAAAACTCTCAGAAAAGTACAATAAGCCACCAGGCTTCCGTGCTTGGGGCCCAAAATAACCCCACCCTGAGAGTTTTCCTGAACATCTACATCTACCTTCTCGTTAAATAGGTTAAAATACGTCTGCCAAGTTGGGCGGGCAGAATAGCTTCTTCACCAGCAGAAGACCAAAGAAATTTACGTAAATGGTGCCTTTTGCGTTCGTTGGTGCCTTTTAATCTAAAATATTATTTCCTGAAGTGGCCATTTTCCACAGATGTATTCCAGTGTCTGCTGTACATCATTTCTGAGACAATACAGGGGTTTTACACTTTTGGTCCAGAACTTCCTAGTGGTCGATTTTACAACTAATTTCTGATCGAAAGTTTCTCTTAGAGATTTTTTTTAAACGCTTTATTTTCAAGTTTTTTAGTTTTCAAGAATTTTTTTGTTTTCGACCTTGAGTAACTAAAATGGCCGTAACTATCTTAATTTTTGAGTAATCAAAAAACTGAGGATACTGTTGGAAAGAGCGTTAAATTTCCTTTCGGATAGGCTACCTAACGTGTTCGATTATGCAGGTAACATAGTCAGGGATCTACCCCAAAGTGGGAAAACTGTCAAAAGTGAAAAACTACGTATTTTTTAACCCGCTACACGGCAAGGATAATCCCACGGTATTCTCGCGCACGTTACAGGAAAAACTTTCTCAAAACTGTCAGCTTTCGAACAGTCTACTCAATTTTCCTTTTACTTTGCAAAGCGACGGAGAAAAGTATATTTGTATGGCGAAAAACATGGTTTTTCCTATGAAATCGAGGGTTTTTACGAAAAAAAGCCACCTAAGAAAATACGTGTTGTGATCGGTTTCTACGAGTAGGTACCTACGTATTTTTTCTCGTTGAATCGAATGTTAACACTCGTAGATCCCCCCAACTCCGCCATAACTGAGTTTTACACTTTAACTCACGAGTTTATAGTGTACCTATTTTTTATGCTCGACATAATGTGTTTTCAAGGGTTTTTGGACTGTTTTGTGGAGAAAAAACAGCGGTCAATATGAGCGTTAATGCCATTAGGCAAGAGAGCTCTATTTACACAGGGCGACCGGGAAACAGATCTCATAGCAATTTTCAATAGCAATTAGCAATATATTTTTATCTAAAATTGGCTACAACGTCCATTTTTAAATCTTAAAAAATACATTGAATGTTTTCTATTGTTGGAAGGCATATTAAGCTTACTTTTAGAATACGTTAATTCAAAGAATTTTGGAGTGCCCGAAACAGCTAATATTTACGCATTAAAACAAGGAAAAAAAGCGTTTTTCAAAAATTTACTGGAACGTTACGGCGTTTAAGCTTTTAAATTAATCCCTACATTCCACATGCTTGTTGTTAGAGTTACAGTTACAGATACAGAAACATGAATCTCCCCAACTTTTTTATCATTTACATCATTTGAAATTATGGAGCTACTTTGCCCATTTGGGCAGAGCGGTGCTACTAACTCAACATTAAAGCTCAATAATCTCATTTCGAGAGTCAGAAATATATTGTCGTACCATCACGATTTTATTAGGAATTAACGAATTGACAGTAGATTTAAAAAAGTTCATGCGCCTTGATCGTATGAGTGAATTTTCATATCTTATTACATAATGTTTTGAAATTTGAACACTTTGAGTGCAAATAAATTGTTACTACACATTTTATGGCAAAGAACTGGTTCTAATTAATTAATGAAACTCAAAAAAGATTTTGGATTTTTATCTTTCTTCAAGTTTTTATCGATTTTTTAGAAAATATCAAGTAAACTTTTCAAATTAATTTTGTGCATAAATTTTTTAGTGTCTTAGTTCATCGTTGATAAACTTTTTTGACTAAACTTCTGCTAAAACATATGAATTTAAGCCGTTTTATTTATATTTAACCGTTTGAGCCATTTTTAGTGATTTTGTTCTTAGCAAATGTTTTGAAATTTGATCAATTCATGTGCTCAAAAAGTGTGGGCAAAGAACTCGTTTCAGAATCCCTCAAAACGGGTTTAAATAAAGAGAATCTTGATTGTACAATTTTTGGAGCCATTGCAATAGTATTTTCTACGAAAATTTACTGAAATTCAAAATTTTGCGTTTGGGTGGTTCCAAACTCCTTAATTAATGGAGTTTGTATGTTTTTTGATTAATTTGGAATGTTTATTTTTTTTAAATATGAATGAACTTCTATTGAAATTTCGTCGGCATGTTAAGATGGTTAACGAACAGTTCAGTTTTACTCACCGGAACAAGGGCGAAAAGGGCGAAGATGAGGAAACGCATTTTGGTGGAAGCTTGTGACCGCTGGAAGACTAGACGGAACTATACTCTCAATCTTACCTACGAAACATTTTATAGTGGGAAACTATTTCCTTTATCTGAAGGCTCGGTGGTGGGGGAAGAGAGAGAATGCCGATGGGAAATGGACGATTAGGGTCGATAACTATATTTCTTGATAGGATTACGCAAGGGAGATCCGATTTGAGTGAGATTTCTTGGTTTCTTATCGTTGTTGAGCCAGGTCCTTTTCCGTTGAGACGGGCCTGCGCTGGGGTCTGCGGGGTGAAGGTTTTTTTCAACAGAAAATGTTGAGAACAAGCCAGTTGTATGACTGTCAGGTAACAAGACGATTTGAGGAGGATTTTGGGGTGGTCGTGAGGGCTTTCTGGTCCAGGAGCTCATAGTCGAAACTTCACTGATTTTACTACTCTGGGCTCTGTGATAGAGGCCGCCGGTACCTACTGCAGTAGTATACACAACTATAATAATACTAACAACATAACATAACTCATAACAACAATACTACTAGAGTAGTATACTCAATTGTAATGTTGTTTATGTTCCCGAGTTGATGGGAACCAGTGTTTCTGTTTTCTGTCGGCTATTTACAATGCATAGTTATTATCAGTAACACCTACCAAGGCAATATGTATACATGAATAGGGCTCAGATACAGAGCCGAAACGTCGTTAATATGGAACAATAAAAAACTACATTTAACCACAAAACTAGCTTGGTCACTACCTCAAAAAAACTCTCGTTTATATCGAATTTTCCTACTAGTCAGGAAGATTCTCCGAATTATATATATATATATATATATATATATATATATATATATATATATATATATATATATATATATACTTTTTTTTCAGTTCAGTCTTTATTTCATGCTTTGAATACAATTTGTACATAAAAATCGCCATTACATAATTTTTATGGAATTTAATAATAACATAGCTCGAACTCGTCAGCATTATAATCAAGGAGTTGTGGGGGCATGCGGTAACCCCCACGCTGGCCGGGCGCATCCCGACCGGCCCCAGGCCCCACCCACCATGGCGGCTTCCCGGACCAGGCAACTGATGATGGAAACCGCCAGCGGGAGCAGAAGCTCTCTCCACCACCAGACGCCCGGCCAAAATGTAAACAGGCTCACTTGGCTCCACGCAATGCAGCGCATTCAGCAAAACAAATCAGCGCCAATGGGGGTCCGCCGCCCAGGACCAGCCAGGCAACCCGACCAACAAGAGGAAAGAAACTACACACACCCACACACACACACACGCACACAAACACATACAGACACCATTAAATTTTTATACAATACTAGCCGGTTACCCGTGCGTCACACGGACCCACATTTCAGTCACACACTAATAATTGACATTCACGCTCCAGATACATACCTTTAATAAAAAATAACAATATGATATACATAGACGTCAGATGGTGAATACGCAGAAATCAAACGGAACCATTCGTGTGCAATCCATTCATATGCACCGGCAGCAACAGTATCAGCAGCCTCCCCATGAGGTATCACGTAATCAATGGATTCCCGTTTTTTTTCTTCCATAGATCCGTAGATCCAGCCATCCGTAGATAGCGGAAGCTCTCGGAAAAAAAATTGTTGGTCTCCAAAATCAAAATTTCCCTCGCTTTGTACGTTTCAGACCATTCTGAACAACTTTGGTTCCGTGTCTGTCTATCTGTTTGTGTATTTATGTGTCTATCGCGAGTCTGCAAATCCTTGTACTTGTAACAAGCTTATTATCCACAGTTTTCATCCGATTTGAATGAAATTTTCAGGGAATATGCGGGATAAGGTGTAGACGGTCCCCTATCAGTATCATCGTCACTCAATACTTCACAAAATCAGGGATTGTTAGGATTATATTTCCAAACAGGTCTCTTCGAATTGGGAGTTTCATTGCCGACTCCAGAATTTTACAAACTTCTCTCCCAGGTCAGTGACTAAGCCCCCCCCCCCCCCCCCCCCCCCCCCCTCTATTATCCTGATAGTGACGCCCCTGCATGAGAGTACGTAATCGTGGGAAAGCTTCTCCGAAAAGAAATGTGTTCGTTGAAAGCCCGAAGGAGGACAACTCGGGCGATCAAGATGCCGGAGCGAGCAGGAAGGTCGACGTGGATTCGCCTAATCGAGATCTCTTGTCAATCATACGATTAATGTGGTCAACTGACTTGTGATGCGTTTTGGAACAGCCAACGCCTTTATGCCGGACTCACCGAAGGGAATTCCTTGGTTCTCTACTAGATGAATGACGAACTGTTTCAAATTAATTAGTCGATTATGGTTATTTTATTCAGATTTCCAATAACTAAGATAGGCATGTAGCAGTTCCATGAGAGTAGATGTTAGCAGTAGTTACCTAACTAACAAGAGGAGTTTTCGGTGAGTCCCGCTCTGAACTTGATGAATCCCACAATTGAGTTACAATATAGCATTTGCCGATTTAATTAAACCTTTTACCAAATGAATCAAACCTTTTGCCAAATGAGTTAAACCTTTTTCAAAAATAATAATTTACACTCGGTTTTATTATCTGCTTTTAGTTTGGCGAGATTTTATTTTTAAATCGCCTGTTTAAATACACTTTGTTTTACTGTGTACTTACGCATAATTTATGTAACAGTTGCTTCATGTTGATGAATTTGATTATGACCCATGTCGTCCTTTGTACACTACGAGGGACTGATTGTCCTAAGTACAATAAAGATTATTCTATTCTATTCTATTCTAAAAAAACTTCGTGGGGAACCTGGTCAGCGGATCAACTAGTTCAAATGCAGGCTGCGTACTGACTACTTGGTTGATAGTTTTGAAACTCATCCAAGACATGAAGCTGAGTTGGCCGGAATCTACTGGGATAGTCCGTGCCGCTAAACGGTCCTTGTTTGCTTTCCCGCTGTCATTTCCTGTATAGACAATTTTGGTAAACAAAACTTCACGTCGGTTTAAAATCGAGATCCAGCCTTTTAGGTTACCTCTGTTATTGTTTTCGAAGCTTACTTCCCTTTCCCCTTTCTTTATAAACATGAATTCTGCTGCCATCAGTTGAGACTCATGTTCCTATCCATAAGTCAAGGGAACTATCCTACATAACAGTCTAAGAATATGGTATAAAGACATCAAAATTGACAATTCCTGATTTTTTTTTTTTTTTCGAAATGTTTAATAATGACCCTTTTTAATTAACCAAGGGGGAAAAATAGACAAATAAAATTAAATAAATAAATAACCCTCTTTCAAAATTTGTTGGAAGGATTTAAAAAAAGAAAATCCGTCCGTCCGCCGTCCAGAGCATTTCTCCGAAACGGGTCAAAAATCAAGTTGGTACTAGAACCTTGGTATCAATTTCGATCAACCCTAAATGGTAGATTTAGGGACTGAAGTATTAAACAATCGAGATCTCGAAAACTTTCAAGGTACGAATAATGATTTTTTTTGGCTCTCATTTATAGATGTTATCCAAAACAATCGAATGAAACCACCCAGATCGCTGTACGTTCATCCGTTCGCTCTCTCTAAGGGCTTTGACAAAAAAAATTGTCTTGTAAAAAAGTTCCAGTCATGATCTTATGAGCTAATTTTCCTAAATTATCGTACCATATCATGTTAAATTGTTTTAAAGATTCAGGAGTTTATGTGAAAAGAAATTGTAAACAACGGATTTTATTGCGAAACAAATTCTTTATAAATAATATTCTGCAATTCAAAAAATTATTATTAGAAATTAATATAAATTTCCAGGTTTTTTTCCTTCAGTTTTTATCCATTTTCCGGCAAATAATAATTGCATTTATTGCCCTACATTTTCAGCTTAAATTTCTGCATACATTTTTTAATGTTCTAGTCCATCAACAGTAAACTTCGTTTGACTAAAATTCTGCTAAAAAATATAGATTTAACGATTTTTAGCCGTTTTTATCCATTTTTATTGATTTTTTGAAATTTGACTAATTTAATATGCTCAAAATATGCTGGCTAACGAACTCATCAGGTGTCAATGAGTAAGAGGGGTATGGCAAATGGCTGGCTACCCAATTAACCACTGTTTGGTCCCTCTTTGGAAGTTGGGTCACAAGAGGTCCAGTCAGGCAAAGGTCCTGAAGTACTCCACGCTGACCAGTGACCTCACTTTGCCATTGCTCGAGCTAGATGGAATCGACTTTATGCTGCAGAGAGATCTGATCCTCAATGCGCATAGGCAACATCTGGCTGGAGTCATCTCCAATGGCTTTTCTTGCAAGTCTATCAGCACATTCATTGCCATGAATACCCACATGGCTTGGCCCACATAAAAGCTATATTTGTGCCCAATGTTGCGGTTTTGTGCACTTGTTCATTACCATAATATCAGACTGCAGCACTTTACTACTGATGATAAACAGTGCTACTGATCATTCGACATCATGATACATGATGAGTACATGATGCTGACCATGATACATCATTCGACTAAATAAATTACGACTTATAAATTGTCGTTGGAGGTAGGACAACTTTGAAGTCAGTTTTCGTTGAGCTCAAGTGTCCACATCGGTAAGGACCTTATGTAACTACCATTTCCCGTATAATTTTAATTTCTAAGTTCAGAGGTTTTGGTGTAGATTGGTTTATGTAACAATTTACTAGTAAACAGTGTTCTCAAAACCTTGAAGGTTTCTGATTCTTCTTTTTTCAGCTTCATGCAGACGAAGAATTGTCAGATTTGGAGCTTATTTTCTGCTTCTTGTTATCCAAAGGAGGAAAAGCACCATCATGTCGAAATTAATAACATCCATCTTCTGTACGTTAGTTGACCAATCACGGATAAGTTATACAACAAAATTTGCTGTTCAAAGTTAAGTTGTTATATAGAATGGGGAAATTTGTTTGGAGAATTACGCATCGGGTAATTTACATACCTAGGTAAACTAGAAGCTATCAGAAAACCTGGCTAGGTAATGGTGGTGGTGTTTATGGGGTTCTCACTTCGAGCTTTATTATTTAATTATCTCTTATTTCTACTCAAGTTTCGTTAAATGTGTTAATAACATTTTTTTTTTTTTAACTTCGTGGTCACAGCTTGTCAATATCGATAACAGTGAAATTATTGATACAAGTAGGTATTGCGCAGTAAATTTCTTCCTGATTTTATGACATTTTCAGGAATAGGGGTGACAGATGTAAGCAATCGGCATTGCAAAAAAAAAAAAAAAAAAAAAAAAAAAACTCAAATAATAACCATTGTGTAAAACGATTCGTCAATTGAAAATAGAATTTCCCTGATTTTGCATGAATTATAAGTTTCATTTGACATTTCCAAAAATAATAGGTTTTCCGAGTCTTGAGCAAGGGGATGCGATTTGTCAACAGTCCAAGAGTCCCCACATGATCATCAAACAGGTTTTGTGTCATCAGAAAGTTTTTGCAATCTTTCTGATTGCCTGAACCTTGAATGTAATCAGCTATGAAATTGCCAAATGATCTCGTCCGCAATAACGCGGAAGGGGACACCGAGTTATCGTCATTTTTCAACCTTGACATAGAAAATATCACTTTTATTGAGCTATTTGTCTTATCTCGGAAGAATTCTTACAAATTACTGAAATATGACCTCAGATAAATTTTAATTATTCTTTTGTTAATAATTGTAATTTGTTTAGTAATATTAAGATCGTTCAAGGCAAACCCAGAGCCTAGCTGCCATATTAAAAACAAAGAGTTCCAGTCAAGCAGCATGAGCGAGTTTTCGTAATTTTTCATTTTATATAATGTTGTTTTGTAATTTGAGCCCAAATCGTGAATGAAATTCTAATAATAAATTTCATGGCAACAAATTTTGTCTAAATAATCAGCTTTACAAACCAATTTTTTGATTTATAGGTTTTATCGTTTTTTAGCGAATTTTTGTAGGAAATGAAGCTATTGCGGTGGCTCTAAAAATATATGCTCGAATTAAAAATAAAAATAAAAGTGCTGCGAAAACCATAAAACATGGAAATGAAGTTAACTATTGCTCATACAAAGTGTGAACTCTATAAAATAAAGTATGCTGAAAAATATACGAATATAAAACTAAAAATATGATACGTTTCGCTCATAAGTTCGAAAACTTTAGACCATAAAACATGGCGAAAACGGCCATCAATTGCTACAATCACCTACATTTTTTAAGTAAACTATTGCTCATACAAAGTATTTCATCTGTGATACTTGATATAAAAATGTTCGCTCAAAGTAATGCTGAAAAACATACTTCTTCTCAATTTCTCTAAAGTTGATTAAAATATCGGTAATACTAAACCTAAATATGATACGAAAAATTTCGATAATTCGCTCATAAGTTCATGTTGCATGACTGGAACTTTAGAGCGTATTCTCTTTCGTTCACCCAAAGAAGATGAAATTTCATCTTTCTGGAACAACAAGGACGAATGAAATGCTGGATTCTATCCTGACCAGCCGAGTGAGTTCCCATCAGCGAAACCCTACGAAGATGAAATTTGATCACGAATGACAGACGAATGATATATAACGGGCTCCACGCCCCTATCATTTCTGGTGAGTGAGCTAAATTCTCTCTCAAGCAACAGCCTACGAAATTGAAATTTGATCTCTCGGGGACAACAAGGGACGAATGAAATGCCGGGGTCCGCTCCATTCTGATGATCAGCTGAGTGAGCTAAGTTCTCTCTTGATAATCCAAAGAAGATGACATTTCATCTTCCTGGTAGGTACTACAAGAGACGAATGATATGGCGGATTCTATCCAGGTCAGCTGAGTGAGCTCTCTCCAGCTAAACCCTAAGATCATGGAATTTGATCACTCAAGGACAAGAAGAGACGAATGATATGTAACGGGCTCCACGCCCCTGTCATTTCTGGTGAGTGAGCTAAATTCTTTCTCAAGTAACAACCTACGAAATTGAAATTTGTCTCTTAGGGACAACATGGGACGAATGAAATGCCGGGCTCTGCTCCATCCTAATCAGCTGAGTGAGCTAAGTTCTTTCTTGTTAACCCAAAGAAGATGAAATTTCATCTTTCTGGAACAACAAGAGGCGAATAATATGGCAAATTTTATCCTGATCAGCCGAGTGAGCTAAATTCTCTCTTAAGCAGTAACCTAAGAAATTGAAATTTATCTCTCTATGAGAACAAGGGACAAATGAAATGCCTGGCTCCTCTCTTTTCTAATCAGCTGAGTGAGCTAAGTTCTCTCTTGTTAACCCAAATTTCATCTTTCGAGTACAACGAGAAACGAATGAAATGGTGGATTCTACTGATTAGCCGCGTGAGCTCTCTCCAGCAAAACCCTGAAGTTGAAATTCGATCACTCAAGGATAAGAAAAGACGAATGATATATAACGGGCCCACACCGCTATCATTTCTGGTGAGTGAGCTAAATTCTCTCTCAAGCAATAACCTGCAAAATTGAATTTTGATCTCTCAGGGACAACAAGGAACGAATGAAATGCCGGGCTCCGCTCCATTCTAATCAGCTGAGTGAGCTAAGTTCTCTCTTGTTGACCCAAAGAAGTTGAAATTTCATCTTTCAGGTAGAACGAGAAACGAATGAAATGGCAGATTCTATCCTGATCAGCCTTAGCTCTCTCCAGCTAAACCCTGAAGTTGAAATTTGATCACACAAGGACAAGAAGAGACGAACGATATGTAACGAGCTAAATTCTCTCTCAAGCAATAACCTACGAAACTGAAATTTGATCTCTCAAGGACAACAAAGGACGAATGAAATGCCGGGCTCTGCTTCTCTCTAATCAGCTGAGTGAGCTAGCTTCTCTCTTGTTCACCCAAAGAAGTTGTAATTTCATCTTTCTGGAACAACAAGAGGCGAGTGATATTGCAAATTGTATACATATCAGCCGAGTGAGCTAAATTCTCTCTCAAGCAATACCCTAAGAAATTGAAATTTATCTCTCAGGGACATGGGACGAATAAAATGGAGGGCTCCATTACCCTTCCTGATCAGTTGAGTTAAATTCTTTCCTGTTCACCAGACTCTCTGGAGTCTCTCAAGATACAAATTTAATTATGTTAAAAAAAACTCCCCCCCCCCCCCCCCCGGTAAGCCGTCAATGGCTTCCACATGTTCCACGTTATTTTGAAATTAGCCGTTCGGCTTTATGGGAAGAAAAGGGGGTCCGAGTTTTTGAATTTTATCAAATCTTAAAATGTAAACCTAAAAATGTTTATAGTTTAATATTTTATTTTTTGTCGAATATAGAGGGTCCTATTTAGGAAAAATAAATCAAAATTAACGACATCTAATTTAATGCGCTTTGTTTCAGGTTCCTCGTAGATTAGATGGCGGTTCACAAAGGTCTCGTTCCTGGAATGATATTACCTGAAGATAAATAATCGTACCTATTTGTAAATACTTCATAGCTGTAATTTATTTCAATTGATATATCAAAAAATTAGTACCTACATAATGTATGTGTATTGAAGTATAAATATATAAGTACTCACTTGTATGTACGAGTATATTTTTGTCGAAGTATATTCATAATTCATTACTTATTGAACTTCTTTGCGTTTTCGGTGATTTGTGAAGTTGGAAATTTTACGTTTTCAAACCGCATTTGATTTCATCAGGTACATTCAAAATTTGGCTTCCACTCGTTAGAAAATAATATTTGTTCAATGACAATAAATTCTGCTATTTACTTTGTGTTTTTTTTTATTTCAACCCGGTGAATAAAATTGAATGATGATGAATTTGAACTGGTAAATTTAAACGTTTCATACCTAATACCTTGGGTTTAAAATTTGGTTTGTTTATTAAAATGTGAAATCCACAACTGATAACATTATAAATTACCTGAAGAACGTGCATGTTTAGCATAATATTTTTGGGGAAAGTTAAAGTATAACAAATAAATAAATAGAAGTTCAGGAACAATGATAATCTTTAATAAATGCATTTATGGAAATATATATATACAAAAATACATAACACTATACTAACTTGAAAAAGCAATAGTATACTGATATCCTCTGCAAAAATCATGTTCATAACATTTTCTTAAATCCATCGTTTGAAATCTGATAAATTCTACCCTAGTATTGGTGATTGTTTATGGATTCACATAATATTAAGAACAAAAATATTAACACGTCGGTAAAAATTACCTATAGGATTAGCCAAAAATCCTAAATTACCTTTAGGATTTAATTTTGGATTTAGTCGAAATTGTCTTAATTACAATGTGTTTCAACTATCTAATAAACGAGTTACGAATTATTAGTAATTTCAACATTTCTTTTTAAACAAACATAGCACCAAAAATCAGCATTGTGTAGCTATACACATCTACAAACTAAACATATTTCATGTTATAATAACGAATTTAATCTGACTCATAATGGAAATGGATTTGATCAATAAATTAAACGTATATTCCACACAACATTATTTTAATAATTAAATTAGTTATTACAGAAACTCCCTAAGCACCAAATAAATAATTATTAATAATTATTATAAATGGATGTCGCTATGCAGAAATGGATAATTATATAATAATAATAACACAATAATAAAAATGGATAATGGATCGCTAACTCCAAAATCACAAAGTTTCGGGCATTGTGGTTTGAAATTTAGGGTTTCTCAATTTCATTTTGGAATGATGTAGGTATCTTGTTTTGGTGTATCTTATTTTAGGTCTAGGGCAAATAACATTATAACTCACTTCTGGAGTAAAATATATAATTTCGATTTTGAGGACGTTATACGTGAACATTGATTGTTAACTCGTTAGAAGCACGTGACCCTAAATTTTACTATCAAAATGGTCTGAATGTCATGGTTCCCGAAACACACCTGGTCGGTAACAGTATAGTCATTTTTTAGAGAGTTAGTTGAATTTTCAACGAAAGAAATTCAGCAAATTCAACCATCGGAGGTAATCTAGAATGCCCAGATAAAAGCCAAACGGGAAAAAAATCGAATTTTTGGTACTTAGAATTGTTGCATAACGACATCTGAATGGGCGTTTTGGTGTTTCTGAACATACAGTTTTTCGATAAGAAAGTTGGCTCATTGTTTGTCAAAAAAAAAAAAAAAAAAAAAAAAAAAAAACAGAAATCATCTACTTTTTATGTTTTTGGGAATTTCTGTAAGTATATAATCGACGACTAAATTCAACTTGAAGAATTTAAAATGATCATTGTGCCTAAAATATATTCGCAATATCAAAGATTCATAAATAACTTCACACGTAAAACATTTACAGGAATATTATCACAATTCATAACCTAAATACATAAACTTTATTTTTATTCATGTACGTAGACTCAATTAAAACGACCTTAAAATTAAATATGTTAGTCATTATGGAAAATAATGGAGATTGACCAATTAATTATTCTTTGAATGATCACTTTTTATGGAATACTGTGAAATTCACAAGGGAGGGGTACGTCATTGGTGTAAAATTGGTCAATGTTGTAACCTACATATGTATGAAATTTGTTTACAAAATATATGGTAATTCGATAGTTCTTTAGTGAAGGTAAATTGGTTAAACGTCGGAATATTGATGGTGGAAAGTTACATAACAGCAGGTTTGGTTTTATAGAGGTCAGTGGCCGAATTCACCTTCCATTCGCCAGACGGAAAACGCGTAGCTGAGGGCGTCTGGGTGAATGTATTCTTCTTTTACAACTGAAAAAGAAAAAACATACAAAATCATATAGGTTATTTATTATTTATAATATTATTTATAAACAAAGTCTGCCTGATATCACTTCATCATCAGCATCCATAGTCGAAATGAACAGAGATCTAGAGGCTGTCAATAACTGGTGTGTCGCCAACGGATTAATCCTTAACCCTGCTAAAACCCAAGCAATTGTGATGTTTAGGAAGGAAGTTGTGGGTCCTTTACCTCCTTTGCTCATCTGTGGAAACCCTGTTGCATTTAGTAAGTCTGTCAAAATCTGGGAATCGTTTTTATTTAATTCTACCCTCACGTGGAGTGATCACATTACCAAATTGTCCAGGGCCATATTTTCTTCGCTCCAAGCTCTTCGTAAGCTGGCGTTCTCCACTCCACGTTAGGCTGAAATTATTCAAAACACTTCTTCCCCATTTTATTTACTGCTGCCCATTATATATTTGGTCCTTGGATTCTATCAGTGTTAGACGTTTGCAAACCCTCTTTAATGTTTGTGTCAGATATGTATTTCGCCTCTTAGGGATAGATATTTTTACAAAGGTACCTGAATGTCCAGGGGCTTTCCTTCATTTTTAGAGCCACACGTGATTGTTTGCCATCCTACATTGCCTCACTATTTCCACCAGGTGGTTCCAGCAGGTTCCACAACATAGGAGTTCTACGTCACTTTAGTTTGTCTATGAGTCGGTCCATATACATTGCGGATGCGAGGGCTTGGAACGCTCTCCCGGTGGCAATTCGTTGCGCCCCTTCATTGGGCGTCTTCAGGTCGGCAGTCGAGCACCATTTCCTTAGTGTTATTGCACACACACCGATTTTGGACGGTCGGTTTTATTCTGGCCGTCCAAATTCCAATAGTGAACCATTGGATGGAACGGGACTTGGCACACAATCGACCGTAAAATAATACTGCAGACCGCCGGTACCGGTAAAATATCGGGGAGCAGCCGGCCACTGCCACTGCAGACCGCCGGTACCGGATTTCTGAAGACCTGACCCCACAGTGGCGTACATGACTAATACACGCTTGCACACTATTTTTTACCGACCGATTTCAGCAGTTCTCGCTAGTCGCTACGCATCTTCTATTCCATTTGATTGCTCCCGTGATATAGGACTAGAGTCTTTTTATTTCGGACTACCAATTTATTTTTTTTATCTGTGAAATTTATATCATTTATTTTATTTTTCATCTTCTCATGGAGTTTGTCGAAGGATTCAATTGACATTCTAAAGAAGTTGATGAACTTAGTACCATCACGCCTCAGTTCTTCAAAGAAGTGTAAAATGTTCCACTGTGTTCCCTTCTTTGATTGACAGGATGAATCCACCACTTGCGTATAATCCTACGGTGCTTAATGCGGCGATACAATAACCTCATAGCAATTACACGTTTAGGATTCGTTGTTGTTCAAGAATCTCGCGTAACGAACATCAAGCAACTGATTGTTTTGTCGATAAAAATCCGATGTGTTTGCAATCACTTGCTAACCCATAAAATATCGGCAGATTTTTTGCCGACCGTCCAAAATCGGTGTGTGTGCAATAACACTTACCAGGCATTCGAACTAACTTTCTCTCTCTCTCTCTCTCTCTCTCTCTCTCTCTCTCTCTCTCTCTCTCTCTCTCTCTCTTTCTCTCTCTCTCTCGCCTATTTCTCAATCTTGTTTCATTAATATTTTTTTCTTCATTTATTCCACTTATTTTTATTGTATTTTCTATACTTTTTTTTAACCTTTGTTTTATCTAAGGTAAGGAACTTGTGATTATCCGCCAGGTGGGAACATATATGTTCCTATGGATAATAAAGATTATTATTATTATAGGTAACAATTTTATTAATATGGGATTCCTAAGGGACTATCTAGAAGCTAACCCGCACTATTCCTAAAAATGTCATTAAAACCCAATCGAAATTGTGAAAGTTATGGCTGTTGCAAGGAAATGTGGACAGACGAACACAATTTGTTCAGGAGGCCTTGAAACGCAAAATGCGAGTGGAAATTTTGATTTTGGAGCAAAAAAAAAAAAAAAAAAGTTTTCATTTGGAGCGTGAAAACAAAGCTTCCGCTGCCTTGCAGAAACGGAAGCAAAATCAACGGAAGAAATCGCAACAGGTGAAACATCGTAAAAATTACCTAATAAACTATGAAGATCTTATCAGCTGATATAATTCCAAGGGAAATCCGATTATTATAACTTTTGTCACCTATAAATGGAGCTGTGAAGCGTAAGTAGGTGATTTATTTTATATAATTAATTTTCAGTTGTTTTAGGTAGTTTTAATTGGTACAAAAAAAAAAAAAAAAAAAAAAAAATTTGAAAAAATTTCGAAATCGGAGTGTTTTCTTCCGTTTTTCTGCTTTGAGTATAGGAGGTTTTCGGACGAAATCCCTCGGTTTCACAGGAGAAAACCATGTTTTTCAACATTCAAACACACTTTTCGACCCCAAATAGTTAAGTGAAAGTAAAATTGACTGACTAGACCGTTCGAAAACTGACGGTTTGAGAAAGTTTGTCCCGAAGAGCGCACGCCGAAAACTTCCTATACTCAAATCAGGAAAACGGAAGAAAAAACGTCGATTTCCAATATTTTTTCTAATTTTGTACTTTGGCCTTTTTTAGACCAATTAAAACTAACTAAAAAAACTTTATTTTATATCACCGTTATAGAAAATGTAACGATCTTTCCAACGGTGTCCTTAGTTTTGAGTTTACAGTGATTCTAAGGAGTGTTATGGCCGTTTTAATGCCATACAGTACCTACAAAACACAAAAAAAAAAAAAAAAAAAAAAAAAAAAAAAAAATCTTATAAATGGAGTAGCTCGAAAACAAAGCCTTTAAAAAACCTTTAGGAGGAAATTATGATCATAAACAAGCTCCAAAATCTACCGACAACTAAATTCTCTTCACGAAAAAATCTTTTCGATTTCGATTCTTTTCTGTTAAATCTTATATCTTTTTGATATGTTTATGAGACAGCTAGATGAGCAAAATATCCAATTTTTAAGAAGATCGGAGTTCAGAGTGGCCCCCAAATGGACATTTTCAATTTCTCTGACTTTTCCCTGGTCGAATTTAAGATTTCCCTGACAAAAAATATCAAATTCAATTTTTTTCTCGTCATTTTAATATACTTTTTATGATTTTAAAACGAAAATAATATAATTTAAAGAAGGAAAAACAGACTACTTACATGTAGTTTACTTATATTTGATAATTTCATTGCCCTCGAAGTGCTCAAATATCATAACAGTTACACCTAAATGTAATTCGATAATTTACGAAGATTCACCCATACGATCAGTCTGCATGACTTTTTATTTAGTATTTTATGGTCTCTCAATTTGTGATCTGAAGCTATTTGTTGAAGTACAAATTTTAATCATTTGAGATTAAATTTTATTTCTTAGCTCTGGGGATAATTCAAAATTTTCGTTTGACTGCAAAAATGTCACGCTTGTGTTCACCTACTATCTACTGTTGCCAGAAAGAGTATAACTTCATGATTTTCCATCCCTCAAAAATCGTTCGTTGGAAAGTTGCTCTGTGAATTTATAACACATGACTCTACATTCCAAAGGACCAATTTCCCCCTCCTCACCCCTCCTGAGAGGTCCTAGCTTATACGTAGTACAAACTAGTTTTTGGGCTCTTACTGGATCAATCCGCAACTCCCTAGTTCTATACTTTGTTGATTTTTTTCACAAATGGTTTATTATGTGATGTAGTTACCAGGGAATCCAATGGCACATCCATTCCTTTTTTATGTGCGTGTAGCGTTGTTACTTTTGAACAATTTAACCACCACTCTCGATAATTATTTTGACATTGAAAATGTCTCAGTCGACGGGTCAACCGGAGATTTTGTTACAGAAATTTCGTTACGCAAAGAAAAAACGGACGGTAGACCTACGGTTCTACAGTCAGGTCATTTAATAATGATTAATTTTACACAACATTATTAGTTCATTATGGTTACCTACTTAGCAATATTAGTTTATAACTGAGCGTAATAAATCAGCTTTTCTTGACACTACAGAGGCTTAGGGATTATGAGATGCTGTGATAAAATGAGAGCATTCCAAAAAGTGGCTAACGATTTTCCTGCTTTGAAAACTAAGGGAGTTACACTTCCCTAGTAACGCATTGGTTGGACGTGAAAATCAATAGAAAACCCCACCGTGACGTGACGCTCGTGACATGATGGAAACAAATAATGGAAACGTCCTGTTAATCATTATTAAATGATGAAAACGTCACGCAACCTATAAACCAGTTAGGTGTTGTTATGATTGTGTATAGTAGCAACATTCAGTCAATAAATCATATGATGTTCGGTTGGAAAAATCAGTACGAGTCGCAAGTATTTTGTCAGTATGATGTCAGTGGATACTTCACAATACCAGTTATTAAAAAAAGGACTGTGAATTCATATTCATGGAAGAATTGGGCGTCGAGACTGGCTTACAGCAAATTCAGTAATTGTGTGTCAATAATTATTTTATGTTTTCTAATTGTTATTTTATTTAAAACAATAAAAAACATTGAAATTACTGAGACATTTTCAGTGCTCATAGCTCTTCTCTCATAAGAGAGAAAGTACGAGCGATGAGAAGAGAAATGTTTTTATTTTTTTTATTTTTTTTATTTTTTTGTCATTCGTATTTCTCACCTATAAAATGATATGTACCTAGAATGATAAAATACGCTATTGAAGTTTGATTGTTTAGGAGTTATATACCTAAAAACGCTTTAAATCATAACACCAAGTTTTCATTTATAAAATTCCCTGTCATTTGGAGGTTTTTGCGAAATTCCCAGATTTTTCCCGACGCAAAGAATTCCCTTACAATTCCTGGTTTTCCCTGACTTTTCCACCCTGTGATATGTTCCAACCGTAGAAATCGACCTAACTTTGCAACTCCTTATTTTCATGGAAAATGACAACGTTCTTCTTCAACTTCCGCTTTTCATCTTGAAATTCTTATAAGCGTAACATCTATACTTTTCATTCAATTTCAACGGAGTTTTCAGGGATTTAGTACGTTGGTTTAGACATGGTCCCCAATGAATTCCATTGCTACCTACAAGACCTATGGAGAAGTCTGAGCATGTTCAAACGCAAGCACTATAATTGTCCTTCATAAAAATCAGCACTTGTTTTTAATTTAATTTCAAATTGTTGAAATAAGTAGGGTATGGATTAGGGGTATTTTCTCGAAGAAGCCACTATTACCTTGCGGTTGCGGTGCGGCCCGCGATGTAGGGATTGATTTTGTAATAGAACCAAATGATGTGTATAGATTGGTGATCTGGATTCTCGCAAGCTCTCATCTCAAAAATACATAACATCAAGCAGTCAATCCCTCAGTAAAAATTCAGATTAGTTTGAAACGTAAATTACTGAATAGTATACAGATTATTGGACAAAATAGATGTTCTCCTTGTGTCCTTTGCACAAACAAAGGGAATGTAGATGAGTAATTGTTAGTGTGAATACACATAATAAACAGAAATAAGACACAGTTGCAGGTACAGTACAGTATACCTACAGTTTTTATTAGCCTCAACAGGATACTATATTTCTAACTAATCTGAATTTTTACTATGGGATTGACTACTAGATGTAATGTATTTTTTAGATACGAGCTTCAGAGCATCCAGACCACCGATATATACAACTCTGATCTATTACAAAATCAATCCCTACATCATGGGGTACTAGTTAATAGTGGTGGCCCTCTTCTATAAAAGATCCTGGATTTGTATTTCTCGGGATGTAATGAGAGAAAATAGGTGGGGGTGGGGGTTGGTGTAATAGCCGGTGGTGATTAGTAGTATAGATATTGTAGGTATTTGATTTTAACTCACTTTCTGCTTCTTGGATCGTGTGTTCCTGCAGGTGATCCGTCTCCTCGAGTATCCTGTATAGGAAATGTATATAGCTGGACGCGAGCCGCAGCGTCTGGATTTTGCTGAGTTTGTCCGACGGCAGCGTCGGGATGATGTTCCTCAAACAGGCGAATGCGTCGTTGAGCGACTGAGTCCTCTGTCTTTCCCTAACGTTGGCGACCATCCGCTGATGTTGCGAATCAGAACTGGATCTTCTTCGCCTTTCCCTGTTCTTTCCCAAATCCGCTCTCCTAGGCTCCATCACGTGGTACATTTCCATCGAAACCCAATCCAGAAGAAATACTTTTCAAATACAAATTAATTTTGCACTCAGTTCCACAGCTCCATGCAACTTATAGCAAAAACGCCAAAACACTCAACCCCTTCTCTAATCTTCTCCAAAGTTTTCCGTATAAAGCAGAACAACTTTAAACAACCTTAAACTTAACTGTGCGATTTTGCTAAAATAAAACAAACGGATAATTCCCGCACTGAAATGTTTCCTCCAAGCTTTGAAATTCAGGTTGATGTAAAAATTACGCGATTTGGCGGGGTCAGTTTTTCGTTGTTTAAGGTTTCAACGGCTTTTCAGAAGTCAGACTTGGACGAAGACAACTTCACGACTAACCATCACAGAGAGCACACATCTGGCGAGGCGGGTGTCGTATGTTTATATATAGAAGGGCATCCTTTCCCCACTCTCGAGGAAAAAAGGTCTCTCCTCCGATGGCGGGTTTTCTACCTGGGAAATGGGAAATGGCTTTGGGTGGTCACCGTTTTTGAAATGGTCGTCCGAATTCGAATAACGACGGTACGTTACGAATGCGATCGGCGGCTACAACTCATTATGGGGTAGGCCGTCTTTATAATGTTGGTACCTAGTAACTGTAGAGCTGATTGGGTTGGTGGAAGTCTTAATTCTTCTACCTGTAACGCATTGTACGGGTTTCTTACAACCTCTTGGAATATTGAGTTCGCAACCAAAAGCAATGGTCAGATTGCCAAATTGCATCACACCTTCTATATGTAGTACCTTATCTGGTACCTACTTGAGACTTACTAGGGGAAGCTCCCGATATATTGTATGGAAACATAGTCCATCAGCTTATAAGAAATTAATTTCTTATCTAGGCTAATTAGTATAGGCACAAAGCTCTTCAATGAGCATACCCATTGGTGCGAAAAATATACCTAAACTATTTTTAAATAGAAGAAGATTCCACCCTAGGAAGTTTGACATCAACAACACTCTCCTACGACAAGTAGGTAGTTTTCTTTCTATGATTTTTCTATTTTTCGCGCTCTGGTGACGTCAAGGTCATGCCAAACTGTGTGACGTCACCAGTGCAGGAAACTTAAAAAGTTCGAGTCATGCAGCATTATCGTGAGGGCAAATTTCCGTAATTTACCGTATTGTATCATGATATATTGTTATTGAATTTGAGTAACTTGTATGACAAGAAATTGTTAGCTACCAGTTTCATGGCAGAAAACTTGTTCTAAATAATATTTTGCGAAACATAAAAATATTTTTAGAATTTTAGCGATTTTGCTTCCGAGTCTACCTAAAGGTAGCGGAAGCATTGTTTTCACTTTCGGTAGTAGAGAAACAATTTTTGGTGTCCAAAATCAAAATTTCCACTCGCATTTTACGTTTTAGACCATTCTGAACAACTTTGTTCCCGTTTCTGTCTTTGAGTGTGGCTGTCGTGTGTCAGCAAATCCTTCTAACAAGCTCATTTCCACAGTTATCATCCGACTTGGATGTAATTTTCAGGGGATATGCCAGCTAGGGGGAAGATGGTCTCCTATCAGTTTCATCGTCCTTCACTCAATACTTCACTCTGCGCATGCGCAAACGTAAATTCTACCAAGCATCTTTTCTCACGCCCAGGTCGTCCGATCTCGCTCAAATTTGGATGAGAGTTGAGGGATGACAATTTGATCATCTTATATCAATTTCAACATGATTGTATAATTAATAGCTACTGCGCATGCGCCAATATGAAATCCTTGTAACAAGCTTATTTTCTACAGTTTTCATCCGATCTGGATGAAGTTTTCAGGGAATGTGCCAGCTAGGGGGTAGACGGTCCTCTGTCAGTTTCATTGTTGCCAAATCAATACTTCACCCTGCGCATGCGCAAACGTAAATTCCATTATGCTCTATTTTTTCACACTCTAGTTGTTTGATTTCGCTTAAATTTGGATGACAGTTGGAAGATGATGAGATGTTATTGGCTTTACATTGTTTTATGTGTTTATTGCTGAGTACTTTCGCCTGTTTAAGGCCTCATCAGAGCTTGAATTTGTATAAAATGTTGCTAGTTGGTTTTTTGGTAAGGAGGATCTCCTTCTCCATCACGTAGGTAACCAGTTAGTTTTAGCAAATTTTCGTAAGAAATGAAGCTAGTGCAATGCCCGGAAAATTTTAAAACCAAATTTTTGAAAAATTTCTTCATTCAAATCCGTTTTGAGGAATTCTGAAACGATTCCTGAAGTTTGTGCTTTATATACATACATATATATATATATATAATATGTATATAAATGTGTGTGTGTCATTCCAGACGATAGCTCTAGGATTGAGATAAAATTCCCGTTCTAGCGCCAAAAAATCAAGCATTTCAAACGAAAGAATGAGTTCGTTGGCTAACAATTTTTGAGCACATTAAATTGGTCAAATTTAAAAAAAATGTACTAAAAAATCACTAAAAATGGCTAAAAAGGGCCAAAAATCGTTAAATTTGTAATTTTTGACGGAATTTTAGTCAAAACAAAATTGTCAACGATTAACTAGGACATTTGAAAATTGTTGCTCAAAATTATGCTGAAAAACTTACCTAAATTTCCTTAATATTTGCTAAAAAATCTATAAAAACTGTAGAAAAATCTAGACATACAAAATCTCTTTTGAATCGCCGAATTTTATTACGTATGAGTTTTTTTTTGGCCATAAAATCGGTTTTTAACAATAAATTTATTTCTACTGAAATTGCTCAAATTTCATATATATATATATACATGAAAAAGTGTTACGCTCTAGGATTTGTTTCAGAATGCCTCAAAACGGATTTCAATTAAGGAAATTTTCTAAAATTCTGATTTTAAATATTTTGGAGCCATTGCAATAGCTTCATTTTCTACGAAAATTCGCTAAAATCTAGAACACGAAAACTTTCGAAATGAAATCCCACAGTTTTCATCCGATTTGGATGAAATTTTCAGGGAATGTACGTGCTAGGGTGTACACAGTCCCCAATCAGTTTCATCGTTCTTGACTCAATACTTCAATCTGCGCATGGGCAAACATAAATTCTACCAAGCATCATTTTCTTACGCCCAGGTCGTCCGATCTCACGGACGGTACCTACAAACCTTAATTTCCACAGTTTTCATCCGATTTTGATGAAATTGTCAGTGAATGCGCGGGTTAGGTTGTAGATGGTTCCGTAACTATTTCATTGTTCTCAACTTATCAGTTCATTCTGCGCATGCGCGAACATAATCAATTGTGTACCATTTTTTTGTTTCTTAATTGACCAATTATGATGTTTTATGGTACTGCTTGATTTACTCTTTTCCGCTGTGGAATTTTTCAAGCTCATTCAAAACTTTTCGTTGATCTATACATTCATAGTAAGTAAACTAAGAAGCTATGTGTCTCACCCAACTTGGCAGATGTTTTAGTTGGTGACTGCATACGTCAATGTTGATATACTTATAAATCTGGTTCTGTACTATTGTACTAACATATCAGCTCCTATTAAATACAGAGTAACTTTAATTAATTTCCCCACGGCAAGCCTCTACGCCTACGCAGATATATTGTGATAATGTACCTACCTACCATAGACTACGTAAAATTATGATAGGCAAGTTCTGCATAGAAGGGCTTTCCAATTAAAAAATAAAATAAATAAACCTTTGAGTTATAATTTGCAGCTTTTGCTAATTAAAAAATTAAATACATTTAGTAATGAATAGTAATAAATAAATGCTATAGATGCCTACCTGAGAGTTCTTTGATCATTTACCGACTGAGGTAGTGTGGATTGGTGCCGTGATGTCTGGCTCGGCAAAAGTTGGAAAACACCTGGTCGACTAACCCCTTTCCCCGATGCCATATCTCATAGAACTTCCTTACCACGGGTTTGTGAGTTGTAAAAGAGATTTGGTAGGTTCCTTCACATTATTTTATGGCTTCCAAAGCTAAGCTTAATCATCCTGAACTCGCAACTCGCACGGAGTTCCCGCCACATGTTGTAAACAGAACCACTGTAACTTACCGGGTACCCAGAAAAAGTTAGGGGTCGATGGTTTTATCCACTACAGGTGTAGAATTTTTCGGGATTTGCACTATGGTGCCAAGCCGTCTGGTTCGGCACATTCCTCACCTCTTTCTTTGCTTATCCCTTCCGCTTTCTCCGTGAAGTGCGTCCTTTCTTTACCGTTAGAGGCAAACAAATCCCTTGAAAACGAGGTGAAAATCACTCGACGACAGGTGTTTTTCAGGTAGAATACCGAGTTCGGTGCCACGCAGTCTGGCCTGGTTAGGGTTGCCAGATTTTTTCGGATCATATAAAGTATATCCTGGCTGCAACCAAGGAAAAGTAAAGTATTTCAATGAAAGTTAAAGTAGGTATACATTAAAGTTAACGTTCTCGACTTACACACTAAGGTATTTTTCATTCAGCATCTGCACACAAGGGCTTGAATGTGTCAGATTACTGAAAATAAGAAAGTTCGGTTTGAGGAATTAAAAAAGAACCATAGATAGTAATATTTTTACTGTACGTAGGTCCCAAAATTTTTATTCCGAAGAAAACATTACTAGACATTTCATTCTTAACGAGTCCATATTTCAGTAAGGTTGTGTTACAAACATAAATGTAATTAGGAACATCATTTTCAATCTCGTTCTCATTAAATAAATATCTCGCGCATCTATTGGGCACGTAAGGACTAAGGACGTTAGGA
This sequence comes from Adelphocoris suturalis, assembly GCA_030762985.1. Classification (NCBI taxonomy): domain Eukaryota; kingdom Metazoa; phylum Arthropoda; class Insecta; order Hemiptera; family Miridae; genus Adelphocoris; species Adelphocoris suturalis. The sequence continues at coordinate 34,376,374 of CM061042.1, forward strand.
ACTTTTTAGGAACTCGAAAAGTTACATTCATTCAGTCCCTCTTTCTTTCTCTGAAACACTGTACCTATAAAATATTAAAAATTTGGAAAAGAGCTGTGGAAATTGAAAATTCAGAAAAACTTTGAAAATTGACAATTTGAAAGAAATCTTTATACTTGACAAAAAAGTAAATTAGACCTTGTCCTTGACTAGTAAGTAGGTGCGGGGGCTGAACTTTTTTTCTTCGTTTCAAATATAAAGTATTTTGGTCTACTTTAAATTTGTTATAAAGTATACAGTATTTTGAACAAAAATAAAGTAGGATACTTTAAATTAAAGTAGATCTGGCAACCGTAGGTCTGGTCCCGATGGGATATAGTCCAAGAACCAAGGCCGAAAACAGGTAGTAATTTGAGATTAGGTTTTGAGAATTTAGTCCGTTCTGAGTGAGAAAATCTTTGTCTGCCGTCTCAAAATTGGTGAAATACAAAATGGCGGCCTCATAAAGATAGCTTAATTTGCCTATTTTAAAGTTTTTCTCTAATAATTCCTAAACCGTGCATCCCACAGAAATTTTTATCTGAAGAAAAGATGTAGAGCATAAAAACCCAAAGCGATTCGATCCAAAAACTCTGAATTATCTCTTGAAACAAGCAAGCTATAAATAATTAAAAATTGGGCTAATTTTTGGCCAGTCCTCTCCTCTATTTCAGGTTTTAACCTTCTCACTGCCATGTGGTCACCGGTGAGCTCACTCATTGTCGCGTAGGTACTACTTAATCATTCAAGAATGTAATTCAAAATTAAGAAGTTCATCATACAAGAAACGTACATGAAAACTGAGGCTGCTGGCGACCTCATGGCACAGTGGCACGGTAGGTAACTCATCACATTAGGGACAATGAAATCGCTTCAAATTCAAATGCTCGAACCTAGCGACCATCCCGTGCCTGGATACCTTGGTAATGCATAAACATAATAATAACTCATGGATGATTCAATCACTGCATGAAAATTAACTTTTGTAACATGTTATTAACATATTTTCTATTGATTTTCACGCACAACCAATGCGTTGCTAGGGAAGTGTAACTCCCTTAGTTTTCTTAGCAGGAAATTCGTTCACCACATTTTTGAATGCTCTCATTTTACCTTATTTCATGATCCCTAAGCTGCTGTAGTGTAAAGGAAAGCTGATTTATCAAGCTACGTGATAAACTAATATTGCTAGGTAATCATAATGAACAAATGATGTGAAAAGAAGGCACAACATGGTAGGTATTTGTAATTACTCTAGTAGGTACTAGGTGATGCATGGACATGCTGACCGACTCCTAAAGCTGATTTCTATGGTATTTAATCTCTGGAGCTGGAATTTGAAACAGGGTCTGTATATTGACAAATATAATAGAATTTCAACGTGCGGAACCACCATAATCTTCTGATTGAGCTAGCATGATAGTTTCTATGCCGTTTAATAAATGAAGCTGAAATTGGAAACTGAGCCCCTATTCGGCAGGTAGAATGTAATTTCATAGTGCGGAACAATCATAATCTGCTGAGGTTCCTAATTTCTATGTTCACTGTGATCAGCTGAGTGAGCGCGGGCGATCATACCTCTCCCAATTGACCTAAGAGAGAGAAATTTGGTATGGAGCCTCTATATAGGTATGCTGTATACGGTTGATAGAGTGAGGAACCACATAGAACAGCTGAGTGACCTCGGTAGCTCATTTCCTTCCTAATAGACATAAGAGGCTGAAATCTGATATTGTGCCTCTTTTGGCTTGCTGCGTGCGATTGACTAAGTGAGGACCCGAGCTCGGGAGATTATTTCTCTCCGAATTGACCTGAGAGACAGAAATTTGGTTTGGAGCCTCTATAAGTATACCATCTGCTGATTGACAGAGTGAGGAACCACCCAGATCAGCTGAGCGAGCTCGGTATCCCATTTCTTTCTCAATAGACCTAGGGCGCAGAAATTGGGTATGGAGCCTTTATTGGTGTGCTGTGTACTGTTGAAAAATTGAGGGACCACCCAGATCAGTTGAGTGAGCTCGGGAGATTATTTCTCTCCTAATTGACCTAAGAGACAGAAATTTGGTATGGAGTCTCTATAAGTATACCGTCTGCTGATTGATAGAGTGAGGAACCGCCCAGATCAGCTGAGCGAGCTCGGTATCCCATTTCTCTCTCAATAGACCTAGGACCCAGAAATTGGGTATGGAGCCTTTATTGGCCTGCTGTGTACGATTGACGAATTGAGGGACCGCCCAGATCAGTTGAGTGAGCTCGGGAGATAATTTCTCTCCTAATGAGCGTTACGCATGGGTACAAAAAAGCATTCCAACTATTTTTAAATGGAAGAAGATCCCCACCTAAGAATTTAGGCATCAACCGCACTCTTCTACGATTTTCTTTCTGTGATTTTTCAAAGTTTCGCACACTAGTGACGTCAAAGCACCCCTCCCGCTTGGGCGGGACCCCCTGCGTCGAGTGTGACGTCACCAGTGCAAGCTTTGAAAAATTATAGAAAGAAAACTACTCAACGTAGGAGAGTACGGATGGTATCAAATTTCTTAGAATGGAATCCATTCTCATTTGAAAATATAAAATGAATACGTGGGTAACGCTCATTGACTTAAGAGAGAGAAAAATTTGCTCGAAACCTCTATAAGCCAGCTGTATATGAGTGACAAAACGAGAAACCATCCAGATCAGCTGAGTGAGCTCGATAGCTCATTTCTCTCCTAATAGACCTAGGTGGCTGAAATTTAGTATGGAGCCTCTATAGGCATGTTGTGTACGATTGCCAGAGTGAAGAACCACTCAGAAGAGCTGAGTGACCTCGGGAGCTCATTTCCTTCCTAATAGTAGGAGGCTGAATTTTGGTATTGAGTCTGTATTGTATTGGCCTGCTGTGTACGATTGGCAAGTGAGTGAGCTTCCTAATCAGCTGAGTGAGTTCGGGAGCTCATTTTCTTCTAATAGTTGGAGGAAGCTGAAATTTGGTATTTATTTAGTAGCATTACGAAGTCTTTTTTTTTTTTTTTTTTTTTGCTCTACTATGTTGGCACTCTGCGATAGCTTTGGCAATAAAAATTTTACATTGTTTTGCCCCAACGTGCTGCGTTCGAAGCCCATTTGTTCTTAACGTGCTACGCATTATGCACTAAGGGAGCTGTCTACCTCTTTTTTTTAACTTTATTGGCTTCAGTACAACTATTCAGCCTATCATACTAGAGAAAATTTACAATTGTAAATATTTAAAACTTCAGTTAATTGAAATAATTGAAAGTAACAAACAAGTAAATAAATATACATATATCAAACCAAAAATTCAAATTACATTCCTTACAAAATTTAAAGATGGCATCGTAATGAAGGATGTCTTGAAGTCGGAGGATCAGGTCAAGATTGAAGGGCTGAGGGACTGATTTAGTGATTTCTTGGAAGAAATATTTTCTTGCAGAAACAAAAAGCGGACATTCCATCAATATATTATGTTGCTCGTCTTCAACCACTGAACAAAGCTCGCACAGTTCGCTGGTCGATCTTCGAATTTTGATAAGGTACTTTTTGGTACAGTGTGACCTGTTCTTTGGCGCGACAGGATTTTGAAGAAGATCTTAGGCCTTAATGGCATATCGTCAAACCAGGCGTGCAGTCGAGGTGGAGGGAAGATTGTGACATATCGTTGGCCTGCATGGTAGTTTTCGTGGTGTATCTTCCACTTTCTAGTAATTTCAGCAGCAATTATCTTCTTTAAGTCGGTCGGAGGGAACCATGTAGCCTCAGGCAATGCAACGCTCATCGCTGCGATTTTTGCAATACGGTCAGCAATATCATTGCCCACTATTCCTTTGTGACTCCTCACCCATTTAAATCGGGTATCGATGCCATCATATTTTAGTTGGAGCAACATCTTTTTCATTTCCATCTCCAATTTCCCATTTTTTTCCAGGATTGGCTGACCACAGCTTTGTCAGAACGGACTGGGAATCAGTGACACTTATGGCAGAATCCGACCTCCGGGTGCAAGCCACAAGCTGTAAACCTTCATACATTGCAAATGACTCAGCAGTGTATATTGTGGCATGATCCCAGATACGGCAGTGGAGAGTCTCATTCAAAGAGGGGGCATAAACAGCACAACCCACGTTACCGTGGATGACGGAGCCATCAGTAAAAATGTTTTTTGCATTCACATTGTTGCGTGTATGTTGCAGCTGTCAACCTCCTCTACCGTATTAATGATGTCATGCTTGGTGATGCGGGCCCTACCCCTCAAATTCGTCGTAATCTTTCTCTTAAATCAGAAATTAAAAACTCCGACTTGCAAAAGTTGCTTGATCAATACCTACGAGAGATTAGAAGGCATTGAAGAAAAAAACTGGGCTTGAAAGACGCCAAAGGAAGTTGGGGCCTCCTCCTGAGAGCCCCAGGACCCCCTCAGCTCGTCGTGGGGTTCGGCCCCCTTCGCTTCTATTTCTGATTCGGGCGGGAAGCTGCGAGCTCAGGGGTTTACAACCACATCCCGTCAACCTCGGAAACGCTCCCTTTTCTAGGGGTTTCGCTATTTGGCTTTTATTTAGACTCATGCGGCCCTCATTACTTTCCCGACGAATCGAAGGGTGGAAGGAAAGTTATGGATTCGTCAGACAATAATAATTTTACTATTACCACCAGCGGAAATAACACTTTAAATAGAATTTAACTTTCTCACTGAGTGCGAAATACCTCGTGTTGGTGGAGAACTGAGGCACATACGGTAACTTCCAAAATCCATCAATTTGCATAATGCGTTTATCACCTTAACAACAATTCCGATTCTGTGACTAAATGTTTTTGTCTACTCTATATCAGTGTAGCTTCACATAAACTGAAAAACAAAAACAAAAACTAAACATATTGGTAAGTAATGCATACATAATAGGGACGACCCTGTGCAACTTAAGGGTTGTTTTTGATTTTCTGAGAATAGCGAAGAGATCTAGATTTTACTGGATTTACCCCCTCCATTAAACCATAACATGATTGTGCTGCGAAGAACTAACACCCACCCCCGCATCTCCCACAATAAAGTAACATAATATAATACGTAAATCTACGAAAATTGGCTCTCTCTTAGGTACGATCATACTGTACGACTGGAACTTTATTTGCTTCCGAGTCTACATTCAGGTAGCGGGAACATTGTTATCACTTTCAGGAGAAAAAATAAAATTAAAAAAATAGGTAAATAAATAAATGTTGTCTACGAAATCAAAATTTCCACTCGTATTTTACGTTTCAGACCATTCTGAACAATTTTGGTTCCGTGTTTGTCTGATCTGTGTTTGTTTGTCTGTCGTGTGTCAGCATATCCTCCATGAAGCTTTATTTCCACAGTTTTCATCCGATTTAGATGCAATTTTAGGGAATCAGGTACCCTATCAGTTTCATTGTTCCCAACTCAATACTTCACTCAGCGCATGCGCGAACATAAATTCTGTTATGCTCAATTTTTCCACACCATAGTCGTGCGATCTCGCTCAAATTTGGATGATAGTTAGGGGATGACGATTTGATCATCCCATATCAATTTCAATGATTGTTTCATTAATAACTACTGCACATGCGCCAAATTGAATTTCTTCTAAGACCTTAACTTCCACTATTTTCATCCGATTTCGATTAAAATGTCAAGGAATGTGCGGGTTAGGCTGTAGATGGTACCATACCAATTTCATTGTTCTCAAATTATCACTTCACTCAGCGCATGCGCGAACGTAAATTCTGTTATGCTCCATTTTTCCACACCTTAGTTGTTCGAGCTCGCTCAAATTTGGATGATAGTTAGGGGGTGACGATTTGATCATCCCACATAAATTTCAATAATTGTTTCATTAATAGCTACTGCGCATGCGCCAAATTGAAATCCTTTTAGACCTTAACTTCCCCGGTTTTTATCCGATTTCGATGAAAATGTCAAGGAATGTGCAGGCTAGGCTGCTGATGGTCCCGTACCAATTTCATTGTTCTCAAACTATCACTTCAATCTACGCATGCGCAAACGTAAATTACATCGAGCATTATTTTTTCGTTTCTTACCAATTATTACCTACATCTCGAGTCACTCTTTTCCGCTATGGAACTTTTAAGACCATTTAAAACTTTTTAATGATCTCAAAAATTCCATGTCGCGTTTGTAGGTTGACAAAAAGATAGATGAAGGAACTTTACACTGTGAGGAAACTGGGTTTTAAAGGTTAGTATGGGATCATACCGGTTTTATTAATCCGTCACGGTCAATTTACTAATCTGTTTGAATTCTGGTAGACCTACAAACTGTGTAGGTGTCCACGGGGAAATAATCAGGGATTCGCGCGCGTAGTGTCAAATCGTTCGTGGGTTAACTCGGAGATTTCCAGAAGCGCTTGAGGGAAGAATCATCGAAGCAAGTTGAAGACTACAGGGGAAAAGGGAGATATATTTGTCATTTTCGCAATTGTGCAGCAGAGCATTTTTGATGGGAGTGCGCCAACTCCGACGATTGGGGTCAGGTATAAATATTGAAAGTTGCCATCTCCGACGACGGGAAGGAAATATTGTGAAGATAAGTCTTGGCCAACTCCGACGGAGGTCAACGACGAGATTGTTCGTTCGTAGGTCCTATCATTATGAAGTTCGACGATATCTGAGATTTCCTACCAGTTTACCAGTAGTTCTGATCACAACATTCCATTGGGGTTCTCGTTGCTACCGAACAAAACAGCAGCCAGCTATCAGTTTGTGTTCACGAAGTTGGTCGAAAAGTGCGAGAACCATAATTTGAAACTGCAACTCGAGTGCGTCGTGGCTGATTTTGAGGAAGCAATCCACGTCGCTGCAAAAACCAAGTTTAAAGCACGGATTGCTTGGTGCCGATTCCACCTCACTCAGACCTGGTGGAGAAAAATTCAGTGTGTGAGGCTTACCAGCGCATATAATCCTCTAATGAACTGAAGTCAGCCAGTGGCTCCACCTACTGTTCGGACTACCTTTCGTGAGACCGGATGAAGTTAGCGAAGAAGCCAAGTTTCCTCCTTATATATGTGAGCAGAAGACAATATTAATTCCGAAAGAACAACCAATAGCTGCGAGGTTTTTCACGCGAAGTTCAATAAGAACTTTTCCAGCCACACTCCAAATTTCTTTGTGTTTCTCGACGTCCTAAAACAAATGCACCTTGATCCCCAATTCATAATTAATGGGTCTGAAGAAAATAAAAAACCTTCCAACTACAAATTTCGACAACAGAAAGCAGCCATTACAAAATTGTTGCACGACTACAAAAACGTCAAATTGACGAGATTCAACTTTTTGTAATGCGCTTCCAAACATAGACAGAAAAAGTGAAAAATTATTTCGTACATTTATAAAGAATGGAGATGACATGAAATGATAAGAAGATATATGATATATAGCCTTCAAATGTTTTTAAAAAAATCTTACTTTCTCTCAGATGGCAAAAAGTGATAAATCTACTAATTAGTCTGACTGACTCCATGGAAACACGGTAGTACAGGAAACCAGAGTACAAACACATGACTTATCATGTTTTACCATCTTCACATGAAGTTGGCGAAATGTGATAAGTGGGTACATCGATCCGAAAACGGTTTGTAGACACCATTGTGAAGAGAAAGAAATAGGTACTCAACTGGATCTCATTATCAGATGTTTTTTCAAATCATCTGTAGAGAAAAATTGCTTTTTAAGAAAACAGCCGATTTTTCAGGCAAGACCAAAACTTAAAATTGCCCTCCTGAAAATGTGAGAAAAATTGACTTATCACCTTTTGCCATCTTACCACACATTTATACTATATTAAGATCGTTTTTTTCGTACCTATACGTTTTACATACGACGATGTCTCATGTCGACTCAGATTAAACTGTTAGTCCAGTGAGTTTTATTTATTTTTTCAAATTCATTCCTGCGTTCCATTACTAAGTACAAAATTCGTCGTCGGAGTTGCCTAATAGCTAATTGAAATAGTTGCCGTCGGAGTTGATTACTATTCCGTCGGAGTTGGCTGCTACCATTTTTTGTATGGAAAACGCCACTATTGTTCACGCATGGAATTTAAAAATTCAAAAAATATACTAACACGTTGTTCAAGTACTATAGAATGTAACTGTATACTCAAATTTCTAAAACTAATTCACTGTTCGGGCCAGGAAGCCAGCTATACCAAAAGTCCCAATCATACTGGGGAAAAAGGGGGTATCTTTCTCCATGGTATTCTCAGTCTAAAAAGGAGAGTGAACACAATATTTTCAACCCCAAAACATAAATTTTATTTATAAAACATTCTAAACTTAAGAAAATATAATACTTTATTGTTGTTGAAAATAAATGTTCAGAAACTAAATGTTGTAATTTGTTTATTCGGAAATTCTGAAGCAGGGATAGTCACAATATACGCTTCTAGGGCTAAGGTTTCTGTTCTTTGCTGGTTTTTTTAGGTCTGATTTTGCTGAAATATGCACTCGTTTTGGAAGAGCAAAACTGCATCAACTGTTGGAGATCATCATACTTTTCCCTCGTGATCGTAAGTGATTTCTTGTAGGCTCGATTTGGGAAGTGAAATTCGTTGTCACGGACCTGCTGTTGGGTTCTTGGTAATGTCTTCGAAAATCGTTGTTTTTTCATATTTTTCTTATTCCTTGGAGGATTCGGAATTACAATAGAGCTGGTCCAGGTTGGTAGGTTCGGGGACGGTTTATGTCCACGTTCAACTCTTGAGGCGCTCAAGTTACCCACCTTTTCCACAGTACCTCTTGGAGAGTCCCGTTCTTCCCCTGTACACTTTTTTTCGCCAGCGACTTTCGGTTCTTTGGACTCGTTTTTCCCCAGTTCTGAAGTGCCTATCGTGTTCGCCTTACAAAAATCTGTAAGAATCCGTCACTAACTCATTTCGAGAAAAAAATTACTAATAAATTAATTTTTCCCCTGTAGTCTTCAGTTGGCAACGGTGGTGTTGTGTCCATGTCGTGCTGTCGTCCGTCGTCGCCTTTTTGTGAGTAGAAGCAGTAGAAAACAAACTTCAGGTGAAATGCGAACTAAAGACGTGAGTTTAGTTCACAACTGTGAACTGAGTGTTTAGTGTTTCAAATCCAAATTAGATTTTATTGCCGTCATACAATATTATTGTCAACATAATAAACAAAATATATACATTAAACTATAATAGATAGAACAATAAATTACTTAACTAATATTAAGAAGGAGATAAAATGTAAGCACATATATGTATATATCTAACTTGTGGCAAAGTTGAGATCGAAAAATTCGTGAAGGCCATAAAGAGGGCATGCAAGGAGCTGTTTCTTCACGACTGTAGAGAAGGCCCGGGGATGCAGGTTTTGAACGTTTTGGGGGACATGATTGACAAATTTGATGCCTAGGTACTTGCGTTTCTTCTGCGATGCAGCCAATCTTAGGAGCGGGATGTTCAAGTTCATTCTTAGGCGAGTACCTTGATTGTGAACATCACCCCTTCTCGGAAGACAGCTCTTTTCCCCATTAGTTGGTTTTAAGGTCATGAGTATATAACATGGATATATCGTAAGTAGCCCATAGGCTCCGAACAAGGGCTTGGGGTGCGTTTGGCGGTGAACACCTGCTACTATTCGTACTCCCGTTTCTGTAGGCGAAAGATTCGATTCACCCCAGCAGAGGCACCCCATACAATCAGTCCTTATGTCATCACCGAGACGAACAAACCATGATAGGCACTCAGCAGCACCTCAGATGAAGCGGATCTTGCTAAGCGCTTCAGGAGGAATAAGCAACTTGATAGCCTGGCATGCACGAAGTCGATATGACACGCCCATCTGACCCTGGAGTCAATGTGAAAACCAAGTACTTTTAATGATTGCTCAGGCGTGTGCGGAGAGTTGCTAATAATAATGCTTTGCAACTTACTCGGGTTGACCTTAAGTTCGAGGTCCATTCTTCAGGTCGAGCCACTTGATGAGCAGAGTTTGATTGAAGCTCAGACATATCATTACTGTGTTTTGGTTTATTATTTTCAATAATAAACCTATGTAATCGACCAAGAATTTTTTTTTTAACGTCACTTGAAAATTTTTTGGTTTACGTTTCAAGATGCGTAGAATCCAATTAAAATGTTTCAGAAAGAAACTCGTAAACGAGTTCCACTATCTGCTTTACAAGCAGATACCATGTTAAGTACATGGATATGTCTTTGATTGGGGATTTCATAACGGTTGTCCTAAACTAATCCTTTATCGTTGGACTGTAGGCGACGAGATGCAGGATAAAGAATTTATTTTATTATTCTTGGAGGCACAAAAAGCATACTATACATACTATTAAAGTTATTTCTCCAATACAGACGCTATCATTTATATGTTCTTGATAGCCTGATTTTTCATTTTTCTAGCTCCTCCAGCCGGTTTGCGTGTTCCTTGAGCACTTTCTTCATGCTGGTAATTTTCTGTTCCTCAGCCAAGCATTCTTTGTTGTAGAAGACTTCTGCACGTGCCCACTGATTCTTCAAATTTTTCAGCATATTAACCGGAACGATCTTCTTATTGGGAATTTCCCAAATCACGGGGTTGATTACACTTTGAAACAAATTAATATCCTTGTCAAGAAGGCCGATTGAATTGTCACCGGTAATAGCAGAATCAACGGACACTTATGGTTCTGGTTATATATTCTTATTGGGAAATTCTCAAATCGCAGGGTTTTTTGCTCTTGAAACACATTAATCATGTCTAGACTCTCCTCCACATGTTATTAACTCCCCTAATGATGTCAACAACAAGCAGTTGACAGTAAATATTAAATTTCACCAAACTGAATCATGTTGTGTCATCGAAAAATTTAGTTTCTGCCAAACGAAAATTGTTTATAGTCTAATCGACTTAGTTTAGGAATGTTGCCAGGTACGTAAGGAGGGGAAATTTAGTACATAAAATCAAGCGCTTTCCAACGAGTGGCGAACGATTTCTGTGGGATGAAAACTGCGGAAGTTCCATTCCCCTAGCAACGGCTGGGTTGTACGTGAAAATCATTAGTTTGGAAAATCGTGACATCAACTATTGCGTGACGAAAATTTTTGCTTGACCCTCCAGAGCAAAGAGATACCCATGTCAAAAAATCCGTACGTCCGCCGTCCGCGGCTTTTCTCCGAAAATACTACACCAAACGATATGCAACTTTTGTTAAAAATCTTAAAAATCACATTTAGGGTCTAGGTGGTCCTAGAAGCTCGGCGACAATTTTCATTAACCCTAAAGAGTTGTATTAAAGGGCTAAACATTTAAAAAAATCGAGATCTCGAATACTTTCCAAGTACCAGTAATGGCTTTTTGCTTGTCAATGATAAATATGATCCCGAAGAATCGATTAAAACCACCCGACCCATTACTTTCCCAACAACAATAATGGTAATTTAAAAAAACCATTACCATTTCATGTAATTGCTTCAAATTATTCCCATTACATGGATGGATATGGTAATTGCAATTTCTTTATTTCTGAAGTAATTGAAAAAAGTAATGGTAGTTGCAATTTCTTTTTTAACAACTCTGGCAATGTATCGACCTCCTGAATGTCCGTAACTCAGTGACACACCAGATAAAATGTTTCTGGCTCCGTTCTTATGTCAGTCCTGCGATTTCTCTTTCAATACACCAAGGTCCCGTCTTTCTTTAACGCCGATCTATTTTCGGATCTTCCATCACACCAACGTCCTACCATCGGAGGGGTAATACCGCTCAATATGGCTTCGGAAAAAAAAAAAAAAAAATCATTTGTATCCTTTTAGGAGCGGTAGGGGTGTGACATGCGCTTGATACATCATCTCTCGAATCGTACGCATGTCATATCTCTTAGGATTTAAAAAAAAAAGCAAGTTCACAGAGGTTTATTATTTCTGTATTGTACAGGTTTTCTACACAGAACAGGTGTCTCTATTATTAAACGAATCATTAGGTAGGTATCTAATGTGTCTGCATAGGTGAAGACGCCTGTTAAAAGAAATTTTATTAATCTAATTACATAAATAACACACCTACACATTCCATACGCTAGATGATGATGCAGTGCCGTGACTTGGCACCTAAGGGTATTCCGCTCGTTTGCTGCAAGCCTAACACTGTCTAACGGTCATTGATGAAACTTAGCGGTTCCCCTCCAAAAAAAAAAAAAAAAAAAAAAAAAAAAAAAAAAAAAAAAAAAAAAAAAAAAAAAAAACTCAGGTTTGCTGTTTTATTTTAGCTTGTAATGAGAGAACGGAAAATTGTACGGCTTTCTGGATGATTTCATTTGATTTGTGGAGAAACTATATGTAAATGACAACCAAACAAAAATTACAGGTATGATTGAAAATTTGAAAGAGTGGTTAAGAATTTAATCAAAATAGCCTCCGGGAATGCGATCAAAATCTTAAACGCGAGAACGATTACGATTAAAATCTTAATCCCCAGCTTGATTTCGATTAAAATTACGAATAATGTAATAATCGCCATTGCACAACGCGATTTACTCTTTAATGGACAAAAACACGATTTTTTTAAAAATCGAGCTCGAAAATGCGATTTTTAAAAAATCATGTTGAAAAATTTTGTTTCAAATTTTAAAGAAAATTCAATTTTTTTTCAAACAATGTCAACCTGTCTAAATTCTTTGAAAGAAGTGCAGATTTTTGAAAAAAGTTGACAGTGTTTGAAAAAACCAGAAATATTTTTTTAAAAAGTCGAATTGTTAAAAAAAAGACGAAATTTTTAGGAAAAAGTTGGAATTGTTCGATAAATGTGAAATAGTTCAATACGATAAAAAAAAAAAAAAAAAAAAAAAAATATGGTTGAATAAATCGAGAGCTTTCGAACGAATGGTCAACGAATTTTGTGGGATGAAAAACTACGAAGTACCATTTCCCTAGCCACGACTCGGTTGTAAGCGGAAATCATCAAAATTATTAAATTACAAGAATCACTAGCAAGAGAAAATGTCATTTTGGCTGGATCCGTTTGAGTTGTCGGTCTCATATTTTCGCTTCGGCAAAGTTGCTGCTTATTTAGTGTATAAATAAACGCTTGCATACGAGTCTGCAACACATTGGGACATTTTATGTCTTTAGTTGCAGACTCGTATGCAAGCTCTAAGAGCCACTCAGCTGATCCGGACCCCGGGCATCGTCAAGTAAATGTCCTAAAGAAACTACATACATCTACAGCTATAGGCTACAGCTTCCTAGAGTGTAAAGCATAGAAATTAGCTTTAAGAGCCACTCAGCTGATCCGGACCCCGGGCATCGTCAAGTAAATGTCCTAAAGAGGCCATACGAAATTACAGCTTCTTAGAGTGTAAGTAAAGCATAGAAATTAGCTTATCCTGGGAATCGTTAAGTAAATATCCTAAAGAGGCTACATACGAAATTACAGCTTCCTAGAGTGTGAAGCATAGAAATTAGCTCTAAGAGCCACTCAGCTGATTCGGACCCTGGGAATCGTCAAGTAAATGTCCCAAAGAGGCTACATACGAAATTACAGCTTCCTAGAGTGTAAAGCATAGAAATTAGCTTTAAGAGCCACTCATCTGATCCGGACCCTAGGCATGGTCAAGTAAATGTCCTAAAGAGGCTACATACGAAATTACAGCTTCCTATAGTGTAAAGTATAGACCGTTCACGCAATATTCGGATCACCTGCTATGAATCACATCATCGAAACACCAGCTCAATGAAATCATCAGAAATTAACACGCGGTTGCAATCATGTTCACAATATCAATTATTGAAAATGATCACCTTTGTGTAAACAATTATTCATATAACCATGCTCATAACTCAGCTTGTTGGCCACGCACTTCGCAGTAGTTAACATAATATGGTTGGATAAATCGAGAGCTTTCGAACGAATGGTCAACGAATTTTGTGGGATGAAAAACGACGAAGTACCATTTCCCTAGCAACGACTCGGTTGTAAGCGGAAATCATCAGAATATTTGGTAACAAATTTGGTAACGGTTTTCGAGTTATGTGCCAGAGCAAAGACATAATATGTCAAAATTGAGCGCTTAGCAGGGATATCAGAGGAATTATTTTCTCTGAGCTAATGTTCCCATTGCCGGGGATTACAAACAAATGAAATCATTGAGCTTGTGTTACTTTCCAAGATTATTTCAGTTTATACTCGTACTTGAACGCTCCCTGAACGTACACTGAACCTTTTATGAGCGTATCATTCTATTATTTTCGCCATTATATTATGCTATTGTATTCATGTACATACATATTAGTTTATGGGAGTTCCAGTTAGGTAGCCGAGCCGAGCGGACGTGTTTTTTGCGAGCTCCGTATTAAGTATTGATTGAAATCATCAGAATATTTGGTAACAAATTTGGTAACGGTTTTCGAGTTATGTGCCAGAGCAAAGACATAAAATGTCAAAAGAACATTTTCGACCTTGATTTAAACAAAAATTGCGATTTTGTCCTCGTTTAACATGTAAATTACGTTGTGCAATGGCGATTATCAATTATCAGTGATTAAAATTACGATTGTTTCCGTAATCAACCATGCTGGCGATTAAGATTTTAATCGTATTCATGGAGGCGATTTTGATTAAATTCTTAATCACTCTTTCGAATTTGATTAATAATTTTTAATAATACCTAATTAATAATTTCAAATCGTAAACCGTCGATTTGATTTCGCTTATGTCTGCTCGCGAGTTGGCCGTGTAAGGGCCAATATTCACTAACACTGAGCATAAAACAGTTTAGTACGTAACTATATTAAATAAGAAGACATTTTAATTAGGTATATGTTGACATTTCATTATCGAACTAACAAGATGTGGAAGTTTATTGATCAGTGATTTGTGCATTCTTAGCTCTAATGGGACCTAAACCTTTAGGGGTCTTGTACGATAAACCGCGTGACCCCCGTAGAAGATTATAAAACGATTTACCCTCGTATTTCTGATTTATCGAAGGGAAAACTACTCACCTCGCGATACGGAAAACATGGCAGCTCGGAAACGGACCCACTCGAAGACTCATGTGAACACATCTTGACAAATGTGCAAAATGTAACGGAATGAAATGGCTGATCAGCTGAGGAGCCTCAGGGGCCAAGTTCTGTGGTAATCAACCTACACAGCTGAAATTTGCCTTTGGAATACCTACTTTGGAAAACAACCTAACGGGTTATGGAAGACCACTCATCAGCTGAGGGTCTTCTGAGGCTGATTATAATTTCTAATTTTCTGAGGCTGGTTTTCTAATTATATTGATTGACGACTCACCGAAATGACTATCCAACTGAAATGCCTAGTAGCTAACCGGTAACAACTGTATAAATAACAAAGAACAAGAAATAAGAAAAAAATAAAATAAGAAAATCGAATATCGGTTTCTTAATATTAAGAAATTAAGATTATTTCTAAGTCCAAATTTTCATTCTTAAAGGAATATTTATAAATTTATCCGTCTGAAGGGCACGAGGAGGGGTCAGGATTCTCTTCATCATCTTCTTCTTTCCATTCACTGCAACTTGACTCATTAATTACTTGGAAATCGATATCGCTCATGCCTATGACACAAAAAACCAAGGAAACCCCCCATTTTGAAATCCATTTTTCACCCATAGCACTCATGGGCGTAGGGTAAACGTTCTGGGACATATCGCAATCGATTCTGCGTCAAACATTGTATTGGAAACAATTTCCCAAGATGCCTATGTTATCAAAAACCTCAAATACTATTAGCTGTACACTTACATTCGAAAGTTCATTAAAATGACGTCATCATCCTGGAGCTGTTTTTTCGCATAAAAACGCACGAAAATAACTGAGATATGGTTGATTTTAAGCTCCAAACCGGCCTATCCTGAAGCGTTTTTGCTTGGAAACGCACACACACAGTAAAATTACATGATGCCTGCTCTTTAGTTAGTAAAGAAGGAACAAAACCATGGTCGGGAGCTGAAAAATGCATTAATTTGGCGCGCACTGGTGGTGTGGCCGTCAGCAAACAGGCGTATAAAAATCTCAGTACGATGGTGAAGGCTCTTTTGGCCAATTTGTGTGCGTTTCGAGCTTGTGGGGGCTGTAAACCTGTACACTTACATTAGAACGCTTTTACGTCATCATCCTGGAGCTGTTTTTCGCATAAAAACACACGAAAATGAATGAGATATGGTTGATTTTAAGCTCCAAACCGGCCTATCCTGAAGCTTCTTTTGCTTTACCAGCAACTTTACCTTATTTATTACCTTATTTTGCATTCCAGCATATATACACTTGTGTTAGATAGGTACTGCTCTATTTGGCATCCAATCATTTCGACTCTGTGTTCTTCAACTAATTCTCTACACTGAGGAAGCTACACTACCCATCCAACTTTCAGACTTGTTTCTCATTGGTAATATTTTAAATCAACAAACAGGACGATGGCTGTTTACAGGCTGAGAGAATTGGGCGACTCCAAAGAGTATATGATTATCTGTCTTCCTGCCATCACGCGGACTAGGTACTTCAACCGTTAAAACAGTAACAGCGCAAGTTTCACAAATATGTTGATCAACGAATCCAGCAGAAATTAGCCAGATCAGATGCGTTTTCATTTTTTCAATTTCCTCCAACTCTATGTGCGGCGGACAGACTTGATTCAAATTCAAATTTTGGGTTCATTGCATCTTGCTTGAAACGTGAACCAACAAATTTTAAGGGGGTGTTGGAAAAAAAAAATTCTTGGTCGATTACAAAGGTTTATTAATGAAAATACCTAATTTTTTTTTTGAAATTTTTTATTGCACCAATTAATAACTCAATAACAATATTATTTTGAAAGTACAGATATAAATATTCAAAAATAAGATACATCACTGAGTTTTGCTTATTATGACAGGTACTTCACTTTACTGCTTCGCAAGTAGGCAAGATCAAGTGGTTTGGTATGCTTAAGTCTTCATGTGATATCACTTACGTCAAGGAGACGGACAAAATAGAAACAGAAGCATTCAAAATAATAAACCAAATGCAATTCAATAATTTTGAAATTCAGAGGACACTTTTTTGCACAAACTTTCGTTTTACATGTAAAACATTTTGTTAAATTTTAGTATGAAAATTGCCATGACTTGATTTCAACATGAAACATGTTTTTGCCATCATAACCCGGCCGAAAATGAGACAAAATTACCGTTATGTAACATTTGTGCGTTACGCTCCTATTTTCTCATGATTATCGCTTACAACCGTTGCTACCTAGCTGTACCTTAAGCATTTATCATCGTACAAAAATCGTTCGCCAGTCATTGGAAAGCCCTCGATTTACTTAACCAATTATGTTAACCACTGCACAGAGCGTGGCCAGCAATCTGAGGTACGAGTGTAGTTGTCTGAATAATTTTTTACAATTAGGTGATTCTTCTCAGTTAATTTTGAAAGACTGGAAAGAAACTTGGAAGTTGGGACTTAAAGAAACGATTGAAATGATGGGCTCTTTCCTAATCAGCTGAATGACCTAAATTCTCTTCTGTTCTCCCAAGGAACATGTTCCATGTTCTGTCAAGATTTAGTGTTTAGGACCAAATTTTTTCAAATTTCATTAAAACAGCTAAATTTAAAATTTCAGCAGTAGGGTAGGCACTTATTTAAAAATAAATCCTCCCCTTCAATGCTTCGGGTCACCCCTGACGGTTTACACGGACGCTTCTGTCAAACTTAACGATTTTATTGGTACATAAAAACGTACTGGGTCGGGGAGAGGAGAATGAAATTACCTTTTTCAGAAGCCGCCATCTGTTTCTTAGGTTTTAGAGTCCGCAGATGTGTCGGGCAAATCCGGACGTTTGAAACGTGCTTTTTCCATCGCCAGCAAGGACCAGGGTTTCGCAGAAAGGGTGGGCCCAAGCTTGAAGAGAAATTGCGTTTATATTTATGAGCTATTTTCTGCAAACGAGAACTTAACAAGGAAGGTAGGTACTTTATGCTTGAACAGGCTGCTTGGCTCGAAGTATTCAATAAACAATTGACTGGGTCTAGACAGCAAATGGAATAGAATGCCGCCAACCGCAACTTTCTATCTCAATCCGTAGCGTAGATGAGATTTTAGGTTTTTGGATTCCTCACTACCGAAACTAGGGAAGCTTTGTGTTCGTGAAAGGAGTCGAAAAAATGTGTACCCTTCAAAATCAAAATTTCTATTCGCTTTTTGCATTTCAGAGCTTGCTGATCATTTTGGTTCCTTGTCTGTCTGTCTGTCTGATGTCTTTATAAAAAAGGTCTTCTGTCCTTAAATTGGTTTTTCTTATTAAACTCCAACGTTTTCCCCCAGGAACTAGAGCTTCGCCAGGGAGATTAATATTCAAAAGTGTAAAATATCTACTTACTTATTGTTTTCTTCTTCTTCTTTTTTTGTGTGTAAAATATCGAATTTAAAGTTGTACTATCGCAATCTACTTCTTTCCCAACAGAGTGGAAAGTAATATCCATTTTTACTTTCCAAACATCCCAACAGAGTGGAAAGTAATGTCACTTTCCCAACATCACAACAGAGTGGAAAGTAATGTTCACTTTTACTTTCCCAACATCCCAACAGAGTGGAAAGTAATGTCTACAACTTTGACATATCCATGATCTATTGTTTTAGCGAATTTTTGAAGAAAATTAAGCTATTGCTCTCGCCTCAAAATTTGTAGAATGTGAATTTTTGAAAAAAAAAAATTATGCAGAAATCCGTTTCAGGCTATTCTGAATCATATTCTGAAGTTTAACGCATTTTTTATTTATGTATTTCCAGACGATAACTGTCCGTAGAATTGTGCTAGAAACAAAATTTTCATAAAGTTTTCATAAAAGTTCATAAAGGCTTAGAGAACATAAGTCAGTGAATAACGTTGTCTATTTCCACGAAAAATAAAGAGTTACAATGTTAAATCGATTTCGACGGTTAGGCCATCATCAGTAACAAACAATAACTTATTCGTTGGGGTATGGTGATGGACTTTTCCCCTCACGAAATATTGTTTTTTGTAACTTCCGTTTTGAAATGGGTTTTTTTGAAAATCAATTTTCGTCGCGATACAGTTTTCGTGATTCAGTTCGTAAGACCTAGAGAATCTCCCTATCAAATTTCAACTTCCTAGGGTGAAGAGGAGAGAATTTAGCTCACTCATCTGATCAGGAAAGAGCCTATCATTTCAATCATCTCGTAATGACCCAAAGAGCCGCCCTATCGAATTTCAACTAAGTGCCATCCTAGTGGTTTTTTCGCTTAAAATACTAAAAAGTTATGGAAAATAAACTTACCTGCCATAGTGGATATGTATACTGTTGAGATCGCGTACAAAAACAATAATTTACACTTCAAACAAGAATTATTATGTTACTCAAAAATTGTCATTCAGAGTTGCGTCCATAGTGATGGACAGTGGGACTGAGGGGGTTAATTGGAAACCTTCATAAAATGTTGTAATTTCTCCCTTTTGACCTCAGATTCGGATTCAGCACACTTGAAAACTTTAAAGTAACAATTTCCAGCCATTTCAGACCGCTGCGCGGCGTATAGCAAATGGCATACGGACTGATTTTTTATTAAATTTTATTTTTATTGAAAATAATAAACCAAAAAAACCTCGAAGACGATCCGATAAAAAAGTATTTCCGGCCGACTCTTTTTTTCAAACAAAAAATTTTTTTCAAAACAGTCTAAGGTTTAAAGGCCTCGCTAATCAGTTTGGTGAAGGGTAACTGACCTAGTAGCATTGGGGTTTTTTAAATTTTTTTTTTTTCAATCACATTTGGATCAATGGGAGTCTGGGAAAAGAGAATAATAACTTATTATTAGGAATTTGCGCCACGCCCATTGGTTAGTTTGAAACAATATTAAGAGTTATTTGATTTTATCTGTTTTATTTATACGTTGTAATAACTTTTTTTGATTTTAGATTTATACCTAAAATGACAATATTCAGATAATGTTGATGTATCTTCTCGCTTACTCCTGTAGGATGTATTCTTGATTTTTCGTTCGACAGTGAGTTTTTTAAAACCCATATAGCTACAAAAAATACTTACAAAATTAAAATGTTCAAGTAGTACAACCTCTGCCAAGTTGGGTGGGCAGAATAGCTTCCTCACTTCCTCAGCTTCCTCAGTAGTATGGACGTATGGAATTAGATGAAGAACAAAGTACGCGTCGAAATGATTGATAAGTCAACGTTATAAGAGACAAATACCAGAAACATTGATGAATTCAGCCAAAACGTCGACTGGAAAATGAAGTATGGAGGGCTCGGATCACCGGTGAAATCTCTGGGGCTTTTCTAATCGAATTACTTTGCTGGAATTTAGACGGAGTTCCTCTGTACACCGCACGAAAACTAGATTATGGAAATATCTCCAGGTATTTATCGGCGAGCTGACGTTTCCTTTCTAAAAGTATCTACCTTTCTTTAGATGAAATTGCGCTTCTTTATAAGCAGAAATAACAACCAATTTATGTAATTGGCTAGGAAAGCAGGTCCAGGTAGTACATGTTAATGTTGGTCAGGACGCTGACTTCACTTCCAAATTACGATCAGGTTATGTTGCTTCGTTAACTGGAAAGGTTAGCGAATATAAAAATATAGTTATACCTACACTTAAGTATAGTGGATTTTGAGTTCTACATTTTCAGATTTCATGGGAATCTCCTACACTACGATTCTGGTACACACACTGAACTGCTGGAGACAGAAATGCAGTTCAACCGATGGTTGATGTATGGGCGGCCTAATGTGTTTTGGATGACTGGATTCTTCAATCCCCAAGGCTTCTTGACTGCAATGCGACAGGTGAGGAAAAACAAAGGTTTTTCATGGATGGCATTTGAAATTCACAGGAGATTCCACGAGGTGGTTTTTCTCTGAGGAGAAAGTGGCAAAGAATGACAAGCTAGAACAGCAAAAGTTGACAATTTTATCAAAACACGGCCAGAAACTAAGGGATTTTAGGAGAAGTGTACTTCTAGCTTCTTAATAACAATATTCGATGATCTCGTAATTCGTGCACCATGATCTGAGGAGACATTTGAGAAGTGCCCAAGCAAATATATTTGATTTCCACAAAGTGACGAAAATAAGTGTCGATTTTATTCCAATTTGGTTAAGTCACATCTGTCAATTTTATCACACTGAGCAAAGACAATAAACCTTACATTTTGAAAGTCAAAAATAGCTGGCCTGACAAAGATAAACAAGCCCTCACTGATGATTTGCTCATACACAAACATTACTCATCGTGACTTAGTTGCCTGATAGTTATGATGGTGTCACAGGAGTACCTTCTTAATCAAAGGCAAAAAAGCCCATGGGAGGACTGTGACCAATATGCCACTGGCAGCCTGAACAGAACCAAGAATTTTAAAAAATAATAAAACTTTATTTTCTCATTAACCCATTTTGGACTTCCTGGCGGCCCAATGGAATCGAACACCTCAAAAAACAATTACGAGGTACGGATGCCTGCTGATCAGCTGAGGGAACTCTGAGGCTAATTTATTTCGTTTTAGATCTGTCGTATTTTAATCTTTTTTTCTAAATTTTTCGGAATTTAATAAAAACTGTAAAATTGTGGGAGTTTTAATGGTTTGAACCTTTCTTGGGGGCGCGAAACGCCTGGTTTTGATTATTTACTATTTACGGGTTTCGGTAATTATTATAGATTAATGATCTACGTAGAAGGACTATCTACTTAATAAAGAAGTAATAAACCGTTGTTTAATAATTTGCACCGTTTTTCTTCTTGTGGAAGTTAAGGTCCACCACCCACCAATGGGACGCAATCCACCAGTTGGGAACCACTAGACTAGTCTCACTAAATTTTTGTTCAACAGCTATCTGTATCCTCTCTGCATAATAGTTACCAATGCATAGTAACTATGTATAAATATCTGTTATTAATAACGCCAATAATTATTTATTGGGAACCAGTCATCACTATTACTTATAGCATGATGGCCTCTCCAATTCGTCCGCTCCAATCAATATTATTATTGTCCTTATCACTATTCCATAAACCCACTTTTATCAAGTTCCGTATTTCCCTAGGAAATCCAATATTTTAATTAGGTAGGTAGGTTCCTATTCTGTGTACTGTTTAACCAATACGGACCCCGAAATAATTGTTTTTTTCTTTTACTTTCTCCGCATCCTTATAGTTTTATGAACGTTTTAATGTCTGTTGTATTCTTGAACGATTAATCAATGAATTGAGTGTGAAGTGAGGCGTTCAGTGCTAGAATAGTATGAATTCAAACATTACCTGCATACTTCCGCCTACCTATTGCTGTACGATTGCCTCAAACCTGGGTGAAGGACCCGATTCACTTGCAAGATCTCCAACAAATTCACCATCTGCTGATGTTGAATAGGTACGTAATAGGTCAGGCGATCAAAATAATTCTTCATAAGGGCTGCACATTTGATTGATTGAGTACATAATTTACTCATAATCATATAGACCAGGGCATACACATGGTATTAAGCCTGCATGGTACCTGCTAATACCTATCTACTAATTAAATATAAATTAGCCTCCGGCGAAGAATCCAATCTGATCTTATACTAAACCGTTTGGAGCCTTCGATAAAGGTGCATACATGCTTCTTTTCATATTAGAGAAACTAGGTTCATTGATTGATACGGACTACGTGATGATTCCATTAACACACCACAAAGGCCACAAGCCCTTCGTCTCCAGAGCTTTAGAACAAATAGGCAACAACTTACGTCTGATACTCTCCGAACAGATCTCCAAGAATTTGTTCCTTTTCTTACTGGTCAACCTGTCCTTTGCGTTTGTCGAATTATTTTACGGAGTTTGGACTAATAGTTTGGGACTCATTTCCGACGCTTTCCACATGTTTTTGGACTGCACCTGCCTCGTCGGTAGTTTGGTAGCAACAGTAATAACGAAATGGAAGCCGAACGAGCGGTTTTCTTTTGGGTATGCGAGAGTCGAAGTTTTGGCTGGATTCGCCAACGGGTTGTTTCTGGTGTTTGTGGCGTTTTTCGTGCTGGCGGAGGCCGTGGAAAGGCTGATCGAGCCTCCGGAGGTCAAACACGAGAGGCTTTTCGTCGTGTCCTGCTTGGGTTTCGTCGTCAATCTTTTGGGCATATACGCTTTTCAACACGGTCACCATCATCACGGGCATCATGACAGTCATGGGCACTCAAGCCAGTCTCAGATCATGAGAGGCATACTTCTCCACATAATAGCAGACACTCTGGGCAGCCTGAGTATCATAATCTCGTCGCTCCTGGTGCGATTCAACGGCTGGATGAGAGCAGACCCCATATGCTCCATCTTCATCGCCGTCCTCATCCTCCTCAGCGTCCGCCCTCTGATACGCGATTCCGTCGCCATTTTGATGCAAAGACAGCCCACCTCTCTGGACCACATCCTCCCGCAGTGCTATCAAAAAGTCATGCAAATCGCCGGTGTCTGCAGCATCCAAGAACCTCATTTCTGGACTCTCTCCAGCAACAAATATATCGGGGCTCTGAAACTGGAAGTCTCCACAGCAGCCGACTCAACATACATCCTCAGCCATACACAACAAATATTTGCATCCACGGGAGTTAAGCAACTATACATTCAACTAGATTATACTCCTTACGACCTGACATTATGATATGTTTTATTATTAATGAGGTTTGATGAAACCCAAATTTTCTGAAATACAATTTTACATCCAATATTACTCGACTATTTAATTTAATTATCTTCTTTATCAACTATTACACCTTGAAATTCATACTTGATTATACAAAAACAAAAAATAATCTTATACATATCTTATTGTATAATGTTATGGATTTTTGGTTTTTTTTTGCAGTTTTTATAAATTGTTTAGCAAATTTTACACAGTACATTTTCAGTATAATTTTGCGCATAAATTTTTGAATGTTCTATTTTATAGTTGATAAACTTTATTTGAGCAATATTCTGCAAAAAATATAAATTTACCGATTTTTACCCGTTTTTACTTAATTATTTTTAGTGATTCTTTCAGCACGTTTTTGAAATTTGACCAGTTTAATGTGCTCAAAAAGTGCTGGCCAACGAACTCATCCTTTCGTTTGGAAATCTTGATTTTTTGGCGCAAGAACAGAATTTTGACATATGTGGTAAATATATATCCTATATATATATATATATATATATATATATATATATATATATATATATATATATATTATTTATGCCAAGACCTTCGTATACCCTGAAGATGTACCTGATGAAGAAATAAGCTTTCGCACCGCGGTTTGGAATCAATCATTGGTCGGCGGCCAGGGTTTCAAGAAATGCAATTGTTCTAAAAAGTGTTCCACTAAAAAATGCCTCTGGAAGGCAGCAAATATAAAGTGCAACTCGAAGTGCCATAATTCTCTACCTTGTTGCAACAAGTAATTTATTGTAAGTTCCTTGCTGACATTTTACTTAATTTTACTACGTGAAAATAAAGTTTAGAAGTTTAAAATGTTAGCACATTTACATAGTTGATTTACAAGTTTGCAAAGCGGAAATAAAGTTTACAAAGTTAGTACCGTTCACCTTTATTTCAGCTTTTACCGCCTAACGGTGGGAAATGTTAAGATTTACCACAATGAGTTGGTAAAAGTCCGAAACACGCTCTCTAACTGAAATAATGCTAGCTTTTACCAAGCCTCTTGGAAAATCCTAAGATTTACTGGAAAATTTATATATATATATATAATTAATTAATTTCCTATAGATTTTCCGAATTCGTTTAATTTCCTATAGATAGGCTCATGAAATAATTTTGAACACCTGGATCGGTCGTATTGCCCACTGTGTGCCAATGTATTATGGTCTATTGGTCCGATTCCGTTCAAACATGGAGAGTAGAGAAGTACAGATTTCTGGACGGTATCCTATGAAATCTGTTGCGTCTGGATGAGTAACTATCGCATAAAGCTAAATATGGTTGACTCGAGCGAAACTCCGAGACTCATCCACGGATTTTTATTAAATGTTTAGGGATTGTGCAGTTTAGCTAGTAGGTAGGTGGTTTCTAAACACATGATTTGCTTTGGATATCTAAAAATTTATCTATAGGTACGTAAAAAGTACCTAACGCTTTATTTTGAATTTAAAAATCTACCCGTGGGTTGAATGAAACTACCCTCCCTAATATTTGAAGGCAAATAAAGTGCGAGCGTGGGTAGGTGCTTACGTGCATGTGTTTTACTCAATGATGAATGACGTAAAAACTATTGGACCCATTGAGCTGGAATCGTACATGAAAATTCTTAGGGTCCCTGGTTAACACATGGGCTATCGGAATCTTCCCCAAGCCTATTCCTTATCGTCGAACTGGCTGCCCTTCACAAAGGGTAAATACGCAACGCGATAAACCGTGGTAAAAGTGGTACGCCTTAATATGTCAACTATTTGGAGCAACATTATATATGTAAACAACCTGGTTATGAAGAGAGCCCGCTCCAATCTCAACCAAAGTGGTGATTTATAGTAGGTACTAGAATAAGAAGTAGTTGAACGTATTAGCGCATTGTTGAATATTTTAGACGGTTATTCGTTTTTTTTCCGACTGCATCGCGCCGGGTGATCCGCTAGTATACAGAATATAGTCACTAGAGAATGAAAATGGGACAGCTTACCGAGCTGGACCGGGCTGGGGGGGGGGGGGGGGGGGTTGAGCTGGATCGAACTTATCGAACCTGAAGAAGACTCCTTAGATTGTCTAGTTTTCAAATATCACTTCAAATTGCTTTAAACTTCTGCACATTTCGATTTATTATAATAAATGTTACCTACTTAATTTAAGATATTTTAGCGAATTTTCGTAGAAAATGAAGCTATTGCAATGGCTTGGAAAATTTAAAAATCAAAATCGTTTTGGTATCGTTGAATTTGTTACCGAAAGGTCTTCACGCTTGAACCCACCCCATCCACTAGATTTTTTCTCAAATTTTGACACTTTTTTGCACTTTTATCAAATATATCAATTTAATCTACTTTATCTAAATATACATAACAATCTATAGTAGCGGAAGCATTGTTTTCACCTTCGAGAGATAATAATTAGGTAACTGATGTTGAGTATTCACACTACATGCAGATACATCGGTACATGGATATGTCTTGTTTTCCCCTCGGTGAAATACGTGTTTCGTGTCTCAAGTTAAAAAAGTCTCAATTAAATTAGCCAGTCAGCTGAGTAGGAATGAGCCAATCATTTGAATCGTCTCTTAATTTCAGCTTCAGAGATTGAATGCGATAGAAACCATCAGCTTTAGGAGCCAGTCAGCTTCAGGAGCTCACCAGCTGATCAGAGGTCTATCCATCGTGTAGTACCTACTGCTTACAAGTAGTATCGTACTACCATGCATAGTATACCTACCATATACCTAGTGATTTCTTTTCACATTATTAGTTCATTATGGTAAATTATCATAATTATGGTAAATTAGGGACGTCCTATTGAAATAGATTTGAGACAATTAGGCTGGGCTCCAATTGTTGGATTCGCTTTGAGGACGTCCCCCTGAAGCTAGGTAATATTAGCAAGGCTTCAGATATTATAGGAGGGACGCCCTATTGAAATTGATGACCGTGACGCATTTTTATGGGTTGTATTCGTGTAATCGCCAATAGACGAATACGATTACACGAATACGAATATAATCGCAGTTGACTCAGAATCAACGAATAATTATCGCGACTACAATCGTATTCCTATTCGACGATAAGATTATGCCCAACACTCTTGTGCATACATTTTACTGGTCTTCAGTGGGATGAAGTCACTTAGATTATGTCAACATGACCGTCGTAAACACCCGCGTGACGGATCTAAACCGTCAAAACTTGAAGAGAATGACTACTAAATCCTCGAGCTAGAAAAAAATGAGAAGAAAAAAAACACGTTTAGTGTCTTGAAGAAAACATAAATTTCATCTCAGTGGGTTCTCAAGACCTTCTTCGGTAGGAGAAATAAAAATCAAAATTGAAAAAAAAAAAAAAAAAAAAAAAAAAAAAAATCATCGGTGACAGAAGCCGTGAAGTAGGCATGAAGAAGACACAGATGGCAGCTGGGCGGGAGCAGATGTGGGAGATTCCCACAGTCCTTTTCTCGTCGTATCATTTATAATGGAGGTATGCATTTAACCCTCTGACCCTTATATATGAGAGATACAGTTTCGAATGTAATGCATTTCGGTTTATTATTTCCAGTAATTAACGTTTGAATATAATGTTGTCATTACCGCCTAGAACGCCATCTATAAATGTGTACAATATAGAAAAGCTGTTAACCATGTTAAAAATTTACTTTTGCAATTCCATAAGTATCCACAACTTATAAATGCACAGCTTAATCCAGCATATACCACAAGATATGTAGTCGCAGGGAATGTAATTGCACCAAGACCAAGATTAACGCTGTCAACACACAGTCCAAAATTTATTATGCACATCATTCACAGAGCGCTAGATAGTCATATGAAAAGAGCTCAAAATTATACTAGACCAAACTACAAAAAGCAAATTTTAACGTGGCTTGTGAAAAATGGGGCAGTGGATTGCGAAACTATGCTAAACAGCATTTATGTATAATATTATAAAACAATAATTTTACTACAGAAAGTTTATCTACTTATAGAAAATAGGGACACCAAATACCACTGTAGTTATAATATTTAAGCTATGTAGATTATGTAGACGCATATGCGATGTTATGTCAACCTTCTATGTTTGAAATTATGGCAAATCGCCTAGACCTTAACCAACAACACGGTCCAAGCCTAGTTACTGTTGGAAAAGTAAGCGGCGAGTAGCCTAGTTCTACTTTTGTACCATCATCATATGTATGTGTGTCTATTGAAATAAATATAATCTATCTGTATCTATCTATCTTTGCAAAGTTCATTATTCGAAAGTTGTGAAAAAATTAAGCCCCTCCCACCCTCAATTTGTTGGTTTAACCCTATGCTTGGCAAGATTAGGCTGTCGACGCTCGATAATATATAAATATATATACATATATATATATATATATATATATATATATATTATATATATATATATATATATATATATATATATTTATAAATAAAATTACAAATCCGTACGAGCTTTCAAGCAATTCTATGATAAGAAATTTAAGTAATTCAGCATAATGTTTTGTACAATGTATTGATGTTTTATTTGCAGTTAGTGTTTAATTTCGCATACGCAATCCTCCATATCTCAGTTTTTATAAAGAATTCAAAACCCTTTCTCGCCTTTTCAGGGATTCACGAGAAAAAATGAGATCGTTATTTGAGAGCAGATAAAATGAACTGTAACAAGCCAGGCTTGGCTATAATGTGTATGAAATAATCACATCTAGCTTTTTGGAAGAATTTCTTTTCGGGCGCCAATGTATCTCATATCATAGATTTCTTATGATTTGACATTTCCTTTACACCTGCTCTCAGGCCCACAAGGAGGTTCAAAAAGAATCTCTCGACTTGTCGACTCCACCTGTTACCGGAGTCTCAAGTCGATCGACTTCGATTTTCGTCTGGAGGGACCCTCCGAAAAATAATCCCACACCTGGCCGATACGTCTTCACGCCAAGGAGGGGCCACATTCATGAAATCCGTCCAGGTTGGATATTTTCCAAGATGGAGGGAGCTCTAAAAACCCTCATCCAAATCCAATATCGGTGACCATGAAGAGATGATGATACATTCATGTGTAGTAAGCACTTAGGTACGCAGTTACTTTGTAGAGTAATGTCCGAATAGAATTAAACAGATATCAACAATATGTAAAAAAAAAAAAAAAAAAAAAAAAAAAAAAAAGCAGTTTGCGTAAGCAGAAATAACTTTTCAACTAACTGTTGGTGGTTCTGTGTTAGGTACCCTATTCATCTGAAACGCGATACCTACTTGGGCTTGATATTGGATTCGAAGTTGACAAGGGACGCCCATATTTCAACTACAGCTCGAATGCACACTGACTCGAATGACTATTGCTTTTCTACGAAACGTTGGGCAATAAATCCATTTAAAAAAATGCTCAAAATTATTACTCAAAGATTTAGATAGCCTTTCGCCGCAAATCATTGGTCTACAATAAATTATTAAACCCCGAAAATAGAAGAGTAGCTATATCATCAAAACCTCTCGCTTTGCACCTCCCAAAAGGGTTCAAACCTTCACAACTCCAGTTTCCTACAAATTTAAGTTCTATAGTAAATGTTGGTTATTGCCGTTTTGGCGATTTTTTTAATCACTTTTTTTTAAATTTTATTTTTAAGCGCACTTAAGCACAGCCATATATTCAAGATATTGCTAAAAAGTGGGGCTTTGGAACTAATGACAATCGATTCAGCGCCCCAAATTCATAGGAGTCCTAATCAGTTCGACTTATTTGGTCAGCTGAGGTTTTTGCACGTGAATGGCCGTTTCCGACCACTGTGCGCCGTTGCTGTTAAGTTATGAAACGGGTGAAAAATCACTGTAATTAGTGGCGGAGGGCATCTAGGCTCCCCTTAGAATCGTGCTACTTGTAGTGATCCCTTGAGACACCTTGTTCATGCCACTAATGATCCTTCTGGTAGAGGTGCGGCTTAAATAATCACCTAACTTAAAAATTAAAAATAATTAGAAGCTTCTTATTACCGACCTCCAGGCTTTGGAATCTTAGTGAATTCGGACTTTGGAGTTCGTGAAGTGTCCTGTCGATGACTTTTTGCCGTTTTGGCGATTTTTTAAGCACTTTTTTTTTCTTAAGCACACGTACTCAGCCTCATATTTAAGATAATGCTGAAAAGTGGGGCTTTGGAACTAATGACAATCGATTCAGTGCCCCAAATTCATAGGAGTCCTAATCAGTTCGACTTATTTGGTCAGCTAAGAGGTTTTTCCACATACATAAATGGCCGTTTCCGACCTCTGTGCGCCGTTGCTGTCCGCCGTACCTTCCAGATCCGTCCAGATCTTTTCTTCAAAACTAATGGACCAAAGTTTATGAAACATGGGTGAAAAATCACTCTAATTAGTGGCGGAGGGCATCTAGGCTCCCCTTAGAATCGTGCTACTTGTAGTGACCCCTTACGACACCTTGTTCAATGCCACTAATGACCCTTCTGGTAGAGGTGCGGCTTAAATAATCACCTAACTTAAAAATTAAAAATAATTAGAAGCTTCTTATTAC
This sequence comes from Adelphocoris suturalis, assembly GCA_030762985.1. Taxonomy (NCBI): domain Eukaryota; kingdom Metazoa; phylum Arthropoda; class Insecta; order Hemiptera; family Miridae; genus Adelphocoris; species Adelphocoris suturalis. Next base: position 34,406,595 of record CM061042.1, read on the forward strand.
CGACCTCCAGGCTTTGGAATCTTAGTGAATTCGGCCTTTGGAGTTCGTGAAGTGTCCTGTCGATGACTTCGAGTACCTACCTCTCAAACGAAGAAACCCAATTGGACGGCGGGGTAGGTAGGTAGTGGGGTTAGGTATAGTGCACTGTAGTAGGTACCTTTGAGCTTCACATCTGCTTCACACGTGTTGCATTAGCTCTTAATGAGGTAGCTGAGGGGAGGCCTACACAACCACCACCATCGTTTCTTCTCTTCTCCGATGCCCCTGCTACTGTTTTTGCCGATCTCCCCCACCGGAGATGACACCGGCGGTAATGAAGGCCTTTTACCTCTAAAATCTCTCACAAAAGTATATCATAATGAGCTGTATAACAACATTATGTATAAAAGGGATTTTTCGAAGAAAATAGGTAAACCTATTGCAATTGTTCCGAAAATCCTAAACACAACATTTTCCAGAAAGTGTACATACATGCATATAATATTATGTGTGTATCTTCCCAGACATCTCTCCCCATAATTTAGATTGACAGAGCCCTGGAGTCAGCTGTCCCCCCGGGAAATCGTGCAGGGCGTCAAGGAGTCGGTCGACCCCTCCAAAAGAGACATTTTACCATATTTTAACTGTAGGCTACAAGAGCCCTACACTGGGGGGTATATTTCATACCTCCAGACCCGCATAAGGCCTATTGAACCTTATCTACCCTGATTATTTACGCCTGATTTACCCGCCATGCCTGTTCGATGGGTAAATAGGGTTTACCCTATGCCTGATTCGTATATGATTTTGATGAGAATAGCGAATATATTTTTACTGGGTGTATCCACTACATTATAACCTAACATGAATGTGTTGCGAGGAACTACCCACCCCCTCTTCTTCACATTCATGAAATCAATGTCTCAGGTTGAAAATATCTCAGTTAATCGATTGGTATTGCTCCCCTCTATTACTCCTTTTCAGAAAAATCATCCTTCATCAAAATCTCCTCTTACCCCATCCTGTAACTCCTGGCATACCTATGTTCTACAACTTAAACAAATTCTTAATTGAAAAAAAAAAAAAAAAAACGCTAAAATTAAGGTTCTTAACAGTACTGGACAAACATTAAAATCGTACAAAATTAGAATCAAGAAAATAGGTTAAGGATTGTTGACTGAGCAGCGTCGACAAAATTTGTCTTAGAAAAGCTTGTTTTTCGGCTTTATTCCTCTGTTTTCTCCCTTCCCTTCTTGAAATACAAAATTTCTGAGGTTTGTTGCACAAATAGACTGAAATTGGGATCGAACAAAGAAAGAATCTTGAAAATCGTTTGAAAATAATAATTGTGGCCTAGGCAGCGTCGACAAAATTTTTCTCAAAACACACACAAATACTCGATTTTTTCACGGATTCGATCTTAGAATGGCCTGAAACGGATTTGATTTCGGTTATTCTTTTTCTCACGCTTAGGTTGTCACACCCCTCTGGATCAATTCCACTTGGTCGTCCCTTCAGATACGAAGCCTTGCTTTCATGACCTAGCTTCAGAGGGACGTCCTAGAAATGGCATACAACGGCTTAAAATTGTTAAATTTATTTTTTAGGCAGATTAAATCTTGGAAAAATACGATTAACTATGAAATAGGACGTTCAGAAATTGGAGCCCAATATTGTGCAGATTAAAATTAAAATCTGTGAACAATCAATATGAAACGCAACAAATTATTTGAAATCCAAAAATTGGTTTGAATTCAGCAGAATGTAATTTAGAAACAATTTGTTTACCTTAAATGTATGTTCCAAAATTCTTTTTGAGCACACAACGCTGCCATTTATGAAAACAAGAAAAGAAAAAATACACTTAATGTAATGTTTGTACAAAATAACAAAAACTTGCTCATATGGCCATTCCACCATGTTACATGATTGGAATTTCATTTAGTTTGGAGGGAGAGACCAAATTTTCGGCCCATCAGTCTTTCTTCGAAAAGTGAGAATAATTTCTTATATTCCAATTTCTCAAGAAGGGATGTAAAGATTTATTATCCTATTTCTACATCTCATTGACCTCAACCTTGAATTTTAGTGTTAACGACGATTATGACCTCAGATAGCTGTGTTGATCCGATTGCTTCCAACACAAACGCGATAAAACGGATCGATGGGTTTGTTATCTTAACCAACATTTTCTCGTAACTGGCTATGTTGAAAGGAATAGGACCATAAACTGGGCTGGTTTCGAATAGTTATTGGTTTATTTTCAATGTAGATCAGCTTCAGTAAATTTATTTCATATAGCTCAGATATTAAAAATTAAGCTGTATATATAAATAAAGGACCTACTTCTGCAATTCCATAAGCTCCCAACACATGTGCGCCTTGCATCAAACGCAATATGTACCTACTTGCAGCAGAAAATTTGATTGCCACCATACATGTCTTTTTTTTAAATTTACTTTTTTAAAATATTTATTGATAAGGACCATCTGCTATTGGCAGGGCTACGTGAGTGCGAAAATTTCTACTATAAAAATGCAACGGTTTTATTCTATTATCTATTTCTATTGATTTTCATGTACAACCAATGCGTTACTAGCGAAGTGTAACTCCCTTAGTTTTCACAGAAGGAAAATCGTTCGCCACTTTTTGAAGTGCTCTCATTTTATCACATCTCATGATTCCAAAGCCATAGTACGTCAAGGAAAGCTAATTTATTACGCTAAGTTATAAACTAATGTTGCTAAGTGACCATAATGAACTAATAATGTGAAAAGAAAGCACTAGGTACATGGTAGGTATACTAATGAGTAGTAGGTACTTGTAAGCAGTAGGTACAACACGATACATAGACCTCTGATCAGCTGATGAGCTCCTGAAGCTGATGGGCTCCTAAAGGTGATGGTTTCTATCGTATTTAATCTCTGAAGCTGAAATTAAGAGACGATTGGAATGATTGGCTCATTCCTACTCAGCTGAGTGAGCTAAATTGTCTCCTGCTCATCCTTGCAAAAAAAGATTTGATACGGAGACTCTCTGGGACAATAAGAGACGATCGCAATTATTGGCTGTTTCTCAATCAGCTGAGTGAACACAATTCTCTCCTGCTACCTCTAAGAAGTTGAAATTTTATGGGGATAATCTCTGGGACAGTAAGAGACGATTGGGATGATTGGCTCATTCCTACTCAGCTGAGTGAGCTAAATTGTCTCCTGTTCATCCTAGGAAGTTGCAATTTGATAGGGAGACTGTCTGGGACAAGAGATGATTGCAATTATTGGCTCTTTCCGAATCAGCTGAGTGAGCTAAATTGTCTCCTGTTCATCCTAGTAAGTTCAGATTTGATAGGGAGACTCTCTGAGACACTAAGAGACGATTGCAATTATTGGCTCTTTCCCAATTAGCTGAGTTAGCAAAACTTCCTCCTGTTACCCCTAGGAAGTTGAAATTTGATAGGGATAATCTCTGTGACACTGACGATTGAAATGATTGGCTCATTCTTACTCAGCTGAATGAGCTAAATTGTCTCCTGCTCATCCTAGGAAGTTCAGATTTGATAGGGAGACTCTCTGGGACACTAAGAGACTATTGCAATTATTGGCTCTTTCCCAATCAGCTGAGTGAGCAAAATTCTATCCTGTTACCCCTAGGAAGTTGAAATTTGATAGGGATACTCTCTGGGACACTAAGAGACGATTGAAATGATTGGCTCTTCTTCAATCAGCTGAGTGAGCACAATTCTCTCCTGTTACACCTAGGAAGTTGAAATATGATAGGGATACTCTCTGGAACACTAAGAGACGATTGAAATGATTGGCTCATTCCTACTCAGCTGAGTGAGCTAAATTGTCTCCTGTTCATCCTAGGAAGTTGAGATTTGATAGGGAGACTCTCTGGGACACTAAGAGACGATTGAAATTATTGGCTCTTTCCCAATCAGCTGAGTGAGCAAAATTTCCTCCTGTTACCCCTAGGAAGTTGAAATTTGATAGGGATAATCTCTGTGACACTGACGATTGAAATGATTGGCTCATTCTTACTCAGCTGAATGAGCTAAATTGTCTCCTGCTCATCCTAGGAAGTTCAGATTTGATAGGGAGACTCTCTGGGACAGTAAGAGACGATTGAAATTATTGGCTCTTTCTCAATCAGCTGAGTGAGCACAATTCTCTCCTATCACCCCTAGGAAGTTGCAATTTGATAGGGAGACTGTCTGGGACAAGAGATGATTGCAATTATTGGCTCTTTCCGAATCAGCTGAGTGAGTGCCGAGTTAAGATTTGATAGGGACACTAAGAGACGATTGTAATTATTGGCTCTCCCCAATCAGCTTAGTGAGCAAAATTCACTCCTGTAACCCCTAGGAAGTTGAGATTTGATATTGAGACTATCTGGGACGAGAGACGATTGCAATTATTGGCTGTTTCCAAACCAGCCGAGTGAGTGCCGAGTTAAGATTTGATAGGGAGACTCTCTGGGACACTAAGAGACGATTGCAATTATTGGCTCTTTCTCAATCAGCTGAGTGATCACAATTCTCTCCTATCACCCCTAGGAAGTTGCAATTTGATAGCGAGACTGTCTGGGACAAGAGACGATTGCAATTATTGGCTGTTTTCCAATCAGCTGAGGGAGCTAAATTGTCTCCTGTTCATCCTACGAAGTTGAGATTTGATAGGGAGACTCTCGGGGACGAGAGACGATTGCAATTATTGGCTGTTTCCAAACCAGCCGAGTGAGTGCCGAGTTAAGATTTGATAGGGAGACTCCCTGGGACATTAGGAGACGATTGAAATGATTGGCTCATTCCTAATCAGCTGAGTGAGCTAAATTGTCTCCTGTTCATCCTAGGAAGTTTAGATTTGATAGGGAGACTCTCGGGGACATTAGGAGACGATTGAAATTATTGGCTCATTCCTAATTAGCTGAGTGAGCTAATTTCTCTCCTGTTCATCCTAAAAAAGTTATAATTAGGTATGGAGACGCTCTCGGACACTATTGAAAGAGACGATTGAATTGATTAGGTCTTTTCAGATCAGCCGAGTGAACTAATTTAATTGAGACACAAAACACTTTTTCCCGGGGGGAGAAATAAGACATGTACATGTACCGATGTATTTGCCTGTAGTGTAGCATCATTTTAATTTTCACATACGAAATGTAGAATTTATTTACAAATACTACATACTTATCAAGTTAATGTATAAAAACTTGCGCTGGTGGAAGGAGTATATTTCATTGTGCTGCTCAATAAAAATAAATAAAGAAAATAACGACAACATGGATATGAATAAGCACAAATAAACATGAAACATTTCAAAAAGAACAGTACCTGTAGCACATAGATACCTAGATACAAATTCTTTATAAGAAAAATAGCAGGTGTACTCGTAAAAACATAACTTTACCTTTGCAGGATTACTTTTTGTTTATAAATTTCTTTCACCTTAGGTTTAAAACATTTTAGCAAAGGGCTCAATTTTATTTCTCCTGACAAGATGTTTTAAAGTTTTGCCTCTACGAACTCTGCGCAAAAAAATGCGCTCCGAAAAGTAATTTCCAAAATTTGAAATGGAGGCCTGTGGGACGTCTAGAAACCGTTGGCAAACTCAAAAAAATTACTAAAAATGGCTAAAAACTGTCAAATTGATTTTTTTTTTGCAGAATTTTAGCCTAAAAAGGTAGACCAACAAAGGAATTGAACATTATAAAATTTACGCGTAAAATCATGCAGAAAATTGTACTCATTTTCATTAATATTTGCTCAAACATCTGTAAAAAACTCCAAAAAAGAGCTAACACTTCCGAATCTTCTTTGAATTGCAGAATATGATTTTTGAAGAGTTTTGCTGCCATAAAACTAACATTTACTATATATTGTGCTATGTTAACTATGTTCATGCACTCAAAATGCTCAAATTTCAAAACAGTTCAACATATTCCAAAACAATGTATTCTAACACAATATGTTTTATCACATTGGTCCACTAATTCGGAAGACAATGATCGGTCAATTATATTACGAGCATGTTTGTAATCGAAGCTGAACCTTTTAATAATTAGTTCATCTGGATAAACTATCAGCTATCGAAATGAACTCATTAATTGCCCTACATGAACTCAATATGTAGCTCTATAATGAGGAAGATGGCAGTGTTATTATCTAGAAGAATATGAAATAAAATAATAGCTAAATAAATATAAAATAAAATAATAGCTCCGCTGTTAGGGTTGAGGAAATGCATGCGTGACGGAGGTTATCGCCAGGACCAATATTGAGTCAGTTATCATTGTTTAAAATTCGATTTATCATCGTGAGAAATACCTAGTCAGAAAATAGTTTGGTGTCGACACATATGGACAATAACGTGATTTACAAAGGTCAATCTTTTGATTGAATGTATTTGATATACGGTAGTTATAGATTGTGAAAAAATTCCAGCCTAGCCCACGACTAATTTCCAACAAAAAGGTTCCTCTTGAGTGATTTTTTCACTCTTTCGCACTTTGTTCTCAAGTGTTTTGACTTTTAAGATATATTACGTGTTTTTGACTTTATGCCATAAAAAATTGTCATAACTGCCTTCATTAAAATCCCAAAATCAAAAACTTCCAGTCATGCAGCATAATCGTATGAGCACAATTTCTTAAATAATCGTATTATATTATATGATAAAACATATTGTTTTATAATACATTGTTTTGAAATTGGTTGTATTGTTATGAAATTCGAGCATTTTGAGTACATAGAAATAGTTAACTACTAATTTTATGGCAGCAAAACTCGTTCAAAATAATATTCTACAATTAAAAGAAGATTCGCAAATGTTAGCTCTTTCTGGGATTTTTTTAAAATAGATTTTTCAGTAAATATTAGTGAAAATGTGAAAATTTCGTTTTTAGCCATTTTTAGTGAGGTTTTTAGTAAATTTTTTGAAATTTGACCAATTTAGTGAGCTCAAAAAGTGTTGGCCAACGAACTCATTCTTTTGTTTGGAAAGCTTGTTTTTTTTTTGGCGCAAGAACGGAATTGATATCTCAATCCTAAGGAGAGTTGTCTGGAATGACAAATATATATATATATAAGCGTTAAAATCTAGAATTCATTTCAGAATGTCTCAAAACGGATTTATTTTTCGAGCTATTACAACAGCTTTATTTATTTTTTATTTTTTTAACGACAATTCGCTAAAACTTTACATTCATGCAGAATGATCGTGTGAGCGAATTTTCGTTATTTTCGCATCATATTTATGTCCAATCGTTTTGATATAAAGAAATCGTTACATATAAATTTTATGGCGAACAAATTTTTCTGTAAATATGTACCTAATATTTACCTTTAGAAATAAATCCAATCCACTTTCTCCCAGTTTTATCGATCTCTTCAGCTTATATCAATGAGAAAAACATATAATAAATACATAATTTTGTTAGCATGTACCAAGGCATTTTGATTGGGTAGATGGCATGAGCGCTAATCCGCTGAAGGACGGTGTACGAATGCGCTTATTTCCGGGAAGCTGGCTTGTTCAATATCGCAAAAAATAAGGCGCGAAAGCGCAAAAATATGTCCCTTGGAAACCGGCTTTTAGGTAATTTATTTCTTAATATTCTAGGACTCGTGGCGTCTGATACGATTTCGGAATCAGCGGCAGATACGATTTTTCTTCCCAGTATTTTGATCGTACGAATGTATTTTCTCTAGTCAGATCAGATACGGTTTTCAGAGGTTGGCAACCACGATTTTTCTAATAGTATCCTGCATATGCGAGAAAATAGTTTTTTTCCGCCACGTAGAGCGGTATTGATTTTGTATTAGAAAAAACGTATGTATCAGTCTTATTGCAAAACGAAAACTCGTATGTACACCAGATACGAGGAAATCGCCTAGTACATATGTTCTACACCTTTTTTTTTGCAATTTTCTGACCAAAATAATTTTTTCCAGCCACACCACGCGATTCAGCGGGCAATTTCCGTTGGAATGAGTGCATTTGGAGCTCGAGACAACGTGAAATAGAGCTAATACCTATCAGGAAATTTCGACTCAAAACCTAAAGACGCATTTTCCCAAAAGTAGGATTTGGTTAGATACGGGATCTATTCTTAGTACGGCAAAATATCGGCATTACTCATGAACGCGAGATTTTTTTAGTTGTCAGTATGTTATGCTTGACATCGATTGTTGACATCTCCCCCGTCCCACTTCCGTCATCTCCTCCCGCACGTCCCATCACTCGGCCGGCCCATCTCTCAGCTCCAAGTATTTGCGCTTATGCAACTGACTCCCTGCCATAAATTTGCGCTTTTTTTCGCGCTTTTGCAACTCTCACTTGAACGTTCCCAAACGGATTAGCGCTTTCATACTCCTCCGTTTTGATTTTATAGGACAACCACCTGCACAAATACAAAATCTTCATTGACTTTTATAGCGAAAAAGCCCATTAAATTAATGATAGTAAACCGCCGAAGATGATTATTGTATATGTATAGATTCAATATAGAATAGATAGATAGTTTTACAGAGCTCAGGTATCAAAATGGCCGTTTTCACCTGGAGGTCGAGCATCAGATTTGGTTGGTTCCTCCCTCAACAGGTGGGACCGGTAGGCGTGTTTCGTGTCAACTCTTCAGGTGGGCGTTCCATCTCCAGCCTCCTAAAGCTCAGGTAAAGTGAACTCGTGATACCTACACCCTATTATACTTACTGTATTCTGTTCCTACACCGATAGATGAAGATCTATCTTCTACTTCTATGCCTACACCTGAAGTTTTTCAGTTAGTCATTTTGAATAAGCATATTGTTGAGAGTAGGTATTGACCAAAATTATTACACGACTGTTTCATAAGCAAACTCGTTCACAAACTTGCAAACGGCACTTTTTCAACATTTGTTTTTTGTTTTTTGTATCATGTCTCGCAATGAATATGATTTTAAAGGTAGGTACCTATAATTTCCATTCTTAGATAGATTTTGAAGCACTAGGAGCCGGAAAATGGGAAAAGATTGAATCAGGGCTTGGGAATGCATTTACGAAGTAAACCTCTGCTCTTCAATCCTTAATCGTTCACACCCTGGAGAGTGAAGATACACACTGGAGAGTGAAACCTACAGCTACTGCAGGTTGAAGCACAAAACTAGCCGAAAATCGAGCAATTGATTCTTTCTGTCGGATTGCTTTGAATTCTACCCCTCTACCTAATGGATATTCACCTGCAGAACTTCTCATGGGTAGACGTTTGAGGACACTAGTTCCAACTGCGCCAATTAATCTCAAACCTCGAATCCCAAATTATACCAAAGAGTAATAGTTCGAAAACGAAGATAAAGAAAAGAGGAAGTGCTATTTTGACAAAAGACTTGGAGTTAAAGAGATACCTGATTTTAAAGTAGGCGATTCTGTATATGTACGAGATATGAAGCTTCATGATGTGATTAAAGCGAAACATGACAGCACAAGGTCATACATAGTAGAAACCAGTCAGGGAGGAATGGTGCGACGAAACAGATTTCATCTCGTACTATTGGTAATGCTCGCACCGCTAAAGCACCAACTTCGACCATGGAAACATAGAAGTAACTCTGTTGTTTCTATGTTCTGTGCAAACTCGCTACATGTCATGGCTTTCTATTCGGGATAAATGATCTTTCTATTGCACTTGACGCCAAAGACCGTAAAATGGTTGGAAAAACGGTCGCAGGAGGGTTCGCTAGGGGAAGAATCTACCTGACCTTTCGAGTCCCACCCATCTCTCAGGATGCCGGCTGCAGTTGTCTTCCTTTAGAAATTTTTTTGTCCTACTTTAGGAGACACGAAACTTTCAACGCAGTGTTGGCTCGGAGCTCCCTCCCAAGGGCGCCATTGTCGATGAAAAGTGACGTTCGCTCCCTCTTGAGCACTGAATTTTATCTTCTATTTTTTCAAGGTATCTAGCTAAGATCATCTTTGGGATATCTAGAGACGAGTAAAATGATCATTAGGTACAGTTACTTTCCTGATCAGCTGAGTGAGCTAAATTCTCTCCTGCTCACCCTAGGAATATGAAATTTGATAGGAAGTCTCTCTAGTACAGGGGTCTTCAACCTTTTTTCGAATTGAAAATTTTCCTCGATTGCGTGGGCATTGTATAACAGAAGAAAAGAGATTTACAGATAAAGAGAAATAAATGAAATTTATTTAGAATGCTTAACAGGTACCTACCCTAATATTGTAATTTCAACAGGGAAATCACTGGGTGGTTTGCCACTGTTTGTAGCTCAAAATATTTACGTAATCTGGCTCAAATTTTGTCATTTCTACCAATTGCATTGAAATGTTCATCAGTCAAGTTGGCCCTGTATTTAGATTTTGTTAATTTCTTCCTCGAAAAGGTTTGTTCGCACAGATAGGGGTACAACTGGAGAGAGCAAAGTCTTGCAGGTTTGGAAAATTATTTTCTGGGAGCGCAGCGTAGAATTTGTGGATATAATTTCATGTCATTCGACTGCAGTTCAATGACGTCCAGCTGAAGATACGGAGGTAAATCTTCAACTGCTGCAGTGAAAGGGTTTTAAAAAATTTTGATGTTCAAAGATCCTTTCCCGGAAAACGGGTCTCGAACTGGTCTCGCAGACACGTGATAAACAATATCGCAAATTCATTTGGAAGCCCTTAATCATTCTCGGATTTAAGGGTGTTGTACGTTGGGAAATGTACCAGGTTTTTCATTGTTGTATGTGTTTCGAAAAGAGCCATTTTCATTTTAAAAGCTTTGAAATCAGGCTGTTCGTTTCTTGAAGTTTCAAGTTCAAGTCATTCAGCATTTGAGTAATATCAACTAGTGAAGCTAATTTCCATAGCCAAAAAAAAAAAAAAAAAAAAAAAAAAAAAAAAAAAAAAAAAAAAAAAAAAAAAAAAAAAAAAAAAAAAAAAAAAAAAAAAAAAAAAAAAAAAAAAATCTGACTGTTTTGAAGCAGCACGATTTTTTTTTTTTTTTTCTGCCAAGGAAATGCCTATTTCTACGTGGAGCTGGAAAAAGCTGTGCAGAACTCTCCCTCTGCTTAGCCAACGAACTTCACTATGATCAGGTACATCTGGATACAGACTGTTCATTTCATCGAGGAGTACCTTGAACTGTCGGTAGTTCAGTGCATTTTTTCTAATGAAATTCACTACCTGCACCACGACAGTCATGATTGCACTTACATTGACATTTTTTCCGCATAATGCTTTTTGATGAATAATACAGTGAATGGTCATTGGTTTTTCTGATATTGCCTCTATAACAGATTTGTGAGATCAACAGAAGTCCCCTCTTCAACCACCCATCCTCCAATTCGCTGGAAAGCGGTAGTGATACACTTCGAAGTAATGACTGTTGAAGGAAGTTCTAAGGATCGGCGGGCCGGTGAAAAAAGATCGGCGGGCCATATCCGGCCCGCGGGCCGTAGGTTGGGTACCCCTGCTCTAGGACATTGGTACAGAGACTAATAAAGTGATGGGATTTTTCATTATCATCTGAATGAGCTAAATTCTCTACTGTTCACCCTAAGAATGTTAAATTTGATAGGAAGTCTCTCTAGGACACGAAGAGCCTAATAAAATGATGGGTTCTTTCCTGATCAGCTAAATTCCCTCCTTTTCTTCCTAGGAATGTAAAATTTGATAGGGAGCCTCTCTAATTAAGAAAGACTAAGAGACTAATAAAATGATGGGTTCTTCCATGATCATATGAATGAGCTAAATTCTCTACTGTTCACCCTAAGAATGTAAAATTTGATAGGAAGTCTCTCTAGGACACAAAGAGACCAATAAAATGATAGAATCTTTCATTACTTATAATCTGAATGAGCTAAATTCTCTACTGTTCACCCTAAGAATGTAAAATTTGATAGGAAGTCTCTCTAGGACACAAAGAGACTAATAAAATGATAGAATCTTTCATTATCATCTGAATGAGCTAAATTCTCTCCTGTTCACCCTAGGAATGTAAAATTTGATAGGGATATCTGGGACTGGGATATCAAGAGACGAGTTCTTTCCTGATCAGCTAAATTCCCTCCGATAGGAAGCCTCTCAATGGGCCCGTTTATCAATTTCAGGGAATAATTTCCTATTTGGGGGTTGTTGGCTTTCAGGATTATACCTTAGGGTTGTAGAGGGCGAGAGTAATCAGATTCTCGTATTTTGTAGTTTTTATTCCAGCTAAGCGCTTTCGCCACATAAGGTCTCGTCAGAGCTGCATATATGTCATATTATAGTGATGCTTTGTTAGGGGGACCCATCCTCTTATCATGGTTAGCAAGCGGTGTACCTTTTACATGTTGCTGAAGGCAGAGGGGGGGCTAATTTTCTTGTTAAAATTAGTGAAATATTAAAATTGTTAGCAGGAGCACTTATCATTCTTTCAATGATGGATCTTCCAAGAAGGTCCAAGAAGATCCCCCAACTCGTAGACTCCCACCACTCAGCCGTTTGGCCATGCATAGCACGGACAGCCAGACAGACAGATAGACGGAGTTTCATTCTTATAAAATAGTATAGATAGATAGAGATAGAGATGTACTTGATGTAATAGTTCGGTCTACCTTATTGATGGGGTAGACATAGCTGTTAGGATTACCATCAACTTTTGCTTCCGAGTCCACAATGGGTAGCGGAAGCATTGTTTTCAGTTTTGGGAGATGAAACATTGTCTCCAAAATCAAAATTTCTACTTGCGTTTCTATACCGTTCTGAACAAGTATTGTTCCGTGTCTGTCTGTCAATCTGTGAGTTTGTGCTTACCTTAGTACGCATTTACCACCGGTGTTGGTAATACAATCTTCTAACCAATTTTTAACATTCTATACACGATGAAAAGGAGAAAATTGAGATTAAAATTCAGCTGATCAGGATGGAGTACGTCATTTCAATCAACTTTAGTTGTCCCAGAGAGGCTCCCTATCAATTTTCAACTTCCTATGGTGAACAGCAGGAAATTGAGCTAATGTAGCTGATTAGGAAACAGCCAATCATTTTATTAGTCTCTTAATGTCCTAGAGAGGCTTCCTATCAAATTTCCAAGTCCTTGAGAGAACAGGAGGAAATCCAGCTCAATTAGCTAATCAGGAAAGAACCCATCCCAGAGAGGATTCCTGCCAAATTTCAAATTCATAGGGAGAAAAGGAGAGAATTTAGCTCGCTTAGCTGATCAGGAAAGAGCCCATCATTTTATTCGTCTCTTGATCTCCCAGAGAGGCTCCATATCAAATTTCTGATTCCTAGTGTGAAAATAAGAGAATATGGAAAACTCAGCTGCTCAGGATAGAGCCCGTAATTTCGTCTCTTATGTCCCAGAAAGTCTCCGTGTCAAATTTTACATTCCTGTGTTGAACAGTAGAGAATTTAGTTCATTCAGCTGATCATGAAAGAGCCCATCATTTCAATAGTCTCTTAATGTCCTAAAGAGTCTCCCTATCAAATTCTAAATTCTTTGGGTGAATGCGAGAGAATTTAGCTCACTCAGCTGATCAGGTCAAAAATATGGGTGATTAGATCACCTATATTTTTAATCATATCTTAATTCCCTGAAGAGCCTCCCTATAAATTTGAAATTCCTAGACTGAACAGGCAAGAATTAAGCTCATTTAGCTGATCAGCATCTAGCCCGTCATTTCATTTGCCTCTTGATGTTCTAGAGAGGCTACCAATAAAATTTAAAACGCCTTGGGTGAACAGGAAACAATTTAGCAACTCAGCAGATCAGGAAAGAGTTCATCATTTCAATCGTCTCTTAATGTCCCAGAGAGGTTTATTGGTTATGGTAGTGGTACTGCAATGATTGACTATTGCTTTGCTACGCCTGGTGAGTTGACATTTATAGAGAACTTTTGTGTCGGAAATGAGAGCGATCACATGCCAAATGTTTTCTCTCCCTTTTAGTGCTTGGCGGAGGGAGTGTTGGCCGCCACTTCTCCCCAAACCCCTGCGGCGAGTGCTAGGTCGGAATAACATCACTGTACGTATCATCAAACATCGCTAGAACGACAGCTACAAGGTTTAGAAGCTGCAAATGATGCTTTTCAAATTCATTTCCTGAGAAGAAAGGAGTGAGGCAGGACTGCTTTTATTGCTCAGCCCGTTGATATTCATCTATCACATTGAAAATTTCCAGTTTTCAGGCACGTAGCCAAAGGGGGGATCCATGGGGTCCGGACCCCCCCCCCCCCCCCCCCCCCCGAAATTTTTTGATGAATTAAAAAATTATTCATGTTTAGGGTAGTTTCTATTATTTCACTAGCAGGAACTACCAACAGAGAATATTCGTCTGATGTGAAATTCTTCAGAAATTATTTTTATAATTCTCATAGGTTCTGCTAATAGCTCCAATACGTAGAGGTAAGATTCCTGAGATAAGAAGTTAGATATTTCGGTACACGGACATGGGTCATGTATTCGACCTTAAAGACAGATCAACGCCTAGCACTATACCTGAACGACCCGTGTAAGCCTTGCACTCCACATTTTTATTATGGTGTTCAGAAGCCATCTGACATCTTCCCCTGAAGAGATTCCTTTCTCTCTCTGGAGGGCAGTACTACAGAGGAAGAAAATTCTCTCCGAATCTCGTATTCCCTCGGCTAGCCCTTTCACTTCATCAGCAAGGAGTGACACGCCGACCGCTCCCTGAGGTGCCTCGTACTGCTTTCCTTGCAGTCTCATGGCTCTCTGCTACAGCATGTCCCATCTTAATGTGGTCCAGCCTCCTGGAGAATTTAACATCCCGTCCCCGAAGCCTCATATGAAATAGTCCTGAATAGGATCAGCATTTGGTATTGATATTATATTTTGAGTACCACGGTTGGTATTCAGGTTCGCAATATTTGGATGTCTGGAGCGTATATGTAGAGTGAGTTCTCTTCTTGTAAAGCCTCTAGAACAATGGGGACATTGGGTTGCATTGTCTCTTTGACTATTCATTCACCAAGGTATCATCCATGTTACTGAGCTACATAATTACGTTGCTCCAACGATATCACAACAATAACAATAATTAAGTTAACATTTTTGGAATGAGTGAATGAGACAGAATTTGGCACTCAACTTCGAAGTAGGAATTTGAAGAAGTATGACTGGTAGTGTGAACCTGTCTGGTACGTTTTCCATCGGTTTTTCGTAAAAAAAAAAAAAAAAAAAAAAAAAAAAAAAAAAAAAAAAAAAAAAAAAACCCGATCTAACGCTTCGAAAATCGATTTTCTTGCGGAGCGGAAATTCACACAACACATCACCATCCGTTCCGGGATTAGAAAATTCATAAATTTACTTCATGGGATCTTGCAGTCTAGGGGAAATTTATCTATCCTATGTGCGTCACGGGGTTCTGTATTCCGCCCCACACTCCTTACAATATCCTACGGGAAGAATGTTCCTAGATGTCTTCCTAACTTTTACGTTACGGGATCCTGCAGTACCTTAGAAATTAAGATGGGGAACGAACGCCTTTCTCATTTGACCATGATGTCAATTCATTATCCACTGTCGTTCACGGCTGATAACGTGCTGGATTTGATGTCTTTAAACGCAAACAGAAAAGTCTTACTATAAACATTTTATGATCAACTAAATACCTAATAATTGAACTTTTGTTGTTGTATAAAGATCAAGATTTATCATGATTGTAAAAAATTGTTTTAACTGTCACCTAAAATCCTTATTATGTACCTACCTATTAAATATTTTTGTCTTATTAAAGATAGTATTTCATCATGTTTGTAAAACATTTCTTCTCCTGTGACTTAAAATTCGTATTTTAAAATTTATTCAAATGGGAAGAGAGCCGATGGGCGAGGGGGGGGGGGGGGGTCTGGACCCCCCCCCCCCCCCCCCCAAGGCAAAATCCTGGCTACGTGCCTGCCAGTTTTCTTCCAGATAGGAAGAAGATTCTACCAGTTGGGACTAGGTATAGTAATAAAGCTCATAATGTATGCAGACATTGTCTTCATGAGGGAATCACCAGGGGATCTTTGGCGCAACATTCTTCAGGAGTTTTGTGATAAGTGGATGTAGCATTGTCAAATGTCAAAATCGTTCTTTGAAAAGCTTAAGTTTTAAATCGTTTGCAAAACAAAACTGATGGTTTAATATTGGCCACTAGCATGTTTTATAATTCAGAATGCATTCTAGCCTTAGAATCTCCAACCGAAAACGTCGTTGCTAGGGAAATAGTGTACTTCTTCATTTTTCATCCCACAAAACTCGTTGACCATTCGTTCGAAAGCTCTCGATTTACCCAACCATATTAGTATGTTGACTTCTGCGAATTGCGTGGCCAACAAGCTGAGTTATGAGCATGGTTATTTGAATAATTGTTTACACACAGGTGATCATTCTCAATAATTGATATTGCGAACATGATTGCAACCGCTTGTTAGTTTATGATGATTTCATTGAGCTGGTGGTGAGTCGTTGCGATGGTGATAAATAAATAAAACAACTAGACATAAGTAGTAGTGATAAGATATAGTTAGGTAGGTACCTACCCCAAAATCTGAGTCATTCTTCTATACGGGTTTATGTGAAACACGTGAGCTAAAACGCATTCTGTGTTTCCGTAATTTCATTCGAAGTATGTAAATAGAGTTTTTTAAAACTAGAAGTAACGTAATTCGTTACTATATTAAGGTTAAAACAATGTCAAAAAGAGACAGGTGTTGTTGAATAATAGACTGGTGAGATAAGTGTTGATGAATGTGTTGAAATGAATCTATAGGATAATAGACAGGTGAGATTGGTGTTGATGAATAATTAATTTAGTGACGAATTTTAGAAAAAGAAAACGTGTTACTATTTTAAAATTTGGCGCCAAACTCGATTGGAAATAAGTTTGATTCTTACCCAACAGAGCGCTCTTATATTTCCATGGAGAATGTTTCTGAACAACCTGATTGATATAATTTCATAATATATCATCAACTAGCAATATAAAATTAGATTATAACAAGAAAACCTACTTGAAGGTTTTTTAAATCGATAACCTGAGTGAGAAAGTAATAAAAATGACAGATCATGGAAATTTCGTAAAACTTTTTTTGATTTTTGATGTTGGTCGCACTGCGTTATAACCTTGTTTATGACATCAATTTTTTCCAGGAGTTGACTTTTCCGTCTCCCTTCGTTTTATAGGTAGTGATTTTTCAAGTTCGCGTTTAAATTTTCTCCCCTCGCGATAATAAATGAGTAGTTTTTCAACGACTGCTAAGAGTTGAAATGAGTTCTCGAAGGTGAGTGAGGATTTATCTTATTTTTGATATCATATCTTTGGGTTGTTCGACCCCGGAAGGTAACCTGTTCGTCGACTGAACTTCCTGGAAGATTCACTGAACAAAATTTTATGGTCTTCCTGTGTCGTATGAATGTAGTATTATTTGTACTGCTTCATACTAACCGCCTACCGATCTCATATTTCCGTACCTATTATCATTTTGGGTGATTTCTCTCGACGAAATACAAGCTTACTCGACTGGTATTATTTATCTGTATATTTGGTAAACTCTTGTTCGACACGAATCAGTTCTATCTAATCGATTAACGACCCAAGAAGGTTGTTGTCAAATGTCAACATTTGATATTAACACCTTCAAAATGCGCAAAAATCAGTGGAAATAATCCGTGTAACCTACCTATCTTATTTCCTACTATGGTGTTATTTTTATCCTACAAACTAATAAGTACCTAGCTACCTACCTAGAGTGCTTGGGGTGTCAACGAAGTGACCTTGTTTACAGATGGACTTACTCTCCTTGATTTTTTTTTAAAATCTACTGTTAGTACCTCTGTATCCATATTTGGGCATTTTTAATAGGTATAGAGAAATGTGAAGGACGCGCAGTCATTTTTACATTATGTTCTATATATATTTATAGAATTTAGCTTTTAATACATAAAACCGTCGTGAAAGTTTTTTTCTTCTAATCTTAAATAAAAATACGTGAAAATTGATACGTCGTCATCTGAAGGTGAATAGTGGACAGAAAGTGTGTTTATGTTAAGGAAATTGATCGTTGCAAAAACTCGTAACACTATTGGTTTTCCCAGGTTCACTGATACGAACATAGTTTAATAAAACGATAGATTCAGGATGTTTTTTTAGGCGTTCTTTACTACTCCCCCCCCCCCCCCCCCATTTTCAATATGACTTTTCTCCCATTCATAACATGGCTTTCTCAATTTGAATGTACTGTTTGGGCTCTTCAAAACTCCCTCATTTTTACTGTTATCATTTGGAAAATCCCATGTATGATTACCATTGATTAATTATGCTTTTAAAAATTGGGGGGCAGTAGTAAAGTTTTACACTAGGCAATAACTTAACTACTGCCTCCAGGTCTTAAATTTCAACAATATTTGACAAACTCTAAGTCAAGCAATTAGTCGGATAAAGACTGTTAGACCAGCCTTGTTCGTTCTCAGGAGAGTCTGGGGGATTTCCTACACTCGATTCCAACCACAGATTTGGATCTATTTGCCCAACTGATCTATTTTTACTAAAAGGATTGATTTAGGATATTTTTTATTCTTGTGATGCGAATGTGCGAGCATCTAGACTACCTAACTATAAATACATCATTCTTCTATTTTCCTATGAATCCATATTTTACTAAAAGGGTTGATTTTGGATATTTTTGTTTGTTAGAGATGCTAGCTTGCGAGCATCCAGACCACCAAATTATACATACCACTCATATTATATACATCCAATTAATCTCATGAAATTACATTTTTTTTTTTTTTTTTTTACAAAAAGGTATTTAGAAAAATATCCAAAGCAAAAATATTGCTCTAAATGAATTGTATAGTTGGATGCTCGCAAGCTCGGATCTCAAAAATTATTCCTAAATCAATCCTTCCAGTAAAATATAGTTAAGTTGGCCAAATAGATCACATTGGGGAGTTTGAGCGGGGGGGATTCCCTAGACTCTCTTGAGATCGGACGGGGATGAGTCCGGCCATACCTACTCAAGCCATCGCCCCTCTACCCCTTAACTTAAGATCAAAGTGTTTATCTGCTTTATCAAACAGGCCTTTATTTTAATATTCGGCTGTTACTGCTGTTTGGAAGTGGGGGGCAGTACTAGAGGTTTTGCCTAGTTAAAAACTTAACTACTGCCCCCCCCCCCCCCCCCCCAATTTTTTAAAACCATAATTACTTAATGGCAATCATACTTGTGATGTTTCAAACTATAGTAAAAAAGAGGGAGTTTTGAAAAATCCAAATCGAATTTCAAAATGAGAAAGCGATGTTTTGAATGGGAGAATTATCTCTTGTTGAAAATGGGAGGCAGTAGTAAAGAACACCCTTGTTTTTATTTTTTTGGAGTTGCGAGTGTAGAGCATCCAAACGACCTGTGCACATCTCCCATGAAGGTTGGCTTATGGTGAACAGATTCTGTAGTTTCCCAATAGTCAATTTCTTTAGTATAAAAACTTTGGGTGGCTTGTCGACTCTCGTTATAGTACGTTCTACCCATCCCTGGCATTTTGTGGAAACTCTTCTCGGAGCTACCTGGAGCTGAATATACCATTCACTCATAAGAGTATCATAGCACAGTTGCGCCTCTCCGGGAATTACAGTGCTTTTATCTCCATGCTCGGTTACAGTTATCGTTTCAGGCCTTAGGAGGTGTGTACCATTAACGACTCTGAGATGGTGGAGGACCTCTACCATGTATTAGTTTTTGCCCCATCTACCGTTTAGCAAGGAACCACTATGTGCCATTCGTGAATGGATTAACTGTGAAGAACTTTCACCAAGCCGTCTTCACCGCCATGGATGCCCATAAACAATGTCCCTATTCAAATTTTTAAGGAAAATTTGCCGTCTAAGAGCTTTTTTTTTTATTAACTCTTTTTGGACATTTGCGCATACCACCTCTGTACAGTACACCATCCTCTGTTATTTCCTCTAATATGGAAATTGATTTTTTTGCTATGCCCAAGCTGTGGATTCGTTTAACCGGTGCCAGTTCTCCCATGTATGTATAGAGCTATATAGCTCAGAACTACATTATATATCTATCTATCTGTCTATAAAACCCCATTTCTAAATCTGATCACCGCCTGATGATGGCTTAAATTTCTTTGAAGTGAAATTTGTTTTCTTAAACCTCTTTGATAAAACAAGAGAAAATGAAGTTAGCATTGGTGGTATTTGGCATTGGGAAAAACGGAGGTAATATTAGAAATTGGAGGCTTGTACTAAGGAACACCGAAATTGACATTCATTAACCATGATTTGTATTATCATGGAATGATTAAAATCGAATGTATTGTTGTTGAATAGGTATTCCCTTTTTCCGTGATATATTTTGAAGGTCTCAAAAAATACCATAAACTTCGTTTCCCACAACCCTCTAGTTTTGTGGTTTTTGTGGGAAAACATTTCTCTTACCTACTTGAAATCTGTTGAAACCTGGAATACTTCGGATGAGAACATTTGGAATCATATTCAGTGAAATGTCATCGCCTGGGAGCTCTGTATACAGTTAATTTTGAAGCAGTAATAATTGCTTAATTAACACGAATGCGAATCACCCGAATTTTGCTTCATTAAACTTGATTGAGCAGAATTTGAACGACGTTTTGGCAAAACTGTGTTCGCATAGTGAAATGTTTACTGTTACTTCCATTATTTCCGATCTAAATACCTGCCTTAATTCATTTGTACAACATAATGTACCTACTTACTGCTGAGTACCCTATGTACTGACACACCTCCTAGAAGGAAGTTCATGAAAGAGTACTCAGGATGATTACAAAACAATGCTTGCGTATTTTACCTCGGATTTTCTCAATGAAAAAGTCGGATCAGGTTATTCTGCACAAAATTTATCGCAAAATCCGAACCTAAAATGAAAACTAGGGGTTCTCATACGAAATAAGGAAGTTGGTGCGAATGCGCAGGTGCGCAAAAGTGTGCGTGCATGATTTTTTGATTCTCCGTAAAAAAAGGACCTTTTCATTTAATTTTTAAAATATGTCCTAATTAGAGAAAATGCTAGATAGTTAATATGAGGTGGAACCCCCCCTCACCCAGTATATGAGTTACCCACATACACGACATGAATGAAAAAGCGTTATTATTCAAGAATCGGTTCAGAATGCCTCAAAACAGATTTCCATAATGACAAATTTGGCAATTTTTTTTTTTTTAAAGAAATTTTGGAGCCATATTGCAATAGCTCTTTTTTTAACGAAGATTAGCTAAAACGTGGATTTGGCATGAAAAATTACCCTCTATGAACTGATGAGTTCTACATGATTATTCACGGTGAATCAACTGGTGATACCTTCAGATCTCCCCGATTAGGTCATAATCGATCTTTTCTCCTAAAAAAACATACAATTGAGCGTACGTAAAGAAGAAAAAACCCACCAATTACTCAGTACCTACTGGTAATTGAAAGTCAAAGTCTAAGGCATTGTTTCTATTACGTCACAACAGCTGTACGTACGGAGGTTGCCCTAATTAAATGCCTTCGATAAGCCTTAGTTTTATTGTCGCAAACCTCATTAGGCGAATAGAAATACCCAACTAAGTTAATGAACTACCTTTCGTAATTGGTTTTTCAATTCTTCTTAAGAACTTCATTCGAATATATATCAGCACCAACATCGATCAGAAAGCACGGCTCGCTTATTGTAAGTTTACATGTTTTAACTTTCCCATCACCCGTAGTATTTAACCTTGAATTATGCGGGTACTTATGTGATTGTTGGGTGTGATCTGATGGTTTCTGAAACAGTCCCGATTTATTGGTCAGGACTCAAACTGAAAACATTACAATAATGAGGAACTTGCAATCATTTTTTATTCAGCTGAAACCTTTTGGTTTATTATTTTCAATTATGAACCTTTGTAATCGAACAAGAAAAAGAAATATTTAAACCCCCCTCCCCCTAAAAATATGTTGGTTTGCGATTAAAAATGCGTTAAATCCAAAAATCGAGTTAAAAAAAAAAAAATCCGTCCATGCGCCGTCTAGTGATTTGCTAAAAAATACTGGATCAAAGTTAATGAAATTTGGCTCCAAAATTATACATAGGCCGAGGATTCGCTAGTAACATCGGCATCGATTTCGACCAACCCTGAAGGGTAGTAGTTGAAGGCTGAAATGTTGTAAAATCTTGATCTCAAATACTTAAAAGGTAACAGTGATGATTTTTTGCTTGTCAGTGATAAAAATAATCGAAAAGAATCGATTAAAACCATCCACAACGCTGTACATTGAATTTTTCGCTTTCCTTGAGGTTTAGAACTTGTAAAAAACACCTTCGGATTTCCAGGCGCGAGGACATAGAGAAATCATGTGCTGCTAACAATGTTATACAGGCAATCGTAGCTCAGTGGGTATGTCCGATTCGGGGGCAGCACGCTGGCCATGTGACAGTTCGTATCCCAGTGTGAGACCAATAAATTTTTAAATTCTTTCTTCCTAGTCACTTTCAATTTTTTTTTCTCATTCATCCATTCTTTTTAATTAATTCATTTGTCTTCTTCTGGTAGGTGACATCGTCCAGTTATATTTCGATAATGCACCATAGACTTAGTTTGATAGGTAATTTTTTATGGACCAGCGTTCTACGTAGAAGGGCTATCTAATAAAGAAATAATAAAGCTTTGTGTAATAATTTGCAGCGTTTTTACTATATATCTTGACCACCTCCGCTCCGATTCACAACTACGAGTATATGATGAAAAAATAACAAAATTTATTTTCATAATTAAAATTGAATTTAAAAATTAAGAGAAGTGGAAGGCACTGAGAATGGTCCTCGATTGGCTAACTAATGTGTGACGTCAACATTTCCTAATCCAGCTTGAGTACGGTCATTTTCACGCTGGAATAAACTCTACTAACCTTAAACTTGTTTTTCTCATTACTTTCTGTGAAGTTTATCTACATCGCATCACCAAGCAGTACACCTACCAGAAATTCACAGGGAAAGAAGAATGCTGCAAGTGTCGGGAATCATTTCCCATATCTACGGTTTTTCATGCATAAACAGAAGGATTTAGTGTTTTTCGTATCGTTTGGTTGTCCATTCTGTGTACCCAGTTACAGTTAGTTACTAATCCGAAAATTCGACTTCGAGTTCACAAATACAATGAAGTAGTATAGAAAAGTTAATTTTGTGGCCCTAACTGATCCCAAAATGCCCCATAACTAACCTATCCCACATTTTGTCGTATCATTACTTGTACGCTTTCGTTTTTCCGTATGTGAAAAAAGTCCCATTATTGTTGAGAAATTGTAGTTAGATCGTTGGCGAAACCTAGCAGATTCTGTTAGTTTGATTAACAAGCTCCACAAGTAACTATACCAAGTTTCTGTCCGATCCCGATTACATTTTCTGGGATTATGCGGGTTAGCTTCTAGACGGACCCCTATAATTTTCAAACCCATCGAATCAACAGTAGCCTGTGCGCATGCGCAAACGTGAATTTCTCATAACGTCGATTTCTCATAATCTGTAAGTCCAATTTCATTCCAACTTGGTAGGTAATTGGGTATATGTTCTACACAAATGGCCTATAAATTATATTGAGATTGTTAGAATAATAATCATTGCGCATACGCGAAACTATTATCAATTGACACAGGCAAAACTCTAAGTCTAATGGAACGATGGAATTTTCTGGTATTTTGCGGAATCCGGACAGTTCGCTATAACTTTCATAGCCGTCACATAAATAGTAGTCTGTGCGCATGCGCAAACGTTGATATATTATAACGTCGATTTTGTATCATCTATTGGTCCGATTTCGTTCACACTTGGGAAGTTGATGGGTATATGTTCCAGGAAAATTCCCTATGAATTATATTGTGATTGGTGAAGTAGCAACTATAGCGCATGCGCAAAACTAAAATTGATCGACACAGACAAAACTCCGAGACTAATGGACCGATTTTTATGAAATTTTCAAGGATTTTGCGGTTTAGCTTCTAGACGTTCCTCCTATAAATTTAATTGCCGTTGAAATAATAGTAGTCTGTGCGCATGCGCAAACATCAATTTCTTATATCGTCGACTTATTAATAATTTCGCTCTTCAACTAATTCAGTACGTGCATGTTAGAATATGTGAGGAAGCTATACTGCCCACCCAACTTGGTAGACGTTTTTCTTTATACCTAGTCATTAGGGTGCCCGCTATTTTGAGAAAGGTGGAATTTTGATGACCTCCACCCGAAATTTGGTTTTAAATGTCAAAAAAATGACCCCTGATTTTTTTTCAGATTTTTTGCATTACAAAAACCTACGCCGGTAGCTCGATTTTGGTTTTTGAAATACGCTTTTTTTTGCCATTATCAGACTTTTGAATATAACATTTACAAACTTCTTTGTAAAATTACGAACCTTCATATACTTATGTTTTTGGGGTCGCTGAACTCGAATATGCAGTCAAAACAAATCTACAGCAACAAATTTTGACAGTTTGGAATCTCAAAATCGTCATAATCATCTCAAAAAATGACAATTTTTCAAAATTCATTGTAAAATTATGAAAATTCGTATTTTTACGTATTTCTGTTAAAATTTTCATTAATTTCACGAAAAAGCAAATTTTTAATGTTTAATTTTTTGTTTTCATTTCATTGGTATTTAGGTCGCTAAACTCAAATTTGATGTTGAAAATTCATTATGAACAGAAAAAAATTATAATTATACTATGATAATAAACTATAATAATAAATTCATTCTATATATCATTTTTGACAGCAAATTCGAGTTCAGCGACTCAAAAAACATAAGAATACGAATTTTCATAATTTTACAATGAATTTTGAAAAATTGTCATTTTTTGACATGATTTTGACGATTTTGAGATTCCAAACTGTCAAAAGTTGTTGCTGTCGACTTGTTTTGACTGCATATTCGAGTTCAGCGACCCCAAAAACGTAAGTATTCGAAGTTTCACAATTTTACAAAAAAGTTTGTAAAAGTTATATTCAAAAGTCTGATATTGGCAAAAAAAGCGTATTTCTAAAACCAAAATCGAGCTACCGGCGTAGGTTTTTGTTATGCAAAAAATCTGAAAAAATTCAGGGGTCATTTTTTTGACATTTTAAACCAAATTTCGGGTGGAGGTAATCAAAATGCCACCTTTCTCTAAATGGCGGGCACCCTACTAGTCATCTACTCACCCTTTGTAGTAAAATTGGTATAATTTTTGCGTTTGTTCACCAAACTGTTGAAAACTTCCGGGGGCTCCGCCCCTTGAACTCGCCAAGGGGGCTTCGCCTCCCAAGACCCCTGGTAACTTTCTGCCTTGAGCCTTTGGCTAAAATGCTAAAACTTGGAACGTGCTTTCTTCCCACTAATTCGTAAATGTAAATAAATTTAAAACTACTACATAAATGTTTTCTTCCCGCTAATTCGTAAATAAAATAAACAGTTCTTTTAAATCAGGGATATACTCGTATTTCAGCTTCGTCCATATTTACAGCGATTTTGGCAGTATATAATTCACGCATAAATTGAGGGCTTTTCAACGAGTGGCGAACGATTTTCGTGGGATGAAAACTAACGGCGATACATTTCCCTAGAAACGGGTCGGTTGTAAGTGAAAATCATTACAAAATCCCGCGCTACTTTCGTTCCACTGTTTCGTCGCGTGTTTGCCCAGTTAAATGATGGCTAAAGCATGTTCCATGCTAAAAAAAAATTTTGTTGGAAAATCGTTACTAGTAACGACGAAATCCTTGAAGATCGTTACCTTCCGCTCTCCCTCAGTCGTCTTCACTTCCCCTCGTTCGTCGCGTGGGTCCTGCTCGCCTGGTGATGACTCAACTCGTCGATAGGTGACGAAACAACAACAAACCTCCACTTGATCCCACCCACCGGGTTGACGTCTCCATTTGACGTTGTCCAGTTGTCCGTGATACCCTCGTCGTGTGCAGTTGCCGGCTCCGCGAAAGCCTCCAAATACACACTAGCTATTGGTAGACCAACATTTAGTTCCACTCAACTATCATTTAAACGTAGGACTTGAAGAGGTGAAGGTTTCCTTTTGTTCACGTAAACTTCGTTAGAATGACATAAAATCCACTTTGAAACGCATTTAAGATTGGGTACACTCTGATCCCTCGTTGGCGTTGTTCAGTTCGTGATACCTTCGTCGGGTCAAGTTGTCTGCTCCTCAAAAGTGTCATTCATTATCAGCTCAACTCTTGTGTAAAAGCATTACTTGAATCGTTCAAATTTTTCTTTTAGCGAATTTTCGTAGAAAATGAAACTATTGCAATGACCCGAAAATTTTCATTTTAAAGTGTTGGAAAAATTTCTTCATTGAAATCCGTTTTGAGGCATTCCGTAACGAATCCTAAAGCTTAATGCTTTAGTGTGTATATGTCGCAGCCTTTTTGTAAAATTCAGCCTTCACGTAATAAAAACGTTGGAATGATAATTCCAGCCTGGTATTTTTTAGCCTTTTTTCAAAGAAGCTGTAAGAGCTTTTTTTTTAGCCTTTTTGCAAAACCAACCTATTCTGTTTGACAAAAAGGCCGAGCGTGATCCACCTTAGTTTGGGGGTCTGGATGCTCGCAAGCTCGCATCTCAAAATCACATAACATCAAGTAGTCAATCTCTTAGTGAAAATTCAGATTAGTTGGACATATAGGTCAGAATGATGTGTATAGTTTGTCGTTCCGTTGTTTTAACGAAAAGGCGGCGTAGTGTAAAAAGGATAGTCACAGTAGGGCTGCGACATATTTAAAAATCCCGTTTTGGAGCAAAAAAATCAATCTTTCTAAATGGAAGGATGAGTTTGTTGGGCAGCACTTTCTGTACACTTTAAATTGATAAAATTAGAAAAAAATCACTGAAAACACAGCCAACACAGCCAAATTCTACCTACAACCAGCTGACTGGCTTCTTCAAATACCCACTCTTAAAGGAGCTTTTCTGAAACAGGTGGACAAGGTTCTCCAATCTGCCACTAGGGGAGCACTAGATTCTAGCATTTGCAAGAAGGAGGACAAAAATGTCAGTCATCAAACATTGATATGAGCTTTCAGTTCTTATTTGGATCCAAGATCCCTGAGCTTTGGGTTCCACAGGCGAGTTTACATTGAATTTGATTGGCAAATATACATCACTCTTGATGTGCTGTATATTGTGAACAAAACTATGATCAATGAATGGTTGAAGTTTTCCATGTGTTCACGTGCACTGCGTTGGAATGACATTAACTCGCTTTGAATCACATTTCAGATTGGATGACGGTTGACGTTGTTCAGTGATTCTTTAATATGTCAAGTTGTCTGCTCTGCGAAAGCCTCCAATGCCTACTACCTGTTGGTAGACATATATTTAGTTTCATTCATCATCAACTAACTTCTAAACTTCTTGAATGGTTGAAGTTTTCCGTTTGTTCAAACTGCGTTGGAATGATAAATCTGCTTTGAATCGCATTTCAGATTGGATACACTGTTGACGTTGTCCAGTGATACTACCGTTGTGTCAAGTGTCAGCACTGGCACAACTGAACTTTACTTTCATTCATCATCAGCTAACGCAGTACTTGAATCTTTTAGTTTCCTTTTTTCACGTAAAATGCGTCTGAACAACAAAAATTCTGCTTTGAAGAGATTCCGCTTGGTCGATTACGAAGTTTCATTTTTGAGAATAATAATAATAGTCTCTAGGGGCAAATTTTGTCAGAAGTTAGTTGTGGAATCAATTCTTGAAGCTGGGTAGGTGTTATTGCTGAACACCAGTATAAATGTAGGTAGTTTATACAATTTTATCAAGTTGAAATCATTTACGTTCAAATTTGATCACTGGTTTAAGGTCTGACTAGATTGCAGACAAGTTATTTCACAATAGCGCTTTAACGAAACCTTTATTGTACTTTCCATTGAATCTTAGTATAGGCACAGTAGAGAAAAGCAGATCATTTGGTCCACTGGTGGAACCTGATATCTTCATCGCTGTTGGAGGGAATACCGTATTTGGAAGTGTTTTGCTTATAACCGCATTCGCTCCTGCCCCGTATTTAAACTTCCTTCATCACGATTTGCGTGTTGTTTTCTGAAACTGAAGTGGGTAATGAGCCTTAAAAGGGAAATTTTGACAAAACATATATCGCTTTCAGCGATTCAGCTGGCTTCTAAGATCATCTTAAAAACAAAATCTCGAGGATAGGTTTTTGCGTTTTTCAGAAAAATTATTTTTCAAGTTGGTAGAATCACAAATTACCTACAATTTTAATATTTCATTTATTATATTCGGTAAAACTTAGAATATTTGATAATGTATTGGTGTGGGTTTATATTTTAATTACTTTAATTAATTACACTAAAGCGATTACGTTAATGCTTTATGCTCCGTTATTTTGACAGTTTTGGTTTTTGGCCCATCGGATTGGCTTGCCCCTTGAAACTTTCCAATTTTGTTTGTAATACCTCCTTTGATTTCTACTGGTTGTCGGTCGATGAAACATTTGTTTTGTGTAGACACCCTCTGCTCACAGCAGTGCCGTCATTAGGCTATTTCTAGACAATTAAAAGGCAATTACTGTTACTCGATCAATAAATGGATAACGTAATCAACAAATCTGGTAGTTAATTATCGATTAATTAAATATCAACGAGTTAATCTCTACAGAAGAAAGATCAACAATAATCTTGGATTCTGGATTTTTAATATTTCAGCCTTCGCATTACACCCTTTGGGTTTGATCGAAAGTAATGCCAAGATTTCAGGCACACTCCCTGCTGATGTTTAATTTTTTAGCTGAATTTCATAAAATATTCCATATTTTTAACTAGGGTGTTTTTATATTTACTTAGGTAGGTATCTTGTAACGTAAACCAACAAATTTAGAAGGAGGTTGACAGTTTTTTCTTGGTTGATTATAAAGGTATATTATTGAAAGTATAAAAAATCCGTCCTTAAGCCGCACAGTAGTCCAAAAAGCGATTCTGGCTGGCCAAGAATATCTTTTCCGTTGTCTTTTGGAATTTTACGCTGATTCCGAATATACCACGTGTCCCTAATAGTCCAGTCATCTTATACATCGTACCGTGCGTCAGATCCGGTGGGTCCGATATTTTGCCAACTTGATTGTGATGTTAGCCCAATGAATAATAACCCAAGTTTGAGGCCTCGAGCTCCGAATGCAACCGTGACAAAACTCGAAAAAAAAAACCGCGAAATTTTGTACTTAATTTTAGTTTTTGGTGATATTAACCTTAAAGGAGTAGTTTTTTGGTACCACTTACCGAATACGTTTTTAAATTGGACTAAATTTTCTACGTTTTGATACCATTACCATCTCCTCAGAATAGATAGGTTCCGAGATATAGGTTTTGAAATATATCGATTTTTTCGGATTTGTCAATTTTTAGCAACATTTTATTCTTCTGAGTGAGTTTTGATAATTTTTCTATAGAGAATCCTCCCTCCCCCACCAAAATATTCCCGTATGTCCTGAAGAGGTTTGAAAGGAACCTTGAATCCCCCCCCCCCCCTCCACCCTGTTTTTATTTTTCCAACGCCCCGAAGGGCAGAAAATTGAAAGTTATATCATCGACCGAAAATGCGATTTCTGGTGCACCTCCTACAAGGGTCTGGACCCAAACTGAAATCAGGTCTCCACCCATCAGAAAGTTGTATGTGGTCGGTCTGTCTGTGTAGAGAATTGCGACCTTCAGGAATCATATGGAAAAATTCCAGTTTTGGGGTTGGGTGCCTATACGTATTTTTCAAATGATTCGTCATTATAAGCAACATTTTA
Source organism: Adelphocoris suturalis (assembly GCA_030762985.1). Taxonomy (NCBI): domain Eukaryota; kingdom Metazoa; phylum Arthropoda; class Insecta; order Hemiptera; family Miridae; genus Adelphocoris; species Adelphocoris suturalis. Next base: position 34,436,339 of record CM061042.1, read on the forward strand.
TTGTTGTGAGTGAATTTTTATTATTTTTTTGCAAGGAATAATATCCTCTGGAGGCTTGAAGATACCCACAGACCCCCTACCTCCTCCATCTTTACATTTGTCATGTGTAGGTACCTATTTTATTGTCAAAACCTTTTTGTACGTTTGATGGGATACTAAAAAAAAAAAAGGACCTATTTATGTAGTGAGCAAAATGCTAAGTGTATTTTCTATTAAGTAGATTAGGCGGGGAGGGGGGGGGGGGGATCCAACACTTGAACGGATAAATTATAGCAGCCCGCAACTGGAAAAGTCAGGGTATTCTTTGCGTCGGGAAAAGTCGAGGAAATTTCAGGGAATTTCGCAATGTAACTCCTAAACAATCAAACTTCAATAACGTACTTTTCATTCTAGGTACATATCATTTCATAGGTGAGTTATACGAATGACAAAAGTAATTATCAAGAGTGGTGGTTAAATTTTACAAAAGTAACAACGCTACATGCACATAAAAAAGGTATGGATGTGCCATTGGCTTCCCTGGTTACTACATCATCTAATAAACCATTTGTGAGAAAAATAAACAGAGTATTGAACTAGGGAGAAAAAACCCTGCAGAGTTGTGGATTGATACAGTAAGAGTCCAAAAACTAGTTTGTATGTATAAGCTAGGACTTCTCAGGAGGGTTAAGGAGAGGGAAATTGGCCCATTGAAAAAGCGTTTTAAAATATATCGCATTTTTCGGATTTGTCAATTTTTGGGACATAAACGCTCCAAAAATCATTTTTACGAGGATGGGTGCTATTGTGGACATAATTTTTGCACTCACCCACAGAGCAACTTATGTTACTTAGATCAAAATAGTTGGAGTCATTTGGGAGAAAATTTCGCTAAAAGCCCTCTAAAAACTTCATTTCATCACCCGTAATTTACGAAAGAGCTAATTTTCACAGGGTGCTTTGTGCATGAGTATAAGCACCTATCACCAAAACTGGAATTTTTTAATATCATTCCTGAGGGGCACAATTCTCTACACAGACAACGGACAGACAGACCGACCACATACAACTGTCTGATAGATGGAGATTTGATTTCAATTTGGGTCCAGACCCCCTTGTAGGAGGTGCACTAAAAATCGCGTTTTCGGACGATAATATAACTTTTTCTTCTCTGCCCTTCATTTGGAAAAAAATAGGGGGGGGGGGTTCATGTGAGCATTGTGTAACTGTTAGAATATTTTATTTTTATTTATTATACACGGGCATGTGCCCAATTACAATGTAGATTACACACCGTGAAATAAAAAAAGGTTATATTGCAAAGAGAAAGAAAACTATGTCCGCTTAAGTGCAACTAATGAATACGAAATTAAATCAAAACTAAATCTTTATGCGATTAAATGATATTTGAGCCCTGCGAATTAGACTGTTGAGGAGGTAATTCGTCGGAGACGTAGGATTATAAAATAAAACATTACTTCTAGTACTGTAGAGAGGTACATGACAATCAAGCTTTTGGAGTAAATCGGGACTATCAATTTTGTTGTGAAATAACTTAAAAACAAATACACATTCTGCAGTATGACGTCGAATTTCCAGGGTGGAAAGATTACATTGTTGAAGAATATCCCTATAATTGAAATCCGAAAATTCTACACCCTGCTTGAAAGCAACATACCGTGCAAATCGACATTGTACCCTCTCAAGCTCAGTAGCATTAGCATAAAACCGAGCCCATAGAATAGCGCCGTATTCCAGAATGTACCTCACAAATGCGTTGTATAGGACTACTAAAGCACTTGTGTTACTAAAGTCCCAAAATTCCCCCGTATTTCGCTTTAAAAAACCCAGGGATTTCATTGCTTTAGCACAAATATTGTCGATGTGAGGCAAGAATGTCAAATGAGCATCAATAAGCACACCTAAGTCCTCGATTGACGTCACACGACTCAACCTCACACCACTTATGCAATAATCAAAATGCGTTGGGGCAAGCGATCTGCTGAACGTGATTGTAGCGCATTTATCAATATTGGGAAACAAATTATTTCCGTTGCACCATCCATTCAATAAATCTAGGGCTAATTGAATATTGTGAGATTCGGATTTGACCATTGAATTATAAATCGTAATTGAAATTGAATAATATCGTAAAACGTAATTGAATAATAAATCTTAGAGTCATCAGCAAAGAGTGAAAAATGAACATTTTCAGGACAAGTCAATATTGACGAGTTACGCTCTCCTATCAAACACTGATTCAGTTCCATCCTGAACTTTCAATTACGGGCATTCTGTGAATAAACAAGCGGGTTTTTAACGAATGAAAATAAAGATGATAAAAAATGAACCGCGACTCGAAATGTCGGCTTAGAAGTGGTTCGGTGATTATCCAGCGTCGCTCATCGTCAATTTTATCGATCGACGGCGAACACTTGCGAGACACCAACGCTGAAAGGAGGAGGTCCGTCAGCTGAGCAGAGATGGTGGGCGGCTACGGAAGGTAGGATGATCCTAATAGGATTTGTCTGCACGATAATTTTTCAATGTGGCGTTCACTAATAATATTCTACTAAATTCACATCAATCACTGTCAATTTTATAAAATGAAATAATTGAAGAATTCTACATGAAATAAAAGAGTTCCAGTCATTAAGCATTATCGTATGAGCGAATTTTTGTAAGATATCGTATTATATTTTGTTACATAGTTTTGAAATTCGACCACATTGACTGAAAAGAAATTGTTAACTAACAGCTTTATCGTTTTTTAAGCAAATTACTGTTTTCTTTGCTCATTAATGAATACCGGCTATCCCCAAAAACGTCCCCCTCCCCAGATAAAATCGTTAATAATGGGTCCAAAAAAGAAATTTTTTGTTCAATCTTGATTTTTTTTATGTAAAAATCTCAAAAAATGGCGAAATTGCGCATCGCGCACGTATAAAAACGTGCTCAATTGACATAAACCTCGTTATTTTAAATGGGAACCCCCATTTTTATTGCAGATTTGAATTCTACGTAAAATTTCATGAAGAAATGTCCCATCACTCGATTTATTAAGTGTGCACAAACGGGCGCGATCCCGCTCTAAAAGTGCAATAAACGTGAAGTACTGAGTTTTTGAAGGTACTCAAATGCCGCATGTAATACATGATTTTGGAGTATTTTTTCGCGCTGAACCTCGTAGAGATGTTCATTTTTGATGTTTGCAACTCCAACTTGGGAAAATAGCGAAAAATCTAAATTTTAGTACGCTTTATGCTTTGTGGAAATTTGTAAGAAAAGTGCAATAATTCTGGTTAATTTTTAGGCGTTTTCCCAAGTTGGTGTTGCAAACATCAAAAATGAACATCATTACGAGGTTCTGTACGAAAAAATACTCCAAAATCTTGTGTTACATGCGGGAATTGGGCTTCTTTAAAAACTCATCGCCGAGTTAGGCGTTCTCAGTGTTTTGCGAACCCAGTTCCAAACGGTTCTGACAGTCCCCGTTTTTTTCTCGGAACTATCAGAACACGAACGCAGGGACGTTGTTGACACATGCGCATTTCACAATTTTTCGGATCTCGTGGAGTAAACAACTCTGTTCTTCATCATCGAGATCATACTTTAGTCTCTATACGTTTATATAAGTTAACTATAAGATCGAAATGTCAACTAGCTCGTCAAGTTCGGAAAGTGATATGTAGTTTCGACGATGGTGTTTGCTTTGTAAATGATGAGGACGAGATTGAAGTTATAGTTGGATCTCGTCTACATCCACGAAACTCAAATTTTTTCGAGTATACTCCTCAGTCATCGTGGAATTTTTTTTTACTTTATTGCCGTGGGGTGATAGTTGAGTAATATTCACCAGCATCATAAGTAATATATTCACGGGAACTAAAAATATTCTGAAAAGGAGTACCAGAAGGTAACACGAGTTGAGTGAGGTTACAATCAACAACACAGGTTATTCTTCTTCCAAGTTCTGAAATCGTTCGCAGTGCAGAACGTGGTTCCACAAGTTCCGGAACGTCCCGGGATTTCCCGTCCCAGTTCTGACGAGTTTGAGAACTGTCAGAACGCGCAGTGAGAACGAAGCTGAAAAATCGAGTGATGGGTCATTTCTTCATGAAATTTTATGTAGAATTCAAATCTGTAATAAAAAATGGGGGTTTCCCCATTTATAATAACGAAGTTGATGTCAATTGAGCACGTTTGCGCACATGCGCGATTTTGTCATTTATGAAATCCTTACAAAAAAAAACGTCAAGATTGAAAAAAAAAACTTTCGCAAATCCATTATTAACAATTTTAGTGGGGGGGGGGGGGGGGGGGGGGGATCCGGTATAATTAACCCGCATCTATCTGTCTGTTTAATTTTCATTTGCACAAAGTGTTGGGAAAGTGTAGAAGTCCTTTCCCAGTTCACACTGAGGTCTGTCTCTGGTTTGAAAGTATCGAATATGAAATAGGATGTGGGTCATCGTTCGACATAATGAGCTCAATAAAAATCGCTTTCTCTGTTCAACGAGTCCCTTCAGGCACTGGCCGCCGTCGCGTCGCCTACGCGGTTTTCATACCGGCTCGCCTCCCTGGAAATGCGACCTGAAACACGGAAAGTTGAAGAACCAATTAATGATATTCATAATCTCTCCTTATATACGACCGATTCTGATGGGAGCGGTCGTAAAATGATCAAATTTCGGCGCGCAATTTAAGCTAGGGGCCCATTTCATAAAACAACAGGTTACAAGTGTGCATGTTAAGAAAGTGCAGGTAAACAAGATGCACAGTAAACTAGAACAAGTGTTTCACCAAAACGAAGAGTACAAGTGTAGAGAAGTTTCACTTGTAGAAGCTGAGTTTACAAGTGTAGCAGGAGGAAAAATAAATGGCGTGTGGGAACTAACGAAATGGACAACGTCAAGCGGGATGCGAAATTGAAGTTTCGTCAGCGAATCATAATGTAAAAACGGTTCTAAGTAGATGATAGGATGTTTATCGAACTTGACTAAGTGTAATGATTGGAAGGCAGACAAATTGTAAACTGAAAAGTGGAAAAAGTGTGTATTTGATTTCAACTTATTCTGAAGGCTGGCATAATCGGATTTGTCCCCTTCATTAAGCGGAAATGATTATACAATCAAGTCTTAATGCTGCTGGGTTAGGAATGTCATGTTTAATTTCGAAATTATCTTCATCTTTTTCTTCAATGATGGGGAGATCCTCAATACCCGATCAGGAAAAATTGCACAGGATCACGCAGCTGAATCATTCAAGGGTCTTGGAAGACATCCTAAATCTCTCGTTAAAATCGAAAATACCCACGAAATAAGCGTTTATTCGTGACCGAAAAAATCGTTGGCGTCTTCTACGCTGAATGCTTCTTTCTTGTCTGTATTTTTCAGCAGAAGATGATTCCCACATATCAAACACCGAAAAATGGTCTACTCACAATGCTGGAAAATAACAAGTTTACGGGTGAATGGAAGTAGGTTAAAAATCGGCCATTTTTTACAACTGTAAAACAGTAACTTGTACAAAATGTTGGGGAAACACTTGTAACTTGTCCAAATTTGCCTGTACACTTGTTAATTTTCACAGTGCATTACAAGTCTACACTTGTACTTTTATGAAACGCTTGCACTCACACTTTTTTCAACTTGTACATAAAATCGGCTTGTAACTTGTCACTAGTTGCTTTATGGCATGGGCCCCAGGTCTGAACCTCCAAAACATCCTATTACTTCATACGGCGCTACCCTTCGCAACCGATTCGTTTAGTTCCCGAACTTTTGTTATTATGGTTGCTAACAGGCAGTTTGTTAGCGGCGGAAATTCGTGGCAATTGGAGAAGCCTTGACGGGTTGTTGTAAGGGTGTTCCAAGTGAAGCATGGGTTGCATTGTTGATAGGTGATGGACGGGAATTTGATATTTCGTGCAAAGAGCCCCCGAAAGTTCACTATGGTTCGTAACACGCTTCGACTATTTCGATCAGCTGAGTCAGCTTTATTATCTCCTGTTCATCCTCGGAAGTTGAGATTTGATAGGGAGACTCTCTGGTACACTAAGAGACGATTGAATTGATTGGCTCTTTCCTAATCAGCTGAGTGAGCTAAATTCTATCCTGTTAACACTAGGAAGTTAAAATTTGACAAGGAGACTCTCTGGGTCATTAAAAGACGATTAAAATGATGTGCTCTTTCATGATCAGCAGAGTGAGCTCTCCTGTTCACCCTAGGCGCCTCATTCATTGCAGTGGCGGCTTGTCAGTTTTTTGAAGGCTTGGCAACTCGAGACTAGCGTCTCGCTAGATTATCACAAATATCCTGGAACCTTTAACCTACCAGTATTGCACGATTTTTAATTAAGCTATCGTATAATGAGGATTATTCATTGGTCTGAATATGTTGTGTTTACTATTTTGAAAGAAGATTTCTTCCTGAGAATGTTGGCAAAATTCGAACTTTCCTACGATGAGCAGTTTGCTTTTTCTGATTTTTCAAATTTTTGGCAAAAATTGACTAGGCCAGGGGTTCCCACCCTGACGGGAAGGGTGTGATGACGTAATTTGTTGCCAAAAATATGAAAAATCATAGAAAGGAAACTACTGATCGTAGAAGAGTGCAGTTGGCGTCTGTACTCGTAGAATTTTATCTGCTTTCATTAAAAAAATATATATGACAAATGTACGGATATTCCTCATTGCTCATGCCAAAGAATCGATGAAAATTCGGTTTCCGCTTTATCTCCGTTTCATTCATCACATTCTATGAAAACCCACTTCTGACTCCATGAGTCGGTTCCTTTGATTCTTTCGCTATTCCCTCATTTCCTGCGATTCTGCGATGTTAGTGATGTTAGTCATGCACGACCGAAGGTCGCTATTGCCGTATCAAGGAAAACTAAACGCTTGGGATTCCGCTCGGCGGTCCCGACTCCAATTAGATAGCGACTTTACAGAACACGAACTGTTCGGTTTGACGTAGGTTCAACTAACTACATTACAAAAACTAATTCATGGGACTTGAAATACCTACTAATGTAACATAACCTAAAGATTTTTTACATCGTTGGACATTTTTACAATTTATATATGATATTTTAAATTTTATTTTTATCAACAATTACACTTCCTTAAGAAACCCTATTTTCTGGGCAGGAAGTTGAAGTAAAAATAAATTTAGGATAAAAAGGCCTAATGCTGTTGCAATGGCTCACGTTATGGAAATCCGTTTTGAGGCATTTTGATACGATTTCTAGACTTTTATGCTTTTTCATATATACAGGGTGTCGCATCCCCCTAACGTCTTTCCACACTTCTTGAGATATCAAAGTGAAACTTGGAAAGCGTTTTTGTGGTACCTAATACTAAGTTTTAAGCACCAAAACATCAGGAAAAATTCAAACTACTTACTTATGTACTTGGATTTTTTTCTTCGTTTTTTGCTCAGTGACACCTTAGTTTGATGATGTTTTAGAGCTGAACACGATGACGAAGCCAGAATTGTGATATTTTATCCCGTTCTTAGAGTAGAGCTGATGAACTATGGAGAAGTGCGGTTCCACCGTGGTGATGTATATATATATATATTTATATATATATATATATATATATATATATATATATATATATATATTCCAGCTCTGTGGCACCCGAAACAATGAAAACAGCATACGAAGTGGCACCCTCATTTTTATGGCACCCGTATAAGGGTGCCACATTGTCAACCCCTCATATCTTACCTTAACTTCAACAATAAACACACAAACGATTTTCTCTATTTAATTTAGGCTCTACTGGATGATAAGGATTCATAATCACAATGTTACATTGATTCAGTGACGAACAAAGAGCCTTTGAAGTTTGAGAGGTGGGTGCCAGTTGAATGGATTATGGATCACAAATATACAGCTGTAGTTCATCGTTTTTCCGCGTGCTTCGCCGCTGTCGGGTGTTTCGTGTATATTATAATATACATAATAATATACACATTCTATTTTGCTTACTGAATGGCTACCGGAGATCTGGCAGGGTCGGCCATTGCTCTAAATAACCTCGTCTTCTCCCCACCTCTTCTCTTTTAAAAAGCAAAGAACTAAAACAACTGGAACGCTGTCTCAGGGTTGGGCGTGCGGTCGGGCGGCTTGAGAGCCTCACCGACCATGTGTTGGACGACTACACAACTACTCCCAGTCAAAAGCACAGGAAAATCTAAATTTTCGTTCGATTTTGATGAAATTTTCAGGGATTGTGTTGGTTAGCCTCTTTATGTTCCCCTATGAATTTCATTACAATCGAATCAATAATGACGTGTGAGCAAGCTCAAACGTGAATTCATAAAATAACGTCGATTTTTTACGATCTATAGGTTTGATTTTGTTCAAACCCGGAGGGTAGTTGGCTATACGTATCAGAAATATGCTCTATGAGTTTTATTGCGATTGATTGAGTAATGACCATTGTACATGCGCAAAAATAAAATTGTTTGACACTTGTGAAACTCGGAGACTAAGGGACTGATTTTTATGGAATTTTCTGGTTTTGTGTGGGTTAGCTTCTTGATGGTTCCCTTTAAATTGCATAGTTGTCGGATCAATAATAGGGTGCGCGCATTCGCAAACGTCAGATTCTAACAACGTCGATTTTTTACGATCTATTGGTCTGATTATGTTCAAACTTGGAGGGTAGTTGGGTAGAGGTTTCTAGGAAGGTTTGCCATGCATTTTATCGCCTTATTGATATGAACTTGGTTAACACACGAGAAACTCTGAATCTAATTGACCGAATACTCTCAAGGAGTGTTAGGGGACCCTAGATGATCTTTTATAGTCCTCTTTTACGTAATATCATCCATTTAGGCGAATTTTTGGGACTTTAGAAAATCTGGAAAGGAATAGAAAGTTCCAGTTATGCAACAAAAAGTAAAATAAAATTCAAGATCATCTCCACAGAAGTATTTCAAGATGGTACATACGTGATGAAGTAACATCTTTTATGCATTATTCCAGTACCTAGTTATACGTTGCTCAAAAATGGATGATGCGCCGCGAGTGGTCGCGGAAAGTAGGGGGGATACAAGAGCGCATGGGAGCGCGTTCCATTTTGACCCTACTAGTTTACGAATGGCCCAACGCAAACAATAGTTTTTAGGCTCAAATTATTCGTTTCTAAACCAGCTATATTTTGGTTATTAGCAAAATACTTTTAAAATTATCAGGTTTAATTTAAAATAAGGTAAAAACTGAAAAAAATTCCTTTTTTCTTCTCCTCTGTTAACTAGAGACAGGTAATGTGAAACTTTCCGTTTTTATTATTTTATTATTATTAATAATATCTTAATCAGTTATTTATAATTCTCATCACCAATTACCACATTAATTTATTCATTCACATTTATCACATTCATTTGTGTTAACCTGCTGTGAATGTTGTTTATCTGCAGTCGACTTTTCGGAAGTAGTTCGAAATATTCCCATTTTTTCTATAAAATGTACGGGTTTTCTTTTGCAAAACAGTTTGGTCATCGTGGATATAGTTTTTATGAACTACGATAATTTATTTTCTCCGAAATTGAGATTTAATGTGATAATACCCCCTAGGGATCAACCTGGAAATGTAACTCTTGATCAGTGCCTACTCTATTTTGCCAGAAAATAACAGAAGGAATACGTAAGAACGACATTAAACCATGTATTAAAAAAAAAAAAAAAAAAAAAAAAAAAAAAAACGAACGATAGACTTACGGTTCTACAGTCACATAATTTAATAATGATTAATTTTACACATTATTAGTTCAATGTGGTTACTTAACAATATTAGTTTATAATTTACCGTAATAAATCAGCTTTCCTTGACACTACAGAGGCTAAGGGATCATGAGATGTTGTGATAAAATGAGAGTATTCCAAAACGCTGCAAATTATTTCACAAAGGTTTATTATTTTTTCAATTGAGTATGATCGTAGTTTTAGTTGGCTAGCGTACGTTATAAGACCTGTCCAGACTCCTCGGCGTGTCCTACTTCGAGTTGCCACAACCTATACTTCTATAATTTATAGATATTTATATTTTTTATAATTTATATTTATATATTTCTATGTTTATCTTTCTCGATTTGAGCTCCTATCTATTCAAATAGTTATTGCCTTAATAATATCATTATCTAAGTACGTACGAAAAGTCGAGAGGATATGTTATTAAATATGCGTAGGAAAAGCTTTGGTATTAACACACAAATATGACCTTGAAAAAAAAAAAAAAACATATTCATGCCTCGAAGGAACGCCGGCGCCGTACTCACCACAAGGTGCCGCGGCGCCGGCGCCTCCTCTCACTCCACCCCCCCGCTCACCCCCCTCACCACCCACCGTGACCCCCTGCCAAGCGTGCCAGGCGGGCGCGCGTCGAAAAAGACACATTTTCGCCCGTTTTTGGCCCATAGCATCTATGCGAGTAAAGCGATCGGGATGGTTAAACGTTAGGACCAACTAGACCCCAAATGGAGTCTATGTGCGAAAGAACGGGTTTTTTAAGTCAATTCTTAGGCCTTTTATGGCCCGGACGGCGAACGGCGGACGGCGAACGGCGGACGGCGGACGGACATTTCAAATTTGGATTCTACGCACCTTGAAACGTAAAGTGACAAAGTTTGAGGGGGGGTTATAAAAATTTTTTGCTACACGATCACATAGGCTTATCATTGGAAATAATAAACCAAAAGTGGCGATTGTTTTCCTGCTATCACTAAGGGAGTTACACTTCCCTACTAACGCATTGGTTGTACATGAAAATCAATATTTTCGCCGTAACGTAACGGTAGGAAAAAATGGAAACGTCCTGTTAATCATTATTAAATGATAAATTGCGGAACCAGTATCCACAAAGCATGTAGCAAATCAACCAAATCTTTTATTGATGACAATGATATAACTGCGTTTATCTGTGAAAATTGCTATGAAATAGTTATTGACGAAGGAGGCAGGTTTGACCCCCGCTTTCCGATCCAAATTTACAAGACGAACAATTAGCCGAAAATGCGGATTCACTGAGTACCTATAGGAAAGTTCGACCACATGCATTGGTAGGTATCAACATAACATAATTGATCAATTAATAAGAACATGCTTGTAAATATTCAAGTAGGCACTGCATAGGTACCGTCTACGTGCCACTATGTAGTAAAGCATTGTTCTACATTTTAATTACATTTTAAATTTTATTTAAATGATTCTTTTTAATAAAATTTAAGAATTGAAACATTCTCCGGAGAACTGACGCTGAAAAACGCATGAAAAGTAACTTTTTCGACAAGAGTAAGAGAACGTTCCACACATTCCTTTGCATAAACAAAGTGGTGTGGTGATAAATTGCCTTTTTGGATTTCATATTTACTCAAGGCAGGATCCAGTTTTGAGAGTTGACAATCGAAAGCACTCAACCAAAAATATGTAAGTAATAATTATCTCAAACAATGAAGCATCTAAAGTGCAAGGTACACAGGAAAAGATTACAATTATACTGAGAGAGTTCGTCAGCCAATTGAATCTAGCCTCATCTGCGCTGTTCTCTCTCTCTCTCTCTCTCTCTCTTTTTTTTTTTTTTTTAAATCAACGTTAAGTACAAATGCTCAAGATTTTTTAGCCGAGTTTCTGTAATTTTTGTCTTCCAACTCCAAGTGAGGCTAGGCGTCTATTGGTTTATAGTGTTTTAAGGTAATCACCTCAGATATTTTAGTCAAACTTTTGCTTGTGGTGTCACACACACCCTGTGAAAGCATGAAGGGCAGGGAAAACCGCTGTAGCTCACAGCGGTCAGGAACTAGACAAAAGTTCGGCTGCGATGCCGACGAAAACCCATGGTGAAAAACGATACTGAAGTACCAGAAAACCAAAAATTCAAACCCTAAAATCAAAGCGGTGCATCTCCAAAAACGGCGCATGAATTAAGAATGTATCGGTTACAACATTTTTTGACGTTCGATTATGACCCAAGCACAACGATAGGGTGGTTCAAAAAAAAAAAAAAAAAAAAAAAAAAAAAGTTTTGGGATTTCTTGTCCCCAGAGCGCTGCTTGAAGATAAGTAAAAACCGAAAATTTCACCGGAAATGCTGTCGCCTGGTTAAGAATTGTTCTAGAAACATGGTAAGATGGTTGGCATGTTCTGAAGATGATTCCGTTTTTTACTATACTTTTCCGCCGATGATTGCTTCGTTTATCGGCCATAAATCTCAAATTAATAGTAGGGTCATGGACAAATTCACCCTAATTTCACCGGAAATTATGTCGCGTTGATAATTTAAGGTTCTGAAATACCTTGCGCCGATAAAATTTGGTATTTTCCAGGATACTCGGTACAAAGCCGTTGGTAATTTGGCAAGGACTTGAACCGGCATTGTACTTATTTGCCAATTATAGCGGCAAAATGGAGAAAATAGTTTAAAAAATTCCAATTTGTCTGTAAAATTCCTTAGTTTCATCGGTTTTCCGGTGTCAAATTCGAAGTTTTGAATTGTCTGAACTGTGATTGGATCGTTTGAGCGTAGGGTTATCTATTGTCAGCGGTATCGGTCACGTGTAAAAGCTTGTACAATGGTATCGGGTCGTTAAGCGAATAAGTACAATGCCGGTTCAAGTCCTTGCCAAATTACCAACGGCTTTGTACCGAGTATCCTGGAAAATACCAAATTTTATCGGCACAAGGTATTTCAGAACCTTAAATTATCAACGCGACATAATTTCCGGTGAAATTAGGGTGAATTTGTCTATTACCCTACTATTAATTTGAGATTTATGGCCGATAAACGAAGCAATCATCGGCGGAAAAGTATAGTAAAAAACGGAATCATGTTCAGAACATGCCAAAGCATATTGTCCGACCATAGTAGCATGTTTCTAGTACAATTCTTAACCAGGGGACAGTATTTTCGGTGAAATTTTCGATTTTTACTCATCTTCAAGCAGCGCCCTCTGCCAGTTTACCGGATAACTAGTGGACGGAGCGTAAAATAAATAAGTTCATCGTGTTCCGCGCATGCGAAAATCCATAAATTGACCTAAAAAAAAAAATTGAAATCCGTCCTTCAAATCATCACCTCGCCACCAATTTAGAGGTTGATTTACGATAGCGGTCGATAACTGGCCAAAATCGACCCAGGTAAAGTGATTAGGATTAATATTTCTTGTTAAAAATTTAGGAGTGTCATCCTGACATACCGAGGAAACAAAAAAAAAGGAAAAAAAAAAAAAAAAAAAAAAAAAAAAAAAAAAAAAAAAAAAAAAAATGGGGACAAGAAATCCCAGAACTTTTTTTTTTTTGAACCACCCTATCGTTGTGCTTGGGTCATAATCGAACGTCAAAAAATGTTGTAACCGATACATTCTCAATTCATGCGCCGTTTTTGGAGATGCACCGCTTTGATTTTGGGGTTTGAATTTTTGGTTTTCTTGTACTTTTTTATTTTATTATTTTTTTTTTTTTTTTATTTATTTGGCATTACGTTCTGTATACAGCCATACATATTTTTATTTACAATTCAAGGCTTGTAGTAAGTAAAACGATTTTCTTTCATATATTAATACTACAATTTAACATAAATTTAAAAAGTTCTTTATAAATTATGATATTCCTTGATGATAAAATGGATAAAAATTCCAAATTTACATTTGTTTTCGTGGCTAAAATATTAAAAAAAAAAAGGTGTCTCTCCCGTTCATGGTCTGGACAATCCATTATCAGGTGACGTAGAGTTCCATCTGGATGACCACATTTTCCACATTGTGGGGATTCCCGTTGTCCGATTTTGAACAAATAGGCGTCACATATACCGTGGTTGGTTCTTAGGCGAAGTTCTTATCGTTATTCACCATGGGTTTTCGTCGGCATCGCAGCCGAACTTTTGTCAAGTTCCTGACCGCTGTGAGCTGTGCGGCATAAGCTTTCAGTAACGATGTAGCAGCCAACCACTCGTGGTTTTGATATTTAACGATAGACCCCTGGATCCGTGACTTTTCACTTTGTCCCTGGTTTCCGAGTAGGTACTAACTGTCACGATTCACCGGGCCAAGTTCTGTTCACTCGCTAAGTATATAGAAATGAACTAATGATTTTAGGGATTTTCTACGTGGGTTTACTATTTTTACTTATTTACTTTCGTAGCCTTTCGATCATAATTTGAACTCAAAATATTTTATGGACAATTCATTGTACCAGTCAAAAACAAAAGCTATTCTGTGAACATGAGAAGTGCTCCAAATAACGTTTCAATTCTAAAATTTTGGGGAATAGAATAATATAAATAAAATTTTAAAATGTTACTAAAATGTATAACAATACTTTAAGAAATGTCGGTATGTAGGTACCTGTGCAGTGCCTACTTGATCATAGCTGCTCTTACTATTTCTTCAATTATGTGTTGATACCTACCTATAATTCGACATACCTCGATATACCTATAGTTCGATGGATGTGATCCAACTTAACTTTACAGGATCTATACATCTGAAGTCTTATGAATGCCTTATGAATATTTGAGTTTGAGTTGAGATTCAATTTCTTTTGTTTCTCATCGTCAAGTGGTATGGAATTATTAGTCTCCTTGCCTATTTTTCTCGAGATTTGGGAATTTCAAATGAATGTGATAAATGGTGATAAAAATTATAAATAAATAAATGATTGTATAGGTAATAATGTTTAAAAAACCGAAAATGTCACATTACTAGTAAATTGTCTAGTAAATAGAGGAGAAAAAAAGTTTATTTATCTTCAAAATACAAAGGTTCATTATTGAAAATAATAAATCCAAATGCGACATTCAACATAAGGTCGGATTGTTTCGATTTTCGTAGTTTTAGAGTCAACATGTATAGTTAAAACCCAAGTGTGCTTATTCCAGTTACTTGGGCGACCTAAGCTATTGCGAAAAAACATCGCAACTTTCGAACTGTTTTCTATATTTTTGATCTTACGCCAAAACTAAGCTAGTTAGCAAGGAAACATCTATTACTAATATTCACGGCAGTTGAATTCTACGTAGAATAACCTATTAAAATTTGAAATATGAGTAATCATGCAACCGCTTGTAAAAAACGGCACTTTTTTCAATTTGGGTGAAATGTTTCACTTGGATTTTTTAAGAGCTTTAGTCTCAGAAACTGTCACACCAATTGAAAAACATTAGATGAAAGTCGTAAATAGTCTAACTTTGTAACTAATGGGTACCAAACATAGGAAATTTAATTTATTTTTAGCGCATTTATGACAAAAAATACAAATTGTCCACACACGACTCCCGTCGTACACCTGAGGTGGTTCGTCTAAATAAGGTTAATTTTGGCATGACTACTCAATCTTAAACGCAATTTAATTATAATATCCTTATAATACATAATTCAATTAGTCTCGCTAATTTTATTTTATTAGTGAATTACCTAAATATAATTTTACGAAATAATAATTTCCTTAGAAAACTATCACGTGTTAGAGAAGGAGCGGTCTAGTGACAATTTTGAATTTTCCGTCATAAAATGACATGTATTATATGAGATGAAATTCATTACATGTATTACATGAAAATGAAATAAAATGACATGTGATATAAAATTCAGATATAGAATTAGATGTCCTACGACTTTCATTTGATAAGACACACAGACTGGAGAGCAGTGAAGTTGTGGAAACCCATGTCAATACTATAAATTATTTAAATTATTACACTGCAAAAAAAAAAAAAAAAAAAAAAAAAAAAAAAAAAAAATTGAAGGCGAAGCTGGTACTGTGGGTTTTGAAGGTACTGAACCCGAATCCGAAGCCCGTTTTTCACATAGACGTCTATTTTTTGAGAAGGAGACGTGTAATACTAACCCCCAGGACCAGTACCTGTGTCGTGAGGGCATGACCTTGATTTTTTGGGGGGAGGGGGATAGTGTTATTAAAAAATAATAAACAAGTAGATCAGTGCTCACAAAATGAGACACATGATGGCGTATTTTCTTGTAAGGAGATCCGCGTGAAATAGTAGACGTTTCCTGCGTTGAATTAGAGACAAAATGGCTTGGGAGCTCAATCAGCTGATCAATGACCTCTTAGTCGTCATCAACCCCTGGCACATCTTCATTTCCACAATGTTACAGATTACACCCATACCAAGTTTCATCAAAATCGGACGTCGGGAAGTGGCATTTAAAACGATTTTAAGAGGACATACATACAGCATCAGCGAACAAAGTGAACACAATAGCTCATTTTTTCTTTCTTAAAAGAAAATGCGCTAAAAATCAAATCAAAATATAAATCAGATCAGATATAGTACAATAACGACTGATTATATCATTCTAATAGTACGCAATCAGATTCACAGTATTTGACCGGGGGATACCAACGGATTCTGCCTCAGGTTTGTTATCTGTAATGGAAAATAATAAACCTTTGTGTCAAGGATTTACAGTGTTTTGACTTCATCTTCACCAGTAAGCCAGTGACGCTTCGATGGCAGACGTGTATTTCTAAGTTACCTATTGAACCAATTAATATTGGCCGTAATTTGAGTAATATGTATACCTAAGAGTTTCTTTTTGACCCCAATCCAAATCAGTGTTTTTGAACGACGTCTACATTGGCGAACCGGCGATATTCGAGTGGCAGATTTGCATAACTACAGTACATCTACATGTACATCTGACTCATATTTCATTTATTTACCAATAAGTCGATTGCTGACCCAAAATTTGTGTTTTTGGACTGCGTCCGTAGCAAAGACCTAGCGATACTAAGGTAGCAGACTTGAATTCACGTAACCTATCAATATCCTGGTATGATGGGCCACAGTTTCAGCGATCAACAAAACAGTCGTTTCTGGGCGCTCAAACTCTTATATTTCAACCACATCTGCATGTAACACCCATCCACCTTGAGATAGCAGACGACCATTGTTCAGTTGGCCATGGATGAAAGTGTTAAGGGCCGATATGGTTCCTCCTCTAGCTGTAGGCCATATTTTCGCAAATTGAGATCTGTTTTTCTTGTCGCCATCGGTTTTGGACTAGTAGACGTGCATATCTTATACAAACTCAATTGAATACTAACAAATTCAATAATTGGTCCGTTTCTATAGATCAGTTTCCCCTTTTCAGCCGAGCTCCTAGTGGCATTGACGGTTAGCACCTATATCTTGTACATTGGCTGAATTAAAAGATGAGACGGTGTCGAAGGGGAAAATTAGGCCGGTGCATCGACAGCAAGATAACACCCGAACCAGCAAAATGCTCGGTAGATGCCTCCTCCCTTTAGTTGTGCATGTCCTCATCCGCATTTACACGCAGTTGTGAAGAAGTTGATAAGGGTGGAAGTGGAAGGTGACGCGGATGTTGCAGTAGGCATAAGAAATACCTGTTTAATGCTTGAAAGCAATTTAGATGAAACAGCCAAAATAATTCCTATGAGTTTGTGGTGGGTTTAAAATGAATTTGTAATTCACATTCGACCACAGTACACCAAGCATAGAACTCTATGCTCTTCTTTAAGTTTTTTAATGTCTCAAAAGTACTTTGATGTCCCTCCTTTTGATATCGCCTGTACTCGGGCGATCACGGTCATCTAGCTGAAGGAGATAACATCGTGCGTCGTAGAATTTAGTAGATATATGAACTTTGTCGAGCCTGATTTTGCATCCGGAGATGTTGGCATTACGGGCAGATGAGGTTGGAGATGCTCCCGATCGAGGTTGGTCCTTAGCATCCAAACCAGACGGGAAATTGGAGGGATCCATGAGTTTTGCTTCCGATGGTTATGCAGATTTAAATTCGGATCGAAACGGTGTGTCAGTTATCAACTTGAACCCTGATAGCGAAGTCAAAAACGCCGATCTCCATTTTTTTGTCCAGGATGATATTGAAGGTGGAAGGTGGAGTTTGTGGGCAGCCGGTAGACGGCTTTTACATTAACCATACAAAAGGGTCACTTGACTACGTTAATCATGACCTTGATACCTTGAAACTGGGACATTTTCTCGCTCCATAGGGCTTCTTACAAAAGGGGCATGGATATTTAAGGTCGGATAAGAATTGGAATTTTAGAACTGCTCATTTTATTTTATTTGTGTCTTCCAGTTTTTTTCATAGATTTGATGATTTTCTAGGAGCCCCTGTGGGTTAGAAATTGCTGATCACGTTCTACGGACGATTGTATTGATGGGAATTCGGCAAAGGTGGAACTGAAATATTTTTTTTACAATGTCAGAACGTGTTTTTGGAATTTCAAACGATTGTCTCGAAACGTATAGACAATTTTCTTTCGTATATCTGGTTAAGTGTTACGTACTAGTTCTTAAGCAACCAAGAACTACCCACAAATATACTATTTCATTTTCGTTATGACGTCGTGTACTCCAAATTGAAAAGTTAGGATTTTGTCCACTAAAACTTCCATTTCTTTAGACATCTTGAAGTTACGGAGGAGAATGTTTCTTCTCACCTTTTGTGCAATACACACAAATTGCAAGTGTAATGATGGGCTGGGGTAAGAGAATTTTCGGCCGAGGTAGAACCTCGTAGTTGCGCTACCATTTCCATCGTTTAAGAGGAATGTTCATATTACCAAGGTAAAAAACATGCCTGTGAGATCCATGGAAAACATCTGGAGCCATAATGATGGGGATGAACTCTTTCTCTCCGGTGAGAAGGACGGCACTTAGTTGTGCACCAATGTACTATATGGTGATACAACGATGGTTCCGCGTAAAAAATAACGATTCTCCTAAACGAGATAATGTTTTTCTGAAAAACGCATAAAGACGGTTTATTAGATAGGTAGGGAGTTGATAAGTGATAATTATTATGGTGAATGACACCAAGAAATAACATTGATTACATAGTATTGAACTCAGGTGCTATTCCGTTATCCCCCCCAATCTGCTTCACGACTTTCGCGACTGTTCACTTATCCTATCCTCTTAAACGAGAAATTGTTGTATAAATCATCAGGGGATACATACCCCCCCATTTCGACTCGAAAACACAATCTGCACTGGTCAATCCTCCGGAGTGATCTCCGTGGTGTTCTGGGCCATTCTTAACAACGAAAGTTGCTTATATCTGGCCGTAACTGTGGAAGGTATAAAAAGACCCTTCGCTTACTGGCTGTAGCTCCACAAAAAGAAATTTTTATCCAGGTTTCATAGAACCCAAAACGATTTCTGTGGGCAAAATAATTCACATTTTGTTGAGAGAATTGGAGCACATTTAATACCTTTAATGCCTTTTCAAAGCTTATTAAAAATTTTGCTTGCTGGTTGTGGTTTTTTCAGTATCCACATTCAGCGTGTTTAGTACCTGCACTAACAAAAGAAGATATAGAATTACAAAATTAAATTATCTAGGTACCAAATCTGCTGGCAAAACTAAAAGTCTACGAGATTTAAACATTCTTAACGACGAAAGTTGCTTATATCTGGCCGTAACTGTGGAAGGTATAAAAAGACCCTTCACTTACTGGCTGTAGCTCCACGAAAAGAAATTTTTATCCAGGTTTCATAGAACCCAAAACGATTTCTGTGGGAAAAATAATTCACATTTTGTTGAAAAAATTGGAGCACATTTAATACCTACGCCTTTTCAAAGCTTATTAAAAATTTTGCTTGCTGGTTGTGGTTTTTTCAATATCCACATTCAGCGTGTTTAGTACCTGCACTAACAAAAGAAGATATAGAATTACAAAATTAAATTATCTAGGTACCTAATCTGCTGGCAAAACTAAAAGTCTACGAGATTTAAACATTCTCCTTCCCTGAAGCTCAGTCTCTGGATCTGGATTTGTTTACCTCAACAGAACCCAGGAAGACCAATGGAAGTTGTGAAATTCTTGGTTCGCTCTTGTTTGTCCGCTATTATAAAATGGTTGATTTGTCTGCTGTTCTGAAGGTGGTTTGGCAACGTCGCAGATATCAAAGTGGTCGCCACTTAGTCCGTGATTTGTAATTGTATATCTCGGTTGGCACATATATATAGTGATATGAAATTTTCTGGAAGATTGCCACAGGTATAGCATTGTGGGATTCAGTAAATAACCATTAAAATGAAATAAAAATATCCTTGCTGTTTTTAAATGTCATTCGAATCAATATACACCATAAAATAAATATATACACCAGGGAATAATGAGGGTGCCTCCTAACTTCAATATTGTATGGGTGCCACAATGTTAGAATATTTATTTATATACATATACACCAGGGAATAATGAGGGTGCCACATTACTTCAATATTGTATGGTTGCCACATAGACACCATTCTTGAAATTCTCAAGAATGGTGCCACAAGTATAGCATTATGGGATTCAGTAAATAACCATTGAAATGAAATAAAAAGTATACCTTGCTGTTTTTAGAGGTCATTTGAAGCAATATACACCATAAAATACATATATACACCAGCGGATAAGGAGGGTGCCTCCTAACTTCAATGTTGTATGGGTGCCAAAATGTTGCAATATATATATATATATGATTCCAGACGATATCTTTCTTCAGAATTGTGATAAAAAATCAAGCATTCCAAACTAAAGGATGAGTTTTGCACTATACAATACTTATTTCAGTTTTTACTGATTTTTAGTAAAATGTTATGAAATTTAAGAAACTTTTTCGCATAATTTTTGCAACAAAAATTTAAAATCCTTGAATTAATTTTGTTATACGAAAATTACTTAGAAAAAATTCATCACCTATGAACCAGAACATTTAGAAATTGGGATTCAAAATTGGTTTGTATAGCAGAATATTGTTAGCAAAAAGTTTTCGTTGCAATAAATATTGTCCACATAACAATTTATCTACATTTAAAGTGCTAATTTAAAAATATTGGCAAAAATATATTGTGGAAATAATACGAAAATTTGCTTTCATAGTCATGCTGCTCGGGCTGGAACTTTTTAAAGTTCATATTGTTTTAGATAATTCCAAACAGTTTTTTCGCATTTTATGGAAATGGTACGTTAAGGTATATGCTTAAAGACAAGGAAGGTTTGATGTAGGTAGTAGATTCGCACAAGATATTATTCCCAACAAAGTATGTAGCTTGGATTGCCTTCTGAGCATACCTTTACCTACCTCGCCTTCAAAGTATTATTTTTTCCAAATACGCTTAGGTAATATTCCAACATTTCAAGGTCTTAGCACCTATGAATTTTACAACAAGGTGCTAATATATACCAGCTAACAGTCAAGGACAGCAGGTAACTTGGATTCCTTCGGTTCACTTTAAACGCAGATCCTAACCGCACTGCATTCTAAATGATGGAGCGGAATCTGACGAATTTCCCGACAGTTGCATTTAAATGATTCCTGAGTTTATTGCTTTGAAATTTTGTATGCATGTACATACATTCACTTCCTCACTACCGAAGGTAGGGACACTTCGTGTTCGTGAAAGAAGTCGAAAAAAGTCTGTCAAGTTGGGTGGGCAGTATAGCTTCCTCACGTATTGCAACGCATTGGGCGTGTAGAAATAGCCTAAGAACAATGCACGAAGTGATTGATAAGTCAACGTTATAAGAAATTAACGTTTGCGCATGCGCACAGACTACTATTAATTCAACAGCAATGCAATTTATAGGGCAACGTCTAGTAGCTAAACCGCACAATCCGTGAAAGTTTCATAAAAATCGGTCCATTAGTCCCGGAGTTTTGTCTGTCGATCAATTTTAGTTTTGCGCATGTGCTATAGTTATTACTCCACCAATCGCAATATAATTCATGGGGAATTTTCCTGAAACACATTCCCATATACCCATATACTCCCCAAGTTTGAACGAAATCAGACCAATAGACTATAAGAAAGCAACGTTATAATAAATTAACGTTTGCGCATGCGCACAGATCACTTTTTATGTGACGGCAATGAAAGTTATGTGGAACCGTGTAGAAGATATCCCGCACAATCCCTGAAAATTACATCAAAATCGTTCCATTAGACTTGGAGTTTTGCCTGTGTCAATCGATATTAGTTTTGCGCATGCGCAATGGTTATTAATCTACCAATCACGATATAATTTATAGAGTATTTTTCTAGAACATATACCCAATTTTACAGAGTTTGTACGAAATCGGACCAGCTGATGGTGAGAAAACGACGTTACGAAAAATTCATGTTTGCGCATTCGCACAGGTCGTTGATTTGACGGCATTGAAAATTATAGGTGACCGTCTAGGAGCTAACCCGCACAATACCTGAAAATTTCATTGGAGTCGGACTGAAACTTGTGATTGTTTTGGGCGTGACAATGATTTACCACAGACAGTCCAGACAGTCATCAGACAGACACTTAACCAAAATTAATCAGTATGCTCTGAAATTTGGAAATTTTGATTTTTGGAGGCGCTATAGTTATTACTCCACCGATCGCGATATAATTCATAGGGAATTTTTCTAAAACGCATAAGTACCTACCCATTGGTGGAATTGGCACTGACACAATCCACCGAAATGCGTTGTGTACATAAACGGAAGTTAGTGAAAAACGTTGTCTATTTACACGAAAAAATAATGAGTTACAGTGTTAATCGATTTCGACGGTTAGGCCATCATCAGTAACAAACAATAACTGAAGACACATTAGATGTCACCTGAAAGGATGGGGTTTGGGTTTTAGATTGAATCCCATTGGTCAAGTTAGCAACATAATTTTCATAAGATCTGAGGTTTTCTCAGAAAATGAGTAGTTCTAATTGGCTGATGAAGTGAAAGGGGGTAAATGACTAATTATGGTTTCAACAGTGTGAAGGGATAATTCCAAGCTTTATAGAAATGAACCTATCAGTGGTGAAATATATTGAGGTATATCCTCATTTAAACATTTACCAGATATGTCACTTTTGATAATTTCGAATTTTTCAAATACTCGTACATTCAACATACCTCTCTTTGGACAAAAATAAAGAAATTCTACAAACTGTATCTACCAAATCAAACTTGTAACTATGATTGGATTCCTTAAGATGTTTCGCAATTTTAGACTTAACCTTATTTTCCCTGAATTTCCTACCAGTTTGACCGCAATATTCACTTTGTTTAGACTTGATTGGTTGTACCTCCTGCCCCTTTCCTTTCTCTTGACCAATGGGATTCAATCTCCCTTCACCTGTGACTATAAAAGCTGTGTCCTTTCTAATGTGTCTTCCTTTATTGTTTGTTTCTGATGATGGCCTAATCGTCGAAATCGATTTAACGTCGTAACTCTTTATTTTTCGTGGAAGTAGAAAACGTTTTTTCACTAACTTCCGTTTTGTTGTGCACATGTTATACAAATAGTGAAATCAGTCGTGTGTTGGGCCATTGGGATCGCTGACTGGAACAATTCCTCAGCCCAGGTCCCTTAGAAGGAATCAACTGTTCAGTTATGCTACGTTGGTCGAGTAAAAGTGAACGTCCTTCCCGTCTGACCGTCAACCGGATCCGCCGAGTGTCGTCTGGGCTCCGCATTTGGACCCCCAGGAAGTACCCGAGAGAGAATTTTACGACCGAGGAAACGAAAGGTACCAACGCCAGGACCTTTAGAACAATATCAGTTGCCATGGCGGTCACGTGTCTCTAAAGCTCCTCTCGCAAGCACCAATACTCTAACTTCATGCAGGGTAGGTAGACCTGTTGAATAATAATTGAAACGAGTGATCCAATCGTCAATCTGATCGGAAGTTAGTGAAAAACGTCTATTTCCACGAAAAAAATGAAGAGTTACAATGTTAAATCGATTTCGACGGTTAGGCCTTCATCAGTAACAAACAATAACTTATTATTGTCATTGTTTGTTACTGATGACGCCCTAACCGTCGAAATCGATTTAACATTGTAACCCTTTATTTTTTCGTGGAAATGGACCACGTTTTTCACTAACTTCCGTTTTGAAATGGGTTTCCACAACTTCGTCGCGAGTGATTTAGTTCGTTTCTAGTTTTTAGTTCGTGTCAATCTGACGATCAAAGGTTAGTGTGAAATTACTCCGAAATCAAGGTCCATTTTATCTTTTTATTTTTAAAATATATTTTTTTAAGCTCGTTTTTCCATGATGTAGCTTGTTTTCACTTTTTGGGCTTAATTTTTCAGAATTTTTCATTGAACACACTTCCGGAGGTGCCTAAATTATGTACATTTTTTCGCTGATTCCGAATATCACCTCAAATTTTCTACTGCCCCCCCCCCCCCCCCCCCCCCCCCCCCCCCCCCCGCTC
This sequence comes from Adelphocoris suturalis, assembly GCA_030762985.1. Classification (NCBI taxonomy): domain Eukaryota; kingdom Metazoa; phylum Arthropoda; class Insecta; order Hemiptera; family Miridae; genus Adelphocoris; species Adelphocoris suturalis. The sequence continues at coordinate 34,460,527 of CM061042.1, forward strand.
ACCCGTTTTCTAAAAACACGTGCAAAAGTGTGAGAAAATCTCAGTTTTTGTTATTTTTCTGCACATTTCATGAGCTAAGAATAGAAAATTAGGGCTGGACAAATTTTTTGGGATTTGCACCTTGTGGAGGACATTTCTCCTCATTGATTGAGACCAATCGCGCGTTTTTAGGTCTGAAAATAACGGAGTTGCTATTTATCTTGTCCGACATTGCAAAATCACGACCCTCGACAAAATCGCGTTCAACTGTCAGCTCATCCTGTCTATTTGGGAATCAATGCATGATTGATTTATCATGCTATGTATGCCCATATAAACAACTCTCTAGCGGTTATTTAGGCTGCTCAAGTCTCCTCGGATGAATAGGATAACAATGGTGAGCTCTGTGTTTTCTGAGATTTGTTTACGTAGGTACGTGGTGGCCACTCTTGGCCTATAGGCTTAAAAAAGCTATTTTTGATCTTTGTATCTGCTGTCTTCGTGCCTCCTATCGCCCTTGTTCCTCTTGCCTTGTCAATTAATGATCGAGAGAGACCATGGGAGGGAGTTCGTAGTGGGAGGCTGGTGAACATATTGTGTCCTTTTGCTGCTTTTGAAGTTAATGAATTGTTTTTAAGGATGCCGAAACCTCGTAAAAACTGCGTGAACAGCCCAAATGTATTTTGTTTCATGTATGGAGAATACGGGCTTGACTTCAGTTCTTTCATTACAAGCTATAATGGAGGGGATCCGCGTTGGTGACTGTATAGACCGAATGACCTGTTAATGGGTCCCCTGCTTGAAGTCCGTGGACACTACCTTGGTGTGGTCCTGCAAGGAGCAGTGACCCTATGATTTTTCGGGGGAACTAAGTTTCATCAATGACCACTAGATAATGTTAGGCTTGCAGCAAGCGAACGGCATTTGCGCCGCCACAGCGGTTTTGTCTATTCACTGCCCTGCCTCATCAACTCGTGTATTTAGGCGTCTACAACTATGCAGACACATTAGATACCTACCGCATGATTCCCTTGAAAATATAGACAGGTGTTTTGTGTAGAAGAGCTATGCAATACAGAAATAATAAACCTGTGTAATAATTTGCAGCGTTTGTTGAAATTTGGTCAATTTAATGTGCTCAAAAAGTTTTAACGAACATCCTCCTTATTAATATGCTTGAGTTTTTGACGAAGGAACAGATTTATGTTCGTAAGTATGCAGATCCAAACTAAATCACTCGCGACGAAGTTGTGGAAACCCATTTCAAAAAGGAACTTAGTTGAAAAACGTTGTGTATTTTCACGGAAAAGGATTAAATGTAGACAGATGTTTTGCTAAAGGTGGTGGAGTGCGAAAAATCTAAAGAGGTAGAGAAAGCCATAGGGACCTTTCCCATATCAACTTTACCAATATCTGTTGCCATGGCAGTTTGTTGTCTCTAAAGCCCCTATCTCTAGCATTATCACCGAAACTTGTAGGTACATACCCTACCCGATGCATCTGGTGGTAAGCGTCATTTGCTTGGAACTGCGAAATTTTGGGAGTTTTTAAAAGATATTTCTCAGCATCTATTCTGAGTGTATAGAGGGTCGTAGTTGTTTTTGGTTGGTTTGAAAATCAGATAGCGAACAATGATGATGAACAAGTTACAATTGAATTAATGAAAGTTACGGTAATTTGTTTTATTTTCATCTTATTCATTTTAGGTATGGTGTTACCGGCAAGTGATCATCTACCCATACCTACTACGAGTAATGCTGTCCTAGTCTTCCACAAAAATCCTCTCAGGTCGACAAAGAATATTTATTTCAACTTCAAAATGGGATCAGGACTGGGAATTTCAATGCTCGCGACACAAACAAGAACTAAATTTATTAATAATGAATAACGTAATAACTCGCATGGTTCACTAAGCGTCTAATGACTTATCGGAGAGGCTCATTTTCTCATTTTCCTTTTAACGAAAATAATCGACTAATTTTACTGACGAATATAACATTTTCACGTTACAAGACTGTATGGTCCCGTGTGAACTTTAAAATTATTACCTACTGTTCTTATCAGGGTTGCCAAATCTCTGAAAAAGAAGATAAGGATACATTTTTAGAGAAGGGAGTTATCGACTCCCTAACTATAAGATGGTTTGTTACTACCGATGGGACATCCATCAATTGAAATATTTTCTTCTTCTAGGCATTGCATTTTAGATATTTTATGCAGGAAAAAAATTTGTTCTCTTTTATAAATACACAGGACTTTTCTTCCAAAATAAGGACTGTCCTTACCAAATATGGACGTTTGGCAACTCTGGTTCCTGTGATGGTGTGTGTTATCACGAGGTCGAGCATTCATTCTCCAGCCTTTAAGAAGCAGAGTTGGGAGTATCTTGACCTTGAATATCTGAGGATGGGAACCTCTGATATCCTTACATGAAAGGTTCGAGAATGACCGTTCGACCGCGTGATATGACGCAAAATAGTTGCATTCTCTTTGGGACAGGAGCAGTTGCTCTCAAAATTTACTTACTTGGGCTTCGTGAAGGTTTATCCTATACAAACTTCATGAATCAAACATACCAGCAAATATAATAGATCATCGATAATTTTTACTAAAATTCATCAATTGTTATATCTATTGACATTACATTAATAACAAAATTTACCTTATACATAAGTGGAAATGACTCGGGAACTCGGGTGTGTGATCACGTTCGTGGAACTATGATCCACATGGCCAACTTTATCACCGAAGTACTACTAAAATTCTTGGTCAGAGCATGCTGCTTGTAATATTACCATAGGTATGTTTTTTTGAATTGTCAATAGTTATGTTTCTTGCCTTTTATATTATTAATATTACTATTTGTAATTTTAATGAGTCAAATTATCTTCGTAGATGGTTCCACCCAAACATCTCTGGAGTGGAGGCCGAGGCGAAGCTTCTTGAGCGAGGATATGACGGCTCCTTCCTGGCTCGTCCCAGCCGATCTAATCCCGGTGATTTCACGCTTTCTGTCAGGTGAGT